>OY720675.1:147333373-148533373 GCA_963170755.1 Amphimallon solstitiale
GAAGAAATCTGATTAACCCAGCAGGGCTACTCCGAATTCCGAAGGGGCAAACCTTAAAATTATACGTAATTCCATTCACATTAAACCCACAATATTTTCTCGAATTCTCATCCAACCTAATCAACCAAAAAGCATTCTTGAGATCAAACTTACTATACCATTTTTTATTACCACATTTAGTAAGCAATACATCTATATTCTGTGGCATTTCATGCTCAGGCATGATCCTTAGGTTAATTAAACGAGCGTCAATGCAAATGTGTAACGTGTTGTCCTTCTTCTTCACAAGCACCACAGGATTTATAAAATAAGTATTAGATCGTTCTATTATGTCAGCTTCCTCCAATTTTTGTAATTCCTTATTTACTCGATCTTGGAAAAAATATGGAATTGGATAATTTCTGCACGATAAAGGAGAATCATCATTTATTAATAATTTATGTTCGTAATCTTTAGCAAATACAACTTCATCATTTATCAATCTGATATTATTTGCCAAAATTTCAATTAAGCTTTCTTCTATCCATGGTTCAGGTAAATTTTGTTTTAGTATAAATGTCGTTATATCCATCTTATTTCTGATTACCTTTACCTCTTGTTTTTCTTCAATTATTGCTGTTTTCCCATAATCATCATAACTTATTTCTCTAGGTAACTCTAACATTGCCTCTTCTAAATATTCTTGTGTATCATCATTCTCAGCTCTATCAGCTATTATTACATTATTCACTTCATGTTGAATATCATCCTTAAATTTCATATATGCGTTAATTTCTTTTATATCTTCTAATTTATTTAAAACAATTTCATTACCTCCTATTTTAACCTTATTTTCAACAAAATCTAAATTCATTCCTAGTAATCTCATATTATCGATTCCTATAATACAATCATAGAACAGATTTGTTAAAATATAAAATTGCATAATATAAGTTTGTCCATTTAAAACTACATCAATGCACAATCTTTTATTAATACATCCCATTTTACTTCTATTTGCAGATATAATCTTTGTATTTTTAATCTTGATAATATTTTTTAAATAATCCGGTATGTTTACAACCATCTCTTCCTTAATAAGTGAAATCTCCGCTCCAGAATCTAATAATGTTTTAAAACTAATATTCCTAATAATTATAGAAAAGAACGGTAAACTTTCATAATTATTTATGGTATTTTCCATATCTGTTAAATTAATTATTTCCCCTATTCCCGTTATATCTTGATATTTGGTTATATGACAAATATCATCACAAAATAAAGAAATATTATCTAATGTGAGGTTCCTGGTATAGGATCCTGGTACGATCTGGGATTTTCCAAAATTGGCGTTTTTTTTTTCTCTTCATTTATACCACTAATTGTATCCTTCTTGCTATTATTTCCATGTACATAATCTCTCCAATCTTGTGTTTGTATTGTATTAATTGCTCGAGAGTTATTATATCCATAATACTTATTGTTCTGATCTTGATAACTCTTTTCCTGAGGTAATTGTTTTGGGTTTTGCATATTAACAGAATTATAACGATTAGCATTGGGTCTTGAATTAAATCCATTTGTATTACCTCGATTATAGTTCCAATTATCATTTCTGTTTCCCTGAATATTGTTGTTTCTATTATTTTGATAAGACTTTTGATTAAAATTTTGATAATTTTGCCTATCTCCATATCCATTATTATTACTATTATTATTGTAATTATTATTACGTTGTTGGTTATTCGGGTTCTCTTGTCTACCATTCAATTGCCTAAATTCTCTATATTTCAATCCATCGGAATAATCATCAAGACGACGAAGAATATTAATTAAACCATTCATATCGTAGACATTTTGGCATATAATCGCGTGCGTATCCACCGGTATAAAATGTTGTAATAGATGTTGAGAGATAGTCTTCTCATCCAAATGAGATATATACCTGCAATAATTAAACATACGTTGTGCATATGTTTCCCTCGAAGATTTTCCCGGCTGATATCTACCTGTCAATAATCTCTGGTGTGCTCTGCTTTGTTGAGTTTCACTCCAGAAATTATTTCTAAATAATTCCACAAACTGATTCAAATCTTTACAGTCATCTTCAATTCTTTGCAGCCAATCTCCAGCTCCAAAATTTAATGTAGCTCTTATCACATTCATCTGACTTCTAAAATCAGGGATATCTTCTATGTATTTTAGAATATTTGTTAAATACGCCATGGGATGAGTTGACATTTTATCCCCACTAAAATGAGTGATATTTTCTACTCGAATACCTGTATTCAAAATATTATAAGCCGGAGAACAAGTTGTCTGAGGAATCTTAATATTTTGAGCTTTTACTAACAGTTCTTGAATTTGTAATTTCTGTGCATTGCATTCTTCTAAACTATCTTTCATTCCTGCCTTCTGAATATTTGTAGAATCAGCTGTTAATTTTATTTCTTTCAGACAATTATCTTCTGTACTTTCTATTTTTTTAATAAGAGAATCTTCCATTCTTTCTGTTCTATCTTCAAGTACTTTATTTACTTGATCTACTTCTAGTCGTATTCGTTCTGCTAACTCTTTATGTTTCTCAAGATTATTTTTATCTAATTGTTTTACATTATCTTGTATACTTTTTACCTTATTCTCTACCTGTTGCACTTTATTCGTAATCAGGGTTTTAACTTCTGTATCTTTAATTTGCAACTTTTCATCCATTTCTTTCCGCATTTTAACTTCCCGACTATCCATGTCAATAGTAAGTTTTTTAACATTTTCTTCCGTATTTCTTAACAACGTTTTCTTTAATTCTTCGAGATTTCTTTTATTTTCTTCCCTATTATCCTTATTTACCTTGTCCAATTTTCCACTTAATTCTTCCTTCAAGTCCACTAAATTCTTCTTATTCTCTTCAGTCATTTTTTCCAAATTCTTATTACTATCTTCACTCGCCTTGTCCAATTTTCCAATTAATTCTTTTTTATCCTCTTCTCTATTTTTCTCGCTTCTCTTAATATCTTCCTCTCTAATTCTCTCGCTTCTCTTAATATCTTCTTCCCTATTTTTCTTATTATCTTCGTTCATTTGATTTAACATTTGTACAATCGATCCCAAATCTACTACTGTTGTCGACATTTCTATTTTAGAAGTCTCTCCTTGCACTTGCAACTTGTCTCCTCTATCTTGTACCTCTCATGTCTGTTAATTTTCTTCCTGGACCTGTAAAGTAACTTCTCCTCCCTCTTGTGAAATTCCTTCCTGACTAACCTCCACCTCATCATCGCTAGATGAATCTGTTCTAATCATACCAGAGCTACTTTTAGATCTGGTGTTCATTTTAAATAAGTAGAGTACACAAATAACTCAAACAAAATTACTTGTACCTTAATATGTATGCAACTGACTTTATTATCTTTGAAAATGTATATTAATGTTTCCTCTATTTATACAATAAATAAAATATTCAAAATACGATGTTGTGAGTCTTATATTTACAGGGCCCCACGTTGATGCGTCATAAATGTACTAAAGTGGATATACAAGCTATTTTTAGATATCCCACAAATTAGCAACTAAATAATAAAAATTTTTGTATTATAAAAATGTTAAGTTTTATAATATTTATCTCAGGGTAAGTATTTTATCTTTTCGTACTATTATATTTATTTTAAAATGCCTCGTACTAGTTCAGTATAATTTTATAATATCTACTGTCTATATTTTTAAACAATAAGAACATGAGACTCACTTTTAAAATTATTTGTATTAAACACCTACTTGATGCACTTAATCCGGTCCTGGATACTTCAGTAGCAATTTTTACTTGTAATAGTATTTTTATATTTTGTAGTTGGTACTCTGAATTCAATGGTACTCTATATCTTATTGAAACCAAACTGTTTTCGTTAACTTTAAGTATAATAAATTACACTTCTAAAATTCTATATAATAAATCTGATGACTATAAATTATCATGAACTTCTCATTAGGTAATTATAACTCAGTCTAATATTCTATTACCAAATCTATTATTTTTCTCTTTTATTTCTTATAGGAATGTGATCTGTCAATTCTTTACATAACCTTGATGATGATAAAAAGAACACTGGCTATAGTAGAACAATATATTCGTTTTTCCATAAACACATATACATATTTACATTAAGATCCGGATTATATATCATAAATCTATTTTTGATACTCCTAAAACTTGTTCAAATTATATAAAGGACTATTTAGGATGAGTTTCTTTTAAAGACGACGTTTTTTACCAAGTAAGTAATATAATATGACAGAAATTGTTAGTATGTATACAAACTTTACTAGTTTACGATTATGAAATTTATTATTTTGAGATAGTTAATTATCTGACTTTGAATAATTGAATTCAGTAATTTTATGATTACTTGACCTTAATACAGAATTAAATGTATATCAAATTTGTCTTTTCATTGACTACCTAAAATTCTTAGTATACTACAAGACTTTATACGACCTTTCAAAATATATGTCCAGTTGTCACTCGAATTCTTTCATGTACTTAAATATGTTTTACTTGTAGCTATAAATCCTACGTTCCGGATGGTTATGATGATATTTGCCTTCCTTTCTGATGTATCTCTGGATTCTGGATCTTGAAATTCTTGATGTTAATAGTTGCCTTCTTGATGAAATTCGCTATCTGCTATTACACGTACTGTATCAGAAAATTCTCAGCTAACTCTTGATATACCTATGGATTCTGCAACTCGATATTAACCTATGGATTCTGGATGTCAATGGTTTCCTTCTAGAAGAAATCCGCTATTTTCTATCACACGTACTGTATCAGAAAATTCTCTGCAACTCTTGAAATACCTCTGGATTCTGCAATTCGATAATAACCTCTGGATTCTAGAAGTCGATAGTAATCTCTGGATTCTGGATCTCAATATTAACTTCAAGATTCTGGATACACAAAATAATCCAGAAGAACAATTTCCTGTTTCCTCCTTTGTCTCTTAATCCAAATTGGTGAGTACTTGGTATATTTGTATAGTATTATAGCTTTTCTTTTTAAATTTTTACAATTCACTTTTGCTTCAATTATCTATATGTTTATTCGTGTATTCTATCACTCTCTAATTATTTTGGCACTGTTATAATGTAATTATCTGAGAAAATGATTAATTTCCCGATAATAACATCCACATCTTAAGTGAATTCAAAAAATTCTCTCTTATTTATTTTTAAAATTACCTTAGTGATATTACTCAATTCTTTTTGAACCAATAAATTAATTCCACATTAAACTCAAGATCAATACAAATTTTAGATATGTAATACTTTTATAAATACCTTACATAATTCAAAGTTTCTATCAAAATAAAATATTCCACGAATTTAATAAAGTTTTTTACACATCATTTACCATTTTTAAACTTTGCTTCATTATTGTAATAAAAATCTGTCACATTGACAATTACTGTCACATCCAAAATACAATTTAAGGCGGCAATTTCTTATCAAATCTTTATCGATTTGTTTTCATATTCTAAAAACTTTTTATCCTATTCTCATCATAAATATTACTTGAACAAATTTTTCACAATGCTAAAATACATTTCTAAACAATTACAATACTAATATAAAATTTTCTTTACAGATTATTGGTACATATGCATAGAAAATATACCTCATCTCCAATAGTATTAATTTTCTATTTAGCCATGTAACTATAAAATTTCCTTTAATTCAATAAACACAATTCTTTCAAAAATACAACCAGCTTAATTAATATTTGCAAGTTTAACTATTTCTGTCATAATCAAAGAAAATTCAAATCTTAGATTAACTCATCCTTAATAGTTTTAAAATAGGCAACTCTTATTACCTCAAAGTGTAACCTTAATAATTTAAAATAGGCAACTCTACCAACTGTACCTACATCAATATATATATATATATATATATCACAATTGTTATCGACCGTACAACACAATAAAACAAAAAGGAATTGCGGGAATGCGGTCTGTATTATTAATGAAACTCAATTGTTACACTCAATATTTCGACATGTATTCCATATCATCATCAGGAGTAACTACAATGAACACAAATTGATAAAAATTACAACAATAACTCTAATAATTTAAAATAATGTCTTTTAAAAGAAGAATAAAGTAAAAAGAAAAAAAAAACTTACAACATAGAGTCAATCACTAGCAACTAATCATAACAGAAGGACTAACGAAATTTACCAAAGTTACATATCATCTCGTCCTTAAATATTTTAAAATTCCTTAAAAATACATATATATAAAAGTAACGTTCGAGACGGAATGAAAAGCAACGAATTTGTCACGATGATAACAAAACAATTTTTTCTGTCTTTTTTATAAAATACTGATAAAAATAAGCGAAACCTGAAGGAGAAGAAAAAAAAAACAAAAAAGAGAGAAAACCAACGAACAAACACAGAAAAACAAAAATTGACATAATATAATTGTATTAAAGATTTAAAATATTGATGTAAATTACACTGAGTTTATCCGTATCCGACTTGTAATTAATACTTTGTTTATTCTTGTTAATGTGAAAGGCCTCCAAAAAAAGTCGATTATTATAATTATCTTTCACCGTTAAAACCTTCACATTCTCGAAATCAAAAACGTGTCCCGTCTGGAGATGGTGAACCACCAACGCACACGATTTTTTGCCTATACGGCAATCACTTTTGTGTTGAACGAGCCTTTGCTTTAGCCATTGGGAAGACTGACCTATATAACACCCCTGACAACCCATGCAAGGGACATTATAAATAGAATTAACTATGAGTGGTAAGGGGGTCTTATCCTTCAACCTACTATAAAAAATCTTTGTGGTTAAGTTATTGTATTTAGCTATTCTAATATTTCTATAAGTTTTAAACAATTTCACAACATTATCAGTCAAATTATTCACCATCTCCAGACGGGACACGTTTTTGATTTCGAGAATGTGAAGGTTTTAACGGTGAAAGATAATTATAATAATCGACTTTTTTTGGAGGCCTTTCACATTAACAAGAATAAACAAAGTATTAATTACAAGTCGGATACGGATAAACTCAGTGTAATTTACATCAATATTTTAAATCTTTAATACAATTATATTATGTCAATTTTTGTTTTTCTGTGTTTGTTCGTTGGTTTCCTCTCTTTTTTGTTTTTTTATTCTTCTCCTTCAGGTTTCGCTTATTTTTATCAGTATTTTATAAAAAAGACAGAAAAAATTGTTTTGTTATCATCGTGACAAATTCGTTGCTTTTCATTCCGTCTCGAACGTTACTTTTATATATATGTATTTTTAAGGAATTTTAAAATATTTAAGGACGAGATGATATGTAACTTTGGTAAATTTCGTTAGTCCTTCTGTTATGATTAGTTGCTAGTGATTGACTCTATGTTGTAAGTTTTTTTTTTCTTTTTACTTTATTCTTCTTTTAAAAGACATTATTTTAAATTATTAGAGTTATTGTTGTAATTTTTATCAATTTGTGTTCATTGTAGTTACTCCTGATGATGATATGGAATACATGTCGAAATATTGAGTGTAACAATTGAGTTTCATTAATAATACAGACCGCATTCCCGCAATTCCTTTTTGTTTTATTATATATATATATATATTGTCATGCAGTGGTTAATTTATAAATAATTGCGGTTAATTATTTTCGGAGTTAACGGGAAACCACCGCATGCCAAGAAAAAAAAAAACTAAATAATAACTATCTATTTTTCTTTCTCTTTTAAATTATTAGATTCAATGCTTACTGATAGTAGTTTCTCATCCAAACACGGGTGCACGTTGGGAAGTCTATACTTACATAATGCTATAGCACATATCCACGGATTAATGTCGGTAAACGTGCCAACTATCGGAACGGTAGGGGATACGTCAAAAGAAAATTTAAAATGACTTCTCGTGCTACTGGGTGAAAGTGACTATGTGAATCTAAAAAAAAACGTATCACGAACTAGCTCTAGTCGAGATTATTTATGTGGGTACGTACTACTTTGTTTCTTTACCATCTAATACTCTTATGTTGATGCTATGACGGATGTTTGTTTACCTTTGAAATGCATGAATAAAATTAACCTATCGATATACCATACAACAGACGAATTTTATATTATTGTGTTTATTATAATCAAAATTATATACAAATACAACAAACATATATATTTACAATAACTACATGCCTACGACGTAATAATGATATGAAACAAATCAAAACGGAACATTAAAGTCGCAGTCAACGGTCTATAAATAAAATATTTACTCTATAACCTACAATTACATTCGTGTTTCAAATTTATCAGTGATAGAAAATACAACAGGTCTTGTTACATTAGGAATAATTCTATATTCAGTGTTTTTACAATAAAAGAAAATTATTATCATCTTTAAAACATTGTCCGGGCTTTACTAACGATTAACGGTGAAATTTGTCGGGTATCGCAGAATGCGCGGTCGGTCGGAGTTACGGCGAGAAAATGCAATGTTTATTTCGCGGTAATACGTGATTTGTACACAAGTTCGGAGATAAAGAAATTTACGTGCGAGAATTTATAACTTATTACGACGTTACGAGTGTCTGAAAAATAATTTAAAATTAGTTAATCTGGTCTACGGTTTTCGGAATACTTTTAATTGAGATATGACAATTGGCCTACGTCAATTAAAAGAAAAGGTACTTAATTACAGCATGACAATCGGCCTGCTGAAATTAAAAGGTTTTACGGACTGAAGCACGACAAATTGGCCTGCTCCTACGGATCTTTAATCAAAGCACGACAAATGGGCCTGCTTAGATTAAAGGAGACGGTTTACTTGACCTTAATACAGAATTAAATGTATATCAAATTTGTCTTTTCATTGACTACCTAAAATTCTTAGTATACTACAAGACTTTATACGACCTTTCAAAATATATGTCCAGTTGTCACTCGAATTCTTTCATGTACTTAAATATGTTTTACTTGTAGCTATAAATCCTACGTTCCGGATGGTTATGATGATATTTGCCTTCCTTTCTGATGTATCTCTGGATTCTGGATCTTGAAATTCTTGATGTTAATAGTTGCCTTCTTGATGAAATTCGCTATCTGCTATTACACGTACTGTATCAGAAAATTCTCAGCTAACTCTTGATATACCTATGGATTCTGCAACTCGATATTAACCTATGGATTCTGGATGTCAATGGTTTCCTTCTAGAAGAAATCCGCTATTTTCTATCACACGTACTGTATCAGAAAATTCTCTGCAACTCTTGAAATACCTCTGGATTCTGCAATTCGATAATAACCTCTGGATTCTAGAAGTCGATAGTAATCTCTGGATTCTGGATCTCAATATTAACTTCAAGATTCTGGATACACAAAATAATCCAGAAGAACAATTTCCTGTTTCCTCCTTTGTCTCTTAATCCAAATTGGTGAGTACTTGGTATATTTGTATAGTATTATAGCTTTTCTTTTTAAATTTTTACAATTCACTTTTGCTTCAATTATCTATATGTTTATTCGTGTATTCTATCACTCTCTAATTATTTTGGCACTGTTATAATGTAATTATCTGAGAAAATGATTAATTTCCCGATAATAACATCCACATCTTAAGTGAATTCAAAAAATTCTCTCTTATTTATTTTTAAAATTACCTTAGTGATATTACTCAATTCTTTTTGAACCAATAAATTAATTCCACATTAAACTCAAGATCAATACAAATTTTAGATATGTAATACTTTTATAAATACCTTACATAATTCAAAGTTTCTATCAAAATAAAATATTCCACGAATTTAATAAAGTTTTTTACACATCATTTACCATTTTTAAACTTTGCTTCATTATTGTAATAAAAATCTGTCACATTGACAATTACTGTCACATCCAAAATACAATTTAAGGCGGCAATTTCTTATCAAATCTTTATCGATTTGTTTTCATATTCTAAAAACTTTTTATCCTATTCTCATCATAAATATTACTTGAACAAATTTTTCACAATGCTAAAATACATTTCTAAACAATTACAATACTAATATAAAATTTTCTTTACAGATTATTGGTACATATGCATAGAAAATATACCTCATCTCCAATAGTATTAATTTTCTATTTAGCCATGTAACTATAAAATTTCCTTTAATTCAATAAACACAATTCTTTCAAAAATACAACCAGCTTAATTAATATTTGCAAGTTTAACTATTTCTGTCATAATCAAAGAAAATTCAAATCTTAGATTAACTCATCCTTAATAGTTTTAAAATAGGCAACTCTTATTACCTCAAAGTGTAACCTTAATAATTTAAAATAGGCAACTCTACCAACTGTACCTACATCAATATATATATATATATATATATCACAATTGTTATCGACCGTACAACACAATAAAACAAAAAGGAATTGCGGGAATGCGGTCTGTATTATTAATGAAACTCAATTGTTACACTCAATATTTCGACATGTATTCCATATCATCATCAGGAGTAACTACAATGAACACAAATTGATAAAAATTACAACAATAACTCTAATAATTTAAAATAATGTCTTTTAAAAGAAGAATAAAGTAAAAAGAAAAAAAAAACTTACAACATAGAGTCAATCACTAGCAACTAATCATAACAGAAGGACTAACGAAATTTACCAAAGTTACATATCATCTCGTCCTTAAATATTTTAAAATTCCTTAAAAATACATATATATAAAAGTAACGTTCGAGACGGAATGAAAAGCAACGAATTTGTCACGATGATAACAAAACAATTTTTTCTGTCTTTTTTATAAAATACTGATAAAAATAAGCGAAACCTGAAGGAGAAGAAAAAAAAAACAAAAAAGAGAGAAAACCAACGAACAAACACAGAAAAACAAAAATTGACATAATATAATTGTATTAAAGATTTAAAATATTGATGTAAATTACACTGAGTTTATCCGTATCCGACTTGTAATTAATACTTTGTTTATTCTTGTTAATGTGAAAGGCCTCCAAAAAAAGTCGATTATTATAATTATCTTTCACCGTTAAAACCTTCACATTCTCGAAATCAAAAACGTGTCCCGTCTGGAGATGGTGAACCACCAACGCACACGATTTTTTGCCTATACGGCAATCACTTTTGTGTTGAACGAGCCTTTGCTTTAGCCATTGGGAAGACTGACCTATATAACACCCCTGACAACCCATGCAAGGGACATTATAAATAGAATTAACTATGAGTGGTAAGGGGGTCTTATCCTTCAACCTACTATAAAAAATCTTTGTGGTTAAGTTATTGTATTTAGCTATTCTAATATTTCTATAAGTTTTAAACAATTTCACAACATTATCAGTCAAATTATTCACCATCTCCAGACGGGACACGTTTTTGATTTCGAGAATGTGAAGGTTTTAACGGTGAAAGATAATTATAATAATCGACTTTTTTTGGAGGCCTTTCACATTAACAAGAATAAACAAAGTATTAATTACAAGTCGGATACGGATAAACTCAGTGTAATTTACATCAATATTTTAAATCTTTAATACAATTATATTATGTCAATTTTTGTTTTTCTGTGTTTGTTCGTTGGTTTCCTCTCTTTTTTGTTTTTTTATTCTTCTCCTTCAGGTTTCGCTTATTTTTATCAGTATTTTATAAAAAAGACAGAAAAAATTGTTTTGTTATCATCGTGACAAATTCGTTGCTTTTCATTCCGTCTCGAACGTTACTTTTATATATATGTATTTTTAAGGAATTTTAAAATATTTAAGGACGAGATGATATGTAACTTTGGTAAATTTCGTTAGTCCTTCTGTTATGATTAGTTGCTAGTGATTGACTCTATGTTGTAAGTTTTTTTTTTCTTTTTACTTTATTCTTCTTTTAAAAGACATTATTTTAAATTATTAGAGTTATTGTTGTAATTTTTATCAATTTGTGTTCATTGTAGTTACTCCTGATGATGATATGGAATACATGTCGAAATATTGAGTGTAACAATTGAGTTTCATTAATAATACAGACCGCATTCCCGCAATTCCTTTTTGTTTTATTATATATATATATATATTGTCATGCAGTGGTTAATTTATAAATAATTGCGGTTAATTATTTTCGGAGTTAACGGGAAACCACCGCATGCCAAGAAAAAAAAAAACTAAATAATAACTATCTATTTTTCTTTCTCTTTTAAATTATTAGATTCAATGCTTACTGATAGTAGTTTCTCATCCAAACACGGGTGCACGTTGGGAAGTCTATACTTACATAATGCTATAGCACATATCCACGGATTAATGTCGGTAAACGTGCCAACTATCGGAACGGTAGGGGATACGTCAAAAGAAAATTTAAAATGACTTCTCGTGCTACTGGGTGAAAGTGACTATGTGAATCTAAAAAAAAACGTATCACGAACTAGCTCTAGTCGAGATTATTTATGTGGGTACGTACTACTTTGTTTCTTTACCATCTAATACTCTTATGTTGATGCTATGACGGATGTTTGTTTACCTTTGAAATGCATGAATAAAATTAACCTATCGATATACCATACAACAGACGAATTTTATATTATTGTGTTTATTATAATCAAAATTATATACAAATACAACAAACATATATATTTACAATAACTACATGCCTACGACGTAATAATGATATGAAACAAATCAAAACGGAACATTAAAGTCGCAGTCAACGGTCTATAAATAAAATATTTACTCTATAACCTACAATTACATTCGTGTTTCAAATTTATCAGTGATAGAAAATACAACAGGTCTTGTTACATTAGGAATAATTCTATATTCAGTGTTTTTACAATAAAAGAAAATTATTATCATCTTTAAAACATTGTCCGGGCTTTACTAACGATTAACGGTGAAATTTGTCGGGTATCGCAGAATGCGCGGTCGGTCGGAGTTACGGCGAGAAAATGCAATGTTTATTTCGCGGTAATACGTGATTTGTACACAAGTTCGGAGATAAAGAAATTTACGTGCGAGAATTTATAACTTATTACGACGTTACGAGTGTCTGAAAAATAATTTAAAATTAGTTAATCTGGTCTACGGTTTTCGGAATACTTTTAATTGAGATATGACAATTGGCCTACGTCAATTAAAAGAAAAGGTACTTAATTACAGCATGACAATCGGCCTGCTGAAATTAAAAGGTTTTACGGACTGAAGCACGACAAATTGGCCTGCTCCTACGGATCTTTAATCAAAGCACGACAAATGGGCCTGCTTAGATTAAAGGAGACGGTTTACGGATTGAAGCACGACAAATTGGCCTGCTTCAATGGATCTTTAATCAAAGCACGACAAATGGGCCTGCTTAGATTAAAGAGGACGGTACCATAACACTCACGACAAATAGGCCTAAGTGCTATGGTCAGGAACGGTTGGAAGGATGAAATCTCTCTGTCCACGTTTTGACCGGGGACGGCGCTTTTATATGGTCGTCTCGCCAAGAAAAACAAGTACGCAGAGTGGGGTCCTCCTACGTAAACATGACGTAGCAACGCGCGAAAAATAATCGTGACGTCTACGGATAATTTAAGAGCGCGAACGCCAAAGAAATGAATAGATAAAATAGTATACTAATTACAAAATATTCATAACATGAAAAATAACGGTTAATGAACGGTTGAATAAAATATTAAACATATATAATTTGAAAATTGCAATTCAAAATAGATATGAAACGAAAATAAATGATATTTTACTCAATTAACGAAGGAGCTTCGTTACAGGCCCCTCCCTAAAAAAAAACAAGACTCTAACGGAATATGCATTAAAAGCGTTCAAAAATTAACATAAATAGCAAATACTCAAAAACTAAACAGGAATTGGTAAGATTAAAAATTAAACTATACTAACAATCTTAAACCTAATCACTTGCACAGCGTCTTTGCATCACTCACGATGTCCTGATAATTTTAACTCTCACTCTGACTATTCTGCTGTTGCAGGCGGGCGTAGTGGGCTTCTGCCTCTCGACGGGTCATGGAGATCAATTCGCCATCTACTCGAACACGGACTTGTTTGTTCATACGCTTCCTCTTCTTGGATATCTTGCCGGTGGTGCCTTCTTTTCTTACCCAGGCCCCAGGATTGACCGGACACGGTCCTTTCGTTGACGGCGAAATTGTCGGTAGCGGTGAAGGATCTGGAGTAAGAAAAGGCATATCCAAGGAGACTAGCGAGTCCAGCGACATTATTTGAAGGAGTGAAGATTCGTCAGTGTGAAGAGGAGACGGGATAGAAATGGTAGGGGGAGAAAGGGGAAGAGACGGCTTCTTTCTGGATGCGGGCGACGGCGGCAGCGGAGATACCAAATCTGGGACCGGAGAAGCCCCAAATAATTGCAAAAGCCGGAATCCTAGATAGGCCTCGGCATCAGGACTATATAGTGTTGGTCCTATGTCGATCGTCGTCTCGTCGGCGACGGTACAGGAACGTCTGCTTTGGGAGGCGTCAGACAGCAGTATGTCCGATACTTCTCCTCCATCACAGCAATGGTGGCGGGCGAGACGAAATATCGAGGGGTCGTCGGACGCTCAGGCGTCTTCACGCCAGGCGGCGTACCCCATTTCAGGCGGTATTGCTCCTCGCAGGAAATGGCTGGAGCCGGCGATGACGGTGGCACGGGTGCTGTGGACTGGTCACGTTTCTTGGTGTGCTTCATCTTACAGACTGTAACTCATGGCACATTTGGCAGCTTTATATACCCTACTGGCCTCCCCCACTACCTCCAATGGATCTGGAGGTGGAAGATCGGCCGTAATTTCCACTCTGGTGGCTTCCATGCAGACAAAAAAAACACCTCGTGCGGCGGATTGCACGAAGTACGAGCTCTAGACGGTATTATGAGCACACACTTGGTACGGCGGATTGTACGAAGTATGAGCTCCGGATGATGTCTTGAAACAAAACACCTGGTGCGGCGGATTGCCCAAAATGTCAGTTCAAAACATCCTTCATGGCCTCCGGCGGAATCGGAGGCGGAAGATCGGTTTGCAGCTCGTCGGCGGACGGAAATTTAATGTCTTTTACATGGACTTTGACGGGCTTTCGTCTGTTTGGTACCTGTAACATAAGAACAGACGGGGACAGGATCTGGATAATTTTAGAGGGTCCTTCGTATTTAGGTGCCAACTTTGCGGTGAATTTCTTTGAAGCATCGGACAGATTATGCGTCTGGTGGTACACCCATTGTCCAATCTGCGGGCGGTAAGGACGATGGCGTAGATTATACGGTCTACTTTGTGTCTGGAATGCTTGAGCCAATTTTATCCTCACTATCCTGAAGAAATCGTCCAACTTGGATAGTTCCTGGGCTAAATCCTCGGTACTGGGTTCTACATGGTTCATCAACTGACCATCGGCGGTTCTTCGGAGGGAACTAGGCGGCATGAGCTCTCTTCCGAAGTTAAGAAAAGCGGGCGTGAATCCAGTAGACTCATGCTTAGCAGTATTAATTGCGAACATGAACTGAGGTAGGTACATATCCCATTCCCTATGGTCCTTTTCAATATACTGAGCTATCATAGGCCCTAACACACGATTCGTTCTTTCAACAGGGTTGGCCTGAGGAGCATATGGAGCGTTGAACCTGAGCTTAACACCTAACCCATTGAAATAATTTTTGAAATCGTGGCTAGCAAACTGGGGACCATTGTCGGCCAATAAGACTTTTGGACAGCCAAAACGATAGATGAGCCTTTCCTTAAGTGCCTGGATAACAGTCCGAGAAGTGGCAGAACGAAGCGGCTGACATTCCACCCACTTAGTGAATCTATCCTGTAAAACTAATAAAGAAGTGAATCCTTTCTTCGAACGCGGAAAAGGTCCAAGGAGATCCACGCTTACTTGTTCCCATGGGCAATCGACAGGTGAAAATAACATTTGTCCCAATGGTTTTCCTTGATTAAATTTATGTCGTTTACAGGATCTGCACCGGTTCACATACCTACGGACGTCTCGAAACATTCCTGGCCAGTAATACAACGAGGCGGCTCTCGCTGTGCTTTTGGCGACGCCCAGGTGTCCTGCTTCTGGAGCGTCATGAATTTCCTTCAGGACGGTGTTTCGATCGGATCTTGCTACGCACAACTTCCAAGCGCGTACTCCACTCATATTATGCACGTCAGGTATATGTCTATATAACCTATCGTTTTCCAGTCTATATTCTTGATGTTTTGCAGGTTCGGAGCGGACATCAGAAACTTTCTTGTTGTACCAAGCGCAAGACGTTTCTTCGAGCAAGGCACATGCGTCTTCATCATTTTCGTGCGTGTAAGGAAGCGGCGCGCGTGATAGGGAGTCAGCTAAATTATTCATGGCTCCTTTTCGGTATTTCACAATAAAATCGAACTGTTGTAGATCGATAGCCCAACGACTAAGTCGTCCGGAAGGATTCTTCAGATCATTCAAGAACCTCAAACACTGGTGATCGGTGACAATAAGGAACTGGTTAAACTCTAAATAGTATTTGAACTTCTTGATTCCCCAGACAACGGCAAGGGCTTCCTTGTGGGTCACAGAATAATTGACCTCTGCCTTACTCAAAGTCCTGCTTGCGTATGCTATCACTCTTTCGGTACCCTCTATCTCTTGAATCAAAACGACTCCCAAACCTCTTTCACTGGCGTCGGTGTGCAGCTGGAAAGGTTTGGTGAAGTCCGGGCATGCGAGAACAGGGCTCTCTGTCAAGGCTTTCTTGACAGCAGCAAACGCGGCTTCGTGTTCCGTCGTCCATTCCCAATGTACATTCTTCTTGATCAAATTTACCAGCGGAACGGTAATTCGTGCAAAGTTCGGTACAAAACGACGATACCACGAAGTCTGCCCCAGAAAACTACGAATTTCCTTTTTATTTCTCGGTGGCGGTACATTTAAAATCGCAGCTATCTTGTCTGGATCGGTGCGGATGCCTTCAGGCGTGACTACGTGACCCAAATATTTTATGCTTCGTTTGGCAAATGAGCATTTATCGGGCTGTATCTGGAGACCGGCTTCACGCAAACGTGAAAAAACAGTGCGTAAATTCTTCAAATGCTCGTTGAAATTCTTTCCCAGGATTATTATATCGTCGAGATACACAAACGCGTATTCTGCCATCTCCGGTCCTATGATGGAGTCTAATAAACGCTGAAACGTCGCTCCTGCGCTATGAAGACCAAACGGAAGTGTTTTAAACGAAAACAGGCCCTTCCCAGGAATTGTAAATGCGGTAATGGGTCTGCTAGCTTCATCCAATTCCACCTGCCAATAGCCACTCTTTAAATCGAGTGTTGAAAAATATTTACTATTTCGAAGTTTGTCTAGTATATTTGAAATATATGGCAGGGGATATGAATCTTTAATCGTGACGGCGTTAACTTTGCGAAAATCCACGCAGAAACGTACACCACCATTCTTTTTCGCGACCACTACGATAGGTGAACTCCACGGACTATTACTGGGTTCAATGATATCGTCACAAAGCATTTTGTCTACCTCAGCATCTATCAAAGCCTGCTTCTTTGGGTTGCACGGATAATACCTTTGCTTAATCGGGATTGCGTCCGGTTTTAGTCGAATAGTATGACGGATAAGATTCGTCCGGCCAGGCACAACAGTAAACTTTCCCAATTCTTCCTCCAGGAATTTTTTCAAAGCGGTATCTTTGCGGTCCTGCATCTCAGAGAGCCCACAGTTCGCGGAAATAACTGCGTCGTCTCCTTTGAAATACAGTTTCCTCTTGGAAAAATCGAGGACAGCTCCTATCTCTCTAAGAAAATTAATCCCGAAGATGACGGAACACGGGCTTTTAGGCATTATTATAAAATTCACATGGATTATACGGCTTCCCATGTGTACGGGCAAAGAAACAGAACCAGGTGACTCTACGATATCTCCATTTGCTAAGCGGACTCTAGATTTACGGTTGAGGACACGTCGGACATCTTCTTTTAACAAGCGGGTGACTAGAGATTTAGACAAAAATGAAGATGTAGCGCCGCTGTCTACAAGCGCACGCAAACTCTGTCCAAAAATATTAACGCGGATCCACACGCGATTGTCGGACCCTGTGGAGGTCCTGTCGTGAATCTGCGGACGTTTAATCGGCGGTGTTATTGCGAACGGACGGTCTTTGCCTGCAGACCGCCCTTCTCGGAGTTTCCCTGGCATCGACAATCCTTGGATCGTATGTTCAACTTTCCACAACGCGAGCAAAACAATTTAAACGGATTTCTGCAATTTGCTCTCATGTGATCCTCTTCTCCACAATTCCAGCAACGTCGTTCTGGATGTGATAACTTTTGCGTTGGTGCCGATTGTGTACGAACTTCGCGAGGCTTTGGATTTTGTACGACGTACGATAACTGATGTGAACGCGGCGTTATCGAAGAAGTACCGGGTTTAGCACCAGATGATTTTTCTGGTGAACGGGTTTCATTATTTATCTTATTAAATCGGGCTTGCTCCTCCTGAAGCAACTCAAACTCGGCAGTAGCTTTAGACAGTTGTCTGAGTGACTGTACCGCGTCCCGACGCACGTACATTTTATACGCAGGCGACATGTTATTGTACACGCGCTCTATTTTCTCCTCCTCGGACATCGCTCTGCCGCGTCTTATCAATGTCAACATTGCGGTTAAATAGTCCTTAAAAGACTCATTACTTTTTTGTAGACGGGACCGTATATCCAAATCTACTGATAATTCATACCGTGGTGGAAGATACTGAAGTTTAAAATCTTCTAAAAACTCGTCCCACGTACCCCAAAGTGACCTATTATTCCGTAGCCACAAAAGTGCTTTATCTTTAAATAATTCAGGCAGCGCAGTAAGCATCTGTTCGTCTGTGATTTCGTAACACATTTGCAACTCATTGATCCTTTCTAAAAATAAAACAGCGTCCGAAATACCGTTGAAGTGTAAACCCCACTTCCTTAAGCAGTCGCAGATCGCAGCTGGAGATTTGTCGGTTTTCGCGTCTACAAGCGGTGGGTCTGTGTGAAAATTTCCCTTAGTCGCGGAGCCTTGCTTAAATTCCTTCAAAAATACGCTAAGGCGTTTACGTACCTCATCTACTGTACCAGAAGCGTCTAAACCTAAGGCTTTCGTAATTGCGTTCAAATCCTCCTTTTTGAGATTATATATAGTCCCACTAGAAGTCGGATTTTCCGTTTTATCCGGCTCCGTCATTGTTTGAAATTGTAATGTACAAAATTATATACCGAATAAAATTATATTCCTGTTTTTATTTATTTATTTATTTATCCCTAATATTTAACATAGAACCTGTATTACTTGTATCACTATCTACTTGTAAAATTTATACTTTATATCCTTTCAAAGCAAAACTATAATTGAACTGGTTACGGTCTATCATAATATTCAATATTTATATTTACCTAATTTAATTTTGCTTACTTGAAATAATTTATTTTTATGCTAAAAACAAAGGCCCCACGTTGGGCGCCATCTTGTCATGCAGTGGTTAATTTATAAATAATTGCGGTTAATTATTTTCGGAGTTAACGGGAAACCACCGCATGCCAAGAAAAAAAAAACTAAATAATAACTATCTATTTTTCTTTCTCTTTTAAATTATTAGATTCAATGCTTACTGATAGTAGTTTCTCATCCAAACACGGGTGCACGTTGGGAAGTCTATACTTACATAATGCTATAGCACATATCCACGGATTAATGTCGGTAAACGTGCCAACTATCGGAACGGTAGGGGATACGTCAAAAGAAAATTTAAAATGACTTCTCGTGCTACTGGGTGAAAGTGACTATGTGAATCTAAAAAAAAACGTATCACGAACTAGCTCTAGTCGAGATTATTTATGTGGGTACGTACTACTTTGTTTCTTTACCATCTAATACTCTTATGTTGATGCTATGACGGATGTTTGTTTACCTTTGAAATGCATGAATAAAATTAACCTATCGATATACCATACAACAGACGAATTTTATATTATTGTGTTTATTATAATCAAAATTATATACAAATACAACAAACATATATATTTACAATAACTACATGCCTACGACGTAATAATGATATGAAACAAATCAAAACGGAACATTAAAGTCGCAGTCAACGGTCTATAAATAAAATATTTACTCTATAACCTACAATTACATTCGTGTTTCAAATTTATCAGTGATAGAAAATACAACAGGTCTTGTTACATTAGGAATAATTCTATATTCAGTGTTTTTACAATAAAAGAAAATTATTATCATCTTTAAAACATTGTCCGGGCTTTACTAACGATTAACGGTGAAATTTGTCGGGTATCGCAGAATGCGCGGTCGGTCGGAGTTACGGCGAGAAAATGCAATGTTTATTTCGCGGTAATACGTGATTTGTACACAAGTTCGGAGATAAAGAAATTTACGTGCGAGAATTTATAACTTATTACGACGTTACGAGTGTCTGAAAAATAATTTAAAATTAGTTAATCTGGTCTACGGTTTTCGGAATACTTTTAATTGAGATATGACAATTGGCCTACGTCAATTAAAAGAAAAGGTACTTAATTACAGCATGACAATCGGCCTGCTGAAATTAAAAGGTTTTACGGACTGAAGCACGACAAATTGGCCTGCTCCTACGGATCTTTAATCAAAGCACGACAAATGGGCCTGCTTAGATTAAAGGAGACGGTTTACGGATTGAAGCACGACAAATTGGCCTGCTTCAATGGATCTTTAATCAAAGCACGACAAATGGGCCTGCTTAGATTAAAGAGGACGGTACCATAACACTCACGACAAATAGGCCTAAGTGCTATGGTCAGGAACGGTTGGAAGGATGAAATCTCTCTGTCCACGTTTTGACCGGGGACGGCGCTTTTATATGGTCGTCTCGCCAAGAAAAACAAGTACGCAGAGTGGGGTCCTCCTACGTAAACATGACGTAGCAACGCGCGAAAAATAATCGTGACGTCTACGGATAATTTAAGAGCGCGAACGCCAAAGAAATGAATAGATAAAATAGTATACTAATTACAAAATATTCATAACATGAAAAATAACGGTTAATGAACGGTTGAATAAAATATTAAACATATATAATTTGAAAATTGCAATTCAAAATAGATATGAAACGAAAATAAATGATATTTTACTCAATTAACGAAGGAGCTTCGTTACAATATATATATACATATATATATATATATATATATATATAAATTAAAATAATATTTCTTGGGTTTGTGGTACTTACTGATTAAATAAATAAAACTAAATTTGACATTTCGACATATTTAATGTCTTTCTCAAAAATGTAGAGATATAAAACAACCATGCCTAAAATTAATACATAGATCAGTGTCAGATGTTAATACAGTTAATATATTCAGATATTACATGCAAAATACTATATAGAACTTTGTCAAAATATAAAAAATATTAAAATATAAAAAACACATATAGCAATGGACAACTCACCAGTAAAATTTCGTAAAACATCCTTTATTGTACATTTAAAATTGGAATTTTATAAAATAACGTATTCGATGATATCTATACATGTTTTTTCCCTTTTTCTTGTTTCCTTTGGTGTCATTTTTTAATTTAATTGTTATTCAATATGTATCACCAAAGTATGTGTGTCACTTTTGTTTAATTATGTTAAAGTTTTGTTGTTTTCAATATCTGTGTACGATAACGAATGCATGAATACATATTGCACTGCTACGATCCTTTTCAGATATTAGCAAGTTTTTGTTGTTATGTTTTTTAACTGCGCGCAGCGGAAAGACTTACACATTATTTTCAAGAAATCGGGATATCTCAGGGGTCCCGCTAGGTGAAACACAAAAATTAAACAATGTATTGCTATAATTAAACTGTTACTTTTGTATGATTGGCTAGTATATGTTTGAGAGGTTAGATATATCTGCACGGTAGTTTATGGCATAATCATGATTTTTGATGTAAATCATTTCGAGTACATCTCTAGCCTTTTGGTTTTTTTCCTTCTCCAAGATTCTAACATTCTTGCCCTGTATCGGTAGTATGCTTCTTTAAAGCTGTACTATTCTTACAATATTTATGGCCATTGATACGGTTTTTAAGGTGTTGGTGCGTTTGCCCTATGTATACACCCTCGCAATTTTTACAAGGTATTTCGTATATTAAATGTGTTTGTTGGTCTTTAGGGATTTCTGCTTTCAGTTTAGACCATAAACATTGCAAGTTGTTTGTATTTTTACTAGCTACTGTGATATCATATGGCTTTAGAACATTTTTTATCCTTTCAGATAGATGTTGTACGTAGGGAAGGGCGATATAGTTTTTATTTATTCTGTTATTGTTGTTATTGGGATGTTTGTGTGAATTATATGCACGAAACGTTCTTCTTTTGATAATTTTATGTATGAGGTTTTCAGGGTAACTATTGTTGGTCAACGTTTGTTTAATTTTTTGTATTGTTTCTGTTCTAAAAAAAAATTTAAAAATTAATAATGCACAGTCACCAAAGATTTACGGTTTACCAAAATTACACAAGAATAATATCCCATTACGACCCATAATATCATGTGTGCAATCGCCTTTTTATAACCTGTCTAAATACCTATCGGACACCTTAACAAACATAGTAGGAAAAAATGACTACTATATAAAAGATTCATGGCATTTCAAAGAATTTATAGACACAATATCTCTACCAAATACCTACAAACTTGTATCCTTGGATGTAGTTTCGTTATACCGAGGTCGTCATATTTTAATTTCTGATAGGAAAGTAGTAAGTGGAAAAGAGCGCGACGAATTAAACTAAAGATAGACATAAGCGAGGCTGCCACACTGGACATTTGTAAGGCGTGGGGGTCCCCCGCCACTCCGTTGCTCTCCCTCCACTGTTAGCAAGCAGGCATCGCTGCATATGTATAAGATCATCTTCTGTATATGATAGAAGTGCAAACCGAAATTAAAATTTGACGCTTACGGTATACAAACATCCCCACAAACCTAGTAAATGACATTGTTACAAAAAAATGGCAACAGATACAAGATTACACAACATTGAACCTATCTGAATTTTTAAAAGCAATAGAATTAACATTAACATCCACCTACTTTCAGTTCAAGAAAAATTTCTACAAACAAACATATGGTTGTGCAATGGGTTCACCTATATCGGCAACAATAGCCCAATTATTATTAGAACATTTAGAAGAAACTATAATACCCCAATTACCTATAAAACTTCCATTTTTCAAAAGATATGTTGATGATTGCATCACAGCTATACCAGAAAAAGATTGCCACAATTTTACAACATTTTAACAATTTTCATGATAAACTTAAATTTACTGCAGAAATAGAAAACAATAAGGTAATAAACTTTTTAGATATAACTCTACTAAGACAACACGCTACTAAAAAAGTACTAACTAAATGGTACACCAAGGATACTTGGTCTGGTAGATACCTGAATTTTAATTCAATAACGCCTTTTGCATACAAAAAGAGTGTAATTATTGGTCTCATTGACCGAGCAATCAAATTAACTTCGCCAGCTTTTAGAACAGAAACAATACAAAAAATTAAACAAACGTTGACCAACAATAGTTACCCTGAAAACCTCATACATAAAATTATCAAAAGAAGAACGTTTCGTGCATATAATTCACACAAACATCCCAATAACAACAATAACAGAATAAATAAAAACTATATCGCCCTTCCCTACGTACAACATCTATCTGAAAGGATAAAAAATGTTCTAAAGCCATATGATATCACAGTAGCTAGTAAAAATACAAACAACTTGCAATGTTTATGGTCTAAACTGAAAGCAGAAATCCCTAAAGACCAACAAACACATTTAATATACGAAATACCTTGTAAAAATTGCGAGGGTGTATACATAGGGCAAACGCACCAACACCTTAAAAACCGTATCAATGGCCATAAATATTGTAAGAATAGTACAGCTTTAAAGAAGCATACTACCGATACAGGGCACGATTTTGATTTCAAGAATGTTAGAATCTTGGAGAAGGAAAAAAACCAAAAAGCTAGAGATGTACTCGAAATGATTTACATCAAAAATCATGATTATGCCATAAACGACCGTGCAGATATATCTAACCTCTCAAACATATACTACCCAATCATACAAAAGTAACAGTTTAATTATAGCAATACATTGTTTAATTTTTGTGTTTCACCTAGCGGGACCCCTGTAGATATGCCGATTTCTTGAAAATAATGTGTAAGTCTTTCCGCTGCGCGCAGTTAAAAAACATAACAAAAATTTGCTAATATCTGAAAAGGATCGTAGCAGTGCAATATGTATTCATGCATTCGTTATCGTACACAGATATTGAAAACAACAAAACTTTAACATAATTAAACAAAAGTGACACACATACTTTGGTGATACATATTGAATAACAATAAAATTAAAAAATGACACCAAAGGAAACAAGAAAAAGGGAAAAAACATGTATAGATATCATCGAATACGTTATTTTATAAAATTCCAATTTTAAATGTACAATAAAGGATGTTTTACGAAATTTTACTGGTGAGTTGTCCGTTGCTATATGTGTTTTTTATATTTTGATAAAGTTCTATATAGTATTTTGCATGTAATATCTGAATATATTAACTGTATTAACATCTGACACTGATCTATGTATTAATTTTAGGCATGGTTGTTTTATATCTCTACATTTTTGAGAAAGACATTAAATATGTCGAAACGTCAAATTTAGTTTTATTTATTTAATCAGTAAGTACCACAAACCCAAGAAATATTATTTTAATTATATATATATATATATATATATATATATATATATAAATAGAATTATTTATTATATATATATATATATATATATATACGTGCATATCTATCTTACTCGCCTCCACATGTCAATAAGACTACCAAGCCTCCAGGTTAACAAATATAGATAACCGTGTGTATTGTTTAAAAATGCATTATATTATATGATAACAATATGAGCAACACAAGAGGGGTAAATAATTTTACTATATTTTATATACAAAAATATTTGTATATTCTTAAATGGAACTCGGCTCCGATGTGCCTGATTGCTAAATCGGCCTCTTTTGTATAAGGCCTGACAAGTGTAACTATCGTTTACGCCTCTAACAGTGTTGTCACAGTTACACTAAATCTTTATGACTGATGATATTCTTATTTATACAAGAGGGTTTATTAAACTATATACTATATAATTAATACCAAATTGTATATTTTATAAATTTGTATACTAGTCTTTATAATCACAATTTACGCTTATGTAACATATTTTGTTGTCTTGTTTCTAAAAATAAGATATTCGAATATGATCGATTCAAAGAAAAGCATTAATTTTAAGGAACTGTAAAGTAATTGATGCACTGAATTGAAATGAACAAAAACGACTTTTATTTTCCGCAATATTTACTTTAATATATCCAGGCATGAACATAAGAAACGAAAAAAAAAACTTCTTTTTATTAACTGACTATAGAGGAAGGAAATAAGAAACACATATCCATTTTAAGGAAAAAAACTTAGATTTCGCGACGGTTAAGGAAAAATATACCGGGTGTCTGTTTAAGCTCGGCCACCGGCAATCTCTGCAACCGTTTATCGCACCACCTGGCGGAAAAATCTTGATAGTAAAATGGAAGACGGGAATTTCAAGCAAAATATCTTTAAGTTTCCAAAATGATCGCAAGCGGGCGCAATTTTCAAGATGAATTAAAAATTCGATAATTTTTTTACTAAACTCTAGATTAAAATAAATTAAAATTTTCACTAGCAACATTTTTAGACGTTTTTATACAATTTTCATTTGAAACTATTTGATCTAAGTCCCATACGAAGGGGCGGGTGGAGGGGGGGTATGTCTGCGTATAAAAGTAGATATAATTTTGGTTTGCCCAACGGATTTGAATGTTTCTGGGCTCATAGATAGAGAATTTTACAAGGAATTGAAGGACATGTAGTACGAAATTACGTGGTTGTCAAAAAAAGTAACAGTGGGCGCTGTTCTCAATTTATGTATATTACTTGTTTTTTCTTTAAAATTTTAAATGGAACGGTATATTTTTAAAATCGTAATATTGAAGCACATAAATAACTGAAGAGAGTGATGAAAACCGGAAGTTGCTACCTTTTTTTCTTGAAGAAGATATAGTCATACGAAGACAATTCAGAAAAATAAAACATTTTAAACATAAATTTATTTATTTATTGGGAGTAATAATTTAATTTTAATTTTAAGAGTCTCTAGACAGTGTATAGTTCGTTTTCACTTGAATTTTCATCATACTGATCCATAAATGTATTCATTTCAATCTTCTCACTGATCTCATTACCTATGTTACATTTGATTCCCCTTTTAAATGTTTTCAAATTCTCTAGTTATTTTTAAATTTCATGTCTTGTCTTTTTAGACATTGAAATAAAATAATAACAATAATAATAATAATAATAATAATAATAATAATAATAATAATAATATATCTTTATTACCCAACAGATATACATCTAATTATAGGTAAACAGCAAAAATAATTTCCATAACTCATGAACTAAGTAGACAATAGCAAGAAAAAGAAACAATATAATATAATGCATTAGTTATAAACAAATCATTTACTTATTAGTAACGAAAGGGTATAAAAATTGATATATAATTCATCCCCGCCTAAACATGAAAGTAAGTAAAAAAAACCTATTATTATACCTAAAGATAAATAAGAAAATATATTGACCAAGTAATATAAATGGAAAAAAATGTATTTCAATCAGAAAGTACAAAAAGTTTCAATTTCGGAGGCAGCAATTGTTGTAATCAGCTGTTTGTGATAAACCATGTCTTTTATTCTGCCCCATAAATAAAAATCAAGACTATCTCACAAAGCGAATAAAAACTCAATAATGTCTTCTTTCCCGATAATTTAGAGGATATTGCCGGGAAGCAAGAATTCATTTTCAAAGCATGGAAAATACATTCTGTTCACGTTATAAATTTCAACATTAGAATATGACTTTTTTACAAACTCAATAATTATGTGCTGGTGCCAAAATGGCTTAATATATAATTTTGCTAAATAGATACAAAAAGTTTAACTACAAGTGACACTAATATTTTTACATTTTAATTTTCATGGCCCACCTTGGAAAGCTCATAATAATGTAATTTAGTATCACGGCGCATGCGATGTTATATGATGACAATTTTAAAAAAAATCAAACTACACTGTTCAGTATTATTATTATTTTATTTCAATATTGGAAAGGACAAGAAATGATATTTAAAAAATAATAGCTAGAGAACTTGAAAACATTTAATAGGAGAATCTAACGTAACATATGCAATGAATTAAAAAGATGAGGTGTGGCCACCACACGACTTTCTTATACGTATGAGCGTTTCAAATTATAGAAATTTAAGAATTTTTTTATACAAAAATTATTCAAAATCCTATTCTAAGTACTTCTATTCTCTTAATAAATCTCTTTAGAATGCATACTTTGCAAGATATTATCAAAAAAGTGCTACTCGCTAAGAGTAAAAGTGCTACTTCCGGTCCGAATTTTGAAATTTCATATGTACAAAAAATATTGAAAATTCAGTTCTAAATACTTTTGTACTCTTGATAAATATATATAGAATGCATAACTTACGACATATTTGCAAAAAATCGTTATTCGATAAGAGTAAAAGTGGTACTTCCGGTCTGAATTTTGAAATTTCTTTTATACAAAAGATATTGAAAATTATGTTTTAAATACTTTTATACCCGTAACGCACTTGTCTAAAAAGCATGACTTGCGAAATACTCGCAAAAAACTGATTTTCGATAAGAGTAAAAGACCTACTTCCGGTAGGAATTTCGAAAAACTTTTTAAATAACATTATTTTCAATTTCAATTTTAAGTATATATGAATTCTTTATAAATTTGTTTAAACTTAATAGTCGACGAAATATTGTCAAAATTCGATTTTTTCGCTGAAGTAAACTGCTACTTGCGGTCTACCGATTTTACTGAAAAACTAATCAGATCTCAAGAAGGAGATTATACACGTAAATACAAAATTTGGAATTGATATCTACAGCGGTTTGATCGCTATCGTGGTCACACACAGAGAGAGAGAGAGAGAGAGAGAGAGAGAGAGAGAGAGAGAGAGAGAGAGAGAGAGAGAGAGAGAGAGAGAGAGAGAGAGAGAGAGAGAGAGAGAGAGAGAGAGAGAGAGAGAGAGAGAGAGAGAGAGAGAGAGAGAGAGAGAGAGAGAGAGAGAGAGAGAGAGAGAGAGAGAGAGAGAGAGAGAGAGAGAGAGAGAGAGAGAGAGAGAGAGAGAGAGAGAGAAAGAGACAGAAATTTTTTAAAAACAACTTTTTCGGTATCAGGGGACTTCAAAACGTGGACATCTGCAAAAATATCGAGGTCGAAAATTTTCATCATCACAATACTTCCTTATATTACGTATAAGAAAGTAAAATCGATAAAGAGATTGAAATGAATACATTTATGAAAGAATATGATGAAAATTCAAGTGAAAACAAACTATACACTGTCTAAGTACTCTCTTAAAATTAAAATTAAATTATTACTCCCAATAAATAAATAAATTTATATTTAAATTTTTTTATTTTCTGGATTGTCTTCGTATGACTATATCTTCGTCAAGAAAGGCGGTAGCAACTTCCGGTTTTCATCACTCTCCTTAGTTTTTTATGTGCTTCAATATTGCGATATTAAAAATATACACCGAGTTATATGGAAGTAAGATGAGACCCTGGGAAGATACAGAGCAACGACAATACAGGGAATCGTCACGTACTAGAGATAATATGAGTTTTCCTTTATGATAAATGTAATATGTAAAATGAATTGTGTTGTGACCATTAAACAGTTCACTTCTTTGTAATTGTTAAATAAAGTACTTTTTAAAAACGCTAATCTGCTTCTGATTTATTTAATTGGCGCAGTCAGTAGGATTTTAGTTTTACGAATTTTTATTGATCGGAAATTAATTCTAGTGATTTTAAATTCGGTGTGTGTTAACACTTTGAAGACACAAAGAACCTACAACAGAAGAAAGAAGCAGACGGAAGAGGACCGAATATTAGAGAAAATATAGACAGGCTACGGCACTTTAATAAGCAAAGTGGGTCGCTATATTCGTTATATCTAATATTCCTACGATCCGAAGCAAGAAAACATCTTTAACAGCCCAGAAGAAGGTGAGTACTGTTTGATTCACAATACGGTTCAACCCTTACTATTGTAGTAAAATTCCCTGTTAGTGACAATCCTGTCAATTACCCTTAACTGGTAAAACCTAATACTGACGATTTTGTCAATTACCAATAATTGGTAAGAATCCATTCGGGATAAATCAAAGAAAATAATATTAATTACGGTTCAAAATGCCGGAAGTAAATTATACACTATTTAAAATAGAATTAGATACGATACCTACATTTAACGGCGAAAGCAGTAGTGTAAATTTGTTTGTAAACGCTTGCGATAAAATTTGCACAAAGTATGCGGACATACAGGATGTAAAGGACATAATTTTTCAAACTATATTAGGTAAATTAAGAGACCGTGCTCGAACGTTAATTTGTTCGAGAAATGAACTGAATAAATGGAAAATGGTAAAAGAAGCCATCTATAGTTATTTTGGTGACAAACGTGACTTTGGACAGCTAGTCCAGGAATTTAATAACACCAGGATAATGCCGAAAGAGGACCCCGTATCATTTGGACACCGTCTTCAAGAACTACTTTCACAACTTATGACAAAACTAGGTCAGACCGAAGACATAGATCACAAGAAAGAAAGAGCTGAAATATATGCTCAGACAGCTTTGGAAGTATACCTGCTGAACCTACCGGAGGATATACAAGTACATGTAAGACCCCTTGTTCCTGACACACTAGAAGAAGCAATAGGTCAAGCTCAAGACGCTGTAAATTTCAGAAATCGATCACAAGCATTAAGAGGCATAAAATCCCCTCAACAATATCCACAATTTCATACTCATCAGCCAAAAAGAACATCCTATCAAAACTCTCCAGTTAACCCTCAATACACACAAAATTATCGATTTTCAAATTTCAATCAAACTCCAAATGTTCCATTCCATACATTCAGACAAACATCGACACCTTTTCCTAGAGCTACAGTACCATTCTTTCCACGTGCAGAAACATCACAACAATTTCCAACAAATAAACAAGTATTCGGAACACCTAGAAACGTATGGGCACCAGGACACAATAAACCAACAACGCTGTCGAAACCAACACCTATGTCTGGAGTATCAACGATTCCACCAACACAACAAGACAAATTTACTAGACCACGTCAAGAAATGCATAACACAGAAGTTCAACCAGTCTTAGACGAAATTCAACCCATATTTAACGAAGATAATGGCTTATGGTACGTCCCAGTATCACCCGAAGAGGAATTCAAACCGACCTACGAAGAAGTTTCTCAAGAAAATGAAAATTTTATTACACCTGCCTCACAGGAGAACTCAATAGACTAGCGAAAAATAATTTGCCTTACATACAAATTAAAAACCCGCCACTGAATTTACTAATTGATACAGGTAGTACAATTTCAATAATCGACCCAGTTGTTGTACAAAAATACTATTCAAATAATGTTTATAACGAAAATCTTGAAATTAAAACTGCTAAAGGAATCATTCCAATAGATAGGTATGCCATGATTCCATGTTTTGACGAATTAAAATGTAGCGGATATATAAAAATGATTATGTTAAAGTTTCACAACTTTTATGATGGTATTATAGGTCTCGAAGATTTAAAATCCATGCAATTCAACATTAACTTATCAAATAATCAATTATTTAGAGACGATCATAAATTACCAATTCAATATAAAAAATTAGAAAATATTAAAATCCCTGGCAAAACAAAATTATTAAAAAAGGTATCAGTAAATTATATAGAAGGCGAAGTAATGATTAACACGTTAAATTCAGGTAATATACACATTCCTAACTGTATAACATCAGTACATAAAGGTGAAGCTCTTATAGAAATTCAAAATTGGTCAGATGACGAACAGTCTTTTAATATTAAACCATTACAAGTCACACCTTTAGAAAACTATCATATATTTCAATATAGTGTTCACGAAGAAAATTCAATAGATAGGTTAAATGGAATACTTCGTACGGAACACTTAAACGTAGAAGAAAAATCTAAACTCTTAGAACTATGTAAAAAGTATATACATTTGTTTAAAAAGACAGAGGATAAATTAACATTTACTAGTAACGTAAAACACGAGATCAAACCAAAAGACGAGGAACCGGTATTTTTACGGGCTAGACGATTTCCTCACGCGATCAAAGACCAAATTAAAGAACATATCGACAAATTACTTGAGGATAATATAATAAGACCCAGTCAGAGCCCTTGGGGTTCACCTGTAAATTTAGTCGAAAAGAAATTAGATGCGAGCGGCAAACGTAAAACTAGATTAGTAATTGATTATCGGGCACTTAACGAAAAAACTATTGATGATCGTTATCCGATTCCTAATATCGAAGACATACTAGATAAGCTAGGTAGATGTCAATATTTCACAACCTTAGACTTAGCGTCGGGCTACCACCAAATTCAGATGCACCCCGAATCAATAGCCAAAACCGCTTTCAATACCGAACACGGGCATATGGAATTCCTACGTATGCCGTTTGGATTAAAAAATTCCCCTGCGACCTTCCAGCGCGTAATTGATGACGTTTTAAAAGATGTATTAAATAAATTTTGTTTGGTATATTTAGACGACATTATTATATTTTCTCCGTCGCTCGACGAACACATCAAACATTTGTCGTTAATTTTTAACAAATTACAAGATGCTAATTTAAAACTACAACTAGATAAGTGTGAATTTTTAAGAAAAGAAACAGAATATTTAGGGCATGTGATAACTTCAGATGGTATCAAACCGAATCCAAAGAAAATCGAAATAATAAAAAACTATCCTTTATTAAAGACACAAAGAGATATTAAATCATTTTTAGGTTTACTCGGTTATTATCGAAAATTTGTCAACAATTTTGCTAAAATCACAAAACCACTTACAAAATGTTTGAAAAAAGGCGAATCAGTCAAACATACACCAGAATTTTTAGATGCATTTGAAACGTGTAAAACTTTATTATGTAACGACCCTATATTAAAATATCCCGATTTTTCAAAACAATTCGAAATAACAACAGACGCATCTAACTTTGCCATAGGTGCAATATTGTCACAAGATGATCACCCTATAGCATACGCATCGAGAACTCTAAATCCAGCAGAGACAAATTATTCTGTAATAGAAAAGGAAATGCTTGCAATTGTTTATGCATGTAAACATTTCCGCCCTTACATTTATGCTACAAAATTCCTTATTAAGACCGACCATAAGCCACTGCAATGGTTATTTTCATTAAAAGACCCTAATTCGCGGCTAATGCGATGGCGTTTAAAGTTAAACGAATACGAGTATGAAATACAATATAAAAAAGGAAAAAACAACCAAGCTGATGCTTTATCTAGAATCAAAATTGAACGCACAGAAAATTACATAAATACAATTTCAAATTCAGATATAGAATCAATATTAGCAAACGACGGTGATGAACAAGTTCGACTAGATGTTCATGAATTAGACGAAATTTTGAATAGTTTACCTGAAAGACCTATAAATTCAAACGAACAAGAAACAGAAAGTACAAATAACACAATTCACTCTGATAACGGCAATGTGCAAATATCTATCCCATACTCAGACAAAATTCTAAATGTAGCGGATAATCAAATAATACTAGACGCCACACGTAATTTAAATACACCCATATTCATTCGATCCAAGATCTTTAATAAATCACGAATATTTGTAACACTACCTTTGTATGCACCACACGAAGTTATTATTAGGGCATTAAAAGAAAGTTTAACAACAGAAAAGAAAAACGTAATTTATTTTAAACATAAGAATATTGAGAGAGACATTATACAAATGATTCAAGAATCATTTACTAAATTAAAAATAGAAATTGTAGATAAATTCCTAGAGGACGTCGAAAAAGAAGAAGATCAAATAGAAAAGATAAAGTATTATCACGGAGGTAAAACCTCACACCGCGGAATTAATGAAGTTTGTCAATCGTTAAAACGAAATTATTATTGGCCAAATCTAGACAAACTTGTCACTACTTATATTAATAATTGCGAAACCTGCCAATTAGCAAAATATGATAGAATGCCTCAAAAGCCACCAATTTCCCGAACTTACACGCCTAAACGCCCATTTGAACAATTACACGTTGATTTACTTTTCATGAATAATAGAGTAATTTTAACTTTAGTTGACCACTTTTCTAAATACGGTCAAGCATATTTAATATCTGATAAAAATGCAAATACCATCATAAATGGTATAACTAAATTTACAAGCCATCACAGTTTACCTCACGTAATCATACATTCAAATATTAATTCGGGTAAAGAATTCGATAACATATTGTTAAAAGAATTCTGTAAATTACATAAAATTACTTTACACATAACGGCAGTCGGAAACTCAAAATCTAATGGTATAGTTGAACGTTTTCACAGTACGTTAACTGAGTCGATTAGATGTAGGTTAATAGAAAATAATAACCCCTTCGAAAATCAATTAGTAAACGCTGTGCTAGGTTACAATAATAGTATGCACTCTAGTACAAAATTTACACCGTTCGAAGTTATAAACGGTCATAGTGAATCAAACCTACCATTTGATATTAACGAAGAAAAATTGACACAACAATTCATTAAAGACCGAGCGGACGAAATAAAAAACATAAATAATCAGATTATCAATAATTTAGAAAAATCAAAAGAACAAATGTGTAATAGAGTCAATGAAGGCAGAAAAGAAATAGAAAATATAGAATTAGGTCAAGAAATATATATAAAACAGAAGAATAGAAATAAACTAAAACCCAAATTTTGTAAAGGCAAAGTAAAAGAAATAAACGATAAAACTATTACAACACAAAAGAACACAAAATTATCTAAAGATGTAATTAAGAAAAAACGAAAATTTACAAACACCCCTTTGTTACAGGATGAAGATAATTCAGATCTCCCTGGCAGTACTATTGATAAAACTAGTGACCAACCAACCACTAGTAAAACCAATTGAAAACTTCATATTACCATATAAATTAGGAAACGCAAGAGTAATACAAGGCTATCATAATTTTGTGTATAAAGTAGAAGCCACAAAACTTTTTGATTACATTCAAAATTTAAACGAACAAATTTCATACTTAAATAAAACACATTTACATAAAAATGCGTCGAGAGGCAAAACAATATATGAAAATAATTGGGGACATTTGAAATTAACTCTAAAGGGTTCAAATCAATCGGAGATGATATCCATAAATAATTTAATGGAACAAACCGCCAATAGTATTTATAGAACTGAACTAAAATTCGGAAACATTTTCCCTAACTTTAAAAGAACGAAATGTGCATTATTTGATGCCGTAGGTTATGTAGGGAATAAATTATTTGGATTAATGGATAGCGAAGAAAAACAACGTATCGACAATGCACTACAAATTATTAGCAAGAACGAAGAAAACATCCATAAACAGCAAGAATGGAATTTATCAATATTAAAATCAATGGCAAACAAAATAAATAATACATTTGAGCTTTTGAACCAAAACCAACAGAACTTAAAAAATAAAATTAACGAATTAACGATAAATATAGAAAGAATAAAATTTATCCAAATATTGCAAAATGTAAACGAAGAAATTATTCAAAATAACAATATAATATTTGACATTCTGAGAGAACTAGAAGATGCATTAATATTTTCGAATTTAAGAAAACTACATCCAGCAGTGATATCTATTAATGACATAAGGGAGATGAATTACCAGTTAAAGTCCCTATATAATCCCCAACAATTAATTAGTTTCACAAACGCATTTACCTATTATAACTATTTCCACATACATAGCTATTTAGATAACAAAGAAATCCTATTTAAAATATCTGTACCTGTATTATTCTTATCTACATATAATTTGTTTCACATTTATCCAATCCCATATAAAAATTATAATATCCCGTTAATCAAACCGTATTTAGTGATATCAGACAGTACATATGCGTCAAGAATCAATACCTGTCCCAAATTTGAGAAAACTTACGTATGTGACAGTGACCCTACTCCAAAGGACGAAAACTGTGTATTAAAATTATTGAACAATACGGAAAGCTGCCAGAAAATACCTGTCCACGTAGAAGAGCTTTTGGTACAACAAATTGGTTCCGGTGATATTTTAGTGTTTGCACCTAACGTAGTAAAAATGTTTTATAATTGTGACGAAACAGGAATCATAGAAATTAAGGACAATAATTTGATTAGATTAAAATCAAACTGTATTGTTAAAATTAATAATGAAACCATTAATTATAAAGAAAGTTTAGTTAAAGGAGAAATATTTCATTTACCAAAATTGTATATACATTTAGAGAATTTATCAATTTCAAATCACATGAATTCAATAAAGTTAAATAAAATAAGTTTATCAAAATTTAACAAAATGCAATTAGAAATAGCTAGTAGAGAGATTCCAAAATTAGAAGGAATTAATCAATATCATCATTATGGAAATTCAGTAATTGTAATTGTATTATTGCTTGTACTATTTAGTGTAATACTTGTAAAATGTTATATTTATGTAAAAGACAAACATTCTGGAGTTCCAAGAATTTCAACAGTTCCTGTCGAAGATCGCCATGAACCGTTCTAAAGCGGGGAGGAGTTATATGGAAGTAAGATGAGACCCTGGGAAGATACAGAGCAACGACAATACAGGGAATCGTCACGTACTAGAGATAATATGAGTTTTCCTTTATGATAAATGTAATATGTAAAATGAATTGTGTTGTGACCATTAAACAGTTCACTTCTTTGTAATTGTTAAATAAAGTACTTTTTAAAAACGCTAATCTGCTTCTGATTTATTTAATTACCGTTCCATTTAAAATTGTAAAGAAAAAACAAGTAATATACATAAATTGAGAACAGCGCCCTATATTACTTTTTTTGACAAGCACGTAATTTCGTACTACATATCCTTGAATTCCTTGTAAAATTCTCTATCTTATGAGCTCAGAAACAGTCAAATCCTTTGGGGCAAACCGAAATTATACCTACTTTTTTACGCAGATATGCCCCTCTCTACCCTTCCCTCCTTATGCGACTTAGATCAAAAAGTTTCAAATGAAAATTGTATAAAAACGTCTAAAAATGTTGCTAGTAAAAATTTTAATCTGTCTTAATCTAAAATTTAATGAAAAATTATCGAAATTTTGATTCATCTTGACAACTGCACCCCTTGCAATCATTTTGGAAACTTAAAAATATTTTTGTTGAAATTCCCGTGGTCTATTCTACTATCAAGATTTTTTCCGCCAGGTTGTACGATAAACGGTTGCCGAGATATGGCCGGTGGCCGAGTTTAAACAGACACCCGGTATATGATTATGTGTTATGTTTCACTTGTACAGCGAGCTTGCTTGTCTACACATGTACTGTTAGATTCATCCCAATATAAGGTATCATTTTTAAAAAATACTTTAATACATATGCAATTAAAACAGCCACCTAAGAAGCACTAGTGCGAAGATTTATTAAAGAAATATCCAGATCTCTTACATAATAAAGACTGGGTTAGAATAAAAACGTACACTTACAACGTTTACCGAAACAAATAGTTTATTTAACTTTTTTTTTAATATTTTGGTAGAAGAATAAATTTCATCTGATATAGTTTCATACTAGTTTCATTTTAATACATTCTAAATACATCATTTCCGCTATTATTGATTTTCAGATTTAACATTTATTTTCAACTTTTGAAGATATTTTTAAAAAATTGATAATTGCCGAAATTTTCAATTATAGGTAACATATCTTCGTAACAATCGAAGATAGAACTAAAATTAATTTTGTTGATAGTAACTTTTACGTAGACTTTAATAATCTTAATTAAAAATTCAATATAACATAAATTGCAATCATAGTTGGTAGTGACCATCAAAATGCTTATTTTTCCTTATTTCATGGTATGGTAATCTTTTAAAAATGTTATTATAGCGAGAGTAATTCAATTACTCTTTATTTTTGAGGAAATAATGAGCAAACAAGCTTTGAAAAACTATTTTAATATGTAGCTCACATTAAAATAGTTTTTTGAGTGTTTCTTGCTGATTATTTTTTTCAAAAATTAAAAGTAATTGAATTACTCTCGCTATAATAAAACGTTTAAAAGATTACCATACCATGAAATCAACTAACCAACTATGATTGCCATTTAAAGAAACTCAAGTTTATGTTATAATCTGAACATACTATCAAATACTCTTCAAATTTCTTAATAACTATGCTAATTTAACGGATCTGGTATCTTCAATATTAAGAAAATTACCCTTGTAGGGATATAGCAAAGGGGCACCTGTATACCAAATCTGACATATATTTATTTGAAATGTAAATCATGATATCTCAATTCCAATCTGTTTTCCTTTACAAATGTCAGCGCCCGCTCTCTTTATATTGATGGTGCCAAGTTCACCTAATGTCTGGGCTTGCATATACATATTGACGGAGCCAAGTTCAGCCAATGTCTCTCGCCTTCCGTTTTGTGTATGTAAATACTTATCCTACTAACGTATAAGCGAACAAAATGATATACAAAGATACAAGTACGTTCGACGAAGTTGCCTTCGTGAGCTGTTGCCACGTCGTGGAGGAATATTAATGCTGCTAGTGTACAGAGGCACATACGGCTGGCACTATTAGCATAAAGTATATGTGTATAAAACGGTAGCGCCACGAAGTGATATCTCTCCAGAACTACATTGTGTAACTGTAGGTGTGTAACACTGAAAATGGCCTCCAAACAAAAATCTCCCAAACGTCTCATAACGACATATGAACGCGTTTGGTGCTCTTATACACATGGATACGTACTGGGCTCCACTTTTTCCGCACTGACCTCCGTTTCGGAGTCCAATTCGATGCTTACGTTTGTATATTGGAGGCGAGTGTGACGTTGTACAAATATATATATATATATATATACAGGGTTATTCACGCTATACGGCACGGAATATTGTGGCCAAAATACGTGACTTTCAAAAAGTTTCACTTTTGGGATATATGGGGGTCTATTATAGTTACTTTTTAAAATTATTTTTATATTATACAGGGTGTCCCATAAGCCCTAAAAGTATCAAAGTTGTGTTTTTTTAAATGGAACCCCCTGTATATTATTGTATTTTCGGATTCTCCGATCAAAATAAGTGTCTGTTTTAATAAGGTTTACAATACCTAAACCTTAAGGTTTTTTAAATAATTTGAATTTTGCCAAAATCTAACCTAATTTTCATGTTTCAAATACTTAAGAAGTATTTAAGTTATGTAAGCGAAATTTACAGCGAAGTGTAACAATATATCATATTTTATATCCCAATCATAATAAACTTGCCATCTTATACAGGGTGTCCAAAAATTAAAACTAATCAAATAAGAACTTTAAGTGGCTATAACTTGATTAATTTAAATAGAACGCCATATTTTTTAACTTACCAGGAAATGTACTTTTTAATTACCTATCGAATGGTATTAGGGTGTTCTATAGCTAAGTCTTCGCGTTTTTACAGAATACGCCAAATAATCGTTTTTTGCACCATTTGGTGTTTTTTAAATAAAAGTTCTAATGTATCTAGTTGCCTATGGTATTTAGAAATGTCACATAAATTCATTTAGTCTGTCAGTTTAGTCTGCAAAGTCTGTTTTTGCTATAGTGGTATTATTTTTTGTAATTGTGGAAGTTTAGATCGTTATTATTTGAATATTGTTGTGGTGTTGCTTAGTCAAAATGAAGATTTACCCAAAAGAAGAGCGTATTGATATGATTTTTATCCTAGGAGAATGTCATCAGGCTTCTCGAGTTTATGCTCAAAGTTTTCCGGAAAGAAATCATCCTAAGCCAGCCGTTTTTGAGAGATTATTAAACCAGTTTCAGGAAAGTGGAAGTGTCAGTTATAAAAAACCCATTACAAGAAAACCTGTCACTGAAGATGAAGAAAATGTTTTTACGGTAGTTGGTTCAGTTATCGAAAATCCCAATGTTAGTCAAAATCAGATATCCGAAAATACTAACATTAGTCAAGCAAGTATTTCAAGAATTCTTAAAAAACACAGATTTCATCCTTATAAAATCCAGCTCTGCCAAGAACTTTATGGAAATGATTTTGACAACCGAACTGAATTTTGCATGTGGGTGTTAGATAAAGTGGCAGAAAATAAAAACTTTTTTGAAAATGTGTTATTTAGTGATGAATGTATTTTTCATAACAATGGTCTCGTGAATAGACACAACTTCCATTATTATTCTGATTCGAATCCGCATGAATACAGAGTCATGAGAAATCAGAATAGGTGGTCCGTTAATGTGTGGGGTGGAATACTGGGCCAATATTTAATTGGACCCTATTTTTTTGAAGGACCTTTAAATGGTATGATGTTTCTCGATTTTCTTTTACACCAACTTCCAGTATTATTAGAAGAAGTCCCTTTAAACATCAGAACAACCATGTGGCTTCAACTGGATGGAGCTCCGCCTCATTATCATCGCGAGGTTCGGCAATTTTTAAATGCCAACTTTCAAAACAGGTGGATTGGAAGAAATGGATTTCAAAATTGGCCCCCCAGATCCCCGGACTTAACTCCACCAGATTTCTTTTTATGGGGATACATAAAAGGAATTGTCTACAATACGCCTCCGACAACACCACACGATATAAAAATACGCATAAGAGACGCTTTTGAAACTGTAACCCCGCAAATGTTGTCCAGAGTTAGCAGTGGTTTTGAAAAAAGAATATGTAAGTGTCTGGAAATGGACGGTCGACATTTCGAACATCTGTTATAAATATTTTGCTTCTGTTTTATGTTATCGTTGATATGTTATTACCATTATTGCTGTTATAGCCTGTTAGATTATAAATAACGTTCCAAGTTTCTGAACATTTGTAACGATATTCGTCATTATTATTCTTATAATTGTAAATTATCTGACATTTCTAAATACCATAGGCAACTAGATACATTAGAACTTTTATTTAAAAAACACCAAATGGTACAAAAAACGATTATTTGGCGTATTCTGTAAAAACGCGAAGACTTAGCTATAGAACACCCTAATACCATTCGATAGGTAATTAAAAAGTACATTTCCTGGTAAGTTAAAAAATATGGCGTTCTATTTAAATTAATCAAGTTATAGCCACTTAAAGTTCTTATTTGATTAGTTTTAATTTTTGGACACCCTGTATAAGATGGCAAGTTTATTATGATTGGGATATAAAATATGATATATTGTTACACTTCGCTGTAAATTTCGCTTACATAACTTAAATACTTCTTAAGTATTTGAAACATGAAAATTAGGTTAGATTTTGGCAAAATTCAAATTATTTAAAAAACCTTAAGGTTTAGGTATTGTAAACCTTATTAAAACAGACACTTATTTTGATCGGAGAATCCGAAAATACAATAATATACAGGGGGTTCCATTTAAAAAAACACAACTTTGATACTTTTAGGGCTTATGGGACACCCTGTATAATATAAAAATAATTTTAAAAAGTAACCATACTAGACCCCCATATATCCCAAAAGTGAAACTTTTTGAAAGTCACGTATTTTGGCCACAATATTCCGTGCCGTATAGCGTGAATAACCCTGTATATATATATACATATATACAGGGTGTCTCAGCTTTTGCGTTACAGGTATTATCTACTTTCCCTGTATAGATATCAGAAAACTTTTCAAATAAAAGTTACTTGATATTATGATGTGTCGAAAATGACAAATAGAGGATTTTATTTGCTCGTGACCTTGAAGGAGATTTCAAGGTCAACTTTGTTTTTTTTAATGGATATATGCATTTTTTAATATTGCATCTTATTTATCAAAAACTAATAAATAACTTTTATTTGATCCATTTTTTATTTTGCCTTGTCAGTTTTGACACAATTCAGATAAACTTGTCAAAAGCAATTTTTATTAACTTAAAGGAATACGATAATTATAAGTAAGTAATTCAGTGCAAAAAAAATTAAAAAAAGTATTTCAATAATAAATATCTCAAATTAGTGTATGTAGTTGGATAAGAAAACAAAACAAGAGGCATTAATTTAATAAATGTTCAAATTGGGCTCCATCAGCGTGGACACAAGCTTCCAAACGACGTCTTAATCCTCTGTTGCAAGATGAAAGTACCGCGCGATCATTTAAATTCTAAATTAGAGCAGGCTGTGAAATTTAAATTAAGTTGGTATATAAGTACTAATTTACAATTTGAATTGTCAAAGTGACGTTTCAAAATGTTAATTAATCAATAATTGACATTCTGGACAACCTAATAAAAAAAATCCCGCCTGCTATAATTTAGAATTTAAATGATCGCGTGGTATCATTCCGTGAGTCATAATCCGGCATCCCATGCGAATTCGATTTTTCAGATCATCAAGATCTGCCGACCGAACTTGATATACAAATTCCTTTAAATAACCCCACATGAAAAAATCAACAGAAGATAAATCCGGGGAACGAGCAGGCCAAGGGATAGAACCTCTATTTCCAATCCATCCATTGGGGTACAGCGCATTTAAATAATTCGTCACAATTTGCGCATTATGGGGCGGAGCACCATCTTGTTGCCAAATTATGTCTCGTCTTTCATTAAGAGGAATATCTTCCATTAAATCGGGAAGCACATTTTGTAAAAAATGTAAATAACCTTGTTCTGTCAGGGCTCCTTCGTAAAAGTGGGGTCCAATTAAATGCCCATTAAACATTCCACTCCATACATTGGTTCCCCACACTGTTTGAAAGCGTGCTTCCTCCATCCACCGCGGATTTTGGTTGAACCAATAATGCGCATTATGTTTGTTCACAACACCATTATTGTGAAAGCGACTTTCGTCACTCCACAAAATACAATTAAGATAATTTGGATTTTCATCTTCTAGAACTCGCAATCGTGCAATGAAATCCAGGCGTCTTTGTAAATCGTTTAGTCTTAATTCTTGTGATAAATGAACTTTAAATGGATGGTACCGATGCCCTTTTAAAATTCTATGTACTGTAGCTTTACTAACGCCAATTTCTTCTGCCAAACGTCGAAGTGAAACATGGGGGTTTACAGCTACATAAGCCAAAATGTTGATTACATTTTCTTCATTTCTAGCAGGAGCATTATGGTTAGCATGTTTTACGGTAGAGGGAAATGAACCAGTTCTTAACTTCGCTTCTACTCTATTAAATGTTGTATGTGATGGATGATGACGTTCCGGAAATCTTTCTTGATACAAATTTGCAGCTTCTCGGGAATTCCTTCTGCATTCTCCGTAGACTATTAACATATCTACATATTCGTTGGAGTTGTATGTAAGTGGCATATTAAAAAGCTGCGGATAACGCAAGTCAAATCTTTGTGATTTGAGCAAGACTGACAGTTGTTGACTGACAGAACACAACTTTTTACTTTTGACAAGTTTATCTGAGTTGTGTCAAAACTGACACGGCAAAATAAAAAATGCATCAAATAACTTTAGCTTTTGAAAAATAAGATGCAATATTAAAAAATACATATATCCATTAAAAAAAACAAAGTTCACCTTAAAATCTCCTTCAAGGTCACGAGCAAATAAAATCCTCTATTTGTCATTTTCGACACATCATAATATCAAGTAACTTTTATTTGAAAAGTTTTTTGATAACTATACAGGGAAAGTAGATAATGCCTGTAACGCAAAAGCTGAGACACCCTGTATATATCACTTGACTTTTCTCGCTCTCATACAACGTCTTTGATTAAATACAGCCAATAATAAGCCGTATTACTACCTGCGTTATATGGTCAGTGACGTATTTTAAACACGAATCAACACGCTTATTTCGCGTCTGATGGATGCAAATGTATATATTTTACTAAGTATAGCGTATTATACATCGTTAATGCAACATAATTAATAAACTATCTTGGTAATAAAAATGAAAATATGCATGTCATTATTTGCATTTAATTCTGTTTTTATTGGAATGTAAGCACATACACATGTATGGGTAAAAAGATTTAAATTAACAATATATTTAGTATTTATATTCTTATCATCTAGAAAGTATGTGATAATCTTTATATTGAATATATAACTTTACCTACATTGTTATGATGCAATCTATCTTACTCAACATAAAATGTAGTATTGTAAATATTATCATTATTGTTTCGTTAAAGCTAATAAGTATTTAATTTGCGTGAAACATTTTTCTGTTAAATTCAATATATTATTTGATGTCGAATAAATCGTAGAATTGTGTATAAAAAATATCTCTTTATTAAAGAAAAAATAATTATTTGTCTATATTGGAAGGAGCCGTTATTAATCTTGATAGATTCAAAATTAATCCCTTTGGTTTTACCGTAAAATAAAAATGAAACTCTCTTAAAATTATAATCCTTATTTATATGATATTTCATCCTTAATCCCATTATCCGTAAATTGTTGAAGAGACAGGTTATTTCATGGATATACCCAAATGCAGTCTATAATTAGACTGTGGTAACCGGTTCATAGCAACATTCGGTGCCTACTAACGCTGAGGGGAGCTTCATTGCTCTTAATAGCTTATCCTTTATGGAATCTCCTTACCACTGGGAGCTGTCTACCTTGCTAAGGAGAGCCGTCTACCTCGAGCCTCAAGAGAAGTGCCTTTGAATTTCGAGGGGCCTTAGCGGCTATAAATCATTTGACGGTAGACCTGTTCGTGTTCCGAGCTACTTACTTCGAGCCTCATGAGTAGTGCCTTTGAATTTCGAGGGGCTTAATAGCTATAAATTACTGGCGGTAGCATTTAAAGGAACTTCAACTGCATACCCTTCCTAACACTTATTAACACCTCAATCCTTAGTAATTGATGTTTATTTATTATTCAGTGCATTAAAATTCCCTTTTCTATCAAAATTGAATGTCTGTGATGATGATCTCAGTCATGTTTGATACATAGATTTATATAACTGGTTTCTTAAATGGTTCTTATCATAATCAAAATAATTTTACAATATGTAGATTGGAAACAATGGGTTCAGAGAAAAACTCTTTAGAAATGATTTTAGTTTTTTATTAATTATGCCTTTAATTAGCTTTCATTCTACATTTTAATGACATTGTGTAAGTGCTGATCCATATCATGTAATGTGTATTTATGTTGTACCTCACATGGTATGTAAGTTTTGAGGGTAAATAATAAATTAATAAACAGCACCTTTTTACATAAATGTTTTTATTTCATATGATAATGCTTTACATGTGTTAATATTAGTAATATATATATATATATAAATAAATAAAAGGAATTATCGCGGATACATGAAATACAGGAAAGAGAAAATTATTGGGTAAATTCCGCTGTAGAGCAACCGTAGACACGTGTTTCTGACTCATTGGTCGTCATCGGTACGGTGTAGCCAAGGAATAAGGTGGGATAACCTTGGAGATGTATGCTATACGGAAGACCATCAGGAGACAGACCACCATTTGTAGCTTCAGTTAGAAGATCCTCAGTTTTGAGGACAACAACTAACGTCGCCACGAGGAAGACAATGTCAACCTGCGTGCCATCCGAGAACCCAGGAAAGATAAATAAAATAAATAATAATTCCTTTTATTTATCTTTCCTGGGTTCTCGCATGGCACGCAGGTTGACATTGTCTTCCTCGTGGCGACGTTAGTTGTTGTCCTCAAAACTGAGGATCTTCTAACTGAAGCTACAAATGGTGGTCTGTCTCCTGATGGTCTTCCGTATATTGCTTACATCTCCAAGGTTATCCCACCTTATTCCTTGGCTACACCGTACCGATGACGACCAATGAGTCAGAAACACGTGTCTACGGTTGCTCTACAGCGGAATTTACCCATTATTTTTCTCTTTCTTTTATTTCATGTATCCGCGATAATTCCTTTTATTTATCTTTCCTGGGTTTTCGGATGGCACGCAGGTTGACATTGTCTTCCTCGTGGCGACGTTAGTTGTTGTCCTCAAAACTGAGGATCTTCTAACTGAAGCTACAAATGGTGGTCTGTCTCCTGATGGTCTTCCGTATAGCATACATCTCCAAGGTTATCCCACCTTATTCCTTGGCTACACAGTACCGATGACGACCAATGAGTCAGAAACACGTGTCTACGGTTGCTCTACAGCGGAATTTACCCAATAATTTTCTCTTTCCTGTATATATAAATAGATAGATATATAGATAAATAGATATACAATAAATTCAATTAAATACTTATTCTATACACATAATTGAATAGTGTCCCCATGGTAACGTCTCGTAGCTATCTTTAATAAGGTATCTCTTATCATCATGCGGACTTTTGCGGATTTTTGTTTGATTTATACTGAATACATTGTTTTTGGGATGTAATTAAATTTTGATTCACTGTCTTTCCTGTGTAGTTCTTCAAACATTCTAGATAATCATCAAAATTTATGTGGGTTTTAACGATATTTTTTTTCACTCCTTTAACTTTTTTTATCATATCTCTTCCCTCCACCCTGATTGCGTACATTTTAGACCTTAATCCTGCAAACTCTGTTATAATTTTACCTTGCATCTCATCCTTCATCATTCCTAAAACTTTTTTGTTGACCAGTGGAATATTGTAAACATTATCTTTTGGATAATCACTTGTATCAAATCTCTTTATGCAGTCACGACGTATAATATCATAGATGTTTGCACATTCGATTGAATATATAATTGAATCTGTATCTGTATATGCAGCTTTACAATTTCCACCAAACGTCGGCTTCATATAATCATAGTGGAATTCGTATATTGCTGTTTTGGAAATATCCAATATTGCCATTCCAATATAAATGGGTTTATTGAAATACAACTCAGTTTTATTGAGTTCAATTGCGACTAAATTTTCATTAAATATTGTTGCTGATTTGAATTCAGGTTTTAAAATTAATGCTTCGGCACCGTAACATCCTTCCCATTTATTTACAAGCTTCACATTGCAATGATTTCGTATACTCTGAAGCGACTTGCCAAACACCGCGTTGTTCATGAGTTTAAACAGATTTTTCTCAAATTCATTAACTGCTGATGTTCGCAGTTTAGTGTTCAGATCAACATATGATTTAAGCCAAGTGCGTTGTTGAAACTGTAGAATTCTATGAATCTTAGATAATTTCAACCCATGAGATAATACTTGTTTCAAATTGATGTAATGAATAACGTATCGTTCTTTGTCGTGCAAGGTAGCCAACAATTTTTTATCTGTTTTCCCTGGAGGTGATAGATGTTCTGGACAAAATGGTATATCACTGTGTAAATCATGTAGTTCCTGCGGATATTCTAAATCAACCTCCAGAATATACCCGATGTTAGCGGTATCTGATATATCCATCACATGAAAATTCTCAATACAATCTACCCATTTAAAATTATCATATGGCAAATATTGTGACATTGCCCAACCGTATTGGTTGTTTATATCAGTATACATAATGAAATTGTTTGGTTTCGAAGAATCATAATCATCCATGTATTTGTGATTTGATGTAAGGTATCTGTGTGAGCACTGACTGAGTCCACCTCTAATTCCTCGTTCAATGAACATAATCATGTCTATATCTGTTAACAATTCCAAAGTTATGTTTGTGTGTTTTAGCATACAATCCCATGTGTAACCAGGTAGTGTAAAATAGTGAGCTGGGTCTAGTTCATATGTCTTTAAGCAGCTGCTTCTGAATTGTTCAAAAACGCAAGCTAACAGTAAAACATCAGTCTTAAGATAAAGGTCTGAATATTCACCCAGGTTTTCAATTTTAAATTTTTTCCATATTTCCATAGCATACTCGTAATCCTCATCGGACATATTTTGTTCGTTCAATTGGTTGAAAAACATTGATTTTTCGGGGAGTTTTGTTTCATTGAATTTTTCTATTGAGTTAAAATAATCGCAGGGATATACACCTTTCCGTGTTAACAGTTTTAATTTTTCATCTGTTATATTAGGAAATTCAGCTTGGAGTTCTGTATATTCTGTTAAATATGATGCTAATGTATCTAACCCTGAAGACATGAATCGGAAAGAGTCGATGAATCTAAATTTAACAAGATTTTCTTTTAAATGTTTGGTGAATGAGCTCTTTATTTATTGGTAGCAAATCAATACGTCCCTCTAAATCTTCCGGTAAATTCTTAATGATGAAATGCGCATCATATCCGGATAAATTATGTAGAACCACCCCTATTGTACATCCATCCTTATAATTAATATTGCATTCTTCATGTGCTGGTCCTCTATATTTCCCCGTTAGGTGACAGTGATCTCTAACCTCTTTTCCATCTAAGGGTTTTCTGCAAATATGACAGGTAATTGCGTTATTATATGCATGTTGTTCATCAAGAGATAATTTATCCATAGGTAGTGGACATAGGAAAACTGTTTCTATATTTTCAGCGAAATCTTTCAATTCTTTAGTAAACCATTCTATGCAATTAACTCCTCTGTAACTTCGATAAAATGATAATGTTGCATCGTATGAGCACTTAACATAATATCCAATGCTGCATGGTTGGTGTTCCTGATATTTATTTTTATCTTTACATGACACAATCAAACACTCAAGCTCTGCGTATATTATAAAGCCAACTTTCATATTATTTTTGAAATTCTTGAATTTTATAAACTTCCCATCTTCATCTGGAAGTCTAACTTTACAATTATTCATATTAACACAATCTATGTAATGTTTATCTCGAGCAGTTTCTGTGTAAAAATAATGTAGGCAGCGATCACAAAAATATATCCTCGATTTATGTTTAGACCGTTCTGTAGATACTAACCGTGACAAGTCCTTAATCCATACATAGTGATATCTAGGCGATAGTTTGGATGCTGTATCATCTTGACCATTTTCATCATTATATACATCTTGAATAAGCAATAAATTGATATGTTTCAGTTGCTTCGCTTTCGTTAGATATGTTGGGACTGTCGTGAATGTTTTCTTACATTTTTTTAAAAATATAAACATTTATTGATAGAGCATTTTGTTTTTCGAAGCGTGGAATTTGTTTTACTGTCATTGGAAATTGAATTCCTTCTAAATTTAAAACTAATGATGGGTTCGGATACTTTGTGGATCTTTTTTCACAGGATATAGAGCAGATACAACTGCCCATATAAAACATTTAGTATCTTCGTTGCGTACATTAACACACGCACGCTTCAATTTTATTGGTTGTGGTAACTCGATATAGGATGACCCTAGTTGGGGTGTAAATTTATTAATATTAATTTGTATATTAATAACTGCTGATAATGCCCATCCACTTCCTCTTGATTGGAAAACCTCGATGTCAGATAAAATTGGTTGTTGTATTTCCTCATCAAACCACTTCTGTAGGTTGGTGACTTGGTAAATTGGTTTATATATATATATATATATATATTGATGGCTGTTAAGTGGTCACCTCCGTCTAATAAAGGTGGCGGCCTGACTTCCGTGTTTACCTGCTGATATATATACCTAAATTTTGTATATTTGTGTAAAGGGGAATCTCTGGAATCAGGATTTCACGTGAGGGGAAACAAATATCCTCATATTTTTCATCATATATGTAGAATCAACTAAGATACGAACTGACCACCAAAGTGTGTATATGTGTAGATACTGATAGCATTCTGTTACCTCTAGCACCGTTGACAATTTTATGGAGGACAGAACTTGCACTAATTACATACAATATATATACTCTCTCGTATCGACACGCTGGCTTATCTAAAAAAAATAATGTATACGTTTTGTTTATAGAAAGAATTGCTTAGTAGGAGCATTTATATCGACCGTTATAATAACTATAAATGAGAAGCCAACAGTTTGAGTTCCAATTCATAAATAATTTAACATATGTACTTATACGAAATATATTAAGAAACATTTTTAGCATAATAAAATAAAAATTTATTGAAGTTTAAAATATAAGATAAATTTAAATCTTAAATCATAATAAAGAATAATCAGTACTATTTTCTATTAAGAATTACTATCACATTTTTTTAAATACTTTGAATTGTAAAACATTTATTATTAAAGATGTAAAACATTTATTATTAAAGATTCACCAAGTATACATTACATTACATTAGTTTGCAATTTAATTATATAATATTTATTTATTTTAAGTGCAGTTTAAGGGATTAAAGTAATGATCTCAACATTAACTTAAGCGTGTGTAATATAAATTTAAAATTACATGTTTCCAATTCCATTTAATTATCGAAAGTAAGTATCTATCGATAATTGCTATTAACTACTTTCTATAGGATTATTCAAATTTACATTGATAATAAATATGATCTAAAACATGTAGGGCATAATTAAATATGAGATGAAATGTATTGAGAAATATGTTTGCAGTAAATATATATGTATATTACAGAATACATAATATAATAGCATATAAAATATATATGTAAATATTAAGGATAAGTATATATATTATCTAAAATCGGACTAAAATGAGATAATATTTTAATTTAGAAAAATGAGTGCTTTTATATTTTAGAATTAGTTTTTATTCCGTTACGTCTATCTATATTAGAAAAAAAACAATTTAGTGTTTTCTCTTTAGATGATCATAAGAATTAAAAGTATTTTCGCTACAATTAAAATCACATTTGCATATGTTGCTGCCACTTGCAGCAATCGTAAATTAATACTAATTCTAGGGATATTGTAAACTAAACTGTTCCCTAAACTTAGTTCCTTCATATTTTTGGATATATGGATATACTTTTTCGACTTTACCTCATTTCGGTAATAGCTCAAGTGAAACTGATTTATATAGAAATTTCAAGGCTATATGACATTTACTACAACCATTTCTGATTTTTTTGTTGGTACCTTTTTTGGAAGAAAGTAGTAGAAGAAATAAAAGCCAAGGGCCTCGAAGGCCTGTAGATCTAACAGTTTTGAATTGAAATTGCGGGAAAATATACAATTTAGCAGCTAACGGTTGTTTTGGCGATTTTTAAAATGCTAGCGAACAAAATACAGTCAGAGTTATGTAGAAAATGGATTGAAATATTGTATATTGTATTTATATAGTAATTCTAAAAAATTATCAATGGGTCGAGTAAACAACAAAGTGATTGAAGACATATTTTTAGAGAAGAGAACTTATGCTACGATATAATACCTCGTATCTACAAGCAGCGTAAGCTATTCTTGACCTATCAAAAAAAATAATGTATACGTGTTGCTTATATAATGGATTGCTTAGTAGGAACATTTATATCGACCTTCATGTTAATATAAATATAAATGAAAAGCCAGCTGTTTGCGTTTTATTTCGTTGATCATTTGAACATTTGAAATGCTTATACAGAATATGCAGAAATATCAGGAAAATCTCAACACGTCATATCAGTGTAACGGTCAAGTTTGCGCGGGAGCCCTAAGATGTATATTTGTACACTATGTACCCACAGCAGGAATTTAGTAAGAGCGAAATAAAATTTTGTTAGAAAAGATCCCAGAACAGGCCGATTTTATTTGATAAAAACACGTTTTGGTATGAAAGTGTCTTTAGATAACGAGGATATCATTTTTTTTAATAGTAACCCCCATTTTTTTCTTGATTTTGAAAATGTTTTTTTTTATTGATAAAATATTGCCATATTACATAAGTTTTTCGAACAAATGATAATTGAATGTTAGAAACGAAAATCAAATAAAGCAAACCGTTGTCAGATACAGTTTTTCAAAGTGTTTTGCGTTTTTTTGTAGTTCATTCAGATATAAGTCATTACAAAGTACTACGAGTTTTATACTTCTTACTTAACCTATTAGCGGTACAAAAATCGTTTGTAATTAAAGTATTGTCGCACATTTACTGTCATACAGAGGAATTAAATTTGAATTTTATTCCGAGCAAGACGTATACGATTTGTTAAATACAATATAACCAGATCGTCCGATCAGCCACTCTACAGTTAGTAAGATTCAGTCTAAATTTCGGAAAACTGGTGTTGTTAAAGATATTCAAAAATTACTGAAAACAGTATATCTGAATTCAACTCATGTAGGAACTCAAACGAAAACGTGTCCGACTGGCGACCAGAGGTTTGTGAAGCTATGATGGATTTGTACATTGAAAATGGACGATTGTATTAGCAATTTTCTTCAAATGATGCCACGTTGTGTCCTAATAGGACAGTGAATCATCAAGTATTAAACAAAACTAGCAAGGAAAATATTTCCTACCCCCTATACTCAAACGGACATTCATAATGTCAAATGTCATACATTAGCACTGTGCACTAATATAAATTTTTAGTCGTACATACTGACGTTCGACTAAATATCGTTTTCATAAATTAATATGGTGGTTTACAATATTCCACAGAGGAAAACTGTCAAATGGTGATTTATTTGAAAAATCGTATCAACTACCGATAGTCGTATAATAAAAAAAATTAAGATAAGTAGTTGCTTTCTTCCTCTTCATCACAAAAAACAGGATAATGTAATGTTTTTATTTATGCAAATGTTGAAAAACGTCCTACCTCAATACCAAAATATAGGCCTAATAATTTTGTTAATGAAAAATATTCTATTAACCGATGAATCGTCGGTTCGCATACACAATCACACAGATAACTTATGATGCTAAAATGCAGTGTCCTAGTAAACAAAATGTGTTGATGGAATATTAAATAATCATATTACAGGTTCATATTTCATAGACGGAAATAGTAAATTTTTCTCAAAAAACTTATTCAAAACAAATTGATAAATGGATGCTAAACTTGTAAAGCCATTTTTCCATAATAAAATTTATTATTATTGTCGTTTTTGCAACATTTTTATTCTGTTAGTTGGACAATGAAAAGATATTTCAAAATCAAGAAAATAAGTAACAAAATTGATATCATTTAAACGGGCGGCATTTAAAAAGTCGTTATATTATTGTGACGAGATTGTACGCTGCCTTGCTAACATACGCAAAAGGTATCACGCTATCTCGGATCTGTTACCAACAGCCTCTTCCGATGGAAACAAATAAGACGTTTTCCCACAGAACAAGTCCAGGCCCAATATAGGTGTACATGTTTTATTCCTGTCTTATCCCGTTCCTCCAGAATAAATTAAACTCCCAATTAGAACATTCGTAAAATTAGAGAAATTTCGCGTAATAACTTTTTAAGACAATTTTGATACGAATCATAGGCTCCGCCCACAACCAATAAGAACACTTAAATACAAAATGTGTTCTACAAATTTCTTTTTGGATACGAATCCTAGGCTCCGCCCACGGCCAATTAAAACGCTCAAAATTCTAATACACGTAGAAGACGTAACCCTATTTGAGCCCCCAAGGGAAATTACCGTGACATGAATACTTCTTTGTTCGCCACCTGCGTCACTGGGATTCCCAATGAAAAACGTAAACACATTTGGAAACTATGTAAGGTGGAACAAATGCCTATACCATATCGAGTCCTATCTCGGTCACCAGCCTGCCAACAGCAACCTCCTGGACCAGCAGAAAACAGGCCACCGATACAGAGCGGACTTTCCAGAAAGCCATCCAGCCGAATTGTATTACTGCTTACGTAATACAAGGGACCAAAAAGGCACTTTCCAGGTCATTGGAAGTACACGGCGAAACGTGTTCAGGAGAGCACGCGGACCAAGAATTCACTAAGAATTCCGGAGGAATTCTTTATTTCGGACGGCTTCTTCATCGGAATCCAAGCTCGTCGACATCCGAAATAATATCCACGTGGTGGAACACATCCGACGCTTCGCCTAGTATTGACCAAAGAAGTTGTAGGAGGATCCTATTACTGCTTACGTAGTAGCGGCCGTTTTAGTTATTTACAGTGCGCTTATTTCGTGTAAAGATACCAAACTTATGGTCCCTCTTTAGTGTTCGCCATAGTATTAACTTCAGTGCACCAGGACAAGCTACAGCTGCTTACGCTGTAGCAATTAACCGTAAGTGCAGTGAAAAACCTATTAAGCCCGCGTTTTTATTTAACATTGTTGGTTGAATACCAGCACCTCCACCAAAATATTTAAATTCAGTGTGCGCCTTTGTTAATGAATTATCATATTAACTTCACGTGGATTCATTAACGACATTGTTATTGCTAAAGTGTTAATATTAAATTCCACGCGTTAGTGAAATATAACCTTCAAATATCCAACCGATATCTTCCCTTATACATACTATTTGTTTATAACAATATTATTATCCAAGTTCGTTGTTACTGGTACCCATATGCAGCGTGTGTTTAACTTTTATTCCAGTAACAACCATTTTATTTGACATTGTTGGTTGAATTCCAGCACCTCCACCAAATTATTTAAACTCAGTGCGCGCCGTTATTAATGTATAATATTAATAAATTCACGGTGGTTCATTAACTATATTGTTGTATTCGGAGAATTAATATTAAATTCACGCGCTAGTGAAACTATAACCTCCAAATACCTAACCTATCTTTATCCCTATGTACATTATTTGTTTATAACATTATTAGTATTCAAGTGTATCGTTATTAGTACCCATATTCGGTGTGTGTTTGACTTTTAGTTGATAACTTTTATTTTATTATTGGTTAATGCCAACTCCTCCATCATTGTTAAGCAGTGTGTGTATTGTTGCTATTTCATAATATTTATGTTGTTTCAAAGTGTACAACAACTATTACTCAGTGTGCCCGTTTGTATTTAAACCTTGACTGTTAACATTTATTCGCGATACGACTTGTTTTTGGTTATAGTGTCGTTTATTAACACAGGTCGTTATTAACATCGGGTATCATTAAGTATTCATTAAGCTTTGAATTATTAAAATATTATAACGTTGTGAAACATTATGGTTTTAATTAATAACATAACCCAACTTTACCCCAAATTCAATTAATACCTCCTGGAGGAGTCTTTTGCCGCGGCCCCTTTGTTTGTTTGTTTGTTTTACAAATTCCCAGGATTAAGAGGTGGTATTAGATCAGCTGTTTTAAATTCGGCAAGTCTATGGTATTGAAAATATTGCTATTTTAGCAGTTTGTCTGTTAGATTTAACGGTTTTGAATACGAAAAGGTGAGAAAATATGCAATCTAACAGCTATGAGTAGATTTGACGGTTTTTAAAATTTCCGCTACCAAAGGACAGACATATACAAAATTGACTGAAATTTTGTATGTACATATTAATGAAATAATGCAGAAGCTCTTTTTATTTTTATTTTATATATGGTAATTTAAACTGATTTATTTTAAGAGTGAATATATTTTTGTCCATGCAATTATAATATACAATAAAATTATCAATTGTTGGTGTACACAATTATGAGATGAGTTGTAGTATATTGCCATAATTATAATACTTAAATAAAATACTAGTAAAGGACATGTTCATTTTGGATATAAACCAGAGGGATTGTACTGCTTGTAATAAACTAAATGTTTTACAATTTCTTTTAAAAACTGTTATCAACCTATTAGGAAATACATGTTAAACAGGTCTATCATGTTGACCCTCTGCTATTATATTCGTCACCGAGTTCTAAAAATAAATTCAACTTTTTGGGGAGGTCATTTGTCAAGTCTGCCCCCTCTTCGGCTTTTTTTAAAAATCTCTGAAAACAGACCACAATTGAGTACAAATAGAAGCACAATTGACACGCATTTTAGTCAGTTGTGCTTAATTGGTGCTCAACTGTGCCGTCCTCAGTTTCATTTGTGGTCTTCTGTTTTCAGAGATTTTTAAAAAACTCGAAGAGGGGGCTGACTTGATGAATGGCCTCCCCAAAAACTTGAATTTATTTTTAAAAAACGGTGCCTTCGCAAAGCACGTCAATTGTGCTCAATTATGCCGTATAGCATCTTTCATATAACCCTTTCTCGAAATTTTAGGACTGTTTATATAAGATGACGACTAAAGCCGAATAAAATAAATTTCTTTTTTGAGTTAAATAAATATAATAAAAAAAAACAGTTTTGAATTTTAAATAAATCTCAACAATAACAATAAAAAAACTAAAATGTAATTGAAAAATTAAAACTTCTTTGTCTATTAAAGTTGTAATAACTCTTGTACTTTTTTGGTAGGTAATTATTTTCACACAGCAATAATTAGGTATGTACTTCATAAAATTATTATATTTTTCTACCACTGTCATTGAATGTCATTCAGCCCCTTTCGATTTTTCTTAATACCTGTAAACAGTAGAGGAAAATAAAACTAATAATGGCACCAATGGAGAATTAATTGACACATTTTATGGTATATAGGTATAAAGTGAGTGCGAAGGCACCCAGTTTTAAATAAAATTAACTTTGGGGGGGATCGTCAAGTTGGCCGCCCTTTTTTAAAAATCACTGAAAACACAAGAGCATAAAAAAAACTAATAACGGCACAACTCAGCACAATTGACACGCGTTTTATAAAATAAATTATAACAACTTCACAGATTTAAGTTTAACCGATCTCTCTTACAATACAATTTTGTCAAAAAATTGTATGGATCGATAATATACAGGGTGAGTCATTAGTAGCCGCGTCTTCGATTGCTCTTTTGTGTTTTAAATAAATGAAAAAACAATTAGTAGAAGATCCATGGTTGCTTGTGGCGCATATTGTAAAAATACTCTAAGCTCTGACGCACTTCCGGTTTCACCGGAAATGCACGGAACTTAAGTTTTTTAAATGACTCACCCTATATATTTTTGGTTTTTCTTGTACTGCTTTAAATTGTCTGTTCAACTGTTTTGTATTTTTCAAAATTGGGCCAATAGTTTTTGAGTTATTAATTTTTTTTGAAAATATTTGACCTAAACACGTGTTCAGAAAACAATCCTTTTCACTTTTTTTTTTAAATTAAAAACATTAACTTTGGTGGTGCCCGTAGCCAAGAAAATTCTACATCATTTGGTAAAGTTGCACTCGACAATACCTCAAGAAACTTTGTTTTTTCAAAGCCTACTTTCTAAAATTTTCACATACCAAAAACTTATTTTTTTTAAATGGAACACCCAGTATTTTGTTGAGGCATTTTGTTCCTTTTTTTATTCTCTATCATTTTTGTTAACAATGTCCTATACGTATCTTTTGTAATTTCTGAGATAATCACTATAGGAACAATTAGCGGTCAATTAAAGAACTACGAGCGCTGTTGTTCTATGCACCAAAATATTCGTTCAACCAATGGAAGGCAGGAACGGCGCTTGACTTCCTTAGTCAACTTTCAAACAAAGTAAATGTTAAATCCAACTATCCCAAAAGTAATAATTTTACAGAATGAAGAGCATCGCATTTCAATTTTTTAATTCCGGCAATGTCCATTTGCAGTATTTAATTTTTGACTCTGTTGGCTAACATCGAAATAAAATAAAGGTTATGTTTACTGACATATTTGGAGATGTCCTCAAAAAATTTTGAAAATCCGTCCGTCGATAGCGAAGATACTCTCCTCCATTAACATTTTCATCAAAGAATTAAGGTCCAAGTATGTAACTACCCACTATTCCTCCCCACAGTTTTAATGACTAACGATTTTGAAAGTTTACAGGTGTGATAAAGTGGGGGGATTTATGTGTTATAATAACGGAAATTGTGACGATGAACGTATTCACTTTAATAGAAGTTGGCTTCGTTGGTAAATAACAAAAAATTGAGTAAGCCAGGATAGTTTATCTGCTGCCAATTGACAACAATGTAAGCGATTCTAAAAATTTCTTTCATCTAACCCTGTGTATGAATATGCTACGGGTGAATTTCATGTTTCCCAATTATTCTGGATTCTCAAATTTGACTTACATCTAACTGACGACTAATTTTCGTAGTACTGGTATGGGGGTGTTCGACTACACTCGCAAGTACCATAAACGTCTTATCCTCACCAGTTATTGCTTTTTCCGCTCTTTATTTCATATTCAATACTTTCTGTTCACTCAAACCGTCCACTTTATACTTTCGAAGGTTTCTGGCTTCGGTTTACTACTACCAGGGATCGCTAGCAGTTTCTTTCAGATTCACTCAAAACGTCAATGATATCTATTAACTCTTCATAAGAATAATTCATTTGGATGATAACTAATAGCGATGCTTTTATAAGTTTTGACATAAATGTATACCGACTTTCTTTAAAAGTTGACTCAGGCAGTCAGCCGCATTCCAGCCTTTATTGGACCAATATTTGGGTGCATAGAACGGCAGCCGTAGTTCCTTAATTGACCGCTAATAGATCCTATAGTGATTATCTCAGAAATTACAAAAGATAGGTATAGGTCATTGTTAACAAAAATGAAAGAGAATAAAGAAAGGAACAAAACGCCTCAATAAAATACTGGGTGTTCCATTTAAAAAAAATAAGTTTTTGGTATGTGAAAATTTCAGGAAGTAGGCTTTGAAAAAACAAAGTTTTTTGAGGTATTGTCGAGTGCAACTTTACCAAATGATGCGGAATTTTCTTGGCTACAAGCACCACCAAAGTTAATGTTTTTACTTTTAAAAACAATGTGAAAATGATTTTTTTTCTGAACACGTGTTTTCGTCAAATATTGTCAAAAAAAAATAATAACGCAAAAACTATTGGCTCAATTTTGAAAAAGAAAAAAAGTACAAGAAAATCCAAAAATATATAGGGTGAGTCATTTAAAAAAATTAGGTTCCGTGCCCTTCCGGTGAAACCGGAAGTGCGTCAGAGCTTAAAGCATTTTTACAATATGCGTCACAAGCAACCATGAATCTTCCACTAATTGTTTTTTCTTTTATTTAAAACGCAAAAGAGCAATCGAAGAAGCGGCTACTAATGACTCACCCTGTATATGCATTTTATTGTAGTGTGCGTTATTTCTTAACATTATTATTACAATTTGTATTAATATCTCAAAGGAGTTTTAATTTTTCAATTACATTTTAATTTTTTATTGTTATAGAATACTTCTGACAAGAGATGTCAATAAAATGTCATTTATTTTATGTATTATTAATTGAATGTAAATGTTTTGTAACACTGAAAACAAAGTACAATTAATATCTAATTCATTTATTTTCAATTTCAGTACGTGTTCTATTCATGTTCTCTATTTCAATTCTATGTGCATATATGTAAAGTGAAAAGAACACATATTTCTAATTATTATTAATTAAGTACAGTTGGTTTATACATTAAGTTAATATATGATCTTAACCTTTCTAAATTAAAAGCATATTTTCTGTAATTTTTATTGATCTCAACACAAATTACCTACAATTAATGTGAATCTATTTTGCGTAAATATTTTTTACTTTACAACCAAAATTATTTATCCAATGAAGATTTATAAAACACAGAATGTATTTTGATTATCAAATATTACGTGTTGGTTTGTTCTATCGATTTATTTCAAATTATGTGTAAAAATGAATGTATGTAAATGTTTTTTAATTTATTCTACTTAAGCTTAAAAATATATTAAATAATATTATATTTAATAAATAAGATACTTTCGTAACACTAATTTATCTAATAAATTATATCTATTAATTATTACGTGCACTCTATATTTCATATTTGTTAATAATAAGCCCGGTTAATATGTGCTGTTACTTTAAATAATACAGTAATCGCAACGAAATTTTAATAATGCAAGCTAAGCGAGACCTTGCCAGAGTTGTTTTGCATCAACAGCGTTTGTTCTCATAACAACGGTTGAACCGATGTTGCCAATATGCAGAGATAACAACGTGCCGACTGTTACACAAGAAAAGAATATATACGGCGGAGGTGACCTCGCGTTGCAAATTCCACATGCAAGAGCGAGAGCAGCGCTGTGATCTACAGCTGAACTAAAAGCGTCGCTTATGAGCATTAGGGTAACTTTTTTACCTCCAGAACAAAATTTTATTTTTAGGCTTCTGAGGTCATCTATATCATGATAAAGTAAAAAGAAAGGCAAAACGTTGCTACCTCCAAAAACGGAGGTAACTGCGATATATATGAGGTGACAACACACACTTACTACCTACTTTGGAGTTGACTACGTACCCATCATCAATATATATATATATATAAATCAATAAAGGAAATATCACGGATACAATATAAAAATAGGAAAAAGAATATCGGGTTAATCCGCTGTAGTGCAACCGCAGACACGTGTTTCAGACTCGTTGGTCATCGTCAGTACGGTGTAGCCAAGGAATAAGGTGGGATATCCTTGGAGATAGAAACAAAAGGAAGACTATCGGGAAGACAGACTACCAATTGCAGCTTAAATGTCAGAAGATCCTCAGGTCTGAGTGACAACAACTGACACCGCCGCGAGGCAGACATTGTCAACCCGCGTGCCGTCCAACCCAGGAATGATAAATCAATAAAGGAAATATCACGGATACAATATAAAAATAGGAAAAAGAATATCGGGTTAATCCGCTGTAGTGCAACCGCAGACACGTGTTTCAGACTCGTTGGTCATCGTCAGTACGGTGTAGCCAAGGAATAAGGTGGGATATCCTTGGAGATAGAAACAAAAGGAAGACCATCGGGAAGACAGACCACCAATTGCAGCTTAAATGTCAGAAGATCCTCAGGTCTGAGTGACAACAACTGACACCGCCGCGAGGCAGACATTGTCAACCCGCGTGCCGTCCAACCCAGGAATGATAAATCTGTAACGAAGTTCCTTCGTTTATTGAATAAATTATCATGTTTTAAGCTCATAATTAATTTGTCTTGTAAATATCAAATTATGTATGACTGATATTTTATTCAATTATTTATAATAATGTTTTCCTGTTGTAAATACCGCCGTAATTATTGTATTTGACTTGTTTGTATATATTTGTTATCAAATTATAGTAGGGGAAAATATTTCTGTACGTCACGATCGTATGCGCGGTCTTCTACGTCACGTTTGAGTATCAAATCCAATGCTTTCGTGGTAATTTTTTGTCATTCACGGATGATATATAAATCGACCGTTTTCTAGTGTAGAGGCAGAGAATCTTCCAAACCTTGTCCTAGTCGCAGGTCCATTTATCGTGCGACACTTCCTCTTAGCGATGTCAGGCCAATTGCCGTGGTAGAGCTAAGATACCGAATTCTCCTGGATTCGCAGGCCCATTGCCGTGCTCCAGGTGAAAATCCGCTTGTTAAGTCCCGTCAGGTCAAATTATCGTGACACGGACTTAATAAGATAATGTACCCGAACCGTTTGGTTTCTAGCAGGCCAATTGCCGTGTAAGAACTCAACAATTCCGTTTTCCCGTAGGCGCCTCTTGACAGGTCTATTTATCGTGTAAAGAGCGCTCCTTTCCGACAAAACTCCGTCTAATTAATATTTTTTTTTATTTATTTTATATTAGGATGTCCGAGTAACATTTCACCGCCGTGAATGTTATCCGCCGTGTATCATTAGTATTTGACCGCACTCGTACTGTAAATAATCCGAACACTTGTAAATGTCGATATAAATGTAATCAATCGCTAATAATTAAAGTTTAATCGCGTCATTAAATAAATGTTGCAATGTACAGAATATTTGTTTCTTGTCCGTGAAATACAAGATTTAAATTTGTTGTTTCTATTTCGTAGGTTATGTATGTATATAGATATAATATCCGCAATATTAATGTTGATCCGTCTCGTTGAATATTTGACATTAATAAATATTTAGGTCTAGTAAAATGTATAATGTATGTATATGTATAGGAAATTTGTGTAAATATTTAGAGTTACTTTTGAAGAATAAACGTTGAATTAAACTTCATTTGTTGACTACCTGTTTAACGTTTTCATGTGTTTATGAACCCGACCGCAGTGAATTACTTCCGATATTTGGATTAGATCCATGATTGTAGAAAGATATTTATAATAAAGCAAACATAGTACTCACCTTTAATCTCTGACTGTAGCGAAACCGGTAGAATTTGTATTCGTTACACCAACGGCGCGAACACTCAAACACTTTCATATTTATTATTTTTGACAGTAAATGAATACCGACCGCAGCAGGCCTACTTATCGACATTATACAAGATTATTGAAAGTTGAAGTGTGACTGGGTATAGGCAACCCAGAGCGCGCTGCCACACTGACGCACGTCTACTTGGAGTAGTAACGAATACTTATAAATTTTGTGATATGATGGTGTTCCGTAATTTTATAATTTTTAAAAAAAATATAAAATGTTAACCTGTTAGCAGAATAAGCACTAGAGATATCACATGGCGCCCAACGTGGGGCTTTGTTTTTATTGAAAAATTAAGTCAAATAAAAATAGAAGAAAGTAAAAATAAATTTTAAATTACAGGTGTGTTTGAAATTAAGAATTTTAGTCTGACTTTGATGTATTAAAATGTAAAGACTAGTAGAAATAATACACATTATACACATACATGCATGATACATATTCTTTATTAAAATTAGGGAATAAAGGGTAGTAAAATAAATAGAAACCATAATATAATTTTATTTAAACAAGTTTTGTACATTGTATTATAATAATGGCGGAGCCGGACAAAACAGATAAGACGGAAACTCAAACTTCTAGTGGGACGATATACAACCTTAAAAAGGAAGATTTGACTGCAATAGCAAAAGCAGTAGGGTTAGACGCTTCCGGTACTGTAGACGATGTACGTAAACGTATGAGCGCATTTTTAAAGGATTTTAAGCAGGGAAATATTACAAATATTCCTAAGATTCCTGTTGTACCTGGTGGACAACCACATGTAGACGCGAACACTGACAAGTCTCCGGCTTCAATTTGCAATTGTATAAGAAAGTGGGGGATTCACTTTAATGGTAATACAGACGCTGTTTTCTTTTTAGAAAGAATTAATGAATTACAAATTTGCTATGAAATAACAGACGAGCAAATGCTCATCGCGTTGCCAGAACTTTTTAGGGACAAAGTGCTTCTTTGGCTTCGGAATAATCGGTCGCTCTGGAGAACTTGGGACGAATTTCTTGAAGATTTTAAACTTCAGTACCTTCCGCCTAGATACGATCTGTCGGTAGAAGCAGATATCCGGTCTCGTTTGCAGAAACCTAATGAGTCTTTTAAGGACTATCTAACCGTGATGGTGGCATTGATAAGACGCGGCAGAACAATGTCCGAAGAAGAAAAATTGGAACGCGTTTACAATAATATGTCGCCTGCATACAAAATATATGTGCGTCGGGACGCGATACAATCGCTTCGTCAATTGTCTAAGTCCGCCGCCGAGTTCGAATTACTTAAAGAAGAACAAGCGCGATTCGACAGGAAAGAGAGTGTACCCCGCGCGCCAGAAAAATCGTCTAAGCCTAGTACTTCCTCGACAACACCACGACCGCACCAGTTGTCGTACGTCGCACAAAGTGCGAAGCCTCGCGAAATTCATGCGCGACCGTCACCGACTCAAAGACTATCACATCCGGAACTACGTTGCTGGAGGTGTGGAGAAGAGAACCACACGAGAGCGAATTGCCAAAATCGTTTTAAATTATTTTGCTCGCGATGTGGAAAGTTAGATATACGTTCAAAGGACTGCCGGTGCCAGGGAAACGCCGAGAAGGGCGGTCTTCAGGCAAAGACCGTCCGTTCATAGTAACACCGCCGCCTGAACCTCCGCATATACACGACAGAGTCTCGACAGTGCCAGACACTCGCGTTTGGATCCGTGTTGATATTTTTAAACAAAGTTTGCGTGCGCTTGTGGATAGCGGCGCCACATCTTCGTTTATGTCTGAGTCTCTGGTCGTCCGCTTATTAAAAGAAGATGTCCGACGTGTCTTTAACCGAAAATCTAAAGTCCGCTTAGCCAATGGAGATATCGTAGAATCACCTGGTTCTGTTTCCTTGCCCGTACACATAGGTAGCCGCATAATACTTGTGAATTTCGTAATAATACCTAAGAGCCCGTGCTCAGTTATCTTCGGAGTTAATTTTCTCAAAGAGATAGGAGCTGTTCTTGATTTTTCCAAGAGGAAACTGTACTTCAAAGGAGACGACGCAGTTATTTCCGCGAACTGTGGGCTCTCTGAAATACAGGACCGCAAAGATACCGCTTTGGAAAAATTCCTGGAGGAAGAATTGGGAAAGTTTGCTACTGTGCCTGGCCGGACGAATCTTATCCGTCATTCTATTCGCCTAAAACCGGACGCAGTCCCGATTAAGCAAAGAAATTATCCAAATCCTGTCCCGGTCTGTTATTATGTTACAGGTTCCGAACCGCCGAAAGCCAGTCAAAGTCCATGTGAAAGACATCAAAATTCCGTCCGCCGACGAGCTCCAGGCCGATTTTCCACCTCCCGATCCGCCAGAGGGAGTGGGGGAAGACCAGGAGGATATATAAACCCACACGTTGTGCTATCAAGACAGTCATTACAATGGAGTTGTCCAAGAAATCAGTCCAAACCACGGCGCCTCCACCATTATCTTCGCCGACACCGACCATTTCCTGTAGGGAACAGTATCGAGCAAAGCGGGGTACACCGCCTTCTATGAAGACACCCGAGCGTCCGACGACTCCACGTTATCTGGTTTCACCTGCTACCGTCGCTTTACTGGAGGAGAAGTACCAGACGTACTGTTGTCAAACGCCTCCAAAAGCCGAAGTTACTGTGCCGCCTGTCGAAGAGACCACGATCGATGTAGGCCCCACACTGTGTAGTCCCGATACAGAGGCCTACCTTGGATTCCGGCTGTTACAATTATTTGGAGCCTCTCCAGTCCCGGATTTATTGTCACCACTGCCGACGACGCCCGAATCCAAGAAAGGGACATTCCTCGCCGCCTCTCCTCCTACCATATCCATCCCGTCGCCTCTTCCCACTGATAGTTTCCAATCCCTGCCGATTATTCCCCTCGAGCTCTTAGCCTCTCTGGATATGCCTTTTTTAACGTCCGATCTTCCTGCTAATCCGACGATACGTCCGTCGCCCAGCGAGCCTGGTAAAAATAGCCAGGGGGCCTGGGTGAAGAAGGAGGGTTCTGTAGGCAAGACGGCCAGGAAGAAGAGACATCGGAATAAACGGATCCGGGTGCGAGTCGACGGGATGCTGGTTTCCATGACACGGAGAGAGGCCGAAGCACACTACGCCCGCCTGCAACAGCAAAATGGTTAGTGCGGTCAGTGCGCTACAGATAGACATCATTTGTGATGAAAAGACTGTTGAAGTGTTAGTATTAAGTTTAATAATTTTTACAAGTTTATTTTGTTTTCACAAGTTCATTTTGATTTTGAAAATTCATTTTGTTTTGATTATTTGCTGAATCTTTTATTGTGTTTAGAGTTTACTGTTTTCTTTTGGGGAAGGGCCTGTAACGAAGTTCCTTCGTTTATTGAATAAATTATCATGTTTTAAGCTCATAATTAATTTGTCTTGTAAATATCAAATTATGTATGACTGATATTTTATTCAATTATTTATAATAATGTTTTCCTGTTGTAAATACCGCCGTAATTATTGTATTTGACTTGTTTGTATATATTTGTTATCAAATTATAGTAGGGGAAAATATTTCTGTACGTCACGATCGTATGCGCGGTCTTCTACGTCACGTTTGAGTATCAAATCCAATGCTTTCGTGGTAATTTTTTGTCATTCACGGATGATATATAAATCGACCGTTTTCTAGTGTAGAGGCAGAGAATCTTCCAAACCTTGTCCTAGTGGCAGGTCCATTTATAGTGCGACACTTCCTCTTAGCGATGTCAGGCCAATTGCCGTGGTAGAGCTAAGATACCGAATTCTCCTGGATTCGCAGGCCCATTGCCGTGCTCCAGGTGAAAATCCGCTTGTTAAGTCCCGTCAGGTCAAATTATCGTGACACGGACTTAATAAGATCATGTACCCGAACCGTTTGGTTTCTAGCAGGCCAATTGCCGTGGAAGAAATCAACAATTCCGTTTTCCCGTAGGCGCCTCTTGACAGGTCTATTTATCGTGTAAAGAGCGCTCCTTTCCGACAAAACTCCGTCTAATTAAAAATTTTTTTTTATTTATTTTATATTAGGATGTCCGAGTAACATTTCACCGCCGCGAATGTTATCCGCCGTGTATCATTAGTATTTGACCGCACTCGTACTGTAAATAATCGGAACACTTGTAAATGTCGATATAAATGTAATCAATCGCTAATAATTAAAGTTTAATCGCGTCATTAAATAAATGTTGCAATGTACAGAATATTTGTTTTTTGTCCGTGAAATACAAGATTTAAATTTGTTGTTTCTATTTCGTAGGTTATGTATGTATATAGATATAATATCCGCAATATTAATGTTGATCCGTCTCGTTGAATATTTGACATTAATAAATATTTAGGTCTAGTAAAATGTATAATGTATGTATATGTATAGGAAATTTGTGTAAATATTTAGAGTTACTTTTGAAGAATAAACGTTGAATTAAACTTCATTTGTTGACTACCTGTTTAACGTTTTCATGTGTTTATGAACCCGACCGCAGTGAATTACTTCCGATATTTGGATTAGATCCATGATTGTAGAAAGATATTTATAATAAAGCAAACATAGTACTCACCTTTAATCTCTGACTGTAGCGAAACCGGTAGAATTTGTATTCGTTACACCAACGGCGCGAACACTCAAACACTTTCATATTTATTATTTTTGACAGTAAATGAATACCGACCGCAGCAGGCCTACTTATCGACATTATACAAGATTATTGAAAGTTGAAGTGTGACTGGGTATAGGCAACCCAGAGCGCGCTGCCACACTGACGCACGTCTACTTGGAGTAGTAACGAATACTTATAAATTTTGTGATATGATGGTGTTCCGTAATTTTATAATTTTTAAAAAAAATATAAAATGTTAACCTGTTAGCAGAATAAGCACTAGAGATATCACAAATCAATAAAGGAAATATCACGGATACAATATAAAAATAGGAAAAAGAATATCGGGTTAATCCGCTGTAGTGCAACCGCAGACACGTGTTTCAGACTCGTTGGTCATCGTCAGTACGGTGTAGCCAAGGAATAAGGTGGGATATCCTTGGAGATAGAAACAAAAGGCGGTGTCAGTTGTTGTCACTCAGACCTGAGGATCTTCTGACATTTAAGCTGCAATTGGTGGTCTGTCTTCCCGATGGTCTTCCTTTTGTTTCTATCTCCAAGGATATCCCACCTTATTCCTTGGCTACACCGTACTGACGATGACCAACGAGTCTGAAACACGTGTCTGCGGTTGCACTACAGCGGATTAACCCGATATTCTTTTTCATATTTTTATATTGTATCCGTGATATTTCCTTTATTGATTTATCATTCCTGGGTTGGACGGCACGCGGGTTGACAATGTCTGCCTCGCGGCGGTTTCAGTTGTTGTCACTCAGACCTGAGGATCTTCTGACATTTAAGCTGCAATTGGTGGTCTGTCTTCCCGATGGTCTTCCTTTTGTTTCTATCTCCAAGGATATCCCACCTTATTCCTTGGCTACACCGTACTGACGATGACCAACGAGTCTGAAACACGTGTCTGCGGTTGCACTACAGCGGATTAACCCGATATTCTTTTTCCTATTTTTATATTGTATCCGTGATATTTCCTTTATTGATTTATCATTCCTGGGTTGGACGGCACGCGGGTTGACAATGTCTGCCTCGCGGCGGTGTCAGTTGTTGTCACTCAGACCTGAGGATCTTCTGACATTTAAGCTGCAATTGGTGGTCTGTCTTCCCGATGGTCTTCCTTTTGTTTCTATCTCCAAGGATATCCCACCTTATTCCTTGGCTACACCGTACTGACGATGACCAACGAGTCTGAAACACGTGTCTACGGTTGCACTACAGCGGATTAACCCGATATTCTTTTTCCTATTTATATATATATATATATATATATATATAATCTAATAATCCCCTCTACCATATTAATGGTGTGGGGCGTTTATCCTCTTCTAACTTTTTATGAGTCTTTTCCATTCATTTCTATTCCTCGCCATGCTCTTCGCCTCGGTCCAAGTTTTGCCTTTCCTCCTCAAAATCTCTGCTATGACATCATTCCATGTCGTCCTAGGCCTTCCTCTTCTTTTATTTTTCATTATTCTTGCTTCCCATATCCTTCTTGTCTGTCTCGTATTTTCCATTCTATATAGATGTCCCCACCATCCCAACTGTCTTTGCTCAATATGTTCCAACACTGACTGTATATTTAGATCTTTTCTTATTTCCGAATTTCTTATTCTTTCCATCTTTGTAACTCCTCTGACTCTTCTTAAATATTTCATTTCTACTGCTTGTATTTTACTTTTTTGTCTTGTATTTAATATCCAGGATTCGCATCCATATACTAATATCGGTCGGTATATTGCCTTATATACTTTTAATTTTGTTTCGCGGGATATCTCTTTTTTGTTAATGAACTTATTCCTCATAATATGATACAGCTTTGTTGCTTTTTCTATTCGTTGGTTAATCTCGGCGTCCTGGGTCCCTTTTCCATCAATTCTCACTCCCAAGTACTGGAACGTTCTCACTTCTTCTATTTCAATTCCTTCTATTTCGATTTTCATATCTATCTCTTCATCTCCCACTACCATTACTTTGGTTTTATTCTTATTCTTCATCGTTCCACTGTTATTTAGTGTCGTATTCCATATTATTAAATTCTGTTGTAGATCTTCCGCACTGTCAGCTGTAATTACTATGTCGTCTGCGAATGCCCCTGTGAAACTTCGACCAACTTTAAGTTAATGTGTCCAACTCTGATCTTTTTACTTTCTTTTGTACACCTTTTGATAATGTCGTCCATATAAACTATAAACAGCATTGGGCTCAGGCTTCCTCCTTGTCGGAGTCCCTCCTTTGTTCTGAAGATTTCTGATTCTAAATTATTAGCTATTACAGCGTTGGTGTTATTATCATATATTTTCTGTATTAATCGTCTTATTTTTCCATTGACCCCTCTCTCTTTTAATATATTCCATAGTCTTTCTCTCGGTACCTTATCGAATGCTTTTTCTAGATCTATAAATGCTAAAAATACTTTCTTCTGCTCTCTATAGGCTTTTTGCATTATTTGCTTCACGGAAAATATTTGGTCTTGTGTGCTCCTTCCTTTTCTAAACCCACTTAAATTGGTTTATTCATGGTATTAAAATATTTTGTTTCTGTAACTTCTTGACCGATCTTTTGTATAGTAAAGTCACCAGAAAACATCGCGTTAACCTTGATTGTTTCTTCTTTTTTCAGGACGTTCAATATTTTTCTGCGGAATATTGCCGAAGCGTCTTCCAAAAACAATTTCGGATCAGTGTGTTTTAGGTTGATAATAACTCCAGTTCGTATACGATTTTGAAAAGCTGATTGAATGTCTTCCCACTTAACACGATTAGATGCAGTCTGTTTTCTTGTTGTGTTTCTGTGTAAAAATAATGTAGGCAGCGATCACAAAAATATATCCTCGATTTATGTTTAGACCGTTCTGTAGATACTAACCGTGACAAGTCCTTAATCCATACATAGTGATATCTAGGCGATAGTTTGGATGCTGTATCATCTTCACCATTTTCATCATTATATACATCTTGAATAAGCAATAAATTGATATGTTTCAGTTGCTTCGCTTTCGTTAGATATGTTGGGACTGTCGTGAATGTTTTCTTACATTTTTTTTTAAAATATAAACATTTATTGATAGAGCATTTTGTTTTTCGATGCGTGGAATTTGTTTTACTGTCATTGAAAATTGAATTCCTTCTAAATTTAAAACTAATGATGGGTTCGGATACTTTGTGGTTCTTTGTGGATCTTTTTTCACAGGATATAGAGCAAATACAACTGCCCATATAAAACATTTAGTATCTTCGTTGCGTACATTAACACACACGCTTCAATTTTATTGGTTGTGGTAACTCAATATAGAATGACCCTAGTTAGGGTGTAAATTTATTAATATTTATTTGTATATTAATAACTGCTGATAATGCCCATCCACTTCCTCTTGATTGGAAAACCTCGATGTCAGATAAAATTGGTTGTTGTATTTCCTCATCAAACCACTTCTGTAGGTTGGTGACTTGGTAAATTGGTTTATTCATGGTATTAAAACATTTTGTTTCTGTAACTTCTTGACCGATCTTTTGTATAGTAAAGTCACCAGAAAACATCGCGTTAACCTTGATTGTTTCTTCTTTTTTCAGGACGTTCAAGATTCTTCTGCGGAATATTGCCGAAGCGTCTTCCAAAAACAATTTCGGATCAGTGTGTTTTAGGTTGATAATAACTCCAGTTCGTATACGATTTTGAAAAGCTGATTGAATGTCTTCCCACTTAACACGATTAGATGCAGTCTGTTTTCTTGTTGTGTACCCTGATCCCTTTATCAGAAGACCCCTACACTTTCGCTTGAAACTTTTCACGTGAGCAAGAGCCGTTGTAAATTTTTGTTTTTCTCCAATAGATATCGCATTACGTAATAAACTATTTAGCACTCGATTAGCTTGATTACATTTTTTAATAATAGAATTCGCGGCTTCAGCATTAGCTGTAGTACTGAAAAGTATCGATTTAATTTGTTTCACAAATTCCATCTTCACTCGACGATGAACACTGTAAGAATGAAGTGTCAACGCATGTATCATGACTTATATAAAGATTTCGTAGCGCGGTATCACTCGAGTTGATAATGCTAATCACGTGATTGCTGTGTAGTGTGAACTTACGCATGCGTACATTAGCAGCTGTTGAGCGTTGTTAGATATAGAGGTTTTCACTGTAAAATACTATAATTCCTTTCTATAAGAGTTTTAATAAATTTATAGTTTCTGTCATACTCGTATATATGTATATGTGTAATCCTGTTTATCTTAATATTGTATCTGTACATTATTCAAATAATGTAATGGATTGTAATAACTGTATTGTAAACCTATGATTCAAATAAATCAAGGGTGTTGTTTGTTTTTCATTATTTATTATAAATTTTACTACGTTTTACTGATATACATTTATATTGTAGTTCCATCACATGTATTTATTAACATTATAATACAGCTTAATTATTGTATATAATTAGTAAAATTAAATATAATTATAGTATTCGCATTTGATTAAAAGATAATCATTTTCTATGCTAGCTGAAAAAGTTTATTTAATTTACAGTTTCTATCATACTGGTATGTATGTATATAGGTTTGACTTACGATTATCTTGCCTGCTGTTTTCCGTACATATCACAAAATGGGATGCCAAACCGTACCTATCTAACAGATATGTATACATACGCGAGCCGACAAGTAGACCTTCAGCGAAACCAAATTAAATTCAATCATAAAAATAATAAATCTGAAGGAATTCTTACAATATTAACTTAAGATACTTTTTTTAAGAATATTATGAATGGGAATAGTATCAAAAAATGAAGATGACAGCTCCTGCAATATGCACACATGCATTGTATTGGAATCTTATGATCGTAATGAATGTATCGGCCTGTCGTCAAGCGTCGAACAGTACGTGCCCGCTGCCCGCATGTGTATAAATACTGGCGACAACGTTCGTATCAATACATGGGCTATAATGTCGGTAATAATTGTATTGTAACCTATGATTCAAAATAAAATTAAAGGGAGTTGCTTGTTTATCATTATTTATTATAAATTTATCGCGTTTTGCTGATAAACATATACAGGTTCGGTCTGTTTTTACCGTAAATGCGAGCTAAAGTCCATGTATTGAAACGAACGTTGTTGTCAGTGTTTATACACAATGGGCACGTACTGTTCGACGCTCTCGCGTATGTATATCTATATGGGGTACGGTTTGGCAACTCCTTTCGTGTTTTATACGAGAAACCGCATGGAAGATAAAAACAGGCCGAACCTGTATATATATATATATATATATATATATAAAAGGAATATCGCGGATACATGAAATACAAGAAAGAGATAAATTTATATGTCTCCTGATGGTCTTCCGTATAGCATACATCTCCAAGGTTATCCCACCTTATTCCTTGGCTACACCGTACCGATGACGACCAATGAGTCAGAAACACGTGTCTACGGTTGCTCTACAGCGGAATTTACCCAATATTTATCTCTTTCTTGTATATATATATATATATATATATATGAAGAGAATTTTCTTGAATTAGCGGCATTTTAAATTAATTGATGACAATTACTTGCATTATTTTAATAATTAATGATTTTAAGGAAAAGAAACACACCACCCCGAGGACTAACACATATGCATCAGTTTCGTTAACCACTACAACGTGGACACTCGTCAGCCCAGTCTGTAATGTGTTCATTTTCCTATCCTCCGAAATTTGTATATATAGTTTCGGAAACGATCTATGCAAGCATGAGAGATAATTTCTTATCATTCTCACTTAATGAAGGAACCATATTAATTGCTATGTTTTCCTTCTACGATATTACTGCACATTCAGTGCACTCTGTGTTGGAACACAGAAATCCAAATTTCATTCTGGATAATTACAATTAATATTTTATATGTGATTAATGTATATATTAAACACATATAATCTTGTTTCTTTGCCGTATATATTTAAATATGAAGAGAATTTTCAAGAAAATTCTCTTCATATTTAAATATATACGGCAAAGAAACAAGATTATATGTGTTTAATATATACATTAATCACATATAAAATATTAATTATATATATATATATATATTATATTATGTAGAAGTACAAATGGTATTTTTCTTAGCCGTTATTTTGTATATTTTCTCTTTTTGTTCTTGGAATGCGGCTTTTTTTTATATTATTATTGGTGGTAAGTAATAATTCAAAAGTTAACGTTTCGACACTTTATTGTCTTCATCAGAAACAGTGTATATATATATCAGTAGCACAGAGGTAAACCGTCGCATCTCCATTATAGAGAGTTTTGAGAAATTAACGAAAACAGTTTTTATTTCGTCTATTAAAAAAATTGCCGAAAATTGAAAAATAGCAGGAATTCATACTCCTGCACTCCGTATCAATACGCTCTGCATGACAAAAAGAAGTATTCATTGTTTCCATAACTTATACCTGAACATGATTTTGTGGACTTACGACTATTTACTTCAACGTCAAATAGCAGGTAAAGGGTCGTTACTACTCCTCATTAAATTTAAAAGATCATTATTTTTATTTTTTAAACTCAAATTTTATTCAAATACACAAAAAAAGAAAAATAAACTGAATGCCAAGCTTTAAAAAAAACAGTTAAGTTTATTCGTCATCGTCTTGCCCATCTTTTGATGCTACCGGTATATTTCTGTAGTAGTCATGAAAGGTGGTCGGGACCCACTTGAGAAGTGTAATTAAGTGATCTTTCTACTTTTTGTTGACCCCCTTTGGACTATTCTTATGGCAGGTAAGTTGTCCGGTAGTTTCGTCGTCTGTCTAACAGATCTTGCAATATTAAGAGTTTTGAAGGTTTCTTGGTCGAATTCTGTTTTATAATAAATAATGGATGGAGACTCAACACGTGCCTCCAACCAAACAACTGCAGATATTAGAAAATTGTCTTTGTCCGTATTTTGTTTCCTGCTTGTGAAAGGTGCTCCGCGGGAGCTATACAAAACTTCAAAATTTTTAAAATCTTCTATTTCCATACTAAAAACTGTTGCACCAGAAGTTCGTATAAGTTGCTCCCAGTCCCAGGGAGTTACAATTTGCATCGTGGGTTGTTTCTTTACTGTTCTCTCAATCAAACCATGGATATGGTCAGCTTCCATGTGAGTATGCCCACGTAAAAGAAATTTGTGAACAACAGTTTTCAGAGAAGGACATACATTTAAGAGCCAAAAGTAACTTGTTAACATCATAATCTTTCTATTTTGGCTAGGACAGTTATCGGACCATATTATTAAATTTTCGGTTCCACTTTGAGCAATAACATTGTTTGCCCATTTTAACAGCGCCGAAGCAACTTCATTCCCTCCTCTTCCAGCTTTGGACTCGTCCCAAGTTATACAGTAGGATTTCTTATCGGTAGCATCGTAAATCGTGAGATTGAGTGTCCACAATTTTAGCAAATAGAAGCTTTGGCAATTCGATAGATATGGAGTAGGTAAACATTTTTGAAGGTCTAACATTATTACCTTAGTTTTTTCAACGCCCCTACTCATTTCTTTATCTCGCCTTTTTTCTTGGTAGCGTCTTTCGGCTTCGTCAAGGTGAGCACGGTAAGCCTGTTGAGCTTCTTGCTTATCTTTTTCGTCAAGGGAGTTGTCTTTAAGTTTCAAAACAAAACTGTCACAAGCATCACAGCTGTCACTGGAAGGTTTCTTAAATCCTAGATTGAATTCATTATCAAAGACACGCTTGTAAGCCCAATGCTTCACGACTTCATTCTGTGGAACATTATCTTCTACACACTTTTGTTTGTACAATGGTAAAGCCTCTCTGTATTTAGGTCACTTCCCAAATAGTTTTTAGCACTTTTCTCGCGGCTGTAGTGACTCTGATACAAAGGAAATGACCTGATATGAGATCTAACTTTGTTGAGGACATTTTCCTGAAGTTTGTTTGAAGGTACGTGCCGACCTCTCATATCACGTGCAGTAAAACCCCCCACATTTCCCTTTTTCAATGATGTTCTTACTACAGTTTCTGAGATTCCTAATGTATTTAGGAAAAACACTTTGCAGACTTCTATTCGTGACCCATTTACATCAAAGTAGTAGGAAATTGTTTGCTTCCTTTGACCATTTCTGCTGCCGTCTTTAGATCTTACTCGATTCGGGGGCTTACTGCTCACATGTGATATTATAAATTGCCGCTTTACGTCCCAATTTTTTGATGTGTCCCAATAACAGTGGAATATTTCGTTTCGTACATCTTGTTTAATTTTTTCTGAACACTTTTTCTTGCAGGGCCCGCATGCTTGTTTCATGGATTTCGCACGTATTAACTTGCCTGTTTTAGAAATATGCTCTTTTCCAGATAACGTCTTCACTGTTCTCTTGGATGCTTTCCATTGGTCCATATTTCTTAGTTGTTTCCTAATCTCCTTTTTTGCAGTCGGGTTTGCAGCACCAAGTAGATTTGTGACATTCTCTTGTTCACTTTCCAAATTTTCGACTGAAGCTTGTTCTGGTTCAGATTCTGAACTTGGAACGTAGTTAGGATCCGCGTCGCTGTCATCACCATAATAAGCTTCTCCAATCTCATCGTAATCATCAATAGCTCCTGCAGTTGTTTTACTTATATTTTCTTCCATTTGTTTGGGGTGTGGGCCAGTAAAACTTCTAGAAGAATGGCCAAGTTCTGCAGCCATGCTTGAGAGAGGCAAATTCTCCTCAGAATCGGTTTCGGAGATGGACATAACTTCTGGGTTGCATAATTCTGTACAGTTATTTCTAAAGTTGGAAGCCACTGCTCCTATATTCTTCGACATTTCAAACTCAGTTTGAGATTCCCCTTGTTCCAAATTGCCTTCGATTACTACTTCTCTATTTTGCGTTTGTTCTAAGGGAAAAGATTCGAGTTGAATTTCAAGGCGAGAATTAAGCATACAATCATATTTTCCGGCTTCAGATACAGTGTCAAACATTTCTACAATTTTCGTGACGTTTTCTACAAGAGATTCATCTGATGTGTTTTCTGAAACAAACTTTACATATACCTAAATAGCCGTATCTTCAAAGTACATAATCAATGAGAGAATTATTTCTCTTTTATTCGTAAGTTTATATGAAAATGTGACTTACCGTATGTGATATTATCTTTCCTTGCATTGTCGACAATTTTTGCTATGTTTTTTCTAACAGGAACAGACTCATTAGTTGTGTTTTCTGAAATGAAGCTTACAGGTAAACAGTCGTATCTCCAAAGTGATCAGTGAGGGCATCATTTTTTCTTGTAATAGCACAGACAATTAAAAAAATGTGCTTTTGTATAATGTTCACATTTGTCAAAAGCGTTCATTTAGTGTTAGAATATAACAATACATTACTTTGCCCAGGATTTTTTAAATTATAACCTCAAAATGTACCATGTTTTCATGATTGTTTAAGCTATCAGTGAAAATTTTACATACCGTATCTGTCATTACCTTTTCTTACATTTTCCAAAGCCAGCTGCACAAGGTTTCTGCTTCTGCTCGTCATTATTACTAGTTCCAAACAGGTGGAGAACATTGAAGAATGGAGATACGATCATTTACCACTACTGAAATCTAGCTTCACATTCATGCGCAGTATCGCTCGGTGGAGTTACTATTATTTACTTCCGTGGGTACAGGAGATACTACAGTTTCTAACTCGAATATCTCATATACTAATGCATTGACACTTACGATCTTTTGCCGTTCGAAAAAAGAAAGTTTTGTTTGCGGTAAAGTGTAGTGAACTCAAATGTGGCTAAACGTGGAGTTACGACAGTTTACCTCTGTGCTACTGATATAGAAATTGCAGCATCTCTAAACATGACGGTTGTTATTATTAGTATTTAATAATATTTTCTTCAACCATCATTTCGTTAATACTATTTATTAAGCAGGACTTCATCGTTTCTAAAACGTACTCTCAATGTATACGTTTTAGAAACGATGAAGTCCTGCTTAATAAATAGTATTAACGAAATGATGTTTGAAGAAAATATTATTAAATACTAATAATAACAACCGTCATGTTTAGAGATGCTGCAATTTCTATATATATATACACTGTTTCTGATGAAGACAATAAAGTGTCGAAACGTTAACTTTTCAATTATTACTTACCACCAATAATAATATATAAAAAAAGTCGCATTCCAAGAACAAAAAGAGAAAATATATATACGGTAGTTCCATCACATGTATTTATTAGCATTATGATAGCTTAATCATGCTATATACTTAGTATAATTAAATATAATTACAGTATTAGTATTTAATAAAAGTTAATCATTGTTTCTATGCTAGCTGTATTATTAATCGAATAATTTGAATGTACATATGTATAAAAGTCGTGCGGCATCTTTGTACACCATACATATTAACGACTCCTTCCCCTACCTTTTTCTACGCCTCGAAGCTGGTTACACACACACACACACACACACACACACACACACACACACACACACACCACACACCTACGCACGCCCGCATATATATATATAATATATTACAATTCTTTGCCAATTATACAAATGTATTGAAAAATTGAAAATCTTCTTGGTAGTAGTGGCATAAAATGAATTAAAAGTAATAACAATATGTTTTCTAATTGACAACCAGTTGTCATATTGTTATTACTTTTAATTCATTTTATGCCACTATTACCAAGAAGATTTTCAATTTTTCAATACATTTATATATATATATATATATATATATATATATATATATATATATTAATTTATTTTTTCCTGGAATTAGCGACCTTTATTCTTCAACTTAAACACAAATAAAAACCATTTTTTTTAAACGTTTCGACACTTTTTTAATGTCTTCTTCAGTATTTTACATATATCACAAATACAACATGTTAAAAATTATTTATGAATATTAATTCATACATCTGCAAATTAAATTACATAAAATTAGAATTATGCTAGTTCTCCCAAGTCTTCAAAACAAAAACTTACTAAAAATGTACACGCACTTCGTCAGAAAACATTTTTATTTTTTTCATGTTTTTTATTTCCCTTTGTTAACCGGAAATTTAAAATATTCGTACGCGTAACATCACAAATTTACAACATATCATATCGATGACCATCAATCTTAATAAAATACCTTAAAATAATACGATCTGTCCGAGAACACTTATCTACGAAAAAGCCCACGTGTTTTACCTTTTTTGCTAGTTGTTTTCTTATCCTTATATCTTTTAAATTTGTCAAATAACAATTTTTCAAACATACAGGGTTTATTCATAAAGAAAATTATTTCCTAGCTGTTTATAGTATTAGAAAATAGATTCTTGACAAACTATCAATTTCGTTTCTGTCATTAACCGTCTCCTTCGTCCTTTTAATTTCAATCATCTCTAAGATGTTTCTGGCTTTTGTGTTGTTTTCTTTTTTAAGGATCTTGACTTTGGTGAAATTGAAGCTATGTTTCATTTTGTCCTTATGTTTTTTCAAGGAAGTGGGATTTTTAGCATATTTGTGTCCATTTATTCTGTCCTCAAGAAGCTGTTTCGTCTGACCAATGTATACTCCATTGCAGTCATTGCACGGAATACTGTACACAACGTGCGACTGTTTGGTTATCGGGATGGGATCTTTAAGTTTGGTATATAATTGACTTAAATTGTTACTGTTTGTGTACGCGAGTTTAAAATGATGTGGCTTTATAATGTTGTTAATTTTTTCCGATAAGCCCCTAATATATGGTACTGGGATGTATTGTGTTTTTGGCGGAGTTGGTCTTTGAGGGTTGTTTTGTACTAGTGCGTTATTGTAGAATTTATGCAATCTGTGTTTAATGATGTTCTTAATTAGAGCCCTGGGATAGTTATTTTGTACCAGTATGGCTGTGACATTAGACAATATTTGAGGTCTAAAAAGAGGACTGGTTAGACTTATTGCTCTATCAACCAATGCTGTCACAACGTTTTTTTTGTATCCCATTGGTTGGGCGTCCCTGTAATTACTATATCGGTCCGATGAAGTTGGTTTTTTGTACCATTTTGTAAGTATTTGGTTTTTTTGCTTAATTACAGTTAAGTCTAAAAAGTTTATGGAGTTATTTTCCTCTATTTCACATGTGAATTTTAATTTTGGATGAAAAGAATTGAAACTTGTGAGAATATAGTCTATTTTGTTTTCTGGCACTACTGCAATGCAATCGTCCACATATCTTTTTATGTAATTTAATTTGCAGATGTATGAATTAATATTCATAAATAATTTTTAACATGTTGTATTTGTGATATATGTAAAATACTGAAGAAGACATTAAAAAAGTGTCGAAACGTATAAAAAAAATGGTTTTTATTTGTGTTTAAGTTGAAGAATAAAGGTCGCTAATTCCAGGAAAAAATAAATTAATATTGTAAAAGCACGACCAAGAAAAGATATTATATTTTATACATTACAACCATGGAGGAAGATATGGTAAACACACATGCAACAATGAAATGGAAAACAATTCTGCAAGATTACGGCAGAGGAGCTCACAACAGGGTCAAGACGATATCTAGATTGAACAATAGATTAGCTAATTTAAAGAATAGGAAATTGTTTTTGTTAATATGTAAACAAAATGAATTGACTCCCACGTTTTTGAAACTTAAATTGTCGCATATTGAATTCAAAGACAAAAGGTTGGACAACATTTTCCAGAAAAAAGTAAGTAGTTTTACACGCAATGTACTGAATCACTTAATCACAGATTGTACTAAGGAATTAAATTGCATATATTCAAAAATAGATTTAAATTTTGCTGAACTCGGTAAATTAATTAGTTTAGAAGCCCACAATAAAATTAAAATATGGCTAAATGGTAAATACGAAATCTTGTTTAACAAAGTAAAAGCTAAACAACAAAACAAAATTAAAACTTTACAGGAAAAAAGGGCAAAAAAAATTAAACCTAGTCACATAAGTTGTTCAAGTAGTAATGAAAAAAACTGGTTAGTGGATTTGTCCGAGAGCACTATCCCTGCGAACGTGGCTGGGATTTTGGGAAAGGGTTCAAAATTCGCTATTGATTATACCAAAAATGACAACTTACCAATAGATCATATCGTAGCAAACATTGAATCATATATAGAAAACATAGGGGATTTGGATAGAAACAGTATTAGATCAAAAATTTGCAATACAATAACCAATTACAAACAGTCAAGTAGGCCCAAAAACTCAGTTGCCAACGTGAATTTGGAAAGGGATATTAAACAAACTAAGACTTTTTTAAAACGAAATAACCACTTAATGGTACTTAAGTCTGACAAAAGTAATAAAACGGTCATAATTAAACGAAAAGATTACGAACAAAAAATGGAGGCGTTACTTAGTGATGACTCTACATATTCAAAATTAAAAAATAATCCTACTAAAAAATACCAAAAGATGAACAATGAACTTATTAAAAAATGGGAAAATAAAAATCTGATCTCACCACAAACGGCTAACAAATTAAAAATAAACAATGCACAATCTCCAAAAATTTATGGGTTGCCCAAGTTGCATAAGCCTGACATACCGCTAAGACCAATTGTGTCCTGCATATAAAGCCCGTTTTATGGTTTATCAAAATACCTTGCTAACATACTATCTAATGTCACAGGGAAAAATGACCATTACATTAAAAATTCCTTTGAATTCAAAAGGTTTGTTGATACAGTCAACATCAACAATAATCACAAATTCATATCTTTAGACGTGGAATCACTTTACACCAATATTCCAATTGATATGGCCAAAAATGTAATACAAAAACACTGGAAAAATATCGAAAAATTCACTGATTTGTCCCTTCCAGATTTTCTTGAAGCAGTTGAGTTAACTTTATCTACAACTTATTTTCAATACAATAATAAGTGGTACAAACAGGTTGAAGGCGTTGCAATGGGGGCGCCCATATCCAGTGTGGTGGCTCAATTAGTGATGGAATATGTAGAGGAAAATGTACTAAGTAATAAATTTTGCCCCCACATTTTTTAAAAGATATGTGGACGATTGCATTGCAGTAGTGCCAGAAAACAAAATAGACTATATTCTCACAAGTTTCAATTCTTTTCATCCAAAATTAAAATTCACATGTGAAATAGAGGAAAATAACTCCATAAACTTTTTAGACTTAACTGTAATTAAGCAAAAAAACCAAATACTTACAAAATGGTACAAAAAACCAACTTCATCGGACCGATATAGTAATTACAGGGACGCCCAACCAATGGGATACAAAAAAAACGTTGTGACAGCATTGGTTGATAGAGCAATAAGTCTAACCAGTCCTCTTTTTAGACCTCAAATATTGTCTAATGTCACAGCCATACTGGTACAAAATAACTATCCCAGGGCTCTAATTAAGAACATCATTAAACACAGATTGCATACATTCTACAATAACGCACTAGTACAAAACAACCCTCAAAGACCAACTCCGCCAAAAACACAATACATCCCAGTACCATATATTAGGGGCTTATCGGAAAAAATTAACAACATTATAAAGCCACATCATTTTAAACTCGCGTACACAAACAGTAACAATTTAAATCAATTATATACCAAACTTAAAGATCCCATCCCGATAACCAAACAGTCGCACGTTGTGTACAGTATTCCGTGCAATGACTGCAATGGAGTATACATTGGTCAGACGAAACAGCTTCTTGAGGACAGAATAAATGGACACAAATATGCTAAAAATCCCACTTCCTTGAAAAAACATAAGGACAAAATGAAACATAGCTTCAATTTCACCAAAGTCAAGATCCTTAAAAAAGAAAACAACACAAAAGCCAGAAACATCTTAGAGATGATTGAAATTAAAAGGACGAAGGAGACGGTTAATGACAGAAACGAAATTGATAGTTTGTCAAGAATCTATTTTCCAATACTATAAACAGCTAGGAAATAATTTTCTTTATGAATAAACCCTGTATGTTTGAAAAATTGTTATTTGACAAATTTAAAAGATATAAGGATAAGAAAACAACTAGCAAAAAAGGTAAAACACGTGGGCTTTTTCGTAGATAAGTGTTCTCGGACAGATCGTATTATTTTAAGGTATTTTATTAAGATTGATGGTCATCGATATGATATGTTGTAAATTTGTGATGTTACGCGTACGAATATTTTAAATTTCCGGTTAACAAAGGGAAATAAAAAACATGAAAAAAATAAAAATGTTTTCTGACGAAGTGCGTGTACATTTTTAGTAAGTTTTTGTTTTGAAGACTTGGGAGAACTAGCATAATTCTAATTTTATGTAATTTAATTTGCAGATGTATGAATTAATATTCATAAATAATTTTTAACATGTTGTATTTGTGATATATGTAAAATACTGAAGAAGACATTAAAAAAGTGTCGAAACGTTTAAAAAAAATGGTTTTTATTTGTGTTTAAGTTGAAGAATAAAGGTCGCTAATTCCAGGAAAAAATAAATTAATATTGTAAAAGCACGACCAAGAAAAGATATTATATTATATATATATATATATATATATATATATATATATGTGATATTAAATTTTTATTGACCTCATATAAGTAAATATATATTAATTTTTATTGGACGATTTGTAGGTCGTTATACTAGTTTTAAATAATTTTTAAAACTCGCTAATTTGCATTATAATTTTATAATTTTAACACTGACTATTAAATTAATTAGGTAATTTTTAAAAAAAAAAAATTACCTAATTAATTTAATAGTCAGTGTTAAAATTATAAAATTATAATTTTCAAACACTGCAAATTAGCGAGTTTTAAAAATTATTTAAAACTAGTATAACGACCTACAAATCGTCCAATAAAAATTAATATATATATATATATATATATATATATATATATATAAAAGACCTGTGAGGATTGATTCACTTGCCTCGTGCACGAAAGTGATTACACCTGTAGAAATTGAAATGACCTTGAATTTGTAAAATGAACCTCCATAAGAAATAACATGGGATATTGCGCTAGAATCCACATTATATACCTACTAGGGCGGAAGAGTTTTTTGAAAATTAATGAATGTGTGTGAAACGTGATTGAACAGGGCTTAAGTTTAATACTTCATTTTTTCTTATCGATAGTGTAATATCGTTTGTGTAGGTAGCAGGTGAAGATAATTATAACACAATCATAAATAATAACCACTAGAGGTTCTTTAATCACTATTTATTATTTTAATAAATACATGCTTTTTACATGTGTCTAATGTCTTAACTTGCACCTGTAGTAGTCCAACTGCCCGTCAGATGTCACTACTATTACATCTCCCTTTTCTAAACAAAGTCATCATATTTTTGCGGTCGCCTTATGGTTCTACCACTTCGCGTTGTGTAATTCGTTACAGATAAATTGTCATCCAAAGACTTGTGACTCTCATACGCATTTTGAGCAACATCCAAATCACAATCGTTACCATCTGCCTTTGGCGAGTATTGATTTAGTGACTTTCTTATATATAGCGAATTCCTACGCACTTCTCTCCCTTTTTCATTTAAAGTCTTGTATGACCTTGGCGTGTCAGCAGGTCCCAAAACCTTACCCGACTCCCAACCATCACCATTATTAACCGTAATATTTTGTCCCGGTTTAAAGGAATCCCTTTTTTTTAACATGTTGATCATGGTACATTTTGTACGTTTCTTGATTTTTAAGAAGCTTAGGTTCAACATTATTTTCAATTTTTGGTTTCAACACTGATTCGGTTACAGGAATTTTAGTTCTTGTAATTCGTGACATTAATAATTGCGATGGTGTAGCGTCAAGCCCAGCTATTGGTGAATTTCTATATTCTAATAAACAAATATCTAAATCCTTATTATCATAAAAACACTTTTTCAACATTTGCTTGGCAGTTTGGACTGCTCTCTCTGCCAATCCATTACTACGAGGATAGTTCGGTGAACTGGTTACAATCTCAAAATTCCAATCAGACGCGAAATTTCTAAATGAATAGGAATTATATGGCATATTATCTGATATTAAAGTTTTCGGAATGCCGTGTGTTGAAAAGATGTTTTTAAATACCCTAATTATCTCATCAGCAGTTTTGTTATTAATTGGTACAATTTCTAACCACTTACTATAATAATCTTGTACTACAACATAGTTATTATTTTTAAATTCCAATATGTCAGACGCAATTTTATTAAACGGTAAATCAGGTATTGTGTGAGGAATGAGTGGTTCTTTAGTGTTTGCCTTTCTAAATCGTTCACAAATTTTGCAACTCATGATTACAGCCTTGATATCATTGTTTATGTTTGGCCAATAAACAATTTGTTTAGCTCTGGCTTGAGTTTTGATAATTCCCAAATGAGATTCATGCAACAATGTTAAAATGAACTTTTTTAGTGATGAAGGCACTACAACTCTATTTTGGAAAAACACTAGATCATCTTCTACAGTGATATCATTTCTAATATTAAAAAATGGTTTTACATCATCCCTAACTTTGCTAATGCTATTCGGCCACCCACTATAGTAATAATCTATAACTTGAATTAACGTTGGATCTCTTTTACTAGCCTCTTTAAATTCAACCTTTCTTATTTCTGACATATTCAAATTTAAACTTAAAGAATGTACACATTCAGAAATCCATTCATCATCTGCTTGATCTACTTCTGGCAGATAAGCACGCGAAAGTGCATCCGCTATAAACATATATTTACCTGGACAATATTTAACTTTTAAATTATACTTCAATAATTTAATCTTCATCCGCTGAAGTCTAGATGATGCAATTTTTGAAACTTCCTTATTGGATATACCAATAAGTGGTTTGTGGTCCGTTAATACATTGACTACTCTACCATAAATGAAGTTATGAAATTTCTTTGTAGCAAACACAAGCGCTAAATATTCTTTTTCTACCATTGCATAATTCTTTTCTGCATCATTTAAACTTCTGGACGCATAACATATAGGTTTGCCATTTTGCATCAAACAGCAACCTACCCCGTCCTTTGAAGCATCGGTTTGTACCGTAATCTCTTTTCGTTCATCGAAATTTGCCAACACAGGCGCTTTGCTAATTATATTTTTTAACTTATTAACAATATCGCTATGTCATGGTAACCATTGAAAAATATTATTTTCCTTTAACATCTCTCTCAATGGTGCGGTTAACTCTGATAAATTTGGTATGTATTGTCTTAAATAATTTACAATACCCAGAAATCTCTGAAGATCCTTCTTATTTTTAGGATCTTGCATGTTTATAATTGCACTGACTCTGTTATTATCAGGTCTAACACCTTCCCTTGAAAACCTATGCCCTAAATAAGTAACTTCTTTTACGCGATACTGAACCTTATTTTTATTAAATTTAATACCCTTCTCTTTAGCTCTCTTTATAACTTTTAGCAAATTTCTATCGTGCTCCTCTTCTGTTTTTCCAGATACTAATATATCGTCAAAATACACAAACACTCCAGGCAAATCCGAAAAGTTACTTGAATTTAATTTTTGAAAATATTCCGGAGCCATACTCAGGCCAAAAGGTAAGCGATTAAATTTATAATATAAATTTCCAAATGGACTAGAAAATGTGCAATATTCACTTGATTTAGAATCAAGCTCAATATGATAAAAACCTTCACGCAAATCTAACACAGTATACAGTTTTTTATTACATAAATGAGCCGTCAATTCCTCCAATGTAGGTATCAGTACGTTTTCTTTTTTAATACATTTGTTCAGATCTTGTGGATCTAGACATACCCTTAAACTACCATCTCTTTTTTCTACTACTACTAAATTATTTACCCACCCTTTGGGTTCTTTTACTTTAGAAATTATTCCTTTTCTCTCTAATTCTAAAAGTGTATCTCTAAGTCTATCCCGCAAAGTTAGTGGGACTCTACGAGGAGGTCTTACTACCGGTTTGCTATTTTCTTTCAAACTAATTTTACATTTACCTTCAAATTTACCAAGACCCTCAAAGACTTCCAGATTCCTACTGATAAAATCAGACTTACTTACTAAATTATTAACACTAACGTTCTTAATGAGATCTAACCTAACACATGTATCCAAACCTAACAATGGCTGTGCTTTATTATTAACTACAACAAAATCTTAATAGAATTCCCTGTTTTTGTAACTACATTTTAAATTTATAATTCCAAGAAGATTCAACTTAAAACCCCCGTAAGCCTCAATTACATGTGATGTTGTTCTTATTTTACTTGTATAATTAATTTTATCAAGTACATTCTTAGGAATTACATTTATCTCAGCACCCGTATCCAGCTTGAATTTTATTAGTTTATTTTCAACCTGTATGCACTGAGACCAACTTACCGCATTAATGTTTCTATTCATAACAGAATTTATTACAAATTCATTATCTGTTTCTTCACTATCTTGTTGAATGTTGTTAATTTTCTTTTTTCTCTTTCTTAGCTGACAACTCACTGCAAAATGATTGTATTTTCCACAATTACTGCAAATTCTACCATATGCCGGACAACTTTTAGGCTTATGCTTCCTATTGCACCGCTTGCACATGTATTCATCGTCAGTAGTCTGTTTCACTTTATCACTTTCACCTTTAACACTATTCTTTTTGTCATACTTTTTTACTATGTCTACACTACTACCTTCTTGCAACTCCTTTGTTTGTGTTTTCAATAATTCTGCAGCTTTGCACATATCTACAGCTTTATTTAAATCCAAATCTCTAATTCGCAACATTCTTTCTTGCAATTCTCGATCTTTTATTCCCAATACTATACGATCACGAAGCATAGAGTCTCCTTGTTCTCCAAATTCACATGTTTTTTCTAGTTTCTTTATCTCAGTATTAAAGTGATCAAAACATTCACCATCTTTTTGTGACCTCGTATAAAATAAATATCTTTCATAAATTATATTCTTCTTTGGAATGCAATATTCCTCAAATTTGTTTACTACAAGATCGTAGTTCTTTTTCTGTTCTTCTGTGAGATCAAATGTGTTGAATACTTCAACCGCTTCTTCACCTATAATGTTCAACAATATTGCTACTTTTACTTCCATATTTTTTTTTTTCATTTTCTGTTGCTAGCATATATATTTCAAAATTTTGTCGAAATTTTCTCCAATTTTCTGCAACATTATCATTTAAACTCAAACTTTTAGGTGTTTTAAACGAATCCATTTTTATACTGTGATTCTTAACCTCGAAAAAAAATTTTTTTTTTTAGTTTAGTTTAGTGTTGACTGCGCCATGTAATATGGTTTGTGTAGGTAGCAGGTGAAGATAATTATAACACAATCATAAATAATAACCACTAGAGGTTCTTTAATCACTATTTATTATTTTAATAAATACATGCTTTTTACATGTGTCTAATGTCTTAATTTACACCTGTAGTAGTCCAACTGCCCGTCAGATGTCACTACTATTACAGATAGTAGATTCTAAAACATCAGAATCGTATTGTACACTGTCGCAATGAAAATGTTGAGCTCATTGTTTCTTTCGATACTTTAACATGATTTATATTTAACATTAAATTACCTTTCTCGCTCTTGAGTGTGTACCAGTTTGTGTAAAAAACAGTTCGAGAAGAATTTTAAATAAAATATACCATTGGCTTAACAAAATATATGTAGGGGTGCTTCAAAAGTTTATAAAAGTGGACATTCTAAAAAGCGATATGCCAGTGATCGCTTTTTACAGAAAAGGCGCTTCAATAGGGCTTTAATTTATAACTTGGGCTTTTTTACTTTTATTATTATTTCGTACTCCTTTATTAACGATAGTGGATTTTGAAAAGGTTGGCAGGCTTTTACACTTTCAAATAAAAAATAGTATTGTAAACTGTCTTAAGGTGCACGCACACTGAGGCGAGGCGAAGAGAAGCGCATATAGAAATGTACGTAAGCTCGCTTCGGCATGCGACGCTCCAGTGTGCGGGCACCCATTCGATTACGTGCGTTTTTATCAGGCGTAATAAATGATTTTCTCTTCGCTTCGCTTCGCCTCGCCACAGTGTGCGTGCACCTTTAATGAACATGTTGGGCTTTTTGATCTCATTGTGTCTTTGGATACCTTAACATGACTTATGTTTAACATTAAACTACCTTTCTCGCTCTTGAGTGTGTACCGGTTTGTGTTAAAAACAGTTCGAGAAGAATTTAAAATAAAACGTCTTGGCTTAACAAAATATATGTATATACAGGGGTGCTTCAAAGGTGTATAAAAGTGGACATTCTAAAAAGCGTCATGCCAGTGATCGCTTTTTACAGGAAAGGCGCTTCAATTTAAAACTCGGGCTTTTTACTTTTATTATTATTTTGTGCTCCTTTATTAACGATAGTAGATTTCGAAAAGGTTGACAGGCTTTTACACTGTCACATCAAAATAGTATTGTACACTGTCTTAATAAAAATATTGCGCTATTTGATCTCATTGTGTCTTTCCATACTTTAACACGACTTATGTTTAACATTAAATTAACTTTCTCGCTCTTGAGTGTGTACCGGTTTGTGTCAAAAACAGTTCGAGAAGAATTTTAAATAAAATATCGTATTGGCCTAACAAAATATATGTATATACAGGGGTGCTTCAAAAGTTAATAAGATCGAACATTCTAAAAAGCCATGACAGTGATTGCTTTTTACAGGAAAATGTGAAGAAACTGTAAGCGGACGCGAAAAAAGCGGTTCAAGCTCAGAGAGATTGACGGACAGCTGTAAGCGGACGCGAAAAAGGCGATTCAATCTCGAAAGAGATTGATAGACAACTAGTTTACAATATATTTGCAAAAAATCGCTATTGGATAAGAAGGAAATTGTTACTTCCGGTCCGAATTTTGAAATTTTTTATGAATAAGGCATTAAAAATAAGTTTTAAATACTTGTATACTCGTAATGTACCTCTCTAGAAAGCATGACTTGAGAGATATTAGCAAAAAACCGATTTTCGATCAGATAAAAGACCTACTTCAGAAATTTCGAAAAACTTTTTTAATAACATTCTTCGCAAATTTCATTTTGAGTACATTTGAATTCTTTATAAATTTGTTTAAACTTAGTAGATGACGAAATATTGGCAAAATTGGATTTTTTCACCGAAGTAAACTACTACTTCCGGTCTACCGATTTTACTGAAAGTCTAATCAGATCTCAATAGCCATATTATACTCGTAAATACATAATTTGATAGCAATAGCCGTTTGACCGACACACACACAGGACAGACACCCAGGCACACAAACAGAATTTTTTTAAAAACTACTTTTTCAGTATCAGGGACTTCAATACGTGGACATCTGCAAAAATCTCGGGGTCGAAAATTTTCGTCATTAAAGTCGTGGTCATGTCGACGAGAAAGGAAATACAGGATGAGGCAGAGATGCATTCCGGTATATTAAGGGGATATTAAAGTCGATTTGTATTTGGCCCCTAGGAGGAGCCAAATGCAAGCCATCTCATTCTCATATATTTGAAATGAATGTGTTGTTTTCCGTCACCCGAATACAGAAAAAAAAATACAGCTGAAGGCGCTGCTAAAATACAAATAATTCAGTACCGCACCATACCGGAATTTCTTAATTTAATTACTCAAATTAAACATTTTTCCGCTATTCAAAAAGCTGTATCTCACAAGTGTAGCGAAATGGTTCCGTTCCATTTCTAAGTACTGTTGAGTACCCTTTAGGAAGTCGACGGTGGTTGAATACAAACACTTACATGGGTGATGTATGGATATATTTACAATGAATATATACAGTGGTACAAGTGCTTAACTTACTCGTACTGTTAATACTACATTTCTATCACTGTTACTCTTACTACTAATAATCTTAATAGTAATATCAACACTGATATTATTAATACTTCTTCATACTTCTTAATTATTAATAATAATTATAATCTCTTAATGTCTCTTATAGTAATGTCCTCTACTTTATATATGTGCGTATGTTTATTGTATACTTAACATGTATATTTACAAGTAGTAAACAATACATTAAATGTTATTGTTTACTAATGAATGTTATTCCATAACATTCATTGAGATGCGTCGTGCATGTATAAGCATTCTTACACCGACCTTTCATTATACATAACATTACCTTGTCAAATAGGATAAGGTCTTCTTTGGTGTAATCAAATGACTATTTGTTTATACTAGCACGTCACATCTCCTTCGCAAAGGAAAGAAAAATTTTGTTCTATAAATAAAATTTTTCGTAATATACCATAGTATTGTATCTTACAATTTTCCCTTTGTTTCTATCACATACACATAATCTTACATTATATATTACATTTTTATACATTTACATACATAATCTACTTTGTAATTCTTAAATTTCTATTACATACACATAATCTTACATTATATATTACATTTTTGTACATTTACATACATAATCTGCTTTGTAATTCTTAAATTTCTATTGCAATAGATCTTATTTATACTTAATCTACACGTTTGTCCTTATACAATTTCAATCTGTTTTTGTGCACTTCTACTTGCTTATTTCTAATTTTTACCGTTACATTCGGTGTGTTTTCCCTTATTACTGCGTAAGGACCCTTATATAGAGGTTGTAACTTGTTTGTAGTTTCATTTTTGACTAAAACTTGATCATTGCATTTGTAAGTTACATTCCTTACACGTTTATTAAATTTTTCCGTTCGTTTGACTTTTGTTTCGATTAAGTTATTCCTGGCATCTTTCCAAGCACTTGAAAGTCTATATTTCAATTCATTTGGATAATGCTCAAAATTATATATTGGATCGTTTGACTTTAGTATGTTACTTGGTAATTTACATTTCTTGCCGAACATTAGTTCGTAGGGTGCGTACTTAGTCTGTGAGTGTTCGCTCGTGTTGTACGCAAAACACCAGAAAGGTACCCAAGAACTCCATGTGTCCGGATAATTGGACGTTTGGATTCTAAGATACGATCCCAAATGCTTATGTGTATTCTCCAATGCACCCAAGGTTTCGTGATGATAAGCTGTGCTATTTAACTGTTTAATTTCCAAAATGTTGGCTGTTTCTTTGAATATCGCTGCTAAAAATTCAGTACCTTTGTCAGTAACTATTTCATCTGGGACTCCATACCTAAGAATGGAATTATTCACAAATGACCTAGCTACTGTTTCGGCTTCCTTATCTTTAATAGGATATCCCTCAACAAATTTAGTTAACTCGCATTGAAGCGTTAATATGTATCTATTATCATCAGAATCCTGGTTGATTGGACCCACAAGATCTAAAAATACTTTTTGAAATGATTTTGTTGCTGTTGACGTGATAGTCATCGGTTCTGGGGCGCGCATCCCATGTTTGTATCGTTGACAATCGTCACATTTTTCAACAAATTTATTTACATCTGCCTTCATACCAATCCAATAATAATATTTCTTTATGTTACTGTACATACGGTTAATTCGAGCGTGGCCTCCCGTCGGCAAAATGTGAAAATCGTTTAAAATTAACTGTTGTGTTTCATTACAATCAATCTTTTCCACATTTGAAATGATATTTACCTTTAAATTGTACTTCCGGAAAGTAGCTAATTCTCGTTTCATACGGGCGATTAGATGCTCATTAATCGAGCTTTGAAATATACATATTTCAGGAATTCCATAATTATTACATATTTGTTGCAAATTCCTCAGCTCTGTACCTAAGTCAGTTACTGATAGGGTATTTTGCATAATGTATATTATTTGTCTAGACATGTCATAAAAAAATTTGCCCTTTTTTATTAATTTATCATTTCCTATTTTGGTAAAATTAGTGCCTGTCACGGTTGTTAATTCCGTAATGTTGAATGGAGGTTTTAATAATGCCACCATTCCTGGATGCCGTATATTTTCATTATTTTCGTTACTTTTTGTTATTAATTTTTGTTTTATTAAATCCGATTTTATACTCGACCTAGTTATTACATTAACGTTTGCTGCCATTTCCTTAAGATCGCTTGATTCTAAACGAATTCGTGATAATGCGTCGGCTGCCACGTTTTCTTTTCCCTTTACGTAATTAATTGTAAAATCATATTCCTCTAGCAAGAGTCTAAATTTTATTAGTCTCGAAGACGGATTTGTCATGCTGAATAAATATATCAGGGGCCTGTGATCTGAGTATATTTGAAATTTTCGGGCATATAGATAAGGCCTGAAGTGTTGTACTGACCATACGATGCTTAATAATTCTTTGTGGATCACCGGAAAATTTATCTCGCTTTTGCTGAGTGCTCTACTTGCATATGCAACAGGTCGCCCGTCTGCATTTGACAGAATGGCTCCTATAGCATAATTCGACGCGTCTGTTGTTAAGATGAACTGGTTATCCCGAGAGAAGTCTGGGTATTGTAACACAGGCGGATTTATTAAAGCTGTTTTAAGAGTTTGAAATGCTAGTTCGCATTCTCTATCCCAATGAAACGTAGTTGATTTTCGCGTGAGCTTATTCAAAGGACTCGCAATTTTTGCGAAATTAGGAATAAATCTCCGATAATAATTTGCGAACGCTACAAATCGTTTCGTCTCCTCCCCGTTTGTAGGGGTGGGGTAGTTTTGAATAGCTACAATTTTTTGTGGATCTGGTGAAATGCCGTTTTCTGAAAGAACATGCCCTAAGTATAGAATTTCTTTTCTCAAAAATTGACATTTTACAGGATTTAGTTTTAAATTTACTTTCCGTAATCTATCTAAAACTTTAACTAAATTTTGATTATGATTTCGTAAATTGTTCCCGAAAACAATTAGATCGTCTAAGTAAACAAAACATGATTCGTAGTTTAAACCCGACATTGCTATTGTCATGATTCTTGAAAAAGAACTGGGACTCGATTTCATTCCCATCGGTAATCTTTTCATTTGCCAATGCCCTTTATCCGTCGTAAATGCCGTATACTTTCTACTTGACTGTTCTAACTCTACTTAATAGTACCCTTGTGACAAATCTAAATGTGTGAAGTAAACTGCTCCCGAAAGTGCATCTAAAATTTCCGTTATATACGGTAATGGAAACCTATCGTCTTGAATATTTTTGTTTAGAAGACGGTAGTCTATGACCACTCTCCACCTTTTGTTACCATTTGCATCAGCCTTTTTTGGTACAATTAACAAAGGTGATGACCATTGCGATTTACTTTCTTCTATAATGCCTTGCTTCAGCATTTTATTTATCTCCGTATCTATATCCTTTTTTTGTGCTTGAGGCAACCTATAAGGTTTTACGTATACTGGTTTTACATCGTCTTTTATATTAATTTCTTGTTGAGCTATATTTGTTACAGTTACTGGATCATTTTCTAATAAAAACACGTCACTGTATTTTGCGCATATTTTCGCGATTGAATCTATTTCTTCCTTATTTAAATGTTCTATGTCAATTGAATTTAATACTTTCTCAACTCTATTTACCGTGATTTCGTTTACATTAAAATTGTATACTTCGAAATCTGTCACATTAGCTGTGATTGGTTTAAAATTTCTAATTGTGATTTCTTTATCATTCGTGTTTAAAATTCTAACCGGTATGCTATATGAATTAGGTTTTGCAATAATACCTGCCGTAAATACTCCTTCCGCAATCTCTGAAGGGTATACGACACATTCGTTCGAATTGTCTATTCGAAAATGTCTTATTACCTCACATCGTGGCGGTATTATAGTCATACACTCGTTATCTGACTCTAAATTAGTCGATATTTTATTATTATTTATATTGAATGAGAAAGAAAATTTCTCGAAATTTATTTCTGCTCCGAAATTTGTTAAAAAATCTGTTCCTAAAATACCATCGAACCTATTCGTAAAACTATGTATTACCTGAAATTCATGATTGAATTTATGTTGCTGTAATTCTAAGGAAAGAATTGCTGAACCTTGTGATTTTAAAGTACCAACTATGCCTTTTATTCTACATTTTCTATCTGTATTTACCTGTTGATATTTATTTAAACATTCTGAAAAGAATACACTGATATTCGCTCCAGTTTCTATTAAAAAAATTACATTGTTTCTATTATATTTCAAAGTTATATAGTTTAAATTATTGCTTTTATTGACCTCGAAAAAACTGCATTGTATGCTTTTTGGTTATATTTGAACTTGAACTATTCGCATTTCTATTGTCAACTATCGCTGCGTTTGCATAATTGTTTTTATATGTCGAACCTCGCCTATGTTTGCTATTATAAAATTTGTTTGCGTTGTTTTGTTCATGCGTTGAACTATGCTTTCCGTTATTTTTTCTGTAACCGTTGTTATTATCGCGTTTATTGACATGACCATGAAAACGTTTATATTTATTTGCTGTGTAATTAAATACGTTCATTGAAGCCGGTCTATTAAACTCTTCTTCAATTGCTACATTTATCGCATCTTTCAGAGTGTCAGTGTTTCTTGATTTAATTATTGTTCTTAATTCCGCATTTTTAATACCGTTGCAAAATGAATTGATCGCGATTTTCTCATTAATTGGTTTCAACGTTCTTACAAGATTTTCGTTATCTCCCGCTTGTGAAATAGTTAATTCGTCAAGAAGTTTCTCTATTTGCTGACCGTATTCGCTTAGGGATTTATCATTTTGTTTCAGTTGGTGTAATTGAGTTGATAATGTTAATGCAGATTTTTTAGTTATAAAATTTACCGTTATTTCTTTTATTAGCTTCTCTACTGTGTCATATTCTGAATCTAACCGAATTTTTGCATTAGTGGTTAACCTGGTTTTTAACACGTATTGTATAAGTAACTTGTGTTGATCCTACGCTAATGTACTAGCATAAAATGAAATACCATCTATCAATTGCTTGGTTGTATCCTCATTGCCATTCATCATCGGCAATAAACCCGATACGACTTTTAAATCAAATTTATCAGTCATATTTACTTGTTTTTTAACCCGTTTTTCTAATAAAGTTTACAATGATTCGATATCAAGTTTAATCTTTTGACTGTAAACCCTAACTTTGTTTGCGAAGTCTGTTTCATGAATGTCACCTGTAAATCTACGTTATAAAGTGTTGAACCTCTGTATAAGTGTTCCTAACTCAGCAAGTTTGTTTTCAGTATGTTGGGAATTTTCCCTTCTTTCTTTATTATCCTTAACTCTATTATTTTTAAACTGTTCAATATCCGCGCACAATTTCTTGAAATCTTCTATGTTCATTTATATAGTTTTTTTTTCACTAACCTTTTATTATACCTTCTCCAGCATGTCCAGTTTTCTCTGCTCTTGATCCCTTCTGTCCGTATCTTCTTTTCCCAGTGCTTCTTGCATCTGTACCACACGAAGTACGAAAATACCATTATCAGGAGTAGTACTGCTGTTGCTGACCCAATTTGTGCTGGTGTGAATGTTGTAATATCGGCCGTTGTTCCACTGTTACCTGTTTGTGCAATTATCACCTCTTCTTTTGTTGCCGTAGAGCCCATTGCGTAGTGCTTGTCTTCCTATTATTCATTCCAAATTCCAAATTTGTGCTGCAGGTAGCAGACTGCCATAGAACAATTTGTTGTTGTTCTATTTTATTTGCAGGACTGGCAGGATCGCCATGTAGCGAAATGGTTCCGTTCCATTTCTAAGTACTGTTGAGTACCCTTTAGGAAGTCGACGGTGGTTGAATACAAACACTTACATGGGTGATGTATGGATATATTTACAATGAATATATACAGTGGTACAAGTGCTTAACTTACTCGTACTGTTAATACTACATTTCTATCACTGTTACTCTTACTACTAATAATCTTAATAGTAATATCAACACTGATATTATTAATACTTGTTCATACTTCTTAATTATTAATAATAATTATAATCTCTTAATGTCTCTTATAGTAATGTCCTCTACTTTATATATGTGCGTATGTTTATTGTATACTTAACATGTATATTTACAAGTAGTAAACAATACATTAAATGTTATTGTTTACTAATGAATGTTATTCCATAACATTCATTGAGATGCGTCGTGCATGTATAAGCATTCTTACACCGACCTTTCATTATACATAACATTACCTTGTCAAATAGGATAAGGTCTTCTTTGGTGTAATCAAATGACTATTTGTTTATACTAGCACGTCACACAAGAAAACATTGGTCTACACGGGAATTAAATCCGTTTTGATCAATTTTTTATTTAATTATTTCAAATTTTGACCGAGAAATACACGTACATTTTACTCTAATTTGGAATAAAAAAATAGATGGTTGTCACAAAAAATTACACAATCTGACAACGTTTTCGTGTACTGATATCTATATTGGAGTTGTACAGAAAATTTCACATTTCTATCTTGAACAATAGTAAAAAAAACTGATAAATTCGATATCTTGCTTTCTCGATCGCTTTAATATCCCCTTAAAATAATGACACTATGTTTCCGACATACTATTTACTAAAGATATATATTGATTACTGATATATGACTAATTACATGACTTTACCGTTGACAGACTTCTACTAAAGTGACACACCCTTATGTCATATGTGTTGCCAACCCCTAGACCTATTTCAGAGATATAGAGAGGGGAGAATGCTCTTACAAATGCGCGGAAAATAGAATGTTTGCAAATGATGATATGCGCCATTTTGACCCAGGGTTGTCAAAAAGCACCAATCATAGGCATTCTTGAAAGAACGAATTTTCAAACAAAAAAATGAGAAAGGATTGTGGAAAAAAACGTTCGGGTGATTGGTTTATGCATTTAAACCGCAAAGTAATCGCGTTTTGCCTATTTTGTCAAACATTCATTTATTGTATTTTACATAGTTTATTGTTTATTATTAACATTCTTAAAAAATAGTCCTTTTTAGAAGGCGCAAGTAAAATATTCCCTTTATGAAGGTATTTTGTCACTTTCATTAGCTTTCTTTTTGCAAAAAATCGTAAAGCAAAACGTATAAGGTTTGGACAAAGGCAAATGGCTTATAATGTGTATTTTAAGTATAAATATATAGTATGTCTAAAACAACGACTGTCAATCAAACAGCAAAGTGGGTAGTAGTAAGAATATTAAGGAAAAACAATAACTTGGATGAAGCAACATGTCAAAGGAAAGGTTGAATAACTTTTATCAAGAGGAATTTTTGCTAATAGCAGTATACTAAATTCTGAATGACTGGGGCTTGCAAAAAAACAACCTTTCATTTACCTTTATATGGTGTTAATGAAATAGTATGGAAAAAAGGATGTTCTGCTTTGCGTTTACCTCGATATCACTGTAATTTAAACATCGAACTTGTACAAGTTCAAGTTAAACATCATGTCACTGCCAATAAGAATTCATTTAAATTAGACACAGAGTTCAGAATTTGTTATTAGGATTAAACATGGTTGATGCTGATTTTATCATGTCATGATGGAAGAAGAAAAAGTTGTATGGCACTGAAATATTGTTAACAATATCCGATCTTGAAAACATGTAATATTAATGATTAACATTCATGTTTTGACATTAAGTTGGTGCAAATAACAGTAGTGTAAAATTGCAAGAGTTAATTTTAGTGTTTTTTTTAACTTATTGTAATAACAATTAGAAATGTCCTTTTTATTCTCTTCATGCTTTCTGTTATTCAGTGTAATGTTTTGTGAAATAAAAATACTTGTTCATATTTATAAGTTTTTATTAAGAACAATATTAATCGATGCTTATTGCTTTTATTATAGATATTATATTTATTAAAGATATTTATTTTGAGGTATTAAACACTTTATCTTTACACTGCCATTAAATACTGCATATATCCATATACAATAGCTGCAATAATCTACAACAATAAAATAAGAAACTACAAAATATTAATTGCAACACAGGTAAGAGTTTAGATTTTTCATAGTTCGTGTTGTGCCATAAAGCTTCTTTCTTGATTTTGCTTCTTTTCCAAGCTTCATATTTTCTTTTATATTTACCAGGAGATACCATAAAAATAAATTGATTTTGTTTTAATTAATATTTCTTAAATACAATAAAAAACTTGCAAAATTATGAAAAGTCTTTGTCAACTTTGCCTTTTTTTTTCTCATAACCAGAAAACATTCTGAAAAAAGTGTGCTATTATATACTTAATCTGATAATCATTTTAATTAATTTATTACATTTTAGGGCTCTCAATTTTCTATCTAATCTTGGTCTAATGGGATCCTACGATCAAGCTCTCTCCTTTTCAGAATTTATTGAAGGCACTTTATGTGTTCCTGCTAACAATTCATCAGTGAGATTTTGTCCACTAATACCAGCAAAACTAATACTTGAAACTTCATCTACAGCAGATGTTTCCAGTATTATTTTCAAAGATGCTACAGCATTGTTACACAATCGAAATCGCTGGTGTTCCATGGCACATAATCTTCATCTCTGAAATGTTCTAAGCTTTCAAGCATATCGGTAACAATGCACTTTCTGAAAATCTGAAATAATTTTGATATTTCAACAAATTTAAAATGATCTTGCCATCAAACCTGTGAAAACTTTTTCCTTCAGGTTTAAACCTCTTAATATTGGGACAGATTTTAGCACTGCACGACATGTTTATATGGATATTTATGTATTTAATATCTAAAAGATTTATACAATAATGAAACCACACACATGAGCACATGAAACAAATATTGCTTCCACAGCTACTTTTTCCACACGATTCACCAGAAACAAGTATGTCTGAGAACTACATTTAAAAGTCAAAAACAGAAACACAATAATTTAGTAATACACCACAAACACAAACATAACCTAGATGAACATAAACAAAACCACTCATGACATACCTGGGTCAAAATGGCGGCGATCGTTGCGTCGCGTAAAAATTAAATGCGCAGTGGTTCAAGAGCATTCTCCCCTCTCTATATCTCTGACCTATATGTAACAAAATTAAATGGGTGCTAGTGGATGTTCAGATCACGTACTAAACTCAGATAAGTACAATCAAATACTCCATAATCCTTCTTTGTTTGTCAATAGTTTTGAATTTAAAACCATTTCGATTTAGGATTCACGACAATGTAGCAACGCATTCCTTTACTTTCCGACAACTATTTGTATAATAAATTCGTAAGCGTAGAAACATAATTTCTTTTAAAATCCTAGCTTTTTCGTATAATTCTGTCATATCCGTACATAATCTGTCATATCCGTACAGCGTCGATTTTCGTTTGTCGTTTTTGGTCTGTCTATAAAAAAGACCTTCGTAAACATGTTTATATCCCAGGTAGCAAGCTCACGTTAAATTCACGTCTTTTTTGGTCAGTCAATGACCCAAACTAACGTGATTTCGGACGTCCGTATGACGTAAAAATGACGGCCTAATGTCACAGTCTAGCGACGTCATTTTTTAACGTTAAATAATCGTTTCATAATGACGTTCTTTAACGTCATGTTTGTACGTGAAATGAACGTTTAATAATAACGTAAAATGACGTAATTCTTTAACGTTAAATGAACGTTATACAATGTCGTGATATGAACGTACAAAATAATACAAATGTCACCATTAAATATTTATTGTGGAATAAAACATCAATTCTAATATAAAAAATAAAACAAAATTACATTGAAATTGTGGAAAGATTTGCAACATTAGAGGAAGGAAACATTTGATTTTCATTACCAATAAGATTTTCTGAAATGCACGTACGTCTTTCTGTCCGACTTGATTCACTTTCCACAGCTTCCGCAATCCTCCTATAAATCTGCCGAGGGCCAACAACCTCTTTTCTACGACGCTTCATTTTCTTTCCTTGGCGCATTCAAGTTTGTGGCGTTGTGGCGAATGTTTTAACCAAACTTTGATGTGGTCTTCAATGTCTCTTTCAAGTCTTGGGGGATATTTACATTTTACAGCTTCTACGTGTAATTAAAGCAAATAAATTAATAAAATATGAAATTTTATGCTAAATTGCACTTACCGATAACAACCCTGTTTAGGCATAAATTGGCAAATGCCTTCTTCACTCCCTTTCCATGAAAACTTTAGTTACAAGCCAGCTGATTAGTGAGGCATCGTTTTAAAATATTATTTGTTAGAGAAGTTGCACCCCTTCCTCCAATTGATGACAAATAAAAACCCTGCAAATGTTTAAAATTATTTCATTACAATAAGTGTTTATAGCGTTATACCGTTATTTACTAAAGCAAATGACTTTTCCTTATGTGAAAGGACATTTTAAAGGGTATTTAATTCTTCTTCATTTTTAATTGGCAGTTCCACTGGAAGATCAGGAAAACTTATTATAGAATTTGTTATGATGTCTTGTTGACTCAAGCGGTGCAAAATTTGTTTATTTTGTTCCTTAATCTGCTGCAACAAATTAATAATACTCTTGTGTGCCAAACCCAAGCCTAAGAAACCAACATTGTCAGTTATCTTTTAACGTTAAAATATTTTGCTCACCTTCTTTTTCCAACAACACTTGTACATCGATAACTGAAGTATTGCTGCTCGATAATGGTGTGTTGATTCTAAGAGATGTTATTGTTTCTGGTGTATTTACAAAGTGATCTGAAGCAAACTCTTGATCTAAAAAATATCACTTAATAAGTACAAAAAAAATGCAGAAATTATATTACTATGCAAATGCTTTGCTGTTTTTATTGGTGGTGGACGTTCAAATATTCCTACATTATCATCTTCATCACTAGTGGTATCATAAACTTTTCTAGCAACATGCTTCCTTTTGGACCTTCTATATGTGTCTTCCACCTCTGATTGTAAATCAGACGTTACTTCGGCTTCCTTTATCTTTCTAAGAGCCTTATCAGAATCATCTGAAAAGTACATTATTATTGTGCAAAAGAATTAAACATGTTCTTCCTTTTACCAAATGTGTTTTCAATAGCCCAGTGTTACAGGTAATATTCGTAATAATCTTTTATTTCCACTTTCTAAGTATTATAACACTGCGGTTCTTATTTCAATACCATGACAACATATAACAGTTTACAGTCTTACTGACATAATGGATATAAAAAATATAAAGTAAATTAATGAGGGTGAAAATAAAAGTTTGTACGGAGCATTAATCTTTATATTATACTGGGATCACATATAAACATGTTAAATAAATAACTACTATGTGCAGCTTACTACAGTTTTTATTTTTTTAATTTTTGTTTGTATAGTGCAGATTTTTATCTAAGGCTGCTCGCACACCAATTATACAAAATGTTTGACAAAATTTATTTGAAGCCACTATGCACACAAATTTGACAAATTATTAGGTTGTTGTACAAAAATTGATCAAAATATATGTACAAAAAAACTAAAAACTAAATTATACAATCATTTGGCATTTATAATTAATGTCAATTAAATTTATTAACACATTATTAATTAAGAATATGCCAGAAATGTGTCTAAAACGTTTGTCAAACATTTAGTTTGATTGGTGGACGCTGCAGTACTTCAAACATTTTGTTTGACAAATAAAATGTTTTGTATAATTGGTATGCACACAGCCTAATAGCCTTGTTTATTAATACTATAGTTATACAACTGAAGGTTAGTTCGGGTAGGTAGCCAACAGAGGGGTTGGGCAGTAGGATGTGCCCATTCATAAATTTCTCCCGCTAAATTTGTTATAGTAAAAGCAGTCTTCTCGTAGTAGTAAAGAGAAGCCAATGGGAGCTTAAAGGAAGTGACGCAATTATCCAATTACACCAATCGTGTTTGTTACAATTTTGTAGGCGTTTTGCTTTAGATTTAAATATCTTAAAACATTTTGAATTAAGGGATATGATAAGTCTACTGACACTAATTTTTCAAATTCCAAAAGTAAGTGATGATGTGATTGTGGATGTTAAATGTTATTCTAAAATACATATTGCAAGACGATGTAACGAAGAAATGTCATTTTTCCTATATATTTTATCTTATAATTGACAATGGATTGCACTACAAGCTGAAAAAGGTTCAAAGTACTAACCTTTAATAAAATCTTTGTTTGGTTATGAATTAGTTTGTTTGTATAACTTGTTGGGTATGTACTATCCTCAACAATAATTGATGATTATTCATTCAGACTTGTATCATGGCAGTTGTTGTTACGATTCAGGCCTAGATAAAATAAAAATAACTAGAACCATAATAAAATAAGTAATGTCAAAGCCGAGTACATTTAAGTGTGTATTTAATTAACTTTTATGAAGTGATATACCTCACTTCAACCAGTATGAAGGCTAAAATTCTACATATATAACACAATAAAATCCATGAAGATTTCAAACAATTGCAATTAAACGTGGGTGAAAGAAAAATTAAATAGTAGAAATATAAGTAAGCAAGTTTAATAATGACATGTAATGTCGAAACTGCAGCCACATAGTGATTAAAATAAAGTGAAGTTATTCAAATTTAATTGAGTGTTTTATTTTACTTATATCCAGTATCATGAATCTTCACAAAGTAACAGCCGAAAGTGTTATATATTTTAAACTAGTTTTGTTTGATAACCCCAACGTAACTTCAATTATTAGAAATTACTATTATTGAAAGCAATTTTGAAAATCGCAGGTAAATATATAGAAATTGAAGAAACGTCCATATACAGACCACGTGTAGGCAGTACTTACTATATTGATAATTACCAAGAATGTAAATGTATAATGAAAGTTGCTGCGACTTCCCTGATGAGATGAAGTATTGTGGGTGTAAAAGCAGGATTAATTATAACACTTCCACAGTAAGAAGGATAGTGTTTCTATTATAATAATAAATTTATTATATCAATAATAAGATATACATACAGTTTACACAATAGCACATCAAGCAAAAATGTAGTGATAACGTCAACACATGGCTAATTTATGTCATTGACATTGTAGAATGCTTCTTGAAGGAGAATGTCCTTTATTTTCTCTTTAGATACGAAAGTAGAAAGATGTCTACACATAACTTTGATTTTGTTATATAATTACCAGTGACGTGTTGTACTGAAGTGGCTGTTGTCCTATGTAATGCGGGATGTGCAGCAAATGGTTATGAGGGGTGGAGACTTCTGTAATCTCACCCCTAGTCATGAGGTGTGACAGCTTTTTCAAAGCCCTCCTTAGTTGTTGCAGAATATGTGTCTAGGCTAATGGACTTATCATAAGTTCTCTGAAGAGAGGTTTGCAGCGAATAGTTTGTGAAACACAGACAATTGCTCGAACAGCCTTCTTCTGCAGGATGAACACCTTTTCTACATAGGCCTACTTACCCCATATTGGTTAAACATTGTTGATATGTGATTTGATAGTCCATAGTATGTCGTTATTCCAGTAGACTATCAGTTATAAATCTGATACGTCTAATTGCATAAGTGGCAGAAGATAAGTGTTTGACTAATTCAACTATCTGCGGCTTCCATATTAATCTTGTGTCTAGTCTAATATCAAGGAATTTTCAATTCGTAGAATATATGTTTGATCTATGTTTACTAGTAAAATAAATTGTCTCACATTTATCCTGGTTAAGTGATAAATGATTGGCTGTGAACCATTTAAATTTCTAAATTCTGAAGATACCAAAACCTTAAAATAATGTGGTGTTTATAATGAGTAGGGTACTTAGGCCGATTCTGGAGCCTCCTCCCCCTCTCACCCAGCTCCCCCTCACCCCCTCGCCCTAGTGGCGCCCTCTGCCAACCCAACTGATGTGGCGCCCCCTCGCGGTCGCCAACCCAACTAAAAATGGCAGATTTCATGATTACCAACCCAACTAATGTGGCGCCCTCTGACGGCCGCCAACCCAACTAAAAATGGCAGATTTCATGATTACCAACCCAACTAATGTGGCGCCCCCTCACGGCCGCCAACCCAACTAAAAATGGCAGATTTCATGATTACCAACCCAACTAATGTAGCATCCCCTCACAGCCACTAGCCAAACTAAAAATGGTATCTCTCATCATTACCAACCCAAATACCATGACGACCTCTGACGCCCACTAACCCAACTAAGGTGACGTCAGACAAAATGGCGGACCATCAAGATGGTCTTTTGCTTCTAGAGAATTCCTGAATAAATTACACGGCTTGCTATCGCGCTTCTCAATGTACTTCAAACAGGTCTAAACATGTTTCTAGCGGAAACCGCAACAGCTGCCTGCTTCTGTGATAGCCGCATGCGTGGAAAATATAAAAGCGTTCTCTGATGGCTACCAGCCAAAGTAAATAATAAATATATAAGAATTTCGAATGTAATATCATCAGTATCAATTGCAAAGCGGTGTAGCACCCTCTATATAGTGATAAACTAGTATAATGACAGTGAAGCAGTGCAATATGGAGAAGTATGAAAACTTTTTGATAGCTAATGGTATTGAAATACCCATCATAGTGCGAGATTGGTTATTATCTTCGGAATTAACGCAAAGCGAGTGTTTATTCATAGCGGCATTCGCATATCAAAACATGCAATATTTTGATATCGATGAATTAATGAACGTTTTGGAATATTGTAACCCAAATATGACCCAACTTAAAAAGTGGTACATTTATAGTGAGTATGAATATATATGTGAACCTGATTTAGAAGCTCGTGGTGAAATTTGTGTGTTTGATATGGAAACGTCGAATGTGCTGACTTTAAATAAGAATATACCGAAGATGTTAATGAGTTGGTATCCTCAATATAAACAACCAGAATTGGATTATAATGAAGAGCTAGTCGTGAATGGTGGAGGTTATGTAATATACGCCAGTCGGAAGTGTTTCGCAAGTAGCTAACATGTACAGACCTGCATAAACATGTCTAGACTTGCTGGAAATACATCAGTCGACAATGTCCATTGAAAGCAGGCGAAGGGCTCTTAGACAGAAGAAAGACTTGTTGAACATTAGAATTATGAGGTTTATATCCGAAATTAAAAAAATCAAATCCGATTTAGAGATGTATGCGTTGGTGATAAATATTGCTAAAATAAATATATAAAAATGTATAATAAAAAAAAATATGATTAGGTAATTCGTATTACACTATATACTATTTTATGAATAAATATATGTAATGTACATTATTATTATTAATTAAAAAATGTGTATATGTGCACATCCTATTTTCCCACTTTATATAACCATATAAATATACGCCCATGGTTAAATAAAACTATAGAAAAATATATAATTATATAATTAGCGGTACACTTTATAAATAAATATATCTAATATACATTACTAAATAAAGAGAATATGTATACTTCCTATTTTTCATTTTAAACATCCACATATTTATAAATAAAATACATCTATTAGGAACCTCTAATGATGAAGCATTATATATACGAAGCGATGGGACTCATAAAAAATAATGACGGTCAGCAAATGACCACCTGTCTACCCTACGTATGTATGCGAATGGCTGCATCCACCGTAGTAGTTCGCACATAAGCGCGGTGACTATATACGTATGCGAGAAATGCCTTTCACACACACATATGTATGGACGCGACGACTTTACTATCCATATATAAGACACTCTATTCGGGCAGGTGATGGCGTGCGGGTTAATTAATAGATAGGATGACTGTGTGTGGGCTAATGCATAGATAAGAACCCACCTTAAGATGTCCCTTTTAGAAATAAAGTGTACCCTAATTAAAGAAATGCCTAGACGTATAAGTCGTATTTTTTATGTGGCTACATGAAAAAAGCAATTCCAGACGTATGTGGTACCTTTTCTCACGATTAAAAACTTCTTATATTGCTTTATACATGGTGTCAAGATACCGCTTTTTATATGTGTAATTTACCTTAAAATAATAAAAAAAAAATGCGTGCATGTATAGAATTAATACTTTTTTATTTTTATATAATCATAATATACAGTTTTAATAAAATTACATGACATTATCTTTATCAACCCAGCTATTATGTGAATTATTAAACCCCATCCATTTTATATAAGCTTTTCCGTCCTTTACACGTAATACTTTTTCAATCAGATATACATCTTTATGTCTAGTTTTCTGGAATTCATGTTCGTAGAAACAACCCAAAATCGGATCTCCATTCATATCCTCCAGCATATATGTCGGCGGATTTGTAGCTTTAACTTTAGTAATCTTGAATAATTCACTACTCCAGTTGCTGAGATAGCCTTTCGAGAAAACACTTTTGAATTTACTTATCCGCACGATGTCACCAACTTTATATTTCCGCTTCACAGCTGTTTGCACATCATTGTAGATAGTAGAAAGCAGGAGCTTCTCATTCTTTTTAGTCACATCGCAAGGTCGCATTTTAATTGTTCGATGCTTTGTTTTATTATACGTATCAGTCACGGAGGGTAAAATATCTATCCACTTATAGCTACCTCTCATTGTAAATTCCTTATATAATCTACCCTTAAGTGTGCGAATAACACGTTCGGCAATAGACGCTTTCATTGTACTATATGTTGAATAATGGTTTATACTATATTTCGTCATGAGATTTTGAAATCGAGTATTATAAAACTCTTTACCATTGTCGGACTGTATATTTTTCGGTTTTCGATTGTCTTGTAGAATGCCTTCCATAGCATTACATACTTCCAGACCGGTTTTTGATTTAAGGGGTCGAGTCCATAAAAATTTCGAGAAACAGTCTATAACCACAAGTATATATCTATACCCACCATTCTCTCGAGCATGGGGTATAAATTCTGCCAAGTCAATCTGCCAAACATCGTCAAACCCTCTAATAATGAATCGACGTCTGGGAAAGAATCTACGAGCCGGCAGCTCATCAACTAAATGACGCTTAATACTATTCATAATTAACAATTATTGTTCAGCTTGTTAATACATCATGTAGGTAGAACAATGCGATGGTAAATGAATTAAAATTATGTTTCGCCTCTAGTGTCGTGGGAGCTGTGGCGGTGGGGGTGGGGAATTCCCTGATTTCTTTTCAAGTTTTTTTCTTATAGCTTCTAGTTTAACATTGAGTTTAGCTTCAATTCTACTCTCAACACTTTTTTCCATTCGATACAGCTTTTGATTAGTTTCATCTTGTAGAGTATTTGCACTAACTTCGACAATCCCTTTGATTGTATCCAAGTTAACGCTTTTATTTAAATTATTTTTCAGTGCAAGTATTTCACCATCCAAATCCTTCTTAATTTTTTCAATCTTCTTACTAACTTCAGAATTTGTAGCATGGTTTTTTCTTAGAACATCAAATTTAGCATCAATCTTCTTCTCAACACTAGCTTGCATCTGGTTTAATTTCCCATTAATCGACTGTTACACATTATTGACACTAACATTAATAATGCCTTTAAATATATCCAAATTAACAGTTTTATTTAAATTAGTTTTAAATGCATTCAAGTTCTCATCCAATCCCCTCTTAATTTTATCAATCATATCATTAACTCCAGCGTTTGTTGCGAGATTCATCCTTAAATTGTCTAGTTCATTTTCGATTCTATTCTCAACAGCAGTCTGCATATGATGTATGATATCACTAATATCATCGGCCACTTTGGAATTTGAGGCGTCTATTTTTATTTGAATATCACTCACTACATTATCAATCCTTAGATCTATTACACCAAGTATTCTAGATAGGTGGCGCTTATTAACAGAATCTTGATCGTGTATAGGATCTGCCACATAACAAATACGCTTACTGCCAATATCAACATCACCTTCCTCTGTTAATGGTATAGATGGCTTTTGACGTTTAACGCTAGCTTTACCTCCGCTAAGATATCGGCCAAATTTGTCTACACTCATGACGATACTGATGAAAAGGATGAGGGTATTAAATATTTATTCAATTACGCCGCATTCTTTAAGCTCCTCGATGATCGACTGCACCTCATTATGATGACTCTCATTGCCAGAATCCTGAGAGGCCTTCAAAAGTTTAAGACGATCCACGAGCTCGTTTATGTCGTCCCAATAGACGTATTGATATCTATCCTTGGTGTTGGAAACAAGCATACCACCTATATGTCCGTCAGACCTTGTTTCCGAAGTCGAACTGGAATATTTAGCAAGAAGAGGTCTTATTATTTCACGCCATTTGTGGCCTCTAGTCCCTCTCAAGTGATTTTTTGGTTGAAACAGTTTGCGATGCACATTGGTTTCTTGTAAAATATCATAGTAATGTGATAAATCCTCCTCATTATATCTACTTGGGCTAGTTTTAAATATTAATTCATAAAGACCATGGGAACCCGTAAACAGCTTATTATTGATTATTATGTCTTTACCATCTAGATATAATGTATGCCAACCCAATTTCAATCTATTTGTTTCGGGTTCGAATGTAACACCATACGTTGTATCATATACATTGCTTGTATCTTGAAAAAGACCTCGCACAAACTCTCTCGGTAAAGGATTAAGATCTCCATAAAACGTGTTATGTGAATGCGTATCCTCTTCCATCAATGGATTAGACTGCTCATCGAATGGATTAATCGAAGGGCTCTTTTCTATCTCATGTTTTTTTATCAGCTTTCCTCTATTTTTCAAAGTGTTTGTAATATTCATTATGGGCTCCTTAATTGTTTGTGTTTCCTGTTTTATTGTTGTGTTCAAACCTTCTAGATTCTCAGTAATGGGCTTAAACATTTTTCGTATTAAGTAATCTTCATCGGAACGATTAAGCTTCAATTGCATATACTTATTCCTAATAACTTTACTTGCCTTAATAATATCACGCTTCAATTTCTCATAATCCATTTTTCTACTATTAACTGCCTGCCTGCGCATGATTATTTGCGGACAGATATATATTAACTGAATAAAATGAATAATTCACCAGCATATATAGCAATCAAAACCCTTCCTATATCGACCATTATGCAAATCACTATCCTTGTCTATCACCAGGAATCCGTATTTATCTTTCCAACACTCACCACAAACCGATTTAAACCGCTCAAATGACATGTCAACTCCAACATGATCGTTGTAACTATGTTGTAGATTTGTATTATCCTGCTTAAATAATACCAAAAAATTAGCATTATCCCTAACTAGCTGTTTCGGAATACTAGTATAAGTTTGACATAAATAAAAGCTATCAACACACTTATGTCTACCCATACAAAAATATTTTCTAATATTGTTTTGCTTATCGCACGCTACGTCGTCAAAAATGAATATCGAATTTGTCTCAGCTTCCATGGGATCTATTATCTCATCATTCTCCTTACAAGGAAAATATTTCACATCTTTAACATTATTTAAAACATTTTCCAACAGCTTATATTTAGCTTGATATAAAGACTTGGAATAAATGTAGACGTTTTCGAACTTGAGACCATTTTCATTGAATAATAACGATAGCATGAGATTTGTTTTCCCAGAGTTTGATGCACCGCAAAGTAGCGCTTTCCGAAATTTACCCTTTTCATCAACCTCCAAATCCAAGTTGATTATTTCAAGTGCATCCTTCTGCTTCACAAGTCTCATGGTGAATGAATTATATATAAATTGTTGGGTGTTTATAAAGCTAATTCATTTCGATGCTAACTTTTAAAGAGGGCGGAGGTGTCGTGAACTCGATAATCAACAAGTTGCCTATAGAGCTTCACCTGCCAGGTGGGTACATGTATTGTGGTCCTGGTACAAAGCTCCAGAAACGTTTAGCACGAGGTGATCCAGGCATTAATCCATTGGATGCGGCTTGTCGGGAGCACGATATTGCATATTCACAACATAAAGATTTAAAAGATAGACACGAGGCAGATTTGATATTGCAAGAAAAAGCTTGGAATCGTGTAAAGTCAGCAGACGCAAGTGTTGGGGAAAAGACAGCAGCCTGGTTGGTGACTAACGCAATGAAGGGCAAAAGAAAATTTGGTATGGGCTTAAAGAAAAAAACTTTTAAAAAAATAGTGTGCACCAATGTTAAGAAGGCTCTTAAGAGATTCGGGGGTGATATTAAACAGGGTGCTAAATCATCATTGGCAGCAGCTAAGGTTGCAATCAAAGAAGCTGGAGGTCGAAAACATATTAAAACCCCCAGAATAATTCCCATACCGAAAGTTGGCGGCGTATTACCACTCATACCAATATTCGCCGGGCTAAGCGCTCTCGGCTCACTGGCAGGCGGTGTAAGTGGTATAACACAAGCAGTACTCAAAACGAAAGCGGCTCGAAGTCAATTACGGGAAGCTGAAAGGCATAATAAAACTATGGAAGCTATCGCATTAAAAGGTAAAGGATTATATCTGAAGCCATATAAGCGAGGCTTAGGTTTATATCTAAAACCATCAAAAAACTAATAAGTCGACTGCCTCAAAGAGCTTTAACCGATCATGATATTTTGAAATATGCGAAATATATTCACCATTTTAGAGGTGTATTTATGAGGGATACTCTGCCAAAATCACCCAACAAAAATGAAAGCGCAGTCGTTAATTTGGATAGCATTAAAGGATCGGGAACACATTGGGTCTGTTATAAGAAGAGAGGTTCTAATATATACTATTATGATTCGTTTGGCAATTTAAAGCCTCCACCGGAATTGATAGAATATTTCAATAGAAAGGGTCCTAATAAAATAATGTATAATCATAAGCGATACCAAAATTTCAATACATTCAATTGTGGTCACTTATGTTTAGAATTCCTACTAAATAATATATAATCGTATGTCCATATATCAATATATTAGTCATGTCGTACACTTTCACCCTGAAGGGCACAAAATCAGTGCTTTCTGTTGATTATTATCCGCCTATTGAATTGAATCCCCAATATGAATATGTTCTGGGTCTAATAGGATTTAATTGCTACAATTCGATTCCCAACATTGTAGAGGGCTGTAACAAATTTTATTATGATAATGACAAAGTTATTACAATCCCGACAGGATCTTATGAGATAAGTGATATCGCCGATTTCCTGATGAACGCAATGCCTAAAGATACAATATCCCTCAAACCAAACAAATTAAAAGCAAATATGAAATAAATTTTGGGCCTAGAGACTCTATAGGAAACATGTTAGGCTTTAGTGGGAAGCTATTACCAGCCGATCAAAAACATGAATCAGATTTACCTGTTAATATTATAAAAGTGTCGACAATAAGAATTGAGTGCAATATCACAACATCAGCCTACAACGATGTTCGTTTATCTCACACGCTCTACGAATTTTCTCCACAAGTTGAAGCTGGGTATTCGATTAATATAGCGCCCGAGCGTATAATATATCTGCCAATTAATTCTAAGCGTATCGATAATATCACATTAACACTGCTCGATCAAGATGGTGATGCTGTAAACTTTCGAGGCGAGCAAATCATTGTTAGATTAGAATTAAAAAGAGTTTCATAATGGGCCTTTCATTTCGTAAACGTTATATAACTTCCTCACCACCACAACGGAAGATCACTTCAACATCTAAACTCAAGCAGTTAACATCGGCCAATATAATATTTTTACAATCGTTAGGCTTCCGAGTAAAAAATGGAGGAAAAGCTATCCATATTTGAAGGTGTGCATTTTGACGAAGTTATAACGAAAGAAGAGTATCACACATATTATCCGAGAACACACAATTTCAACTTAAATGATGAAGTTCGCATAAGCATTCAAAATCAAGATATATATACACTACCTTCCGAGAGTTATATATACATAGAGGGGAAATTTAAACCTGATGCTAATGGAACTGGTGTACCTGAATTAACAAACAATGCATACGCTTTTTTGTTTGATCAGATTCGATATGAGCTTAATGGTGTAGAAATCGATCGCGCAATGAAACCAGGAATCAGTTCTACGATGAAAGCATTAGTTTCATATAATGAAGATGAAAGTCGAATGTTGTCGATTGCCGGGTGGGGACCATTCGCGCAGCAGCAAGCAACACTCTCCAATAACAAGTTCAACGCATGCCTTCCATTGAGCATGCTTTTAGGCTTCTGTTCCGATTACAGGAGGGTTATTATTAACGTTGGTCAAGGATTAGTCCTAATTAGAAGTAAAACAGATGAAAACTGCTATCAAAACAAGACCGCTGATGGTACAAAAAGGGCCTCAATCGAGATTGAAAAGATTGAATGGCGGGTGCCGCATGTAAGCGTAAATGATCAGACACGCTTAAAGTTCTTAAACACCCTTAAAACCGATATATTTAACATTTCGTAAATGGGAATTATATGAACTTCCAGCTTTGCGTGCAACGAAAACTGACATTTGGCCTGTTAAAACTAGCACTAATCTAGAGAAACCCAGATATGCTATTATAGCGTTTCAGCGCAACAGAAAAGATAATTTTCAGCAAGATGCACCAGGCTTTGATCACGCTTCAATCACAAATATTAAATTGCATTTAAATTCAGAATATTACCCCTATAGCGATATGAATATAGATATGAGTAAAAAACTATATGCCCAAGCATATCTAATGTACACAAAATTTCAATCGAGCTATTATGGAAACACTCGCGAACCTCTCATGAGCTATGAGAAGTTCCACGATTCAGCACTCTACGTAATAGACTGTTCGAAGCAGAATGAAAGCTTAAAATCATCCACCGTCGATGTTAAGCTTGAGATGCAGTGCCAGGAGACGTTTAGCGGGGACACCTCCTGTTTATTGTTAATTTTACAAGATTGTGTCGTTGAATATAGTGCACTGACCGGCACTGTTAAGAAAATTATATAACATTCAGTCAATTGCGAGACATCATGGCTAAAAGAGGTGCAATTGACACTCGAGATCAACTTCAATCATTCCTTATTATAGACATACAAGGTTATGCGATTCCACATTTCGACCAAAAAGAGATGACCATAAGTGACGGAGAAATTTTTTATTTAAACCTAGCATCGAATTCCATCTATTATCGAAGAAAGACCAGAGGACCGTTCGATGGCTTGAAAATAATTATTTAAATATGTATGTATATTTTAAGGATATTATTAACTTGTTAAAAAATATCTGTAACTCATATAATAGAGTGTATGTTAAAGGCCATCTAAAAAGGAGCTACTTAAACAGTATGTTGATATTGACATAATTAACTTGGAATATTTTAATGATGTACCAAAGCTTATTAAAAATGTCAATCATTGTTTTTATCATAATAATAAAACTAATGAAGAATGTATATGTACACAAAATAATGTTTTAGCTCTATGCAATTATCTACAAAATAAAGAATTATTTTAACCTTCTTATTATTTTTTATTTTAAAACTAAAATCATAGTTAGATAATATATACGAATTTTATACAAAGATGAATCTATCGGTACAGGTAGAAAGACGAAATTCCCGGACTCGAAACCCTCATTGGATGCAGGTATGCGACGGTAAAAAAATTAAACAGATGCATTAGAACACACACAGTCACCCGTGAGAACGGAATGCGGCCGCTGCTAATTGCCTCCGGTCGCATACGTACATATTTCTATGCGCGTGGGAAAAGGGGTCATTGCAGCCGTACACGGACCACCCTGCCGTGAGATCAGAATGTTGCTACTCTTAATTGCCTCTGGTCGCATACGTATATATGTATATATATGTATGCGCGGGAAAAAAAGGGTTTCTCTAATTGATTGATGTATCAATTAGTGTGGGAATCTAACGCAGATGGATGTATACGTCACGGATGAGTATCTATATATATGTAGATCGGCATCTTTAATTTTATTATATCCAGTGTCTTTGAACAGTCAACATCGTTTTTAGTGATTGTTTGTGTTTACTATAAGGTATTTAGAAACCCTAATTTATATAATATTAACTTGCAATATTTTTCATTAGTTTTTCTACCACTCTAAAATTTCATAGGACTTTTTAAAAATTGTTTTTTCAATTAGACTATTTTTAATAATTTAATGGCGTAAGTTTTATTAATATTTTATTGAATATTATTTTTATATACAATTAATCCAGGATATGTTTCAAGTATTTTATATGCATTTAGTGTTTTCTTTAAATTGTTTTTAATGCTTAAGTGCGTAAGTTTATATAATTAAGTTGATTATTTTATATGGTTCTTTAAAGAGGTTTTTTTTCAATAATTTAAATAAATTCTGAATAATACAAGTATTTTTAGTTAAATATACGCGGATCATAGTTTCCATTAGTTTTTCTACCGCTCTAAAATTTTATAGGACTTTTTAAAAATCGTTTTTTCAATTATAAGGCTATTCTTAGTAATTTAATGGTGCAAATTTTATTGAATATTTTATTGAATATTATTTTTTATATACAATTAATCCAGGGTGCATCAAAGTATTTTATATGCATTTAGTAGCTTCTTTATATTGTTTTTAACGTTTAAGCGTGTAAATTTATATAATTAAGTTAATTATTTTATATGGTTCTTTAAAGATTTTTTTTAATAATTTAAATAAATTCTGAATAATACAGGTATTTTTTTAGTTAAATATACGCGGATCAGTCAAATAAATTAGCAATTTCGATATATTAAAAATTAGGTTTCAATAGCTTTTTATTCTTTTAAATTTATTATATTAATTATTTTTAATTTGCTTTTTTTCATAGAATGAATTGCATCATATGCGGAAAATCCTTCACCCGGCGCGACAACATGAAGCGACATGTGAATACCCTCCACCGCAATTTTGTTTGCGGTATTTGTGGGGAGGGTGTGGATACATGTGAGCATGTTGCCGGACCGCCTAAGAAGAGGGTTAAAGTAGATGTTGCACCATCCACAAGTTCTAATAGACTTGTGGATGCTGCACCCTCTACCAGTCGAGATGCGCCTCAGACAAGCTGTTGTGGGTTGATGTTCCCTAATAATTCTCTATATAGGGGACATCTCCGCTCACAGCAGCATTTGAATAACAATACATTTATGCTGCCGGATGGAGTGTTAAAAATTCATTCATCATTTAAAAACCGGGTCGCGAGTTACAGAATTCGAGGTGATGAGAGTGCTGACATCACAATTTTTTTATCGAACTTGAAAACTAAAGTGTGCAGCCTGATTAACGATGTTCTGGCCAAGGTTGTATCGGGTATTAAGGAACAGTTAGAGCTATTTGCTCACTATGCTAAAACCGTAGCTGATGAGGAAATAGCCGACTTAAAATCCTTCAATACTCGGTACGTCATTGTCACCGAGTCTTCAGACTTGGAGGATGTTTTTGATCAGGCTGCTGCCATCGTAAAATCGAAAGCTGAAGAGTTTTCGGATAGGGGGAGCAATTGGACACTTAAGATGGTCTCACATTTAGAGGTTAATATCAACAGCTACCAACCTCTTGGGGGATCATCTTATTTGGAACTACCCCCCTCTATCCGAAACAGAAAAGCATGCATCAATATTCAGAACTCGGATGATGCATGCTTGTGTTGGTCGATTGTAGCAGCACTCCACCCGGCAAACATGAGTGTACATAGAGTTAGTAGTTATCCTCATTACTCCAGCGTCCTAAATTTAGAAGGTATTAAATTCCCGGTTAAAATTAAAGATATTTCAAAAATTGAGAATATGAACAATTTAAGTATTAATGTTTACGGTTTGGCTATTAATGATGAAACAAAAAATCATGAGGTGGTGGGGCCAATTCATTTCACTAAAAATAGAAAAAATATCCACATCAATTTACTCTTAATTGAGGATGGAAAAAGAGCACATTATGTTTTGATTAAAAATCTGTCCAGGCTAGTTTCATCTCAAATCAATAAACATGGTCATGAAACTAACATCTGCGATGGGTGTTTAGTTTACTTCAGAACACCTGAAAAATTAAATGCCCATCAGCAGAATGACTGTAACCATGTATATACAGTACTACCCTCAACCGACGCGCGTAAAACAAAATTTGGAGATATGCTACCCGAAAATATTCTACGTTTTGATAGTCACCATAAAAAAATGTCCGTTCCGTTCGTCGTTTATGCGGATTTTGAAAGTATTCTCCAACCAATTCACACATGCAGCCGTGATCCAGCTAGTTCGTATACGAATAAAACATTCAAGCATGTTCCTTATAGTTTTGCATATCAAATTGTATGTTCGTTTGATGCAAAGTTGAAGAAATTTGTCACGTATGCCGGTTTAGATTGCTCAACGGTGTTTGTCCAAAAATTGATAGATGTTAAGCTAATCTATGAAAACTATTTAAAGACTATCGTGCCGATGAAAACTTTAAATAATAGCGAGCGAAAATTATATAATGAGGCCGTGATTTGCCACATTTGTGAGCTGTCTCTCAACGGGGATAGAGTGAGAGATCACTGCCACATTACGGGAGCGTTTCGAGGGGCCGCTCATTCTAATTGTAATCTAAACTTCAAAATTCCGAAATTTGTCCCTATCTATTTTCACAATTTGAGCGGGTACGATAGCCATCTATTTTTGAGAGATTTGGCACAACAAAATTTAAATATTGACGTAATTCCTATTAATAAAGACAGATATATTAGTTTCAGCGCGAAAGTTTTGGTCGATGAGTATACAGATAAAAAATCGGGCGAGAAAAAAAATGTTTATATAAAACTACGGTTTTTAGATAGTTTTCGATTCATGGCGTCTTCTATCGATAAACTTGCACAAAATTTGAGCCCGCAAGACTTTGTCAATGTTAGGCGGGCGTTTCCACTAGATTCCCATTTCGATTTAATTAGAAAGAAGGGTGTATTCCCCTACCAATATATAGATACCTTTGGGCGATTGAACGAATCGACCTTACCGGCAAAACGCGATTTTTTTAATTCATTAACGAATGTTGATATTTCGGATGTTGAATATCAACATGCTCAAACTGTCTGGAATACGTTTGGATGTCAAAATTTATTAGTGTACTCAAACTTATATTTAAAATCAGATGTTTTACTTTTGGCCGATATTTTTGAAAATTTCAGGAAAATTTGTCGGGATACATACAGTCTGGATCCGGCTCAATATTACACCAGCCCAGGCTTGTCTTGGGATGCTATGTTGAAGCATACCAAAATTGAGCTGGAGCTACTCATAGACATCGATATGCATCATTTTGTTAAGCAGAGTATCAGGGGTGGGTTGTTTCAGGTATCATTGCGGCACGCTACAGCAAATAATAAATATATGACCATTTATGATGCGAGTGCTCCTAGTTCATATTTAGCTTATTGGGACGCGAACAATTTGTATGGGTGGGCAATGTCGCAGTATCTACCATTCGGTGGGTTCAGTTGGGCTAGTAAGGATGAAATTGACAATCTAAATATATCTGGGGTCGCTGATGATTCGCCGATTGGCTATTTTTTGGAGGTAGATGTAACGTAACAAAGAAAAATATGTCATACACTATCAAACATTAAAGCAAGCATTACATTTCGGCCTTAAAATCACCAAAATTCACCGCGTTTTAAAATTCAACCAGTCAAACTGGCTTCAAACTTATATCGACCTAAACACCAGCCTACGTCAGCATGCTAGGAACGATTTTGAAAAGGACTTCTACAACCTTATGAACAACTCTGTATATGGTAAAACCATGGAGAATGTTGACAAGCGAGTAGAAGTCAAATTGGTCACACGTTGGGAGGACCATGGCAAAAGTCGCGGGGCTGGTAGTTTAATCGCGAAACCTAATTTTAAAAGTGTTAGTATTTTTTCCGAAAACTTTGTGGCTGTCCAGATGGGGAAGCTGAAAGTCGTATATAATAATAGTTATTTATGTAACAAGTCAGTAAAGTGATACTTTACCGAACGAGTCTGGTTTACGAGCCAAGCGAGTGAAGCGAGCGCGGCGAGTAACAGACGAGTTCGGTAAAGGTACTTTACTGACGTGGTGCATACAAAATTTTATCGCCAACCGTTAAAATTGTTAATTTAAGAAATAAAGATATAATAACTTGACAGTTTATGACAGTGACAAACGATTTATTTTTAAAAGTCATCAGTCATGCTACGCTGACAGATATTAGCGGCAGGTAAAGTACTTTATTGTACAGTACGATAAAGTGTTTCTTTACCTCCGCAAAACGCTATGGTAACGCATCACTTTACTGACGGTTGGCGATAAACCTATTTATATCGGATTCTCCGTCTTGGAGCTATCAAAGCACCTGATGTATGACTTTTTCCACAATTTTTGGTGACGCGTGTATGCTGAAAAGGTCCGTCTATGTTATATGGATACGGACAGTTTTATCTTAAAAGTAGAAACAGACGATATATACAGCGACATGAAAAAAATATATCAAAATTCGACACATCAAACTTTTCGATCAATAATGTCTACAACATAGCGCCTCAAAACAAGGCTGTTTTAGGACTATTTAAAGATGAAAATGCGGGTAATATAATGAGTGAATTTGTCGGATTGCGGGCAAAAATGTATGCCTTAGAGGTTGAGGGTAGGGAGATTAAAAAGGTTAAGGGTGTTAAAAAGAACGTTGTCCGGGATGAGATTAGTCTGGCAGATTACAAACACTGTTTATTAAATAATGATATTTTATTAAGAGAGCAAAATCTATTCCAAATTAAACTACATGAAATTTATACCGTCAAGCAAAATAAATTGAGCCTATCACCTCACGATGATAAACGCCGGATTAATGAGGATGGTGTCAATACTCTCGCCTGGGGGCATTATAAAATCGACCAACCAGCTCCTTAGATGGTCGCTGCGCATGCCTCGGGTGCAGCTGCTCTACCGCCTCAAATTGGGTAAGTACCCCCACTCCTTTTTTATTTTGGTTCTCGCTGTAATTTTCTCCAACCAAATCAGTATGTTTGTTTGCATTCGAGTTCACACATATTTTTTAACCTCTAAGATTAAAGTGGAAGCTAGTAAGAATACAAAATATTATTATAAACCTATATCTATATATTTCTTAATGCCGTGAGGGGGCGCCACATTAGTTGGGTTGGTAATCATGAAATCTGCCATTTTTAGTTGGGTTGGCGGTGAATTTATTGGTGATACACTTAAAATGATTGATGATAACATCGTTAAGGAAAAACAACTCATTGGGCAGTCGTCATACTTCCTCAACAAATGCGGTTCGAAATGGGTGAATATCGGTCTTAGTCCAGCGGCTGGATTCGTGCCCATCATCCAGATTCGATCGCCTGCAAGCTGCGTATTCTTCACATTGGATGACTGGGAAGAATTTTGTAAGACAGAAGGTTGCAGTCCGAATCATCAAATTCGAACGTCAACATTTAGAGATACTAGTGTAATTGTATTAAGCAGCCGCAATCAGCAACTGGTATTGTCTTCCGATACCTATAGCAATTTGTTTAATTTACAACCGCTCATTAAGAGTAAATTAGAATTTTTAGTAAATAGTAATTTCATAACATTTTATAAAATGATCTTAACCGCTTGCATAACATTAACTGGTGATTTATATACGAATGTATCAAAATTACTTGTTGATCATTGTAATTCATTTAACGCTTTCCTTATGATGGAAGTACTGCATATCAGTTATAATGCACTTTATTATGACTTTGAAGTTATGAAACTTGGAGATATTGTTAATTTAAAATAATATTGTTAATTTATAAATAATAATAAATAAATTGTTTTTCTTAAAAAAATATATTGTTTGTTTTATTTTATTTTATAAGTAAGATATACATTTCAAGCATGCGGCTATCACACAAGCAGGCAGCCGTTGCGGTTTCCGCTAGAAACATGTTTAGACCTGTTTGAAGTACATTGAGAAGCGCGATAGCAAGCCAGGTAATTTATTCAGGAATTCTCTAGAAGCAAAAGACCATCTTGATGGTCCGCCATTTTGTCTGACGTCACCTTAGTTGGGTTAGTGGGCGTCAGAGGGCGTCATGGTATTTGGGTAATGATTTTTAGTTTGGCTAGTGGCTGTGAGAGGATGCTACATTAGTTGGGTTGGTAATCACGAAATCTGCCATTTTTAGTTGGGTTGGCTGCCGTGAGGGGGCGCCACATTAGTTGGGTTGGTAATCATGAAATCTGCCATTTTTAGTTGGGTTGGCGGCCGTCAGAGGGTGCCACATTAGTTGGGTTGGTAATCATGAAATCTGCCATTTTTAGTTGGGTTGGCGGCCATCAGAGGGTGTCACATTAGTTGGGTTGGTAATCATGAAATCTGCCATTTTTAGTTGGGTTGGCAACCGCGAGGGGGCGCCACATCAGTTGGGTTGGCAGAGGGCGCCACTAGGGCGAGGGAGGGTGAGGGGGAGCTGGGTGAGAGGGGGAGGAGGCTCCAGAATCGGCCTAAGTACCCTACTATAATGCATTTTCTTTGTAAAACGTAGTACATTACTGGGTTGAAAGCCTCACATAAACCAGTCAAGTTGATGAAACCATGCAAAGCAACTTAATAAATGTTGTGGTTCGGATAGCTTTTGTTACCGGCGTAATAATTCACACTCCGATTCACAATTAAAGAGAGGAGATGGCTTTAATAAATTACTCTTTATTGAAATAAAATGAATCTTTTTAAACACCGTAGAAATGTGTGTCAATTTTGTCAAAATTGACACAACTCGACTAACCGTCTCTGTTTTTTTATGATGTCAAAAATGACAGAACTAGGGAAAAAACATGACAGTAATTTTAACACACAACTTCGAACACCTGCAAACGCGTCGTAGTGGTATGTATTGGTAACAAAGTAACGGTAACAAATGGCCACCCTTCAGATAGACGCCGTTTGCAGGGTGTTTGAATAAAATTGTAATCAAAATTAACTTGACAATTTACTATGAGAAAATTGTCTGTCTTATAAGACTATAGAGGTTTGGGACGCACTCGCGAAAAAAAAATGGTTTTCGCACTCGCGTTTTGTTCATTTGTTATGCATTAACAATGGGCGCTTCCAGGTGCTCCGGATGGACATCAGGCTCTGGGTGGTGTTGTTGTTCCTGAGGAGCAGTAGGCTGGTGGGCTGGATTGGCTGGTCTCATGGGCCGTTACTGGTCAAGGTGGTATTTTGTTCGCTGAGCGCCTGGACGTTGGACCCATGTTGCTGTTGGGCCAGCGTTCTCCACCACAGGGTACGGTCCCATCCACTTCTCGGCGAAGTGTTTGCCCGTCGGATGGTGTGCCTTCACCATCACAAGCTCACCGGGTCGGAATATTACGGGCATCGGCGCGTCGAGTTGTGCGTACCGGTGCTCGCGATATCGTAATTCATTGGCGTGTACCTGTTGTATCCTCTGGTCGGCAAGTACTGGGCGCCCTTGTGGCGGATCTCGCCATTCTCCGGGTCTGTGAATATCGAACCCGAATAGAGCTTTGGCCGGAGAATAACCCGTGGCAGCGTTTTTTCGGCATCGCAGGTTGAAGAGAACTTGATCCAACTTCTCATCCCATTGCTTGGGGTTTGCATCAACTAGTAAGATTCGGAGACCCTTCTTAAGTTCCTGATTCCTTCTCTCGACCGGGTTGGCTCTAGGATGGTAGATGGGTGTGGTCCAATGCATGCACTGCCACTTTCGAAGAGCCAAGTCCCATGCTACCGAGATGAACTGTCGACCATTGTCAGTCAATATGGTATTTGGAAAACCAAACCTTTGAAACACTCGCGTTAAGTAATCTATGATTGTAGTACTGGGAGCGCTTCTCACCGCGCAAGCTTCCGTCCAACGAGAGTATAAATCGGTAACTACTATACCAAATCTGTTCTTCTTCCTAGATTTGGTTAGCGGACCGATGATATCGACAGAAACTACCTCAAACGGCTGTTTCGGTGAATGTGGTCGCAATGGAGCTTGAAACTGTGGCGGTCCTCTTTTAAACGCATTACATATACGACAGGCCCTGACATGCTTCGCTACGTCGGTTTGAGCGGTGCTCCAGAAAAAACGTTCTCTAATCGCTCGGTAAGTCTCTTCCGCTCCAGGATGACCTACGGTAAAATGGTCATGATACTGGTTTAACACCCGCTCGCGGATCGTAGGCGGTATCCATATCAACCATTTCTCATCCAGACGATATCTTATAAAACCATCCTTTAATGCTACATTCGGATGTTCAGATATTGCAGAATTTCCGGCCAAATTGCCCACCATCTCTAAGACCTGTGGGTTCTCCTGTTGCGCGTCTAAGATAGCATCAATCAAATACTCATCGACCTCAATAACAAACAAGTCATTTGTGATTTCAGTTTCGGAGTTGCTAGAGGCTTCGTTGGGAAGTAACCGCTCGATGTCACCCAACTCAGCGGGCACTCCGTCATTCCCAGGACTTCGAGAAAGGGCGTCTGGCAATTCATTTTCGCTACCAGGAATGTGTTCGATGCTGTAGGAAAATTCTTGTAACAATAATGACCACCGCATTAACTTGGACTTGGTCTCCTTAAATTGCTGAAGCCAAGTCAGTGCTTTGTTATCAGTCCTTAATATGAATGGCCTATCCTCTAAGTAGGGACGATAACGTTTAATAGCCCAGATAACCGCCAAGCATTCCTGCTCATTACAGTGGTATCTTTGTTCGGCTTTATTGAATCTTAGACTGGCATAACTTACTACATTTCTAAGGCCCTTGTTCTCCTGGTAGAGGACAGCGGACGCACCTATTGCGCTGGCATCAGTCTGCAGAAAAAATTGCTCCTTAAAGTTTGGTCGATGCAAATATAAAGGCTTGGAAGCCGCCTCCTTTATAGCTTGAAACGCACTCATCGCCTCTCTAGTCCATTTGTAAGACTGGTTCGTGGCTAGAAGATCCGTGAGTGGAGCCATTATCCTGGAACAATCCTGGATGTAATCCCGTAACCAGTTTATCAAACCAAGAAACCTTCGTAGACTCTTCCGAGTGCGAGGGGGTTCGGTAGCCTGGATTGCTTCAATATGTCCGGTCTGGGGATGGTTCCCATCCATGGTCACCACGTGTCCTAGATAGTCCAATGTTTGACTTGCGAAATGACACTTACTCTGGTTCAATCTCAGACCATGTTGAGCCAGTCTCTCAAAAACTAACCGTAGGTGCCGTTGATGCTGCTCCATGTTCTCTGAATACACAATTATGTCATCGAGATACGCTATGGCAAACTCACGGAGATACCCAACTAGAACATCCTGCACCATCAGCTTCTGGAAGGTCGTCGGCGCTCCCTTAAGACCAAACGGCATGACATTAAATTCATAAGATGCTCCATCCGGAGTAGTAAATGCCGTATACTGCTTGGACGTTTCCTCCAACTCAATTTGCCAATACCCATTCCGCAAATCAAGCGTGGAGAAAACCTTGGATGTTCCTAGGTCCTTGAGCGACTCTTGTACAGGAGGTAAAGAACTGACCTCGTCCTTCGTTCGACTATTCAGTCTTCGAAAGTCAACACAAAATCTTGGGTCGCCGTTCTTTTTATTTACAATTACAATTGGTGAATTGTAGTTACTATGACTAGGGCGAATAACATTCGTCGCGAGCATTTTCTCTATCTGTTCACCAATCACACGCTTCTTGTCCGGCGAATATCGGTAGGTAGACACCCTTACTGGTGTGTCATCGGAAAGTCGGAAAACATGTTTTGTGGTGGCGGTTGTAGTAATGACCTCCCCTTCCTCGAACAATTCCCCAAAGTCATTTAGGGTTTTCTGGAAAATCTCCCTGTCCACTATTGTCCAAGGTGTATTGCCCATGTCGACCTGGATATTTCTGGTGGGGTGTTTCCTAGTACTCTTGGTGTTGAAATGTAATGTTTCTCTTCTTTCTTTGCCCACATGCATGCACCTACGTGCCATGTCGATTACCACCTTATTTTCTGTGAGCCATGGACATCCCAAGATAATGGCGGCACGCATGTTTGATATCAACGTTGCGTTGCATGTGAATGTATAACCACGAGCTGTGGCCTTCCATGTGCCTTCATGATGAGCTTGGAAGGCAATACCCTCTCGGATCCAGGTGAATGTTATTGGGCGAGTTTCTCTAGCTACTCCAGTCATATACTCAGATCTCATGAGGTTCCTGGTAGCAGCTGTGTCGATCAATGCTACCACCTCTTGTCCGTTCACCTGAAGCCGTATTGAAGGCAAAGCTACCTCGTCGTCGTTAGTTATTAGGGCCGTTCCTGTTACTGCTTCGGGACGGCCCCTTGCTCTTCCCCCTGTCTTTGTTGAGGTTGTGGATGACGTTCCTTGAACTCTCGCGGTTGTTTTGGGCAATCTCTATTCAGGTGCCTTTCCGGACAAAACCAACATCTTGGTAGAGAACGACCCTCGGCTAAAGATCGTGTCCCTTGCCTGGTCTCTTGATTTGGCGTCGTTGTGGGTCTTCTTCTAGACCGTTTTTCCCATATTTTATCTGCATCATTGAGTCTTGACCAACGTGAGCACTGTTGTTCCATCTCCTTCATTGTCTTTGATATTACTTGGAATAACTGTAAATTGGACTCTTTGTTCATCCGATCAATGATGTGCAGAATCAGTTCCTCTTCAGGCCAGTTTGGCTTTAACCGGAGACACAACTGCTTAAGGCGGTATACGAATTTGTCAGGTGACTTGCTTGTACTCTGCCTTGTGGCATACACTGCTACTTCTAATGCTGTCTTACGCTGATGGCTGAGAAATTCATCCTTAAATCTCTGTACAAAATCTTCAGCAGATAAAAAACTTCCCATATAATAGGAAAACCAGTCCGCAGCTTCTCCCTCTAAATGTGGAAGTACGGCTTCGTCTATATCCTCTGGTACCTCCAACTCCAAATGCTGTAGGTAACCCTCCAGTCTTTCGATAAATAACACTGGGTCTTCCGTTATTTGTCCATGGTAAGGACGTGGTGGTAGTCGGTTCGTCGGCGCTAATGCTGGCGCGACAGTTAACTGTCTTAGTGCCTCAGCCAGTGTCGCCACGGCTTCAGCATTAACCACTGTCTCTGCAACAGGCGGTGGCACTGTCGGCTTATCAACCTTCTCAGGTGTAGTCCCCTTCTTTGGTGAATAATTAGCCAAAATTTTCCGTGTTACCCGTTCGGCGATTTGTTCCATGAGGGAAACATTATTTATGACAGGCGAGAATGAGCGTTCGGAAACGCTAGGCTGTCTTTTCTTCGAGGATCTTTTCGGAGCCCACTTCACCTGGGTTCGTCAATGCTTTCTGCACTGAGAATTTCTGTACGTCTAATACAGAAAAATTCTGCCACACGATGGCGCGCCAAATTGTTACCGGCGTAATAATTCACACTCCGATTCACAATTAAAGAGAGGAGATCGCTTTAATAATTTACTCTTTATTGAAATAAAATGAATCTTTTTAAACACCGTAGATAATGTGTGTCAATTTTGTCAAAATTGACACAACTCGACTAACCGTCTCTGTTTTTTTATGTGATGTCAAAAATGACAGAACTAGAAAAAAAACATGACAGTAATTTTAACACACAACTTCGAACACCTGCAAACGCGTCGTAGTGGTATGTATTGGTAACAAAGTAACGGTAACACTTTTAATTACTTTTTCTTCTTTTACATAATATATCTAGTCATACCGAATATATAGAAGACTGTTTTAGACATACCTGTTGAACACATAGAAAAAAAATAGAATAACCCAAACTCTGAACCCGAAACAGACTGACATTTCATGTAGGTGAGTATTTAATAAAAATGGTGACCGTTTTCCTGTTTAGATTTATTTCTTTAAAAAACATTAATACGTTTCTTATTCGTTGCTGCATGTTCTCTGCCGTTGTAGGAGATAAACAAAAACACTAAAACACCTTTAAGGCTGGCGTTTAGTTTTCAGTTTGGTGGACCTGAGGAAAATAAATGTGGGGGGTAAGATGAGGTGCCGTAATGTGGCGGTTCATGGTGGCAAATAGTCGAACTTATTGTAGACAGCTACAGAAATGTAGATTCCTTTTACAGCAACAAATTTATATCTTGGGCTTTTAAATGAACTCGAACATAGACAGAACCAAAAAAAACAAACACGCACAAAAAATTATTAAAGAAACACCATGAACACGTTTTTGTTTACATAGTATTTTAAATTTATGCGAGTATTTATTACGACCTGATGCTACCCTCTTGTATTTAAATTTAAATGGCTGAGGCCCTAAACAATCGGTACCCAAAAATTCCAAGAAGGTAGTGAGTTAGGCACCACCACGGTATTTAACCTTCTATTATACTTTTAGGAGGACGCTTGTCTATTAATTAATCACCAACTTATAACACTCTAGTCTTACCTCTTACTTCCCCAAGGGTCGATGTTAAAGATGGGAGTCAGCACTGCCTCCAGCTACAGTCAGAGAAGGGCGAGTTCGAACACCGTACTAAGTCGAAGGTTAAGATGTCAGGGCGCCTATCCGTAATAATATGCTAAGCCCAACAGATATTCAGACCCCGGACCAGGTCCAATGTAAAACTCCCCAGGTGATAAGTAAATAAGACCAATACACACTCATTCAACTTAACAACAGTTTATTGAAATTTAACTAGACCTCAACAGTGTATTCCAGTTATGAACATATCCGGTTATTTTAATAGTCTTAATTTCAAGAGATATTTACAACAAGAGAAAACAATGATAGTGAAACACACGCGCAACTCGGTTGCCAGTAAAAATAAAAAAAAAAAGGTCTGAAGGACTGTTCAAAACTTAAATGATCACCCAAGGTGATCCACAATTCAAATTTCAGTGACGTGACATTACCAAAATTTTAAAAGTTCAAAAGAAACAGGTGAACACAAGGATAAACTTAAATCTAACATTGATTCACCAACAATATTCTTACAAGTACACAATTATAAGGCAACTTGCCAGAAGTCCCTCCAAAGTCAAACAGTTTGATCGTATAATGCAACGCGACACCCAAAAATAAACACTCTGTATACCAGAGGCATCTGACAATCTATTCGACGTTAGAGAACAGACTCTAAGTTGTAAGATATCTAATTCTATATAAGAAATAGCGCTAGTTAACTATGCTTTACAGGAAGAATATATGATTAAGTTAAATTCATTAATTTCTTACGAGATTATACCAAAAATAAATTACAATCATAGACTAAAATGCGTTAAATAACATCTAAGAATTTATACAAGTCCGGTGTGAGGCTACACTGCCATACACATCCCAAAATTTAGTTCAATTCCTAAGTCCAAAATTAAAATGGCTACGTAACGTCTCCAAAAAATGTCAAAGTAACCTCCAAAATGGGGTCACTATTGTTAATAAAACTACGTTAAGTTAATTAATTCAAAACATTAAGGCTCACAGGCCACAAGAAGTTAAATTAGGAAATTACGATTACTTATTTAATTATTTAGCCCGGAAAATTGAAATTCACTGTTCAAATTACACGATATTGACACAAAAATTAGCCAAACAGTTTAGTCAATTAGACTCTACCCTCTGGATAATGTCAGAGAAAATTTACACAGTCACAATACCTTAAGAAAGTCACATCCAAAGCTTCCAACACGACACCTCCTACGGATCCACACGTTACATGGAATATGCTCTCCTATCCTCGGTTAACGACACCTCAAGAAATAGCGTTTGAAGGCTACAGTATTCCAATAATCTGCACCTTAAATATGCCCTCACCGCAGGATATAACAACAATTCCTTGGCACCGTAAGACTACAAGCACGTGGTTCTCACGTCTTAACCCCAAACCAAAAATGCTCAAATGAGGTTTATGTCAGGCCCAACACCAGCAGCTAAATTTGAATATAGAAACACACAAATTAAGATCGATTAGACACGTGGAAAACTATACTTACAGCAGCTTAAACAATTCCCAAGCCCAGAAGAAAATATCCTCGCAAGAATGAAATAAAACGCCAAAATTCACCAATAATACTTGAGAAGCACCATAACATCCGCTTTTGTAAGCGATTACCGACGATAAAACTCAACTCTCCACCATTCTCAAGTAAAGCTGAGGGAAATGATTCTGCTCTGTGGTGTCTAACCTTTCTCGACGACCGTTAAAATCAAAAGAGGAAGACTCTAACATGTCAAGCCCGATCATCAAACGCACACGACAATTGTTCTAAAAGATCGAACGACCCAACTAATACTTTAAACGTACGACAAAAATACAGGTTCAAATAACCATAGGAAAATGGAAAATAATTATTAATAATTTGTTGCATAACTCTAGGCCGAAAAGAAGTTTGAAAAACGAAATTAACAATAACTAAAGAAAACAAATTAATTAAATGAAACAACATACGCCATCTACCCGACAATGCCTGTATACGTTACACACACCTATGGCAAGGCGGAACGCGTGCAATAGGAATCTTAAGCACTTCTACACCAGATGGCAGTAGTAGTAGGAAGACGACATAAATTTAATCAAAACGAATTACGTATTCCGACAATTAAAATAAACCATTAAAGGACAAAATACAACCAAAAAAAAAACGTAACACTGACCAACTAAAGCATAAGAGTAATATATATATATATAGATATAATGTCAACAGTTAAGCATCAATAAATACAAGCATTCATTTATAGCAATTTTATAAAATTTAAATAAAATTTCAAATAGGTAGGTACGCCTTATAAAATAAATAGGAATAAAACGATTCATGTTTGGAAAAACACTTTTTTTGAAGTAATATTAATAATAATAACAATAATATTTATTAGTTAATGTGACCATAAACATGGTATAGAACAAGTCAATAAGTATAAAAATTAAGTAATAGAAACATTTTATGCCGGTCACCTTTCGGAATGGGATACGTCTGTTTGGTGACATCTAGTTAAGCAATGTCACACTACACTTGTTAAGATGTTAAGATCATGTTAAGATGTCAATGTAATAATGAATTGTATCTAGTGAATAAATATTAATAAACCTCCGAGTGTAATTAGTAGTAATTACCCATAAATATCACCCTCACAGAGTTTGAAACATGGCGCTGCGAAAAGTTTAAAAAGAGGAAGAAAAGCACAAAATTTCCTGTAAAAATATAAATGTTAGGTTAAGGACAATGGCAAGTTTGGGCGTTGGACCGGTAAAACTGCCGCCAGATTTTGACCTGCAAGGGCAAAATGCCGCTACAGAATGGAAATTTTGGAAAACCACGTTTGAGGATTACTTAACAGTAACTGGTCATCACGAAGCTGCAGATAAAGTTAAATTATCAATCTTGAGAAATATTATTGGCACTGAATCAGCTAGAATTATGTCAATATTCAAAGTTCCTGAAGAAGAAACTAACAATTATGAATATGTTATGAAATTAATTGCTGAATACGTTAATCCAAGAATAAATGAAAGTTTTGAAAGGTATAATTTTTTAAAAAGGGTCCAGAAAGAGGGTGAATCGTTCGAACATTTTCTGACAGACTGCAAACATTTAGTCAAGTCATGCAATTACAATGATGTTGACCCGAATGAATCTTCAGAAGACAAAGCTCTCAGAGATAAGATTATTATGGGGATACGAGATCCAATTACGAGGGAAGCATTACTTAGGGTTGACAAACTTACACTAGAAAAGGCGATCCAACATTGTAGGACCACTGAACAAAGCAAGACCCAAAATCAACAAATCCAACGAGATGGAGGGAATGAATATAACGTAAACAGCATCAAGGAAAAGAAAAAACATCGAGGTAAATTTGTATCTAGCTCACAGATACAAGCAGGTAGGAAAACAAATTATAAATGTGATAATGTGGACAACAAATTTCAATGTAAAAGGTGCCAAACAAGGCATGGTCCTCGTGAGTGTCCTGCTTATGGTAAAAAGTGTAAAAAATGTGGTATTTTAAATCATTTTGCGAAATCTTGTAAGGTAAAATATGTTAAAGAGATTAATCAGGAACAAGATAGTGACGATACTAGTGAAATTTTTATAGGAAATGTTAAATCGACTAAAAATATTAGCAAATGTAAATTAGATTGTAAGCATAATGAGGGTACCTGGGTGGAGGTCATTGAAATTGAAGGTAAGAAAGTTAAAACAAAACTAGATACTGGAGCTGATGTAAATATAATTCCACTAGACTTATTCAAACAAGTTAATAAGCAATTTAGAGTCAGGCCAGCAAATTGTATGTTAAAGGCTTTTGAGGGTTCAGTAATCAAACCTATAGGAATTGTAAATTTATATTGTAAGTTTAAGAAAGCACATGTATATGAAGATTTTGTTATTGTAGAAAAGGCAAGTCAGGTTCTTTTAGGTGGTCGGGCATGTATACATTTAAATTTAATTAAAAGAATGTACACTGTTGATAAATGTGAATCAAACAGTGACAAAGAAACATTTATACAACAAAATATGGATATTTTTTCTGGTTCAGGTGTTTTTCCAGGTAGATGTCGAACCACTACATCTGAAAAATTTGAGCCAGTCAGCCATGCACCAACTAGAGTACCTCTTACTATACGTAGTGCATTTAAAGATGAACTAGAGAGATTGATGAATAGAAAAGCTATTGTTAAAGTAAATGAAATAGATGCTCGTGCAAGTATTAATAGAATTGTTCTAGTAGAAAAATCTAATGGTAAAATCCGATTATGTTTAGATCCATCTGATCTAAACAAATATGTTATAAGGAAACCAAGAGTAAATTTAAATATTGAGGAAGTTTGCTCTAAATTACGTGGTAAAAGTGTATTTTCAGTATTTGACTTATCTGAAGGGTATCACCATTTAAGACTAGATGAATGTTCATCTTGGAAATGTTGTTTTGGTACACCATTTGGAATATATAGGCATATAGTATTACCATATGGATTAGCAGACTCACAAGATCTCTTTGAAGAAGAGGTCGAAAAGAATTTTGGTAATATTGATAATGTTATAATTTGTCATGACGATATGATAATTGCCGGAGCGTCAAAACAAGAACATGATATAGCGTTGACACAAATTATAGAACGTGCTAGGTTAGTAAATGCTAGATTTAATAAAGAAAAATTTCAGTTTTGTCAAAAACAAGTAAAATTTATGGGGCAAATTTTTTCAGAAAAGGGTATGCAGGTGGATCCAGATCGAGTGGAAGCACTCAGCAGACTAGAAAGTCCTAAAAATAAAGTAGAATTGCAGATGGTAATAGGATCTTTGAATTATGTTAGGCGTTATGTCCCAAATATGGCTGAGTTTATGAGTCCTTTGTGTGAATTATTAAAGTCTAATATAGAATGGCAGTGGCTCCCTAAGCATCAAAAGACATTTGAAAATATAAAAGAAACAATTAGTAAAGCGCCTGCGCTAATGCCATTTGACCCAACTAAAAAAATAACTATTCAATGTGACGCATCAAAAAATGGGCTAGGTAGTTGTATGTTTCAGAAACACGATGATAAGTTGAAGTTGGTAGCCTGCTCGTCTCGGACGATGAATGATCATGAAATAAATTATAGCCAGACAGAAAAGGAAATGCTGGCAATATACTATAGCACCCAGAAGTTCCATGAGTTCATTTGCCGTTCTAATGTGGACGTGCAGACTGATCACAAACCAATAATTTCAATTATGTCCAAACCTATCTGTAAGATTGGATCAGTAAGACTGCAACGTTTACGGTTAAAATTATTGAAATACAACCTTAATGTTTACTATGTGCCTGGCAAAGACATTCACTTTGCTGACATGCTTTCCAGAGCTAGTTTAAAGACTGACACACTTGATCCTGACATGTTTGATATGGTACACACTGTTTCTAAACATTTACCAATGAGTGATATAAGAAAATCTGAATTCAGGAGGGAAACTTCGAACGATGAAGTCTTGAAAAAAGTCTCTGATTATTATTATAATGGGTGGCCGCAACAAAATAATATTCCATTGAAGTGTGCACCCTATTTTAATTTAAAGAATGAGTTATATGTTGAAGCTGGATTTATTTTTTTGAAAGATAAAATTGTAGTACCACACAGTCTTAGACCCTTTGTTATGAAACTATTACATAAAGGTCATATTGGAATTAATAAAACTTTGCATAAAGCACGTCAATTGTTTTTTTGGCCAAACTTAACAGCAGATCTTGTGGCCTATCATAAACAGTGTAGAATTTGTGAGAAGTATTTGCCTAGTAATTTTAGAGAGCCACTGTTACCTCACTCTGCACCAAAGCTTAGATATAATAAAATAGGTGCAGATATTTTAGAATTTGGTTCGAAATCTTATTTAGTATTAGTAGATCATTTCTCGCACTGGATAGAGATTTGTTTGTTGCCTAGTAAAACGTCTGAAAGTGTTATTGATGCTATGCAGAGCGTTTTTACAAGATTTGGTTATCCACAGTATTTAATTGCTGATAATTTACCATTTATATCTGCAAAATGCAAAGATTATTATAAAGAAAAAGACATTACAATACAAACATGTACACCATACCATCACCAAAGCAATGGTTTAGCAGAAAAGGCCATTAGCATAGGCAAGCAAATTTTGCGTAAGAGTATAGCTGCTAAGACCGATTTCAGAAACTTACTGTTGGAATATAATAATACTCCCATTATCAACTTGAACGCATCTCCAGCTCAAATTCTACAGAGTAGAATTCTTAGGACACAATTACCAATGACACATAATACATTAGAACCGACAATACAAAAACACATATATAAGCGTTTGTGTGAGCAAAAACTTCAAATAAAAAAGCATTACGATAAAACCAGTCGTAAAACGTTGATAGAATATAAAAAAGGGATAAAGTAGTTGTAAAGAGTTCTAAAGACAAATATTGGAATAAGGCTGTAGTTTTAGGAAAAGCTGAGGAACCGAGATCGTATTGGATACAGAAGGACGATAATAACAGAATAGTCAGGCGGAACTCAGCTCAGATGAAACCATCTTTTACGGGATCTGGGTATAGCGATATCATACTGGATCCTGAGCTGTATCCTCTTCAGGAAGAACAGGGTGTTCATTCACAGGATATGAGAGATGTACCTGGGGGCATACAAGAGAATGAGGTTTTCGGTGGTATTAACTCTATGTATGAGTTGGTAAGCGAAGATAGACCACCAGCATCTAGCAAATTGAATCTCCATCCAAGTACGTCTCATGTTAGTTGTAACAATAGTAATAGGTCACGATTTGGACGTAGTATAAAACCAATTCAAAGGCTTAATCTTTAAAGGGGAAGGTGTTTGGTGACATCTAGTTAAGCAATGTCACACTACACTTGTTAAGATGTTAAGATCATGTTAAGATGTCAATGTAATAATGAATTGTATCTAGTGAATAAATATTAATAAACCTCCGAGTGTAATTAGTAGTAATTACCCATAAATATCACCCTCACAGAGTTTGAAACAACGTCTTTATATCATTTAAACATTTAAAGACAGCATAATAGTTGTACATATAAAAAAAACTAGAACTACAGTTTGATTACATGGAGGAGTCATTGAGGTACTCATCCTAAGAGTAGTAATCTTTTAAAAGCAGAAGTTTTTTAATATCATTTCTAAACCTTCCGTATGGCAACACTTTATATTTGTTTGGTAATTTATTGTAGACTCTTATAGACACGTATATTGGACTTTTCTCACTGAAAGCGCATTTGGCCGTGGTATTTCTAATAATAAATTATTCCGTGTACTGTATGTATGAAAGCTGGTCAATTTAGTATACTTGTTTGCATTTTTCTTTGCATATAATAATAATTGAAATAAGTAATTGCAGGGCAGTCATTACGTGCATCCGTATGAATGCACCTCTACAGCTTGTTCGTCGACTGACACCACACATTATTGAAAAACTATTCTCATGACGTTTCTAATCCATGTGTCATCATATGTTCACTAGCTGTTTGAAGTTTTCTTTCTCGCTTAATTTGTAGTGTGTTTAATGAATTTTGGATGGGTCATTGTAAGAAGAATGTTGGACAATGCCATCAACCTTCTATTGCCGCACAAAAACTGGTAAAAACCAATGAAAATAAAATATTTATAAGTGACATTTTGTGTGATGTGTTACAAAGAGTAGAAAGAGGAGAACAGTTGACCATAGACTGCAGTTTTATTCTAAACAATGTGTAATAATTCGGACATATGAGGCCGAAATTACGACGAACAAAAGAAATAATGTATAACATCACGCAGTTACTGAATAGCACTATTCATATGGTGAACTACAACATCTGTTTTCGTCGAGAAAACGGACAGCAAAAAAGTCGATTTTAATGTTAAATTCCTTTCTTCATGGACGTAGGTAGAAGCGTGAGGTGTTTTTAAAATTTATTCTATTTACTTTATATTTCGTAAGATTAATAAAATACGGGGAATTTACTCGATTTTAACAACAATATAAACAAATAATAACGTATTTTGTACTTTATAGATCACCACCCACTTGTTATCCAATTATATAAATAAAATTAAAAACTTTTTAAAAATATAAAATTTCAATAGTGCGCGCGTGGGTGATGAGCCATCGGCCGCTCATGTCCGGACTCTGAACATATGAACTTAAACTGACAGCATATATTGTGATTTTCAAAACTCTAACTGTATGTGTGTAGGGGATATGATTCAGAATGTAACCAGAAAAAATCAATAGGTATTAATTACATACGGTTGTATTTTAGTCCACAATTAATTTTTATAGTAAATCTGTTCACTTATAGGTTGTCTATAGGTGACACTAGTGTTTTTGGCAAAAAATCAACTGCACTTCTTTACTTAACATTCATTAGTCATATTTTATTATCTTCTTAAATAATATTGGAGATGCGCAACATTCAGAAGAAAAAGTAATTATTTTAGTTGTTAAACGTACCTAAATATATTTTACCGAATTGAAGTAAGTTTGTAAAAATAAGGTTTACAATTTTCATATTATTCAAAGATGACATATATGCTGCATGACATGGGAAGTGCAACACCAAGAATGGGTGCGAATTTTTTGACCAAACTTGGTAGAAACGTATAACTAGTCAAAAGCAATAATTGATTAAAATTTTGTTGCGATAGATCAAGTGGTCATGACACATCTGACACTTCATTCAGTTTTCGCTGACATTAATGTGTGGTGTATTAATTGTTTGTTTGAAATTAATTCCAACGGTTTTGTCTTATTATACCTTTGTTTAACGTGTTTAAAGAGTTTTATTATGCCTAGAGTGCGGCAACGTGGAAATTATCGCCAATTAAGCGAATTCGACAGAGGTCGAATTGTTGGTTTGCGAGAAGGTGGTTTTTCATACAGGGAAATTGCAAATCGCCTTAACCGGAACCAATCCACCATTATGCGCTGTTATCAATCATGGACTAGGGAAGGTCAGGAAAGACGCCAAAGAGGAACCGGAGGCCGAAGAAGAACTAATGAGATACAGGACCGCCGCCTTCGCTTAATGGCACTAAGAGACAGGTTTTTCAGTACCAGATCAATTGCTGACGTGTGGTTAGGTAATATTGGTCGTCCTGTAACCCTTCGAACCGTTTATCGTCGAATTAGGGGTTTCGGTTTACAATCTTATCGTCCACATCTTGTGTTACCACTTACGGCTCAACACCGACAGCAACGTTTGGAGTGGTGTAGATTGCGACTGCACTGGAACGTGGAGTGGCACAGGGTGGTATTCAGTGATGAATCTCGATTTTGTCTAGGGATGCATGATGGCCGTATGAGGGTCAGACGAAGACGTGGGGAACGTCGTGATATTCAGTTTTCCGTTGAAAGGCATGTGCATCGAGCAGTGGGTGTTATGGTATGGGGTGCTATAGCATATGGGAGTAGGTCTCAATTGGTGTTCATCCAAACCACCATGAACGCCCAGCGTTACATTGATGAGGTGGTAGAACCCCATATTCTACCATATCTTCAAACGCTCGAAGACCCACTTTTCCAGCAGGATAATGCCCCTCCCCACGTAGCGAGTATTTCTATAAATCGCTTGGAAGAGGCTCATGTCAATATCTTGCCATGGCCACCCAAATCCCCCGACCTCTCGCCAATAGAACATGTGTGGGACATTATGGGACGAAAACTTATGAATTTAGCCAATCCCCCGCAGACACTAATAGCTCTCCGGCATGAATTACAGGTTGCTTGGGACACCATACCCCAAGAGGATATCGACCACCTAGTCGAATCAATGCCACGAAGAGTGAGGGAGTGTGACACTAATAGGGGCGGTTCAACACATTATTAATAAAAATTATGTTAAATTGTGTTAGTCTTTTATTTTTTTTCTTTGAAATTTTAATCAATTATTGCCTTTGACTAGTTATACGTTTCTACCAAGTTTGGTCAAAAAATCCGCACCCCTTCTTGGTGTTGCAGTTTCCATGTCATACAGTATATACTATTATATTCGTTTAATAGACTTACCTAATATTTCACTATTAATAACAACATAAAGAATTTTTGGTATAAACCACCGAAAAAGAACCTATCTACCTGACGAAATGGTTGAACATGCAGAACACATAATTTAAGCCTATTGTGCCATATATTTATATGGTCTACCAAATCTAGTAAATTCAAGATATATCTAAAACGTAGAATATTAACTTTCTGTGATAGAAACATCACCGATGTACCTACCTAATATCCTTGGAGAATATACATATAGTCCAGTCAAACTATACCAAAAAGTCTCGCATAGTTACACTAATTAGGGTAGTTTTGATTTGTTGATATGGTGTATGGATTGGTAGATTGTTGCAAAGTCCCAAGTTTTCTTATTTCCGCCACCACCGCGGACGCCGCCATCTTGAAAAAACCGCTAAATGTTTTGGCCTGTTTTTACAAAATATCTCCTAAAGTATTAGTTTGAGCAAAAAAGCAGTTTACGCTTTTATTAAACTAGAGAAAATTTTCAACAATTTAATACAAAAACGGGATATTTAGCTCCAATACTTCCGGAGATAGACCTCTTCGAAATTTGAATTTTTTTTTTAAATCGGTTTTTGCTCGCTAAAGTGTGACATCGCATTTATAGTAGAGGTAAGTAGCTAAAGTTTAAGACCAAACTGATTCTTCTAGCTCGTTTAGACTATGATACAATCTTTTGAATATTTTTGTAGATTTTTAGGAAAACACGAAATAACTTAATACTTAGAAAATTAATGTATGTACCTATTTATTAAAAACAAAAAGGTTCATTTATTGCTATGATTGTTTGTATATCACATATATTCACTAGGTCTGTGAATTATATATCATAAATTTGTAAGTAAATAAATAATTATAAATAAATTATATACTACATAAGTTTCATCAACAAAAGTGATAAATAAGAAGCAAATGGTGATATTTTGTTACATACAGACAAAATGTGCCTGGACGACAAGCCACATTTGGAGCTTTGAATTCACAATATACTTACTATCGAGCAAAAACCAACTAAAAATCTGTGATTTTTACATTTTTAAGAAAAAATCTCTAAATTTTTTAAGATATCTATCTCAGTCTCGTCGCAGACTTCCATAAATATGTGCATCAAGAATTATTTAATTTCTGAAGTAGACTAAATTAAATATACCTATAGTTGGTATACCATCTCTTACAATTATAAATACACATGTAATCATAATTAGATGACATTATAAGAAGTTAATTATATCATATAGTAAATCAAGAAAGGTTTTCACTTTTCCACCAGTTATCACAACATACATATTTCAAATAATGTCAACAATTCAAAAATTACTATAAATATACATCACTCGAAAGTAAACAATGTGTAAGATTATTATATTGCAAATTTATCATCGTTTTTGTTTTTTATAGGTAGATATAGGTATATTTTATATTACATTTCGCAAAGTGTTAAACGGTTGAATAAATAATAATAATATATAACTGTTATTATTATTTGACAAATAGCAAATGAGCAATTGTACTTTTGCATAAATAAAAGTAGCTATAGGGGAAATGCACGAAATGTAGATGGCGCTATAAAACTGACAAGATGGCCGTGCAATAGGGAAAACATTTATACCTTTCATAGTGGCACGTGTTACTATTTTGATTCAGGTGTTGAACGATATAACTTGTAGCGACATTTCAAATATGGCAGTAACATCGTGTGTTTTATTAGTAAATAATTATTGCGTATATCGAGAATAGAACAAGACCTTTAACCGTTCAATCAACGCTTTAACCGAGGGAGAAGCTGTTTTTTAAGGTATGTAGTACAATGTTTAATACCTAAAATATACGAAGAAAAATTAATTGTTAACGTTTTAGCTAACCATGTGATAATGTGGTATAAAAAGTGAAACACGAGAAATAATAGGTTTGTATTTGCAAACCTCCAAATTAACTGAATCACCACACATAACTTTAAGAATATGTAATGAGCCAAAACAATGGATTTGCAAATGTTCGTGCAAAGCAGGAAAAAGAGCAATGTATAAATATTATTTCAGTTCTTATTCATGTGAATAGGTATATGATCTTGAAAGAATGCCATACTTACTATGCTCAAGTACAATTAGGCATATGTGCTTACTGAATTTGCAACTGTGTCATTTTGTAATATACCTATTCATCATTGACGTAATTTTTAATTCAACATATATTAATAAATTGTTAAAGGTATTTACTGTATTTAGTGAAGTGTATTTTAAAGAAATATTAACAAAAATAAAACGATAAGCATGAATTTTGTGTATTATTTTTATTAGTGCAGAAATAATGCATCAGTAAATATATTGGTTTTGTTAGATTTACAATACAACAAATAATAGTGAAACAATCGTCGACGTATGGGTAAAACATTTTTATTACTAAAAATGTTTTTGTCTGAATTAAAATAGTCTGAATAGATGTTCATAACAGTTGTTCCAGGTTTTCCAATTTTTAATTTTATAGCCCATTGTTTCCGTAAATTCGCATCTTTTGGGAAGGTAATAAAGAGAAATATTCGCAGATTTATAATTATTGCACTGAGGCACTTACCAATATCTCGTGCAAATAGTTTTTACCATGATTTTTATCGATGTGTGTATTATAAAAACAACGTGGATCTACAATGTTTTCCCTATAACTATAATTCAAAATTTCGCCGCCAGACGTCAGCCACTTCGTTGAATGTTCCCTATCCTTCATAAATTTTTAATTAATAATACACATATACGCCCTAATTTACAGTGCCACCTAATGTCCAGAAGCTACACTAATATTTAAGTTCCTGACGTGATAATTCTACATCTTGACGGTTTTTCTCCACACATTAGTTGAATTGTAACCCCATTTTCACATAATATCCACGTATTTTTATTTTTGATACCATTTACAAACGAAGATATTATTTTCGTTGCAGTATTTTTTGTAACAATGCAAACTAATTTTTTGAGGTCCAGGGGGTACAAGAATGCTATATTTTATTTGAAAATTACAGATAAAAAATATTTATTTTTACCTCTAAAAGGGGTATTTTATTCACAGTACACAGGTTCAAAACAGCCCAATTAGACATTTAAAACCCCCCTACGACCTCGAGTCAAGTTTTCTTAACATAACTCTGTACTTTTTATAACAATTAAATTAATAGTTTCCATTTCTTATCAAAAAAATGTGAGCATGTTTTCAACGTGAATATTGTCCGGTGTATCGTAGGGTACGCCAGCCTTAAGGTGCCAATCCACAATGAGAATATCTCATGAGATTTTTGTCTCATGAAATAAAAATCGCTTCAATTTCATTGTGGAAACGGTCGAAAGACCAATGAAATTGGAGTTATCCTGCGATTTTTATTGCACGAGACAAAAATGTCATGAGATATTCTCATTGTGGATTGGCATCTTTACAATACTAAGTCACAAAAACACTAGATAGGTACGTATTTCGACAACTATGTTGTTATCGTAGCGTATACAGAACAACAGTGAAATTTGGAAAACCTAACTTCTACATTTTAAAAATGTTTCTCCTATTTTAATTATTATTATTATTTATTTTTATTATAATTTGTGTCCTTTTATATTCATTCTCAATACACTAACCTTTACTACACTCTTTTTTGTAGATCTATCTGATCTTGACTCGTGATATCTTTAGTTTTTTCCTTTCGTCCCCGGGTTCTTTTAACTTAGTTGCTGCGCCACCAACCCGCCACGGCGTGAATGCAGTGGGTGATGATGACTTCTGTCTTTATCTGCGAAGAGCAGAGACATCTCTACGTTACTGCCAAAGGATCCTATAATGCCATGTAACTGCCAGAATATTCTATTATTCAGTTGCCAAGATCGCCATATAATTTTCTCCCCTCGTTATGAGGTTCTGTCATTTAGTATTAAAACACATGTAAATGTGATGTGCTTTATTCTAGTGGACACTAGATTACACTTAAATAATTACTAGTATTGACCTCCAGCGCTCAACTAACTCAGTTCTTTATACACACAAGGCCAGTGTAATACTGACTATAATACTTGTATATACTGGAGGCGCGTTATATTCAATTGCACGTCATACTAGATCCATGACGACTCGTCATGTTGCCGGATCTATTTTTATTTCTGTGAGTGACATTTGACATAACCCAAAAGAAAAATTAGATACAATATAATAACTATAACGCGTATAACGTAATATATATATAGTAATTGAGATGCTCTAAGACTTCAGTCTTTCTCAACTTCCGTCTTTCCTAATTTAATATATGTGAATAACGAAACTATTTTTAATTTTTTTACTATTTTAAATAAACCATAAAACGATATGCTGTCATAGAATTTTTTAATTATTATATTAATTTAGATTGCTTAAAAATCTTAAATGTTTCATAATGTAACCTTAATAGAATTAAAAATAACCAATACTTTCACTATTCACATTAAATTTAACACATGATATAGAAAAGTTTGTAAAAAGTTAATAGTACAAATCAAACAACATTAAAGAAAATAATTTATTAATGGTATACACTTGCATTTATTTAAATAAACATTAAGTGGTACAATGTCAAAATTTACAGCATTACTTCAGTGATAAAATTGCATGCCTATAATATTAATAATAATACTTCACTGTGTACCCAACAGTAAAAAAACAGCAAGGGGAACACTGTAATTTACAATAGATGTGTGGATTACAAACAATATAATACAATAAATTACAGAAAAAATATTCATTCAACTTTGAGCTCCAAAAATATACGAGGGTAGTTCAAATATGATCGAGACAAACACTGTAGATGGCGCGCATGTATGTTATGACGGTCGCGGCTTAAGTAGATGATAGCTGAGTCCCTTACGAACAGTGTGGCATAGTTTTCGTCGCGAACGCATGTTTTACGCGCGTGCTACCACCATGAGTGAACGTCAAGTGCCGACCGCCGTTGCGCAACGTATTGTCATTCGTTTTTTAGTGAGGGAAGGCGTTAAAAACACGGAAATTTTTCGGCGATTGCAAAATCAGTTCGGTAGTGAGTGCCTGCTGTGTTTAAATGGGCCAAAGCGTTCAAGGATGGTCGCGAAACCGTCGAGAATGTGCCGCATGATCGTCGACCGCGAACCAGCATCACACCAGACAACATTCGCTGCGTTGAACAACTCATTTTGGAGGACCGTAGGACGAATGTTCGAGACATTTCGGCTGAACTCGGCATCAATATTGGTAGTGTAGAGTCTATCATCCACGAACACCTTCAATATCGCAAATTAGCTTATGGGTTCCCACACTGTTGAACATCGAGCAAAAATTCACGCGGTTGGAAGTTTGTCGCCGCTTGCTGACGCGATACGAGGTGGAGGGGGACGAATTTTTAACGCGAATCTTCACTACAGACGAGACATGGGTACACTATTACACTCCCGAAAGCAAGGTATCGTCTAAAGAGTGGAGGAAGAAGGAGGAAGGAACGCCAGTCAAAGCGAAGACAACCAGGTCCGCGGGTAAGATTATGTGTACTGTGTTCTGGGACCGACGGGGCGTGCTGTACGTCGACTTCCTGCGCACACAACGTTCCATCAATGCTGCATACTACTCTAACCTTCTGAAAACACACGTGAAACCCGCTTATCGCTCGAAACGGAGAAGCATTCCAGCGCGAGGTGCGATTCTTCTCCAGGATAACGCGCGCCCTCATACCGCGCGTCTCACGCTCGATACAATATCGGAATTGGGGTGGGAAGTACTGGAACAACCCCCCCCCCCTACAGTCCGGATTTATCACCCTGCGACTACCATATGTTTGGACCACTGAAAGAAGCCCTCGGAGGTCAAAGATTCAACACCGACGACGAGGTAGAGAATTTCGTGCGCACATGGCTGTCCGAGTTGCCCAAGGAATTCTTCGATACCGGCATCAAAAAGCTTCCGGAGAGGTGGCAAAAATGTGTAACCAGTGAGGGGAAGTACATAGAAAAACTGTAAATTTTTGTATATTTTTCCGATAATAAATAAACGTGTCAGAGCATTTGTCTCGATCATATTTGAACTACCCTCGTATATATAAAACACTTGTATCCATTAAGGCACATTTGATGTAGTGGTCTCCTCAGCATGACATTTGTGCTGCATGTGGAAGTAAAAAACATAACTTGACTTCTGGCACAAATCCGTGGCACGTTGAAATTAATCAAACCCAACAGATAGGGACAGTCATTCCTGTCATTCAATAAACCATGTAAAAAGTTGCTACTAGCAATTACATGACGTGTGTCCAGTAGAACGAAATTATGCTCTTCCACCAAAACTGCATGGTCAGTATTTCTACAGGGATAAATTCCATTGGCCTTAAAGCTCAAGAAATCGTCTTTGGATGCTCTGTAATTTCAATTTATAGCAGATATAAATTGGATGCCAAACAACAGCAGCGTATTTGAGCTTACTACGCACGAGCGAAAAATAAAGAAGGTCAATAGTGGATGCATTAGCAAAATTTCTAAAAATAAAACCAAGTGTTCCAGAGAGAGCAACCCCCTGTAATATTAAAAAAAACTTCTATTATTCCCTACATGGTAAATAATTTAGTCCTTTACCTCATGAACAGCAGTTATTGGAACTAATACTTTTCCACTTTCACATTCTTTCTCAAAATAGGTCAACAATGAAGCAATTAATTGCTTCGACTATTTACAGAAACCTTTCGGCATTGTCTTCAAAGAAAATAAACAGGACACAGAACAGGTACAGTTCTAAGAACTGTTTTTATACAAATTTGACAGGCAAAATATACACCACACACGCCTTTTGACAGATATGATTTATCTGACAACGTCGAATTGAACTATTAGTCTATTAATATGTAAGAGAGAAATTTTATTGAAACGGAAATTATGTTTATTTGCAATGAATGCGTATATTACGATCAATTTATACATTTTATATTTAAACTAATGAAATAAAAGCTCTCAAATATAATTTAACAAAGTAACGTTTTTAGTTTCTTTAATACAGGTATGACAGCTTGTAAACGTCATAAGTGACGTGCAATTGAATATAATGCGTCTCCAGTATAATACTGTAATTGTCTGATGCACTACTTTACTTTATAATTCCTAAAGCATATAAGGCTTTACTTTATATAAAAATCATTTATTCTTAACCTACTTCCCCAATAACTATTTACTAAAAAAGTATGTTTGTTTTAATAAATTTGTACACAAGGCCTTGTCATTGTATGTTTTAGCCTTATATAGCATTGAGATTTATAAATTTCATGTTATTAATTCAGAGCTGTGCCTAAACATTTAATTTACAAAATTACATCATTTTACTATCAGTATTGCCAATATAATGAAATGGCGTTAATAACTTATTTTAAATTAATATTATGTTAAAGTTGATAATTTTCAAATTATTGCTAAAAACCTTAAGAAATCAAATTTGAAATTATGTTGAATTCAAACAGGAAGAAAAATTGTGAAACGTAAAATTCTCTAAAATGCGAATGGCTACTTATAGACACATTATATTAAAGTCGTGTGGTGGTTTTGACAATAATTGTTTATTTAAAAAACATTCGTGTAACTAAAACTGCAGTGGTATCAGGTAGGCATGTGTATGGAATAAAACACATTTTTATTAATCAATTACTTTTTATAATATATATTTTTCATAAAAGAATAATTTTGGTCTAAAGAATTTTCTAATATGTAGTAATTTTTGCTTATTTTTTTCCAATACTATAGAATTTTAGGAATAGTTAGACATTTACATATGTACACAAGTATAATATGTATATGCTTATGGTATACAATGAAATAAATTAAATAAGTTAAAAATAATAAACAACTTTTTGATAAGTATACAATATTTTGAACTCTAGTTAATAACACAAATACCGAAAAATGTATATACATTAATTAATAAGTATAAATTAATTTCACAACAAATACAATATCAACATTATTAACACAGGAAAGTATATTTAATCACAATTGCCTTCCTCCCTCATTTCGTCATCCTGAGTAGACTCATCTCTTCCGGACTCGCCTGTAGTACCCGTATCTCTACTAATTCTGGACCGAGCATTTTGACGAATTTGGTTTAAACATGCCAACATGCGTATCATGAAAGCTGCAGGTACCGTTATTGTGTCCCTTGTTTCCTCTAGCATAATTTCATTTCTTCGAATAAGCTATAATAATACTGAGTTAAAACAGAAATAAACAATGAATATATAATTATATTATTATGCATGCCTATAATTATAAGTTAGACAATTTAAACAAATCTACTGAAGTAACACACCCCAAGGTAAAAAGTTAACGTTTTTAACAAAGTGTTTGGCAGTTATTTATTTTATACAAACAGTAAGTACTGCGTTTCGGAATTGTAAATATGATGAAGGTACAATTTTCACATATATCTCTGCATGAGAAGCGATAATCGATAAGTGCGAAACATATACTTCAGTAGTATGTTTCTTCATCGGTAGAACTTATTGGTTGATTAAATAAATTAACTAACCATAAAAAAAACACCACATATAGTAGATTTTTTTAGCAACTGAAACGGTACGAACTATAAGCGATGAATTAATGCTACTACAAATTGATATTGACCGGAACAATTTCTGAACAAAAAAATTATTTTATTAATTAATATTCAAGGATATATAACTTTCGCCAGTAAAATGCAAGTACTTGAAACTCAGTTATAAAATGTATATTATAAATAACTGTATTAAATATTACTTTTACTACCTATATTTTAGTTAGCAAGTATTATTAACAAATATGTCTGATTTTGATGACAATTATAACAAAAGTTAAAAGGTAATTGTGACAAATGTCAAAAGTTGTATTAATATTATTTATGACAGTCTAAAAAGGGCTTTTCTCTGTTTCGGTATTAGAACAACGTTACTAGCTGTCCATCAATCTCTTCGAGCTTGAATCGCCGTTGGCGTCCGCTTACAATTTTATTACAGTTCGCTGTAAAACGCCAAAAAAAATCATTTTTGATTTTCTAAACTTTTGGCACACCTTGTATAAACGTATATTTTTGTCCACGAAGTACTGTCACGGTGACAGGTGGAACGACAATTTAAAGCATCTTAACGTCAGTCTGACTTTTCGTTGTTGGAGTTTGAAACTTAGATGCTATTTAGCGGAATACTAAGACTTGACACTAAAAGATTCATAGTTTTATTAGTTTTACACAATGAAAGGACTAAATCATTATTGAAAATGTAATATCAGATTTATTTTAATTTTGCATAATTTAACCTGCCAATTATCATGGCCCGCAAACATACTTTTGACATACCTTTTGAGCTTTGTTATAATGCAAATTTGTGAACAATGCATGCCCATTACACAGAAGAATCAAGTTTTAAATAAAATGTTGGTATAGAATAAGTATGACTTATTACTTTTATTTATAATAGTGAATTTATAACTGGCTTCCATATTAATAATTAGTTTCATTTGTCTGCTCTGAAATTGTTCCTGTCAAAGTGAGTTTGCAGTGGCATTGAGTCGTCGCCTGTAGATCGTGCTCTGGCTATGTCGGTTGCTGAGACGATCCTATTATAATTTAAATATTTAGTAGTGACGCTGGTAGTTGAACTAAAAACAATAACCAAAAATAAAACAGACCGACGTGGGAATATCTGTGTAAACATTTTGCTTACACACACTGTAAAAAGAATATAATTCGTAATTGTCGGATCATTTTGTGATTCTTATTTAGTATTTAAGGAAAAATAACACGAAAAGGTAGTTCATGATTACAACCAATCCATCGAAATAAGAGCCACCAGCCTGGGACACGATCATCATGAACCATCATCAGAATGTTTGATTAACAATTTGATTTAATGGTGTATTTTCAAACAAATCCCATCAAATGATTGAACGCTGACCCTACTTCAAACTTTCTACTGACAATCAAATTATTTAGTAGTAGTAATTGTTGAATTAGGCTGGAATATTTATTTTAATAAATTGAATAGTTAGAAAACAATTGTCATTACATTGGAATTTGATTCGTCTGTCAAAAAAGTGGTTTTTAAAAAGTGTCTCTCTCTCTCTCTCTCTCTCTCTCTCTCTCTCTCTCTCTCTCTCTCTCTCTCTCTCTCTCTCTCTCTCTCTCTCTCTCTCTCTCTAGTATAGTATTTTATTTAGAACTTAATTTCCAATATCTTTTGTATAAAAAAAAATTCAAAATTCGGACCGGAAGTATCACTTTTACTCTTACCGAATAACGATTTTTTGCAAATATGTCGTAAATTATGCATTCTATATATATTTATTAAGAGTACAAAAGAATTTAGAATTGGATTTGCAATATTTTTTGTATACATGAAATTTCAAAATTCGGACCGGAAGTAGCACTTTTATTCTTAGCGAGTAGCACTTTTCTTCGAATATCTTCCAAAGTATGCATTCTGTAGCGATTTATTAAGAGAATGAAAGTACTTAGAATAGGATTTGAATAAGTTTTGTATAAAAAAATTCTTAAAATTGTGTAGTTTGAAACGCTCATACGTATAAGAAAGTCGTGTGGTGGCCACACCTCATTTTTAAAATAGCGGTACGAATTTCTGAACAGACCACTTTGACAGTGAAATCTCATTGGTTGAAAGCAAGGCCAAATGAAACCGTATCAATCTTGCTCACATTCTGTCAACTGACATTGTTTATTGTTAAGCCTTGTTGTTGTTTCTATTATTTCCCCGTTATTTCATTATATACTTTACCAGTCCTATTCAGAGCTCGACAGTAATAGTTATCAGATATACTCGTAAGTTTGTTTTCAAGATTTTCGTGCATGTAATTTGGGACAGGGGAATGTTCAGAAATTCGTCTCGCTATTTTAAAAATATACTATAGTCATTTCGCTGTATAAAATTTGTAATTTCATATCTTTTTGTGTCAAGGTCTACAGTAAATATCGATGGAACGTAAAACCATGACCAATGAAATATCAGACAGATGTCAGGGTGTTTAACCTTTTTTTATTAAATAATTGTCATCATGAAAACAGTTCAGATTTCATCACGAACTGAAATCGATTGATCGTTTTGACGTTTTATAACCTGCAATTAAATTTTTGTGAAATTGCCAACATTAATCAAAAGTCAGATGGATTTTTTCTGACAATTCTGACGTTTCCTGTAAGATTTAAGCCACCTAACGTGAATGTTGAATTGACCAACATTTCGCGTATGCTCTAGTTAATAAATATATCGGTGTTAAAATGATAATAGATGGGTAAAGATGGCGACATAGATGTGCACTATTTTTTTTAATTTTCGCTGCACCCTTTAACTGTTACTTAATTTTATTTTAATAATATACTATGTTCACCAATTATGATCAGCATCTGGGGCGTAATGCTTAAATTATTTTTTCTAAGGAAGGGATGCTTTTGTGTAATAAAGTAGATCGCGATCTTAAAGTAACTGATAATTAGTGAATTACCATGTATGATAAATTTTTAAATCGCATTGTCTTTATATGTAGTAGTGGTTCCATTTTTAACATAGCAGTTACATTACCCTTTTAATCGTTAAATTAAAGGTGATATGTATGCATGATGTATTCCTTTCTTTGAATTACAATTAACGTAGGGCTTCCGGGACAATAGTCAATAGAAATAAATTTATATGACGTTCTTTGCAAATAATCAAGGGCATCAGTGCTCCATAATGTTTGTCATAAAATGTCGATATAAGTCATCAAAAGCTGACTAATCAATTTACTCTTTCCCCCCCTTTTTTTTTATTTAGGACACATTAATTTAATAGAATACTTGCTCTTTTTGTTATTACAGTGGTCCATGAAACTCTTCGAGTTTGAATTGCCTCTTCGCGTCCACTTTTTCGCTGTAAGTTTCTCTATAAATGTGTCTGTTTGGAACGTGACCACTGCCAGTCGCAGAAGCACCTGAATTTTAACGGTTATAAATTTTCTTTTAATTAGTTTATGAATGAAGATGCAAATGAAATAAAATATCTCTAGAAATTAATTATACATTATTGTGGCATCTATAATTATAGACAAATGGATTTATTAATTAAAAAATTTCCCATAAAATGTTTAAAATTCTATAGAAGTTACTGAAAGCTGATTACTTGGAACATTTCGTTGACATTCAGGTTTGATATAATGTGTGTGCACCTAGTCTAAGTTGAATGTAAGTAGGCCGAAAAGGTAAACCTAAGATGGTTGTATGATCAAGATTTATTGTATCATATATAAATTTCTTTGTTTTTTAAATTTGGTAGTACTCTAACTCTATTTGTCTCAAGTTTCATGATAAAAGTTGCCCATACGTTAAATTTTCTTGCAAACTGTCAACAGTTTGATCTATTGCGAGAATCAATTGTCAAATTGAATCATTGTAGACATAGCGTGCCTTCAATTAATTTTTTTTAGAATAACCTACGATTTCAATATTAATTTGAGAACACTGTGGAACTTTTCAATAAATTGACTTAACTATGACAGTAGTGAAAATGAAAAACATTAGTGTAGCACAGTGTTCCCAAATTAATATTGATATCATAAGCTACTCTAAATGTAAATTAAAGACGCAGTATATGTATTTGTATGTAGAAAGATGACAGAGATGTGTCCAAGCCATTAAAGATACGATAACTGACCGATACAATAGTAATAATAATAATAATTGATAATGCAATAAAATGTAAATATTAACGGTTATAATACCTATTTCTTTCAGTGGACGTCAAATGTTATGAATCACGCTTTTGCTTTAATTTTTATAACTACGATATTGGAAACTGTACCTGAATGACCGACAATGTAGAGTAATTAAAACCGCAGTTCAGTTTGTTCTTGTTTATGAATGAAGACGCATATTAAACAAAATGTCTCTTAGAAATAAATTAAATATTATTGTGACATTTATAATTAGTGGCAAATGAATTTATTTATTAAGACTTTGTCCACAAACCGAACAACATTTCTATATAATTTACTGAACGCTGATATTTAAAAAAAATTTGTTGACATCCAGGTTTTGTATCAATTGTGTGCATCTAGCCCAAGGTGAACGTAGACAGACCAAAAAAAAAAAAAACCAAGACGGTTCGGCAATTAAATGTTGTTTCATGTTATTCGTTCTATAAAATTGGTAGTACTATGCTTCGCTTTGTATCAAGTTTACGATAAAAATAGTGTATACCTCAAATTTTTTGACAGACTGTCATCGTGACATTTATACGGCAATGAAAAGTCAGACTCTTGACGTCAAGATGTTTAACCAAATTGTCGTTCCACCTGTCATCGTGACAATAGTTCGTTGAGTGTATTCATTCACACATAAACTTGTGAGAACGAAATGTCAGACTGGCTGTGCTTAACCAAATTGTCTTTCCAATTGTCAAATGAAATTAACAACATAACATGATAAACTTTAATAAACATGTTTTAAACTTACAGGTCATTGATGGAATTAATTAATTTTCATATTACGCTTTAATAGTATACTTTGTAAAACCCAATCGAAAATCTTGCTGGCTCCTAATACCATTTAACCGAAAATGTACTTCTGATTAGTTGGTGCCTACCCGCAGGCGCATACTTTAAATGCTTGGTTTTATAACTGAAAATTGGTAAACGAAATTACATAAATGCTTATGGGAATCTTATTTGATGTATTTATTTTATTTCGAAGTGTTTCGGACACATCTGATCTGACAAATAAAGACTACATCTTGAACACTGATACATTTCCAACATTCTGTTGACATTTAGGTTTTGCATAATTCGTGTGCATCTAACGTAATTTGACAGGCCCAAATGGCAAAACTCAGATGGTTCTTCTTTATTTAAGCTTGCTTCAAGTTCTTCGTTGTATGAAATTTACATTTCGATGACATATATAATGAATAGAGTGTCATTGTATTTAACATATCTTAATAAAATATAGAAAAATCGTCATATTTGTTACTGTACTTACGTGCGATAATACACTTTAAGTTTATTTTATCATATCCGTCGGCATTTTGTTCATATATTCATATAGAAAAGAAATAGTAACGATTGATAATAATAACACAAATACGTATCTGAAAGGTACCACGTTTCAATTAAAAATGCACTTCTTCGTAATATCTTTATTTGTCGGCCTTCTGACATTTAAACTTAACAACCGATGGATGAACGTGAATATATATAAGTAGTCATTAATGACACGCAAACTCGTCATCGCGAGATTTTTTTACCCTGCAGAAAAGTCTTAAATGAATCGCACCTTCGACAGCGACAGACTTGGCACGTGGACAGTGCACTGAATCGTCGCGGAAGAGTCCACTCTTTTGGTTTCCAACCCTCTTTCCCCACTCTAAACCTCGACGGCCTGAAATTTCTTCGTCAATGTGAAACTTTTACAATTCTTTCGCGCGTGCCTGTCATACCTGACATTTTTACCATTTTGATCGGTTGTCACGTGAATAGTCATGACGTAAGCCATTTTTCTGTTAAAACACCGAATGCACGCTCCTCTTCAACGGGCGATATCTCTGCACACGCTCCACTTAGAAGGAAAATCTCTCCGTCGAGGAACAATTCAAGGTCGTTGGTAACTTCACCCCAAAGGGCAGCTTTCAATTTCGCGTATCCAGAGACGAGTTCTTCCCCCCGCGTACCCAATTTTCGTCGATTTTGCCTGGGTTTGGTTGCCATTGACTACTCGGCTTTTAGTATATATAATTCTAGCACCCATTTTGGTTTTAGAATGGACTCCATTCTTAAACGATTTTTGGTAACTTTATATTTTAGTAGAAATAGGTTGGTGGCATAAATTTTTCATATTATTTTTCATAATTGCTTTGCGATTTACCTGGGAGTAAATTATTTATGGCGTTGGAGGCCACGTCCCGCAATTCTGGTGGCTCAGATTGAAGCTCTTCGTCTGACATTCCGCCCACAGAAAATATGAGTTTTTTTTCTAATTTAAGCAAAATTTTGAATTCAAATAATTCTTACAAAAGTCAACTGTCACATATAAATCAGTGCTACCAAGCGGCACGTCACGCTATCAAAATTTCCCTTAATGTATATTTTTAACAATTTTTCTATAAATAAATAATGTAAATACAATCCGAAACAGAGAAAATAGTGTAAAACACTCGTAACAGAAGGCCATTCCAGCATTCTTTCCTTCGACTACTCGCGCTGCGCGCTCGTGTCCGAATTTGGAAATCATGCCTGGAATAATAGACCTTCTGTTACTTGTATTTTAATACACTATTCTCTGTTTAGGTATTAGAACGTTATTCTAGCACCCATTTTCGTGTTAGAATGGACTCCATTCTTAAACGATTTTTGGTAACTTTCAATTTTAGTATAAGTAGGTTGGTGCCATAAAATTTTCATACTTGCTTTTTGATTTACCTGGTAATAAATTATTTATGGCGTTCGAGACCACTTCCCGCAATTCTAGTGGCGCAGATTGAAGCTCTTCGTCTGATATTCCGCCCACAAATGATATGAGTTTTTTTTTTAATTTAAGCAAACTTTTCAATTCAAATAATTCTTACAAAAGTCGACTGTCACATATAAATCAGTGCTACCAAGCGACTACGTCACGTTATCAAAAATTCCCTTAATATATATAACAATTTTTCTATAAATAAATAATATAAATACAATCCGAAACAGAGAAAATAGTGTAAAAACTACGGAACCTGCGCCCAGGAAGACATCGCCGTTTTGCGTTATTTTACAATGTTAGAACCGCAAACTTGGTTCAACGAAGCAGAAGGCATACATTTATAACGTTAGTTAAGTTTTTGTATTATTTTCTTAGAAATAACCCCAAAAATGCATGAATTGGATATACTAAACGCTGGTACATAAAAGAAAAAACGAACTCGAAGCGCTAGCTACACATTTGATGAACGATATAAAAAAAAATCAACTTTATATAATTATATTTCAAGATAAATACTTAAAATAGTAAACATTTACACACACATTTGACCAAGTGTTTTTCGAAGCCATGGGACAGTTCACCCTACTTTATTGTATCTTCACCGGGCCAAGCCAAGATGCAATTCTATTGGAATCGGTCGGGTGTTGCAGACTTGAATCCGAACAACAGTCTTACAATACAAAAGATATGCATATAATTACTGTAGCGCTTTGAAAGAAACCGAAAATCGTCTATCCCCACCTACTCGCATCGCTTGTTTCGGCCGTCCTCGTAACGCAAGTTGCATATAAGTTTCATTTCACTCAGATGCAGCTGGTAAATACCACACTTAAACACATAAGTCGCCACTGTTGCCTTGTAATGTTGAGGGATGTCGTTTGTGATAAGTCAAAGACAGTGGTGGCTGCTGCAGGGAGGGCAACGGGGCACTGCCCCCCGTGATAAACTTCTTTTAACAGATAAATTTAAATACCTAATTTGTATGTAATTTTTCTGATTTGTTTGATAACAAATAATATCCCTAGCAGCAAAACCAGTATATGCACACTTGTCCTACATTAGTAAATATATATTTTTATCCTTCTCTAAAATTGTGATTTTGCTGCTTGGGTATTTTTTCGGAAGTAACAGTCCATCTCTTCAGCGCGTTTAAAAATCACAGTCTGACGTAGGCTCCGGGGCATCTCGCGCCACTGCTCCGTTTGTACTAGAAATCGTGCGTATAAAAAGTGGTGCGGGGCGAGAGCGGTATATGTCACGACAGGACACTAGACTGTGATGCCGGCTGGCAATGTAGTATATAATATCACAGAATAACAGAAGTGACAAAAGCCTCACTTGCATAATTCCGATATTTGTGCGTAAAATCGAACAAGCGCACATTTCAAAATGGCGTTTTGTTGTTGTATAAATATAACCTGTCTAAGTTTTATAACTTATAATTTACGAAAGAATAATAAGTAAAGGTGCCAGTTAGATTGTTGTTGATATAAATAATGGAAACTGTACGAAAGAAGAAATCTGGCGTATGTAGATGTTGTATTTTTACTTGTAAAAATGTTCAGCAACAAAATATATTCTAGTTTCTTTTCGTTTCTTAAAGAAGAATATCGGTAAGTTATAGCTATTCAGTAACAGTTAATTTGTAATAATTCATCTTTTTTGTAGTGTCTTACAGTGGATCACCAGCTGTAACCGGAATGACCTAAGTAAAGATTTGTCAAAATTATGGCAAACAACATTTGTGTGTGGTAAATACTTTGAATCACACATGTGTTTAAATGATATAAGGAATCCAATGCAATTCCCGCATTATTTCTCTCACTTTGCATGGAAATACCAGAAAGAAACAGCTTTTGATGCAAAATTTCACACGGGTAGGTTATTTTTCATAAAAGTGTTTTTAATATAAGCTGTCATAAAATTAAAATATTTCCAAAATTATTTGTTAGCATTTGTCTTTTATATATTCAACAATTTTTGTCTATATTAAGTTGCAATACCGTTACATTGTAATTTTAAAATATGTAACTTCATATATCATCATTGAAGTAGAATAAATATAACATGACTTTATATTTTGTAATACTCCAAAAAATCTGTACATGATGATAACGTTTTACTTTAATTTCTCTAATAAGATATTTCGTAATTTAAATTTGTAAACTTATTTACTATCTACAAAAAATATATGATCTTATTTATCATTGTTAAATATGTTTCGATAAGGTTTGCACTTATAATTAAAGTTTTTATTAAAGATGAAGCATGAAAATAAATACTTCTAATGTGGTTTTTATCTTTTTATATTAGTGAAGGAACCTCCTTCGAAAACAAGAATTTTAGAGAACATCGTCATCTCTCACAGCCATGACCATATTGAAAAAGAAATCAATTCAAACCTCACCGGTTAAGGAACTCTCTACAGGTAAATGTTTATTATAAAATATTATTTTATAAGAACTAAGTATTATTTGAAATTTTAAAAGCATGCTGATTTCAAAATGTATTTTAGAATGTGGAAACTATGAATGTTCCTAGCACAAGTGATCTTGGATCCCAAAATTTAGCAGAAAGTGAACCACCTATAGGTATGACAATTAATATTTACAATACAAAATTATATTATGAGTAAAACATAAAATACGTTTAGTTGTTTAACTACAGAATTCGAAGTCATTTTTGAACAAAAATTCAACACATATGTATTTAACCTACTTAGAACTTTTCAGTTACACACAGACAATTAATTTGTATTTAATGAAATGTATAATTTTTTAATTGTATTTTAGCAGTTATGGAAATTCCTGCTACATGTGATGTTGGGGTTCAAACAGGAAAAAATCTCTCTGCCCATACACCCAGAAAGGAAAGACTGAGAAAATCTCTAAGGCCTGTATGAGACGATGCCAAATTGGTAAATTGGAATGATCATAGTGTTTTTTAAGCTCTTATTGCATAAATTAAAAGATGTCCTGGTCACGTGTACAGGTGTCTGTGTTAATAGAGGAATATAAAAAATATCCTTGTTTATATGCAGTTAAAGATGCAAGGTATAAAAACAAACATGCTTGTGCCACAGCAATAGAGGCAATTAAAAATATAGTGACAAAAATAAAACCAGGAGTGTCTATATCAGATATTAAAGCTAAATTTCATGGTCTAAGAAGTAATTTCTTAAATGAACATAGAAAATATAAGGAGTCTCAAGAAAGTGGTGCAGGAGAAGATGATTATAAAGGTTAACTGTGTATCCTAATGAATCAAAGAATTTAAAACTAATTTCTCGAAGAGCAACCAACCTTTCAATTACGATAACACTAAAATTACGTCACTTCATCATACTAAATTTGATAGAAATAAAAAACACAACAAATTCTAAATTATTTAGAATTTGTTACCACTTGAAAAAGCTACAGTGTAGCGAAACAGCTGTTGTGTTTTTTAATTAAATATAGTGTAAATCTGAACCAAGTGTTTGTGTTTTTATTTCTATTGGAATATGGATTTACATCAAGTAAAGGCCGAATCTATTGAATTTCTAAATTTGATATGTAATAATGCATACGTGTCATGGCAATAATATCAAAATTGTATGCTAAATTAAAGCAGAAAATGTTCGTAATAATTTACATGGAAATTTTCTGTAAAATTTAGTATCGTGTCATAGGCCTAAAACAGCATCGAGTTGTAGCTACTAAATCTAAAATGAAATCCTATCCTAAACAGGAGAATTTACAATATTTTCTAGGGCTTTGTGGCAGATATTTATTAAAAGAACTGGCAACTGTTGTTAAATTTAATGCAGTTAATAAAAATAAGAATATTGCAATATTGTTTTTCAACTTTGATGAGAATAAAAACATTTTCTAGAAATACCATGCAGGAAAGCAGACTATGTGCCTCAGCAATGTGTTCCATTGAAAAACAATTACTGACATCAACACCAAACTTCAATGAATTAGTTATTAATCATTTTGCTAATCGTAAGGAACGGCGGATGGATTTTATTTACAAACAAGTTAATTAAATAACATATTGAGTTTATCTTTTTGTTTGTATTTAATTTTTGATATTAAACACTCAGACACCCCCCCCCCCTCCCGTCCAAAAAAATCACGGGCCGCCACTGGTCAAAGAGTTTCGAATGATTCTGCAATGTACTGTCGTCTGGGCTAGGCGGTTGTGTGTGGTGTGCTCTATTAGTTTCTGTTTGTAAGAAAATGTCTGAATACAATCTTCGTAATAAGCTGGGAGCTGGACCTTTTGACGAAGATCTTATTGCACAAAAGATTATCGATAAGTTATAATTAATAACATTAAATCGACCTCTGTTGGTCAAGATGGTCTGAATATTACTATGATTAAACTGTGTGGTCCTTACATCCTACCATACTTAACACATATAATAAACGAATGCATTCTTTCGAATAGATTTCCGGCCAAATGGAAATATGCCTCCGTGATTCCCTTGCCTAAGATTCAGGATCCGATGGAATTCAAGGATCTGAGGTCAATTAGCCTTCCTACTTTGTCGAAGATTATGGAGAAAATAATTTTTCACCAGTTATTCACTTTTGTTAGCAATAACAGCATACTTCCTGCATTTCAATCTGGGTTTAGAAGTGGCTACAGTTGCGAAACTGCATTGTTAAATGTAACGGATGATGTTATTACCGCTTCTGATGAGGGTCTTATTACGATATTAACTTTATTAGACTTTAGTACGGCGTTTGACACTGTGGATCACGATGCGTTGATTGATATTTTAAGGAGTATTAGCTTCAGTCCGACAGTGGTGGGATTGATTTCTGATTACTTGACTGATCGTAGACAAAGTGTCATCTTGCAGGGTAGGCAGTCGCTGCCGTTGCCTGTGAGACTTGGGGTCCCTCAAGGCTCGATCATCGGACCTTTACTCTTCTCCATATACACAAGTAATTTGCCAAATGTAATCAAATACTCACGGTATCACATGTATGCGGACGATGTACAGCTGTACAAATCGTTTAGGCCTGACGCTTGGCGGCAGGGAGTTGCAGACATCAACAGGGATTTAAGTTTGATTCATGCTTTCTGTGGACAGCATAATCTTCATGTCAATCCGGCTAAATCACAAGTCATTCTGTTTGGTAAATCGAAAATTTGTGATCAGCTTCGGGAGTCTGTAGTTATTGAGGTGAATGGCACAGCTGTGCCCATTGCTAGCAGTGTGAAGAACTTGGGGATGGTACTAGACAACTCGTTTAGATACCGCGAACAAATTGGTAAATATATTCAACGAGCCTACCTTACTTTAAAATCACTATATCCATACCGCAACGCTTTGGGTACTGCTGTCAAGTCAACGCTTTGTGAGTCTCTTGTGTTGTCTAACTTCACTTATTGCTCTGCGTTATACATTGCTGCAATAGATCAAGTGACCGAGTCGCGAATTCAAAGAATTCAGAATTCCTGTCTTCGATTTATTTTCGGCATAAGGAAGTATGATCACGTAACTTATAAGTTATCCGAGTGTGGCTGGTTGAATATGAGACAGAGACGTAAGTTAAAGAGTCTATGTTTATATCACAAAATATTAACTTGCAAAACCCCTTCATACTTGCACGATAAGATCAGATATCGTTGTGATGTACACAACATCACAACTCGTTATCGTAATCTCATTTCGCCACCGCTGAGCCGTACCTCCCTCTTCAAAAGATATTTTTCTTACGACATTTATTCAAATTACAATGACATACCTGATCATTATAAAACTTTATCGGTCGACTGTTTTCGGATGAGGCTGAAGCGTGACCTGCTTCTCAATGGCTAGGTATTGCTATTTACCTGTGTGTGGATGCATACATATGTATATATATTTATATATATATCTTTCTCTTGGTGTTAGCGACCTTAAATAACTCAATAATACATAGTTTTAAACGTTTCGACAATTTTTTATTGCCTTCATCAGTAAAACTGTAAAGAAAAATACAAATTTTAATTAAATACAGGAACGGTCACATCTAAGCTTTTGAAACTTACCTATAAAATTTATTGTTTTATGTTATTGTATATTCATAATACCTGACAAGGTATTTTCAATACCATAAAATATACTTCTTATTAATTTTGTAAATGTTATAGCATTTAGAAATAAAATTAAATCAATCTTTTTTTGAAAAACTGTCAAAAATCAATTTTAGAAATAAATGTCATTTTGAAATTTTGTCCAAACGCACACTATAAATATATTACATATATTAGTATGTTTACGTTATAAAATATTATATAATATATTATATATAGGTATGCAAAAAATCCTACATCACTCAAGAAACATAAAGATAAGATGAAACACAATTTCAATTTTGAAAATGTTGAAATTCTTAAAACCGAGAACAATGCCAAAGTACGAAATTTTCTTGAGATGATTGAAATAAAACGGAACAGCAATACAGTTAATGATAGGAATGAAATTGATGGTTTATCAAAAATCTATTTTCATATTTTATAACGTAAACATACTAATATATGTAATATATTTATAGTGTGCGTTTGGACAAAATTTCAAAATGACATTTATTTCTAAAATTGATTTTTGACAGTTTTTCAAAAAAAGATTGATTTAATTTTATTTCTAAATGCTATAACATTTACAAAATTAATAAGAAGTATATTTTATGGTATTGAAAATACCTTGTCAGGTATTATGAATATACAATAACATAAAACAATAAATTTTATAGGTAAGTTTCAAAAGCTTAGATGTGACCGTTCCTGTATTTAATTAAAATTTGTATTTTTCTTTACAGTTTTACTGATGAAGGCAATAAAAAATTGTCGAAACGTTTAAAACTATGTATTATTGAGTTATTTAAGGTCGCTAACACCAAGAGAAAGATATATATTTTATTATAAACGACCAAGAATTAATTTTATTTATTTATATATTTATATTTATATGACACTTGCAGAATGTTACCTATTTTAGGCATGATATAGTTCAAACTATAATATCTATTGTTCTATTTTTTTTTTAACAGGGTTTAGGTATAAAAACAGACATAGTCTGAACCTCACCCTGCGGTTCGCTTCTAATTATTATCTTCTTTTTATTATGTTGTTGTAAATTTTTCTACTGGAGAAAACGAATAAAGATTACATTATTATTATTATTATTATTATTATTATTCTATTTAATTGACTTACTTTCCAAATGGTCATTTTGTTACTGTTTGCTTTTTTTAATCAATATTTACTACAATAAAACTGTATGGATGGCAGTTTGCTTTCCTCCTGTCATTTTTATAGTTAATTAATCAACATAACCACTATGTCATGAATATTAAATGCATTTCTTGTATATTGACTAAGAACTTAATATATTTTATATATACATATACAGGAGACGCGTTAAGTTCAGTTGCACGTCATCGATGACGTTTACATGTTGTCATAACTGTATTAGGGAAACTAAAAAAGTTACTTTGTTAAATTATACTTGAGGGCATTTATTTCATTAGCTTAAATAGAAGATTTATAAATTGATCGTAATATACGCATTCATGGCAAATAAACACATAATTTCCGTTTCAATATTAAATTTCTTTATTACATATTTTTAATAGACTAATAGTTCAATTCGGTGTTGACAGATAAATCATATCTGTCAAAAAGACGTGCGTTGTGTATATTCTTCCTATTTTTCATGTTTATTTTTGCTTTGATATAAATGGTCTAAACACAATGCTTCTTAGAAGTGTATTTATATTTATTTGCGTCCATTGAATATAATGCCGAAAGGTTTCTGTAAACAGTCGAGGCTTTTTACAAACTTTTCTATAATCATGTGTTACATTTAATGTGAATAGCGTAAGTATTGCTTATTTTAAATTATATTATGGATACGTAATGAAACATTTAAGGTTTTTCGACAATCTAAATCAATATAATAAATAAGTTGAGAATACTGAAGTCTTAGAGCATTTCAATTACTAAATATATTACGTTATAGTTATTGTATTGTGAATAATTTTTTTCTTTGGTTATATCAAATGTCACTGACAGAAATAAAAATAGATCCGGCAACATATACAAGGCGAGTCCTCATGGATCTAGTATGACGTGCAACTGAATGTAACGCGTTTCCACCATATATACATAACATTTAGATATGTTTTTTCCTGGCCGCATTTTTATTTTAATAAAAAAACTTTACTATGGGTCAATTACCCAAACAGGCGATACACGTCATATGAAACGTCACTGTGATGTCATAACAGTGTTGACAAATAACGTTGCTTTGAGCAAGCTGTACTTTGAAAATAATCTGTGGTTAGGACTAGGTTGACATTTTAAAATATTAGCAAATACTATTAATATGTTTTAAATTATTCGACTATGTCTACAAAAAATATAAACAAATTCTAAATACATGTGAGTTTATTTATTTTAGACTACATTCACAAAAATAATATGCACAAAATCTATATATTATTATACATATTAGTGATTAAAAAACTCGTAACATTGCGATAAGCATATGATAAAAAGAAAATAATATTAAGTTGAAATGCTAGTTTTCTTCATCCTTTAACACTGTCTTCTGAATCGGAATCATTTACATTAATTATAAAAGGTAATATATCTTGTCTCTCAAAACCTACTTCTCTATCTCACCATTTTTGAATTTCAGTTTCACAGTGGTTAACGCTATTTGCCCAAATGTCTGGGGTTACTTGTGTTAATGCCTCTTTCCACAGTTTTATGCATTCGTCCACTTTTCTACCATATTTTCCAATGTGATTGTTATAGTATGTTTTTGTTATTCCCCACACTAGTTCTATGGGGTTAAATATACAATGGTAGGGTGGAAGTCGAAGAACTACGTGCCCATACTTCTCTGCTAAATCATCGGTTTCATATATAGTTGGTGGTTTATGCCTTTACGTAAAGATATAAATGAAATTATTGAATAAAATAATTAAATATATATGTACTAACCGTTTAACTAAATCCAGTAATTGCATTTTTAAAGCAGCTCCGTCATAGTCAATGTTATTATTGGTGAGCCATGTCTGAATTTCATTTTTAGTGGCAGATGATGTTGGACTTTTATTTTTAATAGTACTGTGGTAACTGGCATTATCCAAAACAATTATGGACGGCTCTTTTAAACTTATAAGAAGTTGGTGTTCAAACCAGTATAAAAAGTTGTCTCTGTTCATACCACCATAATAATCTAAACACTGACTATTTGTCGGAAATATTAGGTCTGCTCCAGCAATAAATCCATTAGAACTATCTGCATGTAATACAATATATCTAAAACAAGATAATATAATAAATATACATAAGATAAGAATATGTTATTCTTAGAAATATAATGTACCTTTTTCCACCTACTTTTGAAGCTTTTGTGGTTTCTATAGATTCATTTTGCCAAGATTTACGAATTGTTCCATCTTGGAAAACCCAGGTTTCATCAAGGAACACAAACTGGCGAACATTTTCATGTTTCATACGAACATATTGTTGCAAGAATGTAACACGTTTTAATACAATTTGTGGTAGTTCCATTAAAGCTCGTTTAGGATCATCCTTCTTGTAATTAAAACCAATATTGTATAATACTGTGCGTAAAGATGACTTGCCACCAGAAAAGAGTTCCTTTTCTTTAAGAGTAATATTCAGTGAATGAAGCGTGATATGTTGTTCTGTAAAAAACTCAAATATTAATTTTATAAACGTAAATCCTTAAGAACTTACTGTTTCTATACATGTCATATACTGTATTTCTTATTGCACACTGAGTAAAGTCATCAACATTTACAACAGGCTTACTTCTAGGCCGTTTTCGCTTTGGGCTAGATGGTCCAACCCCCTGTTTTGATGTAGATGATATTTTATTTACAGTTGCAATGTGAATATTTAAAGCACTTGCTACTCTCTAAATGAAAAATATTATTATTAAAACGCTTATTGTATAAACTATAAATAACAGAAAATATTACCTCTCGAACTGCTGTTAGGGGTAGCAATGGCGCATTATTATCGCGTTCTTTTTCAAAATACCCGATTAAAGAGAGAATTATTTCTTTCGCTTGCTTACCTAACGGTTTAGGCATGATTTAGTTGTGAAAACAACTCATTGTTAAAAATGAAATCGGCGTATAAATATAGTAAAAATGGAAGAAATGCGTATGATAATGAAGTGACTGAAAAATGTAAACAACTATGACAGTATGACATTTGACAGAATAAAATGTTACCATTTTATATGTTGCAACGGCGTACAGTTCTGGTAACATAAAACGTTACCGGAAGCTAGAATAATATTAGGATTAGTAGGTATTATTGTACTTTAATGTTACTTGGACCGAAATTATTCTTTATGACGTGTATCGTCTGTTTGGGTAATCGACCTATAGCTAAAGAGTTTGAATTGACCATTCTTCCTTTCTTTTACTTTATAGTCTATGTGGCATAATAAACAAATTTTAAAGCCTAACAATAACAATAAATAGGAACATTAAAATAGGTAAAAAATATTTCAACAAGTGTTCAAATTAATATTCATTCACTTTTAAATATTTTTGAACACACTTTCGACATTAATAAGGAGTTGAGTACTTATATTTCTAAATATTTGTCGAATATGTTTTGTGGTTACAGGTATACTGTATATTTATTTTTATGTATCCCTACAAAACAAACTAATTTTGTGAGGTCCGAAGACCTACTAGTGAATAGGGCCACCACGGGCTAGCCACTTCGATGGCTCGGTTTACCGTCTTACTGCATCCACATGTTTTCCTAAATTTAGCGGAACATCTATCAACAATTCCACTATAAAGTTGCTGATAAGCTTGTCCGATAATATTACCTTCAAAAAAATAGGGGCCGACCACTCGATCACCAAGGATGCCTCCCCATACATTTATGCTTCACATATACTAATGATCTATTTATTAGTGAAGTAAAGGTTTTCATTTGAATAATAATGAAAATTTCTTTTGCTAACTATTTCGTTACTATGGAAAGAAACTTCATCCGTAAATAATACATTATCAAAGAGAATTGTCTGGGCATTAATTTTAGTTACTGCCCATTGGTAGAACACTATTCTAGCTTGCTGAGCTGGGTGCATGCGTAACTCAATATTTAAATGTATTCGTTTCGAATGATATTTATTTTATTCATTACGAATGACATTTATTTTAAGATCCTTGCAACGGTGGTTTCGCTAATATCCAACAAAGAACATATTTCACGTGTACTGGCGTGTGAATTTTCTGTTGTTACCATAAGAATCCGTAATTGATTTTGATCATTTATCACATATTTAGGTTTCCGTAGTTTTGTATAAGCAATAGTAGTAGTAGTAATGAAAGTATCATCCATTACTCTTCTAAAGGCATCTGTTCTGGGACATCTTCGTCTAGGATAACATTGTTGACAAGCTCTCTGGGCTAATAAATAATTTCTTTGGTATTCCTCCAGTACAAAATACCGTATTCAAATAAAAAAACAGTTGGCAAAATTATATCAAAAAATGTCAATGGCTTAGTAATAGTCACTTTTAAAGTATTAATGTCTTACATGTTTTTTGTACAAAATTTAGTAAGCAATTAAAAAAGGAACCAATATACAGGCTGTTCCATTAAAAAAATACTTAGCAGTCTATAATGGTAGTAGTAATATTTTTTTTAATATATGAAAAGTAATTCGCTTAAATTATGTATAGCAGGATTAGGTTCACACATATAACTATAATTTCAAGTTAAGCCTGTTTTACATTTGTCTTAGTGACTTTTAAATTTTTATGTTAGATACCCACCGGTTGCGCTGACCAATCAACACATCTCTAGCATGTGCATTTACAAGGAAGTAATAACTGATTTCAGTCATTAAAAGTAAGTACAATATTAAATCCAGTAAAAGATTAATATTAAAAATTGTTGTGTTTTGTAAATGTCTACATTTACATTTACCAGGGACCAGACAGCAACATTAATCATGTTATATGAAAGGTACCCTGATCTGTACAATGTTAGCGACCCTGCACATAAAAATAAAAGTATGTGAGACTCTCTGCTGCAACAGATCAAGAGTGATCTGAAGGAATTATTAAATAATTGATTGAAGACGGAGATACGTGTTGAAACTCCATAATTTACAAGTAAAAATTGAAATAAATTCAAATTGAGTTCAAAACAGTTTTATTTAATTCACAACAATTGCTTCACCCTACTAGGGCTTCATCAGGTGATGAATATTATAATACAAAATATTTGTAGACGTTCTTATTTATGTCTTTTCCTCCCCCCTCTTCATTTAGGAAAAGACATAAATAAGAACGTCTGCAAATATTTGGTATTATAATATTCATCACCTGATGAAGCCCTAGTAGGGTGAAACAATTGTTGTGAATTAAATAAAACTGTTTTGAACTCAATTTGAATTTATTTCAATTTTTACTTGTGAATTATTAAATATTGATGTCCCCTCGGCAGCCATTAAAAAAATTGTGTACGATGTCTGTGTCAGAGGTCGCGAAAGCTGAGTTTGTTGTACGAATATGATGGCGCCCCATGACAATGATCCGAAAGTAAAGCATTCCTGCCTGCAAAAGTAATCATTACCCATGCTCAGCCAGTTCAGATAAATCAATGCATGGGACACGTGATAATACTTTCCTAACCCAAATATTAACCGAATACATAAATTTTAGGAGCTGCACTCTACACAGCATTTCCCTAGTCAAACAAGGCCCGTAGGCAGGTCAACAATAATTAAACTCTGATTATGTTATGGGATCACAGGTTTAATTTTACTGGACAGACCTGGACAGTTGACCTCGATGGGTTTAAGATTAGCAAATGTCGTAGAGCAGTCACAGAGACAGCATTGAAATTTATCATCATATCGGTCTACGTCTGTTTCCTGTCAGCATAATATTGAATGTACGGTAAAGCTGGACATTTTCAGCATACTTGCAGATCTTACCGGTTGCTACCACATAAGTGGGTATAAATAATAAAGAGCAGTCGACCCTAAATAGATCACGCGTTACTGTGGCGTACTGACGGGCTACGTAGAAATTAAAATAGAAACCTAAATTTTGTTATATTCAACTACAATCCGTGATATTTTTTTAAGAACTTATATTAGCGACCCTCATCTTTTCTCTAAACCGGTCGTCTCCAAAATATGTTGCCAATAATAGCCATTACATCCGCTATCTGTAATTTCCCTTACCTGTGACTAAACACATTCGAGCGTTACAAATCCTTGTATATCAGTGTGAATTACATTTGATACGGTTGAGTCGCTTTTGCAAACGACATGCGCCAATAATTTAAAATGGCATCAAATTTACAGATCTGTTACGTGTCACTATGTTTTATTACGTCCTTACGAAAGCATATTAATCTATTACGTTTTCGTGGATTTTTCAACGACTTTTTTGCTTTAATTGAAATCTTCCCAAGCAGCAAGATCACAATTTTAGAGAAGGATATTTGCTAATATAGGATAAGTATGCATATAGTGATTTTGCTACTAAATGTCTGAAGTAACGAAAATTGAGTACCGCGCGGTCATTACATTTTTAACAAAAGAAGGGCATATATCTTATCACATTAAACAACGTTTAGACGGCGTTTATGGTGATTTATCTCCTTCGTATTCAACTATAAAAAAGTGGGCAAAATGTTTCCGTTTGGGACAAGAATCCCTGGAAGATGCTGATCGGTCGGATCGACCAATTGAAGTGATAACGCCTCAACAAATTTCAATTATTGAACATTTAGTGCTAGAGATCGCCGTTTGAAAGTTAAGGAATTAACAGTAATAATAAACATTTCCGAAACAAGTGTTCGCCGCATTTTCCATGACCATTTGGGTATGAATAAAATTAGTGCTAGATGGGTATCGCGACTTCTTTCTGCTCTCCAACGTGAACGTCGAGTCGAATGTGCGCAGTTGTTTTTAAACATGTGCGGAGACGACCCAAAACCGATTTTGGAGTCCATTGTCACAGGGGATGAAACAATGGTTCTGTTTTACGATACTCTATCGAAAAGGGAGTCCATGCAATGGCGGCAACCTGATGAACCTCGTCCCAGAAAGGCGAAAGTCGTTCAATCAACGAAAAAGGTGATGTCCAGAATATTCTGGTATTGTGAGGGCATTTTGCTAATTGACTTTAAAGAGCGCAATACAAGTGTGAACGGCACAATATTATGCGTCTTTATTGCATAAATTAAGAGACGGTATTCGTTCAAAACGTCGTGAAAAATTGACAAAAGGTGTTCGATTATTACACGATAATGCTCCCGTCTATACTGACGCCATTTCACAACCTGCCATCCGCGAATGCGGCTTTCAAGAATTGGAACATCCACCGTATAGTTCGGACATGGCTCCTTGTGATTTTTTTTTGTTTTCTAATTTAAAAAAGACCTTAGGGGACGTAGTTTTAAGGACGACAGTGAGTTGCAAGGAGCTGTTATAGAACATTTTGACGGAAAAACTTCAGATAATTTTTCAAGGGTATCGAATTATTAATTAATCGTTGTAATAAATGTATAGAAGTTAGGGGAGATTACATTGAAAAATAAATATTCTTATATTGTTCCAAGTTTTGTTTTTGTATATCAGGCCGAGAATTTATGGCGCCTACCTCGTAGCTGCGCCATCTATTACGAAACAAGGTAAATCTATTACGTTTTTGCGCAGAATTCGCAGAAAACTATTACAAACTGTCATGTCGCTAGGACAACACTCCTGTCAAGTCACATAACCTGCAAAAGCTACTCCAGTGCTGTCATAAATAATAATATTTATAGACGTTTTTACATTTTACATACTTATGATGTTTGTTAAACTTTTCATACCAAAAATTTGTCAACAATGTTTGCCTTATTTATAATAATGAATTTGTAACTGACTTTCATGAATTAGTATTTCACTAGCGAAAGTTCTAAAATATTAATCAGTTTAATTTTGTTTTGAATTTTTTTCGGTCGGTGGGAATCTGTAGTGGCATTGAATCGTCGTCTTTAGTTCGTACTTCGGCCGTGTCGGTTACTAAAATGATTACACATCCAGATTCCACTACATAAGGAACGTCCAGAATTACTTTTATAAAATAATACTTTATTTATATTGCATTCAAACATTCTACTTTCATTATTTTAGAATTTAATGTAGGTTTACTAATCTTGTCTGTCTCACGTTACAAATTAAAAGAGCATATTCATTTTAAAAAATGACACAACTTGTAATATATGTATTACGTTTGCAAAAAATCTCAAAGAAAGTTACTACTATTGTGAGTCAATTAGATAGATACTGTCATAACAAGCACTACGCAACCAATGCGCTTTCTCCCACCATTTTGTCTGACAATCAGTAGATATTACACTGATTTTCAAAATACTTTTACATAGATTACACCATAGATATAGGTTAATTTTTTCTATGCTAGCATATTTTAAATATATGCTATTTGATTGGATAATATTACTTCCACTCAATGTACTGGAGAATTCGTTTTTATCAGGGGAACGCTATAACAGAATTTATCTAGGAAGCTTTAAATTATGCACGCTATTATACCGCATGTGTAAAATCATATTGGGGATAGGATATATGTATACTAGACACACCGGCAACAACGTCCAATCGTGGCCGTAGACATGGTACAAGGAAACAAGGTATGTTTTTGCGCATCTCTGGATGACGCGCATTTATCGAAAAAAATGTCACTTGACAACTCTGACAGAAGTCACTGACTGAACTCACTGACAGAAGTAACTGACAGAAAGCATTTTCCAAGACTCCCTTTAACAACTAAAATTGTATCTGGAGATTGTGTCGAACAGCGTCGTTCTGTGTTTGTGAGAGAAGGGGTCAATGGTAACAATGCCTCGCTACACACCAGAAGAAAAATTCTGCAAAGGATTGCACACATTTATTTCCGCAAATATTTGCAGATAGACCCGTACCCTGTGATGTGAGCAAAGCATATTACATATTTTGAATAGCTTTGAAAAATGTCTTTGTTTAAATAATTGCACAAAGTGTAATCCTAGAGAGGTAAATCCACTAAAAGCTGAGGAACGAGAAGAGCGGGATATAATGATTTGTAGCACTCTCGAAGTAGAGGATACGCTATCTACCAGAAGTGTTGCTGAGGAATTGGGTGTGAGTAATAAAACCATCGCGAACATATATGGAAGCGAAATAAATTAAAATGTTTCAAATACTCGAAAACGCAAGAAATATTTCTCGATGACAATTTTCGAAGAATGGAGTTTTGTGAAACCGTAATGGAAAAGACAAATGAAAATGAGAATTTCATCGCAAATATTGTATTCACAGATGAATCGTCATTTCCATTAAATGGAAAGCACAATCCTTCTGTTGTTCAATATTGGGCTCGGGAAAATCAGCACAGATATTTTGTTAAACACACCCAATATCCCCAGAAAGTGAATGTCTGGGCAGGTATTTTTTCAAGGGTATCGAATTATTATTAATTATTACCATTTGCTTGGACAATTTTTTATTGATGGTACGTTAAATGCGGACAAATACCTCGATATGCTACAGAATCAGATACTTCCCGCTATTGATAATAGATCGGGATATTATTTGGTTCCAACAGGACGGTTGTCCTGCACATAACGCGGTTAGAGTAAACCATTTTTTAATGAATACCTTTCCTGATCGTCTCATTAGTGGAACAGGAAACATTCGTTGGCCTCCGCGATCTCCTGACCTATCGCCAAATGATTTCTTTTTGTCGGGATACATCAAAAATAAAATATACAGTGCACAAGTTGGCAGGCTAGAAAACTTAGATATTTTGAGAAGGCTAATCATAGAGGCTTTTAAATCCGTAACAGTCGATGTGATTCGTAATGTGCGAGAAAATTTTCATGATAGGCTCGGACAATGCCTTGCTGCTGAAGGAGGCATTTTTGAACCTATGCAATAACATTTTATTTTCTAGTATTGTTCAGAGTATATTTTTTATTTTCATTAGAATTTCGCTCTTAATAAATTTATATAATAATTTACTAGGAATGAATGTTTAACTAGAATTGTGCTTTTATTTTCTTACTGTGTTGTATTGTATTTCTGTTAAAAAGGACTTTATTGAAATAGTGTCCTGTGAATTCACAACTTCATTGAACTGGTAGTACTAGAGGTCGAGTGCGCGTCATCTAGAGATGCGCAAAAGCATACCTTGTTTCCTTGTACCATGACTACGGCCACGATTGGGCGTTGTTGCCGGTGTGCCTAGTATACATATATTCTATCCCCAATATGATTTTACACATGCGGTATATACAGCTTATATTAAAAAAAATAAACCCATACAAAGTGTCGACCTAGTTATTTTATATGGCAGAAACATGACTGTCCATTTTTGATATTATGGACGGAACTATGGTAGAAACGCGTTACATTCAGTTGCACGTCATACTAGATCCATGACGACTCGCCTTGTATATGTTGCCGGATCTATTTTTATTTCTGTCAGTGACATTTGATATAACCAAAGAAAAAAATTATTCACAATACAAAACTATAACGTAATATATTTAGTAATTGAAATGCTCTAAGACTTCAGTCTTTCTCAACTTATTTATTATATTGATTTAGATTGTCGAAAAACCTTAAATGTTTCATTACATATCCATAATATAATTTAAAATAAGCAATACTTACGCTATTCACATTAAATTTAAGACATGATTATAGAAAAGTTTGTAAAAAGCCTCGACTGTTTACAGAAACCTTTCGGCATTATATTCAATGGACGCAAATAAATAATAAATACACTTCTAAGAAGCACTGTTTTTAAACAATTTATATCAAAGCAAATAAAATTTGACAGGAAGAATATACACAACGCACGTCTTTTTGACAGATATGATTTATCTGTCAACACCGAATTGAACTATTAGTCTATTAAAAATATGTAATAAAGAAATTTAATATTAAAACGGAAATTACGAGTACGCGTTTATTTGCCATGAATGCGTATATTACGATCAATTTATAAATCTTCTATTTAAGCTAATGAAATAAATGCCCTCAAGTATAATTCAACAATGTAACTTTTTTAGTTTCTCTAATACAGTTATGACATGTAAAGGTCATCGATAACGTGCAACTGAACTTAACGCGTCTCCAGTATATATCAGTCCCTTCTTCGGATATATAAAATTGCGAATGACGTCACATAGATCCAATATTTTACTTGCAATATTCTACCTTTTGTAAATTCTAACTATATGAACATGCTCACATTCATTATTGACTTAATAGTGTATGTGAAATATATACATCACACAGCGTTTTCTACACTCTTGTATAAATCAATTCGCGTTTAAATAAGAATAAAGTAATTTCCTTATTTACATAATTAGTATCTTTATATAAAAGTCAGATAATAACCTACCAATAAGCATACTCTTCTTTTTCAGACAAGTCAGCATTATTAAATAATTTATACTCTAATAAACAGAAAAGAAAAAAAAAGACAAATTCGCTTACTCTATTGGCAGCCTCTACATCAAACAATGGATCTTGAAGTACAGGGGTCCAAAGTTTTATGTCATGGTCGATACCACTAGTTGCTAATAAAGGTAATGAAGGATGTGGTTGTAAACAGTTAACTACATGGTGGTCAGCTTGTAACAGCATTTTTAATTCCGCTGTGTGCCGATTCCATATAAATACGTGTCCACAATCGGATCCAGACATAACGTAATCATTACCCCAAAATGATGCTTCTTTGATCATTGTTCTGAAATGCAGTGTTTTTACACAGTTAATTAATTGTTCATATATTTTTAAAAATGTGTTCTACAAAACTACAACTATGAAGAATAATTGTTTATCAGTATTTTAATCACAAGTGACAATGTCAAAAAGGTGTGTTTTAGAAAGACATACAATTATACAACTTATGAAATTGGATAATTATTTTATGAATCTCGAGTTTTACGAGGAAGCATTTTTAAATTCGCAGAGGGGCCTGGATGCTAGTGAGAGAGCTCTTTCGTGTCGTAACGTGTTCAGGGTCTCATATTAGTATAAATATAAAGTTTTAACACAATCGTGTCAATAGTCTTTAAACTATCGCTAAAACCATTCAGTTTAATCAGGAAGAAAAGTCCTTACAAAACAAGAGAAATCTGTTCATGCCATATGGAAGAGATGTCATCGGTTTACTCTTCGTAAAAATCATAGTTTTTCCCGGGCAAGAATCCTTCGTTGCCCAGAAAAAACTATGGTTTTAAGTGGCACAGTCGGCTATCGAAGTGCTTATTCAAGAACTTGTTAAAAAAGTCGAAAAAGTAATGATAGAAGACTGAAGAATCTGATACAACCATTTTTAAAATTCCTCATGATCATCTTGGCATAACTAATGTCAGGACAGGATGGGTACTGAGAATGCTCACGCCGCTCGCAAAAACAACAGCGCGTGGAATGTTGCCGTGCGTCTTTGGAGCTCTGTAATGTAGGCAGGAATGGTGTATTAAGTCGAATTGTTACTGGGGATGAAATTTGAGTTCATAATTATGAACCTGAGTCCTAGCAAGACTCCATGTAGTAGCATAAAGAAGACAATAAAGTAACAAAGAGGGGGAAATTTACGAAAAAATTTTTCGTAATGAAAGATCTGAAAAACGTATTAGGGTTGCAGGTGATTATATTATAATGAAAAAGGAAAAATGTTGTATTCTTATTTTCTCTCCTTTTCCCCCTTTCGGCTATCTTAAAAACGCTCCCTCGTAGGGTCGCACACTACAGCTAATAGTGGCTATAAAAAATGTTATTGCTGATCTAGAACCGAACCGAAGGAGATAGTGATGTCAGCTGGCCACATTCCAACAAATATGCGCTGGTGCTAAAATACAGGGGTCGGACAATAAGTTTCCTTTGCATCAACAAGCTGATGTGTCCAATAAAGTAGGTATGTAGATTTCTTCTAATTTTATACGCTTGAGCTAATTATTAATAAAGATTAATCTGTTGCAGGCTGCGCTGTAGCAAAATGTCTTAATTGTGTTAAGAAACAGATATTAGAAGTGACATGAACATTTTTCACAGTGCAAAAGAATTATTATATATATTATTTTATTCCCAACCGACACTGATATTGTTAATCAGCGAAATTCAAATATAATAATTTCGCTTCCACTGAAAACGTTTGTCTTGCCGCATCATGCGAGCTAATCAACTGCTCCATAGCAAATTACATTATTATAATTAAATTAATATATTTGGCGATAAATCTGACGAACGGGCCGGCCAAACTATCGGACCACACCTCCCTATCCATCGACCAGGAAAACTTGAATTCAGAAAATTTGTAATTGCTGCAGTTGAATGAATTGGGGCTCCATCCATTTGAAACCAAGGATTCTCAATGTTTAAATTTACAATTCGAGGAATAATACGTGTTCGCAGTAATTCCAAGAATTTATTGGAATTAAAATTTGTATCAATAAAATATGGTCCCACAAGTTAAGTGCCGATTATACCTGCCCATACATTAACTCTAGCGTTATACTGTGTATTTGTTAAATTTTGAATATGATCATTTGTCCGTGACCAGTAGCTAATAATGCAAAATGAAGTCAATGATTTAGTGAAATAAGCTGTTATAACATACCGATAATTTTGAGAGTTAACAGAACCATTTAATGTAAAAGACGCTTCATCCGTGAAAAGTATTTTCTTCAACATATTATGATTTTTATTTAATAAATTAAATAGTGTTTTGCAAAAATCAACACGTCTTACTTTATCTTCGTCAAATAATTGTTGGTGATTTGAAAACTTGTAAGATTTGTATTTATACTCTTTGAGAATTTTAAATATAGATGTCTTCAAAATATTAAATTGTTGTGCTAATTTACTTACTTAATGGTGTAGTGGGGCTTTTTTCAATGTAACATAACACATTTAATTTTAGTGCTTCTGTTAGGATGTGAGTTTTAATTTTCTTTCTGTGAGTATTTATTATACAGCCGTCAGAATCCAATTTCCTACTAATCGCCTGAATTGTTCCGATACATGGTATGGGCTTGTCAGGATATTTGACAGAAAACAAATCCCGCACTTTCCTTAAACTATGTCCAGCTTTATGCCAGTTTAAAATGTCTATTCTATCATATTTTGTATATTTTTTTTTGAAATTAGGTGAATACAAATGTGAAATATTGAAATATTCAAAATGTCATTTCTGTTATGCACATTACTGACATTGATTTTGACGTTTGTCGAAACAAATAATTGACCAATAGTTACATAACGCAATGTTGGTTGCATAATGTTCCATGCATTGACGCGTTTATTTTAAAACTGAACATAGGTGTTATCGTGTGCTATGTTCAGTGATTAAAAAAACCCACGGTATATGGAATTTACCAACCTAATCCACCAGCGCCGCTGTTTGCCTGTCAGATTTTGTTTTAATAATTTTTGCTTTCTCCTTAACAACAATAATGTTAATAGTTGTGTTATTATCAAATCATTGTCAAAGGTAGTCTAAATAATAGCAATTCTAATGTAAGGCTATAGGATTTTTAAGCCCTTGAGTTTTCTGTTCTATTATTTTGAATAATAAAATTAGTTTGCTGATAATTTTCAGTCGTTGCTAAAAAAAACTTTTAAACTGTGCTTATGAGATTATAATTTCAAATTAGACAATTCAAGTAGGGGTAGAGACTGTAAAACGTAAAATTCGCTAAAATCCAAATAGCCGTACAGTAAATCAATACAGACATCTGTCAATACCACTATATTGCTTGTGCTTCATAATGTGTAATTTCGCGGTCTAAGAGAGATGGATAATGAATAATGGATAAATTGCGCTGTTCTGCGCATGTGTTAAATCAAAATATCTATTAGTAAAATACGAAATTCCACATAAATAGAATTATCCAGAATAAGTGACTTCTATTTACAAATATTACCGCCTGTAGCTGTGTAGGCATATGTAAACATACAAATTGCGCCTGCATAACAGGTTTTTCTGAAGTCGTAGTCATTTTTCTGCTATGTATTGTATTATATCAGAAAACAACGACCATAGAGAAACGATAGCATTGACGGATCCTTTGATGTTTCGTGTCCTACTTTTGCCTCATCGTATTTCAGTAATGCACCAAGTGCATCCGCGAAACGCATTTATATTTACACTGAAATCATGTTGCTTCTTTAATACGTGATGATAAAACACACAAAACAAATTGTTGTAATAATTTTAAATTTTAATTAGTTAGAATTATAAAATATATTACATTTCTACACATAAAATGTATCTTTTATGTACTTCTTAATATATAAGAATCGTATACATATACGTGGTCGTTTTTTAAACTCAGAGAAAGTAGTTTTTTGTCTCAAAGCAATAATCATAAAAAATATAAAAGAGGTGCGTTTCTTTATAAAACATACAGGTGATATCCTTCTAATCATGTGGTCTTCTGTAATTATTAATAGTGTTCATTACACTCTATTTAATAAAAACGAATTACCGAGGGGTCAAATTAAAAAACTGTTAATTAAAAGCGCAGGTACAGCTGCGCCGACCTGCTCAAGACCGTTAAGGACAATGTGAATCCAAACAAGGTAGGGACGAAAGTTAAAACATAAAGACGACAACGGGTGCTGACCTGATGCTCGAAGTAGAAGGGGACAGACAGAAAGTCGAAATACTCAAAGAAGCAATAAACAGGATAATAGATAATGAGGTAAAAATGCCCAAAAGTACCGCAAACCTGCATATTCTGGCTATAGATGCTACAACGTCTGCAAAAGAGGTGGAGAAGGCCTCAAGCAAATTAATTCAAAAAAAGCACCAAGTAATTACTGTTAAATCATGAGATCTAGTAGAGATGGAAACCAAATCGCCACAATCGTCACTAGAAAGGCGAACGCAAACACCCTGTCAAAGAAGAATGGTGCAAAAGTATGCCAGGGACCGGGGACCTGGGTAGAGCAAGGACTGAACACGACCTGGTTTACGCCACAGCGCACATAGGTGATTATTAAGAATTAGGTATCCGGCCAAAAGTCAAATTTAAAAAGTGATGTTAAAAATACCAAAAAAATACCAAAGCCAGAAATATGTACCAGTAACAATAATTTACTACTCATACTCGCAAATTTTTTATAGCGCGTGCCACGCAAATAATTGAAACTTGGTCGTCTGGCAACGTGCATGTCATTGTTATCAGTGCTGTCAGTGGAAACATTTAAAAAAGATAAATTTTGTGTTTGAAACTAAATTTCTTGATGTGGTAGTGATGGATTCGAATAGTTCAGGTAAGAATCGATAAGTATTGATATGTTTGAACAATATTAAACGTTATTTTGTACTATATGTAGAAGTTCAAAGAAAGGTTGTGTTGTAATAAAATTTTTACTTAATTTTCTCGTTTAATAGACATTTAGTTATATTATCGCCTCCTATCGCGTAATGCTTGCTATTGTATTGTTTAATTCATATATTAGCCTAATTAATGACATACAGTTTGAGTGCGGATAGCTGCGGGTGGCCATATTAAAGGGTCTTTATTAATAATAAAATAAAAAGCAATTTTATTTAAAATGTAATAAAGTGCGATATTCTTTGTTCTAGGTACACCTGGTACCTCGGGCACAAAAACAGTGACTCGTAAATATCTTTACGATCTAATGCAACAGCAATTTGCCCAATTTAGATGCAAAAATTAAATATCTGGAAGAGCACGTGTTGTCCCGTAATGATGGCACATCAGACAATGTAGGCAGTTTAAAACAATGATTTGGGTACTTTAAAACATCAATAAGAGAAAAATGGTCTAAAGCCCATAGAAAAGAAGCAATATTTCTTAAAACCAATGAAGCTTGGTTAGAAGGAACATTTGAATTTTCAGCAGATAAACAAACACGGCCACGTCTGCCTTTTAAAACATATGCAGATTCTAGTGAGAGGACTAAAAGAAGAAAAACTGCAGACATACGTTCTTCGCTTAATGAAGAAGTAATCGTTCATGCAGCGCAAACCACTTTGCAAGCTCGAGGAAAAAGGAATGCTTCGAAAATATTAAAAGAAATCACAAATTTTCCAACTCGTTCTGGGATATACAGAAAAGCTTACAGAAAATCAGAACCAGAAAAAGTTACTTCTCTTACACCGTTACAAGCCCTAGCAATGTTTGTTGAAGCAGATTTAACCAAAAGACAGTATGAAATCATCAGAAATACAAATATATCATTTTATCCGTGCTACAACCTGTTATTAAAAGCAAAAAAAGAATGTTATCCGCCCAAAGATTGTATAGAGGTCACAAGTACCTACGCAGAAAGCGATTTACAAAGCGTAGTTGATAATACAGTTAAACGCTTATCAATGGCGCTAGAAGATATCCTTTGTTCTCTAACAGACAAAAAAATTAATTCTTTGAAAATTATTTGTAAATGGGGTTGTGACGGATCCCAACAAGCCAAATATAAACAAAAAAAAATTCGACGATGACGCTGCTTCAGACGCAAATATATTCCTGAGCTCTTTTGTACCACTTCGAATAATGTGTGGCAAAGAAGGAAAAAAAATAATTTGGCAAAACCCAACACCATCATCGATATTGCAGACCAATACGATTTAGGTTTGTCAAAGAATCGACTGAAGTAATAAAGGAGGAAATCAGTTACGTTGACGAATCTGCCAAGAAGTTGACACCTACTGAAGTATATTTGCATGGGCGCAAATTCATGTTTGAACATGTCTTTAAGATGACGATGATCGATGGCAAAGTGTGTAATGCTGCAACCGATACAAAATCAACAAGTCAGTGTTTTATTTGCGGAGCTACATCTAAAGATTTTAACAATCTGACCCAAAAGTTCGATACAAATTTTATGGCTATTGAATTTGGGTTATCTGTACTACATGCAAGGATTCAATTATTTGAAAGTGTTTTGCATCTGGCGTACAAATTACCAGTAAAAAAGTATAGAGAGAAGAGAACTAACAAAGAAATAGAGTTAGAAGTGCTTACAAAAAACCATATTCAGGAAAGATTTCGAAAAAAAACTGGATTGTTAGTCGACATGCCGAAAACTAATTTTGGAAATACCAATGATGGGAATACGAGCAGGAGGTTCTTTGAAAACCCTCAATTAGCTGCCGACATAACAAAAGTTGATTTTGAATTAATATATAGATTGAAGGTTATACTGCAAACTATCTCAAGTGGTCATAAGACAAGAATTTGATAAATATGTCTTGGCAACTGCGACGTTGTATGTCAACTTATATGCATGGCACCCAATGACCCCAACTATGCATAAAATACTAGTTCATGGTGCAGCTATAATTGAGAATGCCTTATTACCGATAGGACAGTTTTTCGAAGAGGCCGCAGAAGCCAGAAATAAGCACTTTCGATTATACCGCGAAAACTACGCAAGAAAGTTTTCGAGAGAGGAATGCAATCTTGGCATATACAATAGACTATTACTAAGTTCAGACCCACTAATAAGTGGCATGAGAAAAACAAAAAAAAAGTATCAAACCAGGATCATATTGCCCAGAAACAATCAATATGTTATTATCGGCTGACCCGAATACTGAATCCGATATTTCAGACACGGATCAGGATTTATCCATAAACTTATAAACTAATTATTTAAAATAATCTATTTGCATGTGAATTATTAATTTGTAGCGAGAATATTATTTTTTTATCTAAAATTTTTTATTAAAAATTAATTTTTTTTTTAAGATTACGTCTTTTATTTTTTTATTTATTTTTACTTTTTGGCGGGAAAAATATACTAGTTTTATATATGACAATACTTTACAATAACATATATGGTTTAAAGTCAAAATACGGTCTAAAATAATTTTGACCGCCTAAATCCTTTAAATCAATGTATGTGCAGCGTGTGCAAGGAACAGTCGATATCAATGAGCAATTTCGAGGCAAAAAAAGAAGAACTATCTACCTAAGAACAAAATATCTGGGCATATGCGGGTACTCCAGTGGTGACGACGATTACGTGTGCTTGAGATGGAAGGAATGGTAGTTGGTAGTGCCTAATCGGTTGTTACTGCCCTCCCAATGTGGACTTTGAAGAGTTTGAGGCGTTTGAGAGGCTCATACTTGTCGAAGTGAAAGCTACAAATTTAGACGCAGTCATTGCGGAAGAATTCAACTATACTGGTGTATTTTCTGTAACTCTAAAAGATACGAATAGCTGCATTTTTGACTCGAAATACGTAAATATAAGTAAACATATTTGATAGCGTTATTGATTAGACTGGAATTTTGAAGCTTGTCTTTAAATGTTTGGTATGAAACCATTGAAGTTAGATTTTCTTAAATATTAGTGCGCAGCAAATATTGCTAATATAATAAATAGAACATTGTTACGCCCTATTTTTACTTTTGGCAATACCCTGTATAATTCCTGCATATCAAAACATATTATACCATAATTTTATTTATTGACCGTACTTGGTATGCTAAAGTGTTTAAATTTGACGTGACCCATGCCTATTACATGAACACGTTTACTTTCTTAAAATTAGAGCCCTCAGATTCAAGGTTATGTAATTTTGCGTGCATCTAAAACGTTAATGCCACCCGTTTTGTGCTTATTTGAGAGTACGTTTTAGAATAAATATTTCCTGTGCCATGTTACACACTTACTTAAACCACCCGTACCTGTAGTTACCTCGTAATCTAATTTTGGTAAACGCTTATTGTTTACAGTCGACAATTTATTGTTTCAGGTTGCGTTGTCCACGTACGTCTGCATTTATGCTCACTTAAGCTTTTGTTTGCTTTCCGGGTAGCCCTGTTTTGTGAAGGAGAACTCTGTTCTAATGTATTTTCTTTTGACGCCTTATTTATTTATGACTGTACAATTTGTGCATGTGTCTGTCGAAGACATTATTCTCCTTCCTGGATTTCGTTTCACTAAAAAAGAAAAAGGTTATTCGTAGCATATAGACAGTTCGAGTATTGTACCGTGCTTGCTTTCCTTTTTCGAGCGTTAAATCTGGGTGTAATGCGCGTATGCCTTGTGGGACGTATTCCGCGACTCTATTCTAGCCTCGAACATAACTTTAGGACGTTGGTTATTTATCTGTAAGTACAATTGAGGTCGGAAATATTTCCGCCGCTATTTTGTGTGCGTTGTACCCTCGTAATCAATCTAAATACCTGGTGCTTAGTCCATTTTCAACGTGTGGTTAGTTTTGGTTAGTCTTGAAACACATTTTATTTACCTGCTCTCACAAGCGAGGTTATCTATCTGTCAAACACATAGTGACAACGTTCTAGTCGTGAAATTACCTTCCTCGTCTTGTGTAACTTATGTAATTTGGGTTTCGCACAAGTTTATTCTAAGTTAGTTCTGTCGTTATTCTGAGTTCTGAGGATGCTCGTGTTTTTTTATTAGGGTCATGCTACTGTAGATCTCTCTTATGGGATAATTGTAGAGTTCGTTATTTTCAAATTCTTACCGCCCATCTTAGGTATTTGTTTTCGCGTTCTAGAACCTGCGTGGAGATTCGACTCGGTTGAATATCGGAAGCACGTTGTTTGAATTCACTTTTAAGTCAATCTTCGTAAGAACACATAGTACAAAACTACTTATCTTTGTGATTTATATTGTGTGTCTAGGAAGACAAATATTGCTACGGCAGCTTTATTGGGATTTGTAGATAATTCCGTTACCTTTTTCGCATGAATTTATGTGGGTGTTTACGTATTATCGTCACCCTTGAGTTTTGTTTGCTGAACCACGTGTTGGCCTCTACGTTTCTTTTGTGCTATTGTGGCTTCTGAAAATTTGAATATCGTGTTCTCCAAGATTGGGGTAAGTCTAAGAGAATTACATTTTGTTGGCTTCCAGAGTTTTAATTTCTTTGTTTTTTCTTCTATAGGAACCCGTTGTACGGTACCTGTTTTGCGGTATCTGTCGTTCGACATCACTGTCGTACAGTAATATTTGATGGAACACTGATTCCTGTTTTGTTGAGATACCCGTTGTACCTTCTGTAAATGGCTTGTACATTTTAAGAGGTATGAAGCTACCATCTCAGAGTCTGCTGTGAGGAATACCGCCCGAAGGTCCTGTTGCATGCTCATCAAGGTCCAGAAGGACTCCGTTACCACATCACCTACTAGTGGACTTCCTTCTCACCTGTTTTCGCAGCTAAGTATAACAATAATTTTTAGACTATGGAATTTACACTTCGACTAACTTGCTAAGATCTTGTGCTAGTCGATCTGGTTATTTCTCATGTTTTAAGATCTAACGAGTGATCCGCAAATTTCATTTCTATCATCTTATCTTGTGCTAGGTCACAAATACAGTTGTTTAAGTTTTGCCTTATACTTAAATTGGACTTCGCTGTATACCGGGTGAGTCCAGTAGTATTAAATGTCAAAGCTCTGATTAATTACGTACTCTTGAAACAACCTGAAGTGCGACTCAGTTTAATTTTCTGGGAATTAATCCCTTACAGTAAATTCATTTATTTTTTTTTGATTTATTATTTTACCTATGTCTAAGATATGCTAATTAAATATCAACCGCAAACATAAGCGTTTGCGAATCACGTAAATACCAAAACCAATTTTAATATTTAATAACTTAACTGTTTAATTTTCTTTTATTGTAGTTATACCGCCGTTGCTTGGCGTCTTATCCGAATTGCCTGTAATAAGTCTGTAAGGCTTATGAAACGTTTCTGCCGCCGACCTGCCTCTGGTAATAAGTGCGGAGGATATGTCACTTTTTCTTTCTTTTATTATTTTATTTGTTATGGAAAATAAATATATTTATCTTATGAAACATTATAGATGTAAATTAATTCATAAATTAATTTAAATTTTATTTAGTATCTTTTTTTTTAATAAAATACAATATTTAGTATATAAATAAGTAAATTATTCAAAGTAAACTTAATAGAACTAGAAAATAAATTACATTATGACTACACTTTCATTATAACATTTATCTAAATTCACTTTATTTATTTGAATAGAAATATTAAATAAGAATACTGTCCATCTTTCTTTTTTTTATCCTTATAATTTCATGACGTAACTAGCACTTGGATAAGGTTTGTGTAGCTGTTTCTCATACAGGGAGATCCCGCTGGAGGGACACAGCCAGTGGCGTTATATAGAGATCGCAGGTAGGTTACCTCCTAAGGTAGCGTAGTGTCCTGGTGCCCAGACAACGTCGCTAGCGTCGCTGCCGACCGGCGTTCAACCTATTACGTTCTTGAACCGTCACGCCATCTTCGACGTGAGTTAGCTCGGCCCTGCGATTCTCAAATACTTCCACCTCGCTACAGTGATCTCCCTAACCGGTATTTACCTTAAGTTTATTTATATTTCCGTAGCGACGTTGTTAAGCACGTAGCAACATACCATTGGTTTTGCAATATGCCTTTATCGCCGACCCCGAGAATGCAAAATGAACACGTTATATCTTCTGTTAATGCTGTGCAAGGTTCCATATTACAGTATTCTTTAGAACTTTCGGAAAATGAAGTGGACATGATAATATATAAATGTCTCGATGAGAGTTGGTTACATAAATATAGAAAAATTGTAACAGTAGCGATCTGACATGTTTTCGATTTAAAATATTTATAAAATTTCTGCTTCTTCCGGTTATATCGAAAATGTTTCAACTTCTTTATATCACATGCAATACCCTCATTTTTATTATTGTTTTGTATTTCTTTAATAATTTTAGGCCTAAAATTAGTTTTTGTTGAATTATTTTATTTTTTGAAAAAAAATATTTGCAAAAATAATGCCCGTGTGTTCAGAAAAAAAGTTTTTATAGGGGATATGTAAATGTCTTATTATTTTTAAATTGCAATTATTGTGTTTGCTGGTATGTTACATATCAACTGTAGAGTACACTGCAGCCAGGAGAATGTTTTCAGAGTGTGAGATGTATTCAATAATCTAGGTAATGAAATGATTCGTTGTGCCACACACATACTAATGGTTTAAAAACAGTGAAAAGTATTTGGAAAATATCTATTATTTTAAGCATCCCAAACAAAAAATAAACAGTTTCTTTTATTTTTATTAATGTATACTACCTTTCATAGTCGATTCTTCATAATAAAATATAAAGAGTGTATGTACGTTTTCTATTATATTCTAAAACTCTATAACATTTAGATACAAGAAAGTAACTACACTTTAGCTCCAATTTTGAATGTACAGTGCAACAGTACTGAGAAAAAATATAATATATTTATATATTGCGCATAAAAAAATTACAACAAATAAAATAACTCCAGGGCTAATTTTACAGACAAGCTTTATTACACAAAGCAATTCTAGAATTATTTATAGAATTCAAAACATTAAGGTATTTTATTTAAAATACAAATTCCGGTCTGACCGGAAGCGCCGAATTTTAAACATATTTTAAATGGAAAGAACGTGTTTACAAAATATTAGAGGCAAATATTCGAAAACGTCCCTGCTATTACTTACCTATAATATTTTAATCAAATCTCGTCGAGACGAATCTTATATACAACAATAAAAAACAAAAAGGCAATTAAAAAAAAGATTTCTGTATTATATTCTGTGAAACTTCTCTCCCTAATTTGCAACACATATTTTACGAGCTCATTGACTTGAAGCAGAAGTTCAAAGAATTAAAGCTTTTTTATCGAAGGATAAAGCTAGAAAAAATTGCTTAGTGGCCTCAGAAAGAAAGGAAATCTTTAAACAACACTAATATCCAAAAACTAATTAGACAATCAAAGATTAATACCAAAACTTTACCAACTGGATGGGGTATTTCTCATCTAAGCAGCTGTGACGATATCGTACAAAGTACAACTACTATATAAAGCATAGCTGACTCGTCCGCCATTTTGGAGATAACTGCGTCAAAATGTAGCCCATATGAGAACTGTCAATCTGACTTGCCCGCAATGACGTCATTGACAGCTAAAGTGAGCATACCGGTATAAGTGTATCGTGATATGACTGACATTTATCTCCAGAATGGCCGACGAGTCAGCTGTCCTAAATATAGTAGCTATAGTACAAAGTGTATAGAAAAAAGTGATAAATTATCATCAATCCCATATCTAAGACTTTCTTCTAAGGAGTCTGCAAGCTGATAAACAAACAACAAAAAATCAAGTCTTTCCTAGAATGAGACCGGGCGAAATTTCATTAATCGCTAAATCTCATTCATTAATTTGCGCGTTTGGTGCGCGATAAGCCATAAACGTACCCTCCCTTAAAAAAATGAGAGAGATTCCCAGATTACTCGTTGAAATAAAAAAGCTAAAACCCACAATAATTTTTTTTCCCAAGCACTTCAATATTTTGAACTTCTTGTATTTACAACAAAAGCTGTGCCGACACTGCAAAAACTGAATTTCATGCATCGTAAACTGCACTTAATCTGGTAACAGCAATCATGCAATGCTGTCAAATTGCAATTATGGTCATCCTTATTAGAATAGAGGTTTATGCGAGAAATCCAGCTGCAGACCGATCTCAGCATGAAGAAGCGGAATAGATAGATGCATATATTATATTATTGGAGACTGTATTTTCCAGAGTCTTTCTTCTAAACTAACGACGACCTGGTGAACTGCAGGGGCTTCCCCTACATATATATCAATACTCTGAAGAAAATCCACATAATTACGAAGAGTTCCTGTGAACTATATCTGTATGATAACTTTTTCTGAAAAGAATAGTAATATGGCAAAAGGGGTCGCGGAGTACCTGTTCTCTTCAGCTGTGACATACAAGACCATATGAAAATTCTACCAACGTACAGAGATCATTTTTTAAACAAAAATAATACTTACTTATTTGGGAAACCTAATACAGCAAAGTCTATTTGTGACTACAAGGTAATCAGCAAATATGCTAGTTTCGCAAGCTATTATAGCTAGAAAATTGCGTAAGCATCTAGATACATTGACAAAGTTTTAAATATGACAGATAATGATATCGAGTAATAATCTACATTTATGGGCCACGCAGTAAATATATAGAGATTCTTATAGCCTGTCTATCAAACCGCTAAAGTGAAAAGTTGCTATTGCTTATGGAGAAAAGGCAAGCAGTGCAAGCAGCAAAGGCAAAAGATTGGATGGAATAAACTTAGATTTAAATATTGATTTTGACTTGACCGTAAATGACGACGGAGAAATAGGACCTCTACCAAGCGATTTAAGAGTAGTAACGCATTGTTTCTTACTAGTGACCACATGTGATATTGCAGATTACACTTTGTCTGACATTGCTTCCAATAGGGCTGCTGTAAATAAGACAAAATCAGCCAAAAAGATATTGGTGGCATGGACAGGTGAACAGATAAGTGTGAGCAGCACATTTATCTCAAATCACCACAAAAAGAGTCTTCCACCAAAATGGCCTGAATGTGTAGCTATGAAAGAGAAACATCCAAAACTGTTCAGCAAAATTAAGTTTTGCTGAAAATTAAGGTAGCCTTACAAAATGAATATACAAAACGAAAGCGTTATAGTATATTAAGTATGGAGAACGGTAAGGGATGTTTACCGTTCGAAGACAATTGTTTGGAGGAGAGAAGCGACGACTCCAATTATTGTCTGAGAACGGTAAACCTTACCGTTCGACATGCTTATAACGTTTTTTGCGCGATCAAAACTAAATTTCAATTCATTTCACTACACGGAATTATCGAAAATACTTGACAATAATTTATTAATTGGAATAGGCTATTATAAAAACTAAACAGTTTCCATGAGGTTTTTTCAAACATTCTGTTTTATAATTAGCGTCGTGTCACTTCAGTTTCTGTTTTCCGTGAAGTAATTGAAATCAGAGAAGAAATTATGACCGATTTCGACTCATACATTGAAAACAATTTCGATAGCGACTTGGAACAAGCATGGGCTACCGGGTGTTCCGCCGTAATACCCGAAAAATCGCGGGAACGTTACGAAAATATGGTGCGAAACAAAGAAAATAAGCGGTATGAATGAAAAAATTATGTTGGCTTATTTTGTACAAAGAAGCGAGAAGTTAAAGGCACCTGGCAGTTTATGGCCTGAATATTCCATGCTGAGATCAACAATTTTTCTTCATGATGCGATTAAAATTTCGCAATTTACGACTCTTATTGCATTTTTGAAAAGGAAAAACGTAGGATACAGACCCAAAAAAGCAAGCGTTTTCACAAGGGAAGACATGAACCGATTTTTAGTTGAAGCTTCAGATCAAACATTTCTTATTCATAAGGTAGGTAAATTAGAAATACCTATTTTCAAAATGTATGTTAATGGTGCATATTCATATTAAGGTCGCAATGATATTAGGAGTGCCAGGAGCTTGCAGAAGAGAAGAGTTATACAATATAACTACGAAGGATGTTCAAGATCGTGGTGAGTTGATTATTGTAAAAATTCCGCAAACAAAAACCAATATTGAACGGACCTTCACTCTTGTAAATTAAGATGAAAAAGTTCATTATTTGGACATTTTGCGGAGGTATATTCAACTTCGACCAAGCAATGCTAAATCCGAACGTCTGTTTCTGGCTTTCCACTATGATAAATGTAGAAACCAAGTAGTGGGGAAAGGAACATTTGGAAGGTGGCCGTCCAAAATTGCAGAATATTTAAAATTATCGAATCCAGTTAGCTACACCGGCCATTCATTTGGACGTACATCAGCAACATTGTTGGCCAAGAAAGGGGTGGATATTCTAGGATTGAAGCGGCATGGAGGATGGAAATCTTCTAGTGTGGCCGAGAGTTATGTTGAAGATTCACTTTAAAATAAAATACAATTTGCAGAAAAAATATTGTATGATGTTAGAGACACATCCTTCAGTATTCCTGATGGTGCACAACAAGTGTCTTCTGATACTATTTCTTATGCAGCAGTTTCTACGAAAACAAGAAACAGTGAAATTAATTCTTTACCATTGTATATTCATAATTGCACCTTTAATATTAATAGCAACAAATAACTGAACTAAACAATTTCTGTCCGTATATCATCTTCATTCTCTAATTTTTAAGTGACAATTACTTACCGTTCAGCTGAACGGTAAGTAAATTATTTACCGTTTTGTTAGGTACAACAAACAGTAAGAACCACTTACTGTCATGCACACACGCCTAGTAAATAATCAAAAAAGATTGATCGCGCAAAAAATAATTTTTACATTTCGTGAACACATATGTTGGATATTTTATTCTATATTTGTTTGTATTTCTGTTATTAATAAATAGGGTTTCAAATGATTTCCTTTGAGTTCAGCATATTTTCAATTACAATCCCAGGGGTTACTGGATATTATTACTGTATAAGAAAATCGTGCAGTAGAAAAAGAATTTAACTCTACTGAGCCTTTTTTTTGCTGCTGATGAGACATAGAAAGTGAAATTATATCATTGAGCTTGCCTGAACTTCATAATAAAACAATATTTTATTTATTGACGTAACAAAACAAATTACTTAATAATCAGCGACTATGTAAAATATAAAAAGGTATTATATATGAAGAATAATATTTTTCTTTTCAATAGTTCTATACGGAAAATTTGAAGACAATAAATTGCAGTAATTAAACATTATGACTTTACTACAATAATAAATATATAAATTGTACGATGCAAAACAAAAAAAATGGATAGTTACTGACGCTATACTGTTTACAGCTTAAAAGATTCACGTGCTTTTAATACTTGTATGATACACAAAGTATATATTACACGTCAACACACAGTAGCAACACCGCAAGACGCTGCATTGTTTATTAAGAGTACACATGTATATGTGACTGACGCTCTAAACTGACTCTGTAAAGATTGATATATACATAAGTTTGTATTGCGATGACGCTTTAAAGCGCGTTTCTATAGAAAAGAAAATGAATGAAGATCTTAGGATATAATATATGATAAAGAATTTTATGGGGCAATTGCGCTGAAAAAGAGACACATACAGGAGACAGACTACTAAATGAGGCCTTAGCCAGAATCTCCTCGGTTTTGAAGATCCATCTTTAAACGTCGCCGCGAGGTAGACATTGTCCACCTATATATACAGGGCGTTATAAATTAAGTCGGCACTATTGCTAACTTTTAATGAAGCTACAATATCAGTTAAATTAGCAAAGTAGTATTTTTATCATTGGACAATGATGGCAGAACCGAAAAGACAGTTGAATTTCTAATTTTCGCGCTATTTACAAAAGTAATTTTTTTTTAAATGGAACACCCAGTATATTTTTGCATATGTTGAAAGAAGGAGTTATTTTAAAAAAGAAAGCTTTCATACATTATAGACAAAAAATGAAAGTTGCGGCAGTTATTCACTATTTTGTACAGCAATTCATATCAATAAAATCAAGATGGCTATGACTAATAACGCACACTCGGAGGAGTGGGAGTGCTTTTTGTATGTTTAAATTTTGTTTCTTAGGTTAAGTTAAGTTAGTATTGATATACTGTTGATAAGTACAACATGGTTTCTTCGCATTATCGTTGTATTTAATCATTTGGAACAGTGTGATATGTGAGAAGCGTATATCGTGTGTCGTAAAAACTCTGTAAGGACCCAAGAATATTACGCTGAGTGTTATCCTCTACGCCCGCAGCCAGATCGACGCTATTATCAAACACTGTATCGACAATTCAGAAAAAATGATAATGTTTTCAAAAAAACTAGAACAAGAAAGAACTACGTAATTAGTGAGAAAATAGAAATTGACGTTTTGACTTACTTTTTGTCACTGGTACTTTAATTATTCAGCGTAGAATGTAAATGCATTTCGTCATATTTTGTGGAGCGATGAATCGAATTTTGCTAATTCTGGAATTTGAAATAGAAAAAACCATCACTATTGGTCACGAAAAAAATTATTGTTGGAACGGCCCCATGCTCCACAAATACGGTTTAGTTTTAGTGTTTGGTGTGGATTAATTGGCTCGACGATTGTCGGACCATTCTTTTATAATGGTACATTAACCGGGCAAAGATATTTACAATTCATGATTGAACATTTAGAAATATTTTTGGAGAACCTGGACTTGGCTACTCGGCAACATATACATTTTCAACAAGATGGAACACCAGCGCATAATCATCGCGAAGTACAAATTTTTTTGAGCGAAATGTTTCGGAATAAGTGGATAGGTACGAATGGACAAATTCAGTGGCCACCACGGTCCCTGGATCTAAACCCTATTGACTTTTAGTTTTGATAATATTTAAAAAATGAAATTTACAAAAGGCGATATGAAAACGTTGTAGAGCTGCAAAATAAAATAATTACTATTGCTAATAACATAGGCGCAAGATCGATTTTAAAAGTAACTCGCAATGTACATAAACGACTTCGGATGTGTATTGGACAAAACGGTGATGTCTTCGAACATCTATTATAATAAATATACATAATACACAATGCTTGTTTAATATTTGCTATTTTTTTTTATCATAGCCATCTAGATTTTATTGATATGAATTGCTGTACAAAATAGTGGATAACTGCCGCAACTTTTATTTTTTGTCAATAATGTATGAAAGCTTTCTTTTTTAAAATAATTCCTTCTTTCAATATATGCAAAAATATACTGGGTGTTCCATTTAAAAAAAAAGTAACTTTTGTAAATAGCGCGAAAATTAGAAGTTCAACTGTCTTTTCAGTTCTGCCATCACTGTTCACGATAAAAATACTACTACTTTTCTAATTTAACCGATACTGTAGCTTCATTAATAACAAAGTTAGCAATAGTGCCGACTTAATTTATAACACCCTGTATATATATATATATGTACTATGTAGTGTATGTAGTACATAGTGAAATACAGCGTCAGTTAAAAACTGAATTTCGTCAAATGTATATATATATATATATATATATATCAAAAATGACGTTTTTCGCGGTTATGTGATGACAAATTGATATTTTGGGTTATTTGCCGCGTTGATTCAAATCAAGTATGCATATACGAAATAATTCGTATATGCATAAGTGATATGAAATGTAATGCATATCTACACCACCAATTGCTGACATTGCAAATATCAACGTGCAGACAGCTGTTTCGATCTAACCTGGATCTCGTCAGTACACGAAGGTGATATTTGCAATGTCAGACAAAGTCGGATTTCCTGCCTATATACTTGATTGGGTACCAAATGCCTATGAGAAGACTCCCAGCGGCATCTGTGATCCAATATCAAGAACGCAAGGAAATGTTAACCCTTAGTAGAACATCTACTTTATCGGGCAACTGTAGATATGCATTATGTAGGTGACTTTACCTACTTAATAAACTACCTGAAACTACCTCCCCAGAAAGGTTATGTCAAAAATGACGTTTTTCGCGGTTATGTGATGACAAATTGATATTTTGGGTTATTTGCCGCGTTAATTCAAATCAAGTATGCATATACGAAATAATTCGTATATGCATAAGTGATATGAAATGTAATGCATATCTACACCACCAATTGCTGACATTGCAAATATCAACGTGCAGACAGCTGTTTCGATCTAACCTGGATCTCGTCAGTACACGAAGGTGATATTTGCAATGTCAGACAAAGTCGGATTTCCTGCCTTTATACTTGATTGGGTACCAAATGCCTATGAGAAGACCGATAAAGTAGATGTTCTACTAAGGGTTAACATTTCCTTGCGTTCTTGATATTGGATCACAGATGCCGCTGGGAGTCTTCTCATAGGCATTTGGTACCCAATCAAGTATATAGGCAGGAAATCCGACTTTGTCTGACATTGCAAATATCACCTTCGTGTACTGACGAGATCCAGGTTAGATCGAAACAGCTGTCTGCACGTTGATATTTGCAATGTCAGCAATTGGTGGTGTAGATATGCATTACATTTCATATCACTTATGTATATACGAATTATTTCGTATATGCATACTTGATTTGAATTAACGCGGCAAATAACCCAAAATATCAATTTGTCATCACATAACCGCGAAAAACGTCATTTTTGACATAACCTTTCTGGGGAGGTAGTTTATTAAGTAGGTAAAGTCACCTACATAATGCATATCTACAGTTGCCCGATAAAGTAGATGTTCTACTAAGGGTTAACATTTCCTTGCGTTCTCGATATTGGATCACAGATGCCGCTGGGAGTCTTCTCATAGGCATTTGGTACCCAATCAAGTATATAGGCAGGAAATCCGACTTTGTCTGACATTGCAAATATCACCTTCGTGTACTGACGAGATCCAGGTTAGATCGAAACAGCTGTCTGCACGTTGATATTTGCAATGTCAGCAATTGGTGGTGTAGATAGGCATTACATTTCATATCACTTATGCATATACGAATTATTTCGTATATGCATACTTGATTTGAATTAACGCGGCAAATAACCCAAAATATCAATTTGTCATATATATATATATATATATATGTTCTCTTTCAGGTTTCCGCGGGTAGTAGTATGTGTTGTCACTGGATTCCGGGTTTTCTTCCGCGTTTCCACTGCTTGGTCTTTGGAAAGACCGATGCTGGTTTCTTGACGACGTTTCGGCAAAATCACACTTGCCATCTTCAGGTCTGCGATAACTGTCTGCTTCTGCTTCTTGTTATTCGTAAACTGACGTTTTCGGGATTCGGATGGTGGTTATATACTTCGTTAGCGTGTCGGTTGGTTGCCCTTGGACGAGTGTGTGCATGGTTCCGTGTCGTTGGGCTCGTGTTTGGAGTGTGACGGCTGGTTTGCGATGTAGAAGTATTAGTTTGGTGTTCTTTGTTGGTATCTGTTCTTGTTAGTGCTGGTTTCCATGCTGTTGGTAACCTCTGGGTATCATCTCGTGAATTCAGATTGTTCGGATGTTTTTCAATTTCGATGGCTTCCCTGATGATTCTGGTTTTAGTATGTTCGATGTTCGCTAATAGCTTGGTGTTACTGAAGTCTATCGTGTGGGATGTTTCTTTTACATGTTGAGCCAGAGATGAAGTTTTCTCGTCTTTTCTTACGGAATTTTTGTGTTCGTCTCTTCTTGCGTTTACCCTTCTGTTCGTTTGTCCAATGTAAGTTTTTTCACAGTTGAGGCACGGAATTTCATAAACTCCTTGGTTTTCTAAAGGTATTTTTGTTTTAGGGTTTCGAAGGACTGTACTGATTTTTCTGTCTGCTTTGAATGTTGTTTCAATGTTGTGTCTTCGTAGGATTTTGGATATTCTATCGGTGGTGCCTTTCACATAGGGTAAGTAGGTTTTGGCAGTTGGTGTTTCTTTTTCCTCTTGTGGTGTTGTTGGTTTCGGCTTGGATGCTCTTTTGATAGCAGATTCACTGAAACCATTCTGCTGGAGTGCCTTGTGGAGTTTGTCCATTTCTTGGGTGATGTTATCTTCGTCTGCTAATCTCTGCGATCTTGTCACTAGGGTTTTCACTACTGATTGTAACTGAGCTGGGTGGTGGTGAGACTGAGCGTTCAGATATCTGTCTGTATGGGTGGATTTTCGGTATACCGTGTGACTTAAGTTCCCATTTTCTTTCTTCTTGACCAAAACGTCGAGGAATGGTAATTCGTTGTTCGATTCTATTTCCATCGTAAATTTTATTTTTGGATGGGTTTTGTTTAAATGTTCCAGGAAGATGTCGAGGCGGTCCTTTCCATGTGTCCATATCACGAAAGTGTCATCGACGTAGCGTAGCCAGAGTTTGGGTTTGTGGGTGGCCGTCCTTAGTGCTGTTTTTTCTAAGTTTTCCATAAAAAGGTTTGCTATTACTGGTGATAGTGGAGAACCCATAGGGGCGCCTTCTATTTGTCTATAGCGCTGATCTTCGTAGATAAAGTATGTGTTTGTCAGACAGTGTTTCACCAAGTTCATTATGTGCACTGGGGGTTGGTATATCCGTTCGATGGTCTCTAGAGCTTCGGCAACTGGTATATTGGTAAACAGTGATACTACGTCGAAGCTTACTAATAACCATTCTGGTTCTACTTTTTCTTGTCTCAATAGATCGATGAAGTGGCTTGCGTTCTTGACGTAAGATTCGGCTTCTTCGACATGAGGTTGTAGTTGTTGGGCTAGGTATCTAGCCAATTGTTGAACAGGTGATCCAATGGAGCTGACTATGGGTCTTAGGGGTGCACCTTCCTTGTGGACTTTAGGTAAGCCGTAGAATTTGGGGCATCTTGATGACTTCTCCCTTGGAATGAGTGTTGTCTGGATTTCCTTGTCGATGGGACTCTCCTTGATTTTAGTTTTGGTTGTTTTCTCCAGGTATGTTGTTGGATCCGTGGAGATTGGTTGGTATGCTGGATCCTCCAAGAGGGTTCTTATTTTGGCGTCGTAGTCGGTTGTGTTCATTACCACAGTAGCATTTCCTTTATCGGCTGGTAGAATAATAATGTTTTCGTTTTCCCTTAGTTGTTTCAATGCCAGGAATTCTTCATGTGATAGGTTTTTCTTTGGTGGTTTGGCTGTCCTTAATATTTGCGATACATCTTGGCGGATAGTCTCGGCCGTATTCTTGTCAATCCCAGCTATAGTTGCTTCTACTCCACAAATTATTTCTTCTACTGGTATGCGGGCAGGAGCTATTGCGTAGTTAAATCCTTTAGCCAAAACATTGTGGGATGCTGCGTCCAATCCATGGGTGGATAAGTTGTATACCACTTTGAGTGGTTTGTTCTCTACTCTGGTGTCTCTGGGTTTTTGTTCTGCTTGCAGGTGGTTGAACTTCTTTATTTGTTTTGCTTTTGTCCAATCGGTATTTGTCTCGGAACGGAATTCACTGAGCTGGTCCAGTATTCTCCAAATTATCGGGTGGATAATGTTGCTGAGGTTCAGATGTAGTTGCAGTAATTGTTTGTTGGTATCATCCAACATTTTTCTAGTCTCGTGGATGGATTCCCTCAGTAGCGCCATACTTGCTTTCTTCAGAATGTTCTTGGTTTGTCTGGTGTTTCTGTTGAACTTCAGTTTCAATGTCTGTGGCACTATGTTTTCCTCTCGGCAACGTTGTAGAAAAATCAGGTCACAAAGCAGTTTGCTTCTTCTTGTTCTTAGTTTTTCGAAGGTCTTGGTTTGGTGTAAAGTCTTCTCCCCGTAAAGACGTAATATGTTCTCTTTCAGGTTTCCGCGGGTAGTAGTATGTGTTGTCACTGGATTCCGGGTTTTCTTCCGCGTTTCCACTGCTTGGTCTTTGGAAAGACCGATGCTGGTTTCTTGACGACGTTTCGGCAAAATCACACTTGCCATCTTCAGGTCTGCGATAACTGTCTGCTTCTGCTTCTTGTTATTCGTAAACTGACGTTTTCGGGATTCGGATGGTGGTTATAACCACCATCCGAATCCCGAAAACGTCTTTGGAAAGACCGATGCTGGTTTCTTGACGACGTTTCGGCAAAATCACACTTGCCATCTTCAGGTCTGCGATAACTGTCTGCTTCTGCTTCTTGTTATTCGTAAACTGACGTTTTCGGGATTCGGATGGTGGTTATAACCACCATCCGAATCCCGAAAACGTCAGTGGATTCGGATGGTGGTTATAACCACCATCCGAATCCCGAAAACGTCAGTTTACGAATAACAAGAAGCAGAAGCAGACAGTTATCGCAGACCTGAAGATGGCAAGTGTGATTTTGCCGAAACGTCGTCAAGAAACCAGCATCGGTCTTTCCAAAGACCAAGCAGTGGAAACGCGGAAGAAAACCCGGAATCCAGTGACAACACATACTACTACCCGCGGAAACCTGAAAGAGAACATATTACGTCTTTACGGGGAGAAGACTTTACACCAAACCAAGACCTTCGAAAAACTAAGAACAAGAAGAAGCAAACTGCTTTGTGACCTGATTTTTCTACAACGTTGCCGAGAGGAAAACATAGTGCCACAGACATTGAAACTGAAGTTCAACAGAAACACCAGACAAACCAAGAACATTCTGAAGAAAGCAAGTATGGCGCTACTGAGGGAATCCATCCACGAGACTAGAAAAATGTTGGATGATACCAACAAACAATTACTGCAACTACATCTGAACCTCAGCAACATTATCCACCCGATAATTTGGAGAATACTGGACCAGCTCAGTGAATTCCGTTCCGAGACAAATACCGATTGGACAAAAGCAAAACAAATAAAGAAGTTCAACCACCTGCAAGCAGAACAAAAACCCAGAGACACCAGAGTAGAGAACAAACCACTCAAAGTGGTATACAACTTATCCACCCATGGATTGGACGCAGCGTCCCACAATGTTTTGGTTAAAGGATTTAACTACGCAATAGCTCCTGCCCGCATACCAGTAGAAGAAATAATTTGTGGAGTAGAAGCAACTATAGCTGGGATTGACAAGAATACGGCCGAGACTATCCGCCAAGATGTATCGCAAATATTAAGGACAGCCAAACCACCAAAGAAAAACCTATCACATGAAGAATTCCTGGCATTGAAACAACTAAGGGAAAACGAAAACATTATTATTCTACCAGCCGATAAAGGAAATGCTACTGTGGTAATGAACACAACCGACTACGACGCCAAAATAAGAACCCTCTTGGAGGATCCAGCATACCAACCAATCTCCACGGATCCAACAACATACCTGGAGAAAACAACCAAAACTAAAATCAAGGAGAGTCCCATCGACAAGGAAATCCAGACAACACTCATTCCAAGGGAGAAGTCATCAAGATGCCCCAAATTCTACGGCTTACCTAAAGTCCACAAGGAAGGTGCACCCCTAAGACCCATAGTCAGCTCCATTGGATCACCTGTTCAACAATTGGCTAGATACCTAGCCCAACAACTACAACCTCATGTCGAAGAAGCCGAATCTTACGTCAAGAACGCAAGCCACTTCATCGATCTATTGAGACAAGAAAAAGTAGAACCAGAATGGTTATTAGTAAGCTTCGACGTAGTATCACTGTTTACCAATATACCAGTTGCCGAAGCTCTAGAGACCATCGAACGGATATACCAACCCCCAGTGCACATAATGAACTTGGTGAAACACTGTCTGACAAACACATACTTTATCTACGAAGATCAGCGCTATAGACAAAATAAAATAAATGGGTTCTCCACTATCACCAGTAATAGCAAACCTTTTTATGGAAAACTTAGAAAAAACAGCACTAAGGACGGCCACCCACAAACCCAAACTCTGGCTACGCTACGTCGATGACACTTTCGTGATATGGACACATGGAAAGGACCGCCTCGACATCTTCCTGGAACATTTAAACAAAACCCATCCAAAAATAAAATTTACGATGGAAATAGAATCGAACAACGAATTACCATTCCTCGACGTTTTGGTCAAGAAGAAAGAAAATGGGAACTTAAGTCACACGGTATACCGAAAATCCACCCATACAGACAGATATCTGAACGCTCAGTCTCACCACCACCCAGCTCAGTTACAATCAGTAGTGAAAACCCTAGTGACAAGATCGCAGAGATTAGCAGACGAAGATAACATCACCCAAGAAATGGACAAACTCCACAAGGCACTCCAGCAGAATGGTTTCAGTGAATCTGCTATCAAAAGAGCATCCAAGCCGAAACCAACAACACCACAAGAGGAAAAAGAAACACCAACTGCCAAAACCTACTTACCCTATGTGAAAGGCACCACCGATAGAATATCCAAAATCCTACGAAGACACAACATTGAAACAACATTCAAAGCAGACAGAAAAATCAGTACAGTCCTTCGAAACCCTAAAACAAAAATACCTTTAGAAAACCAAGGAATTTATGAAATTCCGTGCCTCAACTGTGAAAAAACTTACATTGGACAAACGAACAGAAGGGTAAACGCAAGAAGAGACGAACACAAAAATTCCGTAAGAAAAGACGAGAAAACTTCATCTCTGGCTCAACATGTAAAAGAAACATCCCACACGATAGACTTCAGTAACACCAAGCTATTAGCGAACATCGAACATACTAAAACCAGAATCATCAGGGAAGCCATCGAAATTGAAAAACATCCGAACAATCTGAATTCACGAGATGATACCCAGAGGTTACCAACAGCATGGAAACTAGCACTAACAAGAACAGATACCAACAAAGAACACCAAACTAATACTTCTACATCGCAAACCAGCCGTCACACTCCAAACACGAGCCCAACGACACGGAACCATGCACACACTCGTCCAAGGGCAACCAACCGACACGCTAACGAAGTATATAACCACCATCCGAATCCCGAAAACGTCAGTTTACGAATAACAAGAAGCAGAAGCAGACAGTTATCGCAGACCTGAAGATGGCAAGTGTGATTTTGCCGAAACGTCGTCAAGAAACCAGCATCGGTCTTTCCAAAGACCAAGCAGTGGAAACGCGGAAGAAAACCCGGAATCCAGTGACAACATATATATATATATATATATATAAAAAATTAAAAGGAATCGTTAGGGGATCCAGCATAAAAAACATCTACAGTTACAAAGTTCTTTATTTATTGCCAATATTTCGCATTACAAACTAATGCTTCTTCTGGGCTTAACTACAATATTAATATGAATTACAGAATTGAAATTTAAAGTAGTAATAAAATAATCTATTTAATATTAAAATTGACTCACAATTTGAACTTTTTTGAGAGAGAATCGCATCTGACTATGACCTATGTTGTTTTAACCAAATCGTTTCAGATAACATATTAAAAAAAAAACTTTTTTAAAAAACTGGTATATATAAATTTAAAAAACAGATAAATGTGTTAATAAAGTATTAAAACGGACAAGAACATGTTTACCCATTGACAGGTGACAAATCAATGAATTGATCTGTAAGGGACAACCGTATCCAAGCTGCCTACAACTTTAATATGATATTGATAACCTAATGTGTTCAGATTTAGATTTGTTAAAAGAATTTCTCTCTCAAAAAAGTTCAAATTGTGAGTCAATTTTAATATTAAATAGATTATTTTATTACTACTTTAAATTTCAATTCTGTAATTCATATTAATATTGTAGTTAAGCCCAGAAGAAGCATTAGTTTGTAATGCGAAATATTGGCAATAAATAAAGAACTTTGTAACTGTAGATGTTTTTTATGCTGGATCCCCTAACGATTCCTTTTAATTCTTCATTCAGACAGCAGAGACTTCTTTCCAAGTTTATATATATATATATATCAAAAAATGGAAATTACGCGGATACATGAAATAACAAGAAAGAGAATAATAGCTGGTAAATTCCGCTGTAGAGCAACCGTAGACACGTGTTTCTGACTCATTGGTCGTCGTCAGTACGGTGTAGCCAAGGAATAAGGTGGGATAACCTTGGAGATGTAAGCTACACGGAAGACCATCAGGTGACAGACTCCCATTTGTAGCTTCAGCTAGAAGATCCTCAAATTTGAAGACAACAACTAACGTCGCCACGAGGAAGACTAATGTCAACCTGCGTGCGATCCGAGATCCAGGAAAGATAAATCAAAAAATGGAAATTACGCGGATACATGAAATAACAAGAAAGAGAATAATAACGGGTAAATTCCGCTGTAGAGCAACCGTAGACACGTGTTTCTGACTCATTGGTCGTCGTCAGCACGGTGTAGCCAAGGAATAAGGTGGGATAACCTTGGAGATGTAAGCTACACGGAAGACCATCAGGTGACAGACTCCCATTTGTAGCTTCAGCTAGAATATCCTCAAATTTGAAGACAACAACTAACGTCGCTACGAGGAAGACTAATGTCAACCTGCGTGCGATCCGAGACCCAGGAAAGATAAATCAAAAAATGGAAATTACGCGGATACATGAAATAACAAGAAAGAGAATAATAACGGGTAAATTCCGCTGTAGAGCAACCGTAGACGTGTTTCTGACTCATTGGTCGTCGTCAAGGTTATCCCACCTTATTCCTTGGCTACACCGTACTGACGACGACCAATGAGTCAGAAACACGTGTCTACGGTTGCTCTACAGCGGAATTTACCCGTCGACGTTAGTTGTTGTCTTCAAATTTGAGGAACTTCTAGCTGAAGCTACAAATGGGAGTCTGTCACCTGATGGTCTTCCATGTAGCTTACATCTCCAAGGTTATCCCACCTTATTCCTTGGCTACACCGTACTGACGACGACCAATGAGTCAGAAACACGTGTCTACGGTTGCTCTACAGCGGAATTTACCCGTTATTATTCTCTTTCTTGTTATTTCATGTATCCGCGTAATTTCCATTTTTTGATTTATCTTTCCTGGGTCTCGGATCGCACGCAGGTTGACATTAGTCTTCCTCGTGGCGACGTTAGTTGTTGTCTTCAAATTTGAGGATCTTCTAGCTGAAGCTACAAATGGGAGTCTGTCACCTGATGGTCTTCCGTGTAGCTTACATCTCCAAGGTTATCCCACCTTATTCCTTGGCTACACCGTACTGACGACGACCAATGAGTCAGAAACACGTGCATACGGTTGCTCTACAGCGGAATTTACCCGTTATTATTCTCTTTCTTGTTATTTCATGTATCCGCGTAATTTCCATTTTTTGATTTATCTTTCCTGGGTCTCGGATCGCACGCAGGTTGACATTAGTCTTCCTCGTGGCGACGTTAGTTGTTGTCTTCAAATTTGAGGATCTTCTAGCTGAAGCTACAAATGGGAGTCTGTCACCTGATGGTCTTCCGTGTAGCTTACATCTCCAAGGTTATCCCACCTTATTCCTTGGCTACACCGTACTGACGACGACCAATGAGTCAGAAACACGTGTATACGGTTGCTCTATAGCGGAATTTACCCGTTATTATTCTCTTTCTTGTTATTTCATGTATCCGCGTAATTTCCATTTTTTGATTTATCTTTCCTGGGTCTCGGATCGCACGCAGGTTGACATTAGTCTTCCTCGTGGCGACGTTAGTTGTTGTCTTCAAATTTGAGGATCTTCTAGCTGAAGCTACAAATGGGAGTCTGTCACCTGATGGTCTTCCGTGTAGCTTACATCTCCAAGGTTATCCCACCTTATTCCTTGGCTACACCGTACTGACGACGACCAATGAGTCAGAAACACGTGTCTACGGTTGCTCTACAGCGGAATTTACCCGTTATTATTCTCTTTTATATATATATATATATATATATATATATATATATATATATATATATATATATAGTAGCGTTTTCGGGGTCGAAATGAACAACTCGTGCAAATGTTTTAAAACTGTCTGTATATTTACACACTTAAAACTACTACGAATAAATTAGCGCACATATTTATTTCTACACTACTATTTATATTTGTAATGTTTATGTAATAAAACTGCACCGCTTATTTTTATGTTTATTTGAACTGTTCAGTAAATACCGCGCGCGACTACTATTGAATAAATTCCATTGAAGGAATGAATCATTCCGGTACCACAGCGGCTTTTATATCCGTATACAAGAAGCCTAGTAATATGCCACAAAATTATCGTCGCGCCTATGTTTACTCTTCTATTTTTTTGTGGACTTGTTTTCGTTACAGTATATATATATATATATATATATATATATATTTATTGATTTTATTTTTTTTGCTCTACAGCGGAATTTACCCAATAATTTTCTCTTTCCTGTATTTCATGTATCCGCGATAATTCCTTTTATTTATATATATTTATATATATACACCCTGTCCAGTTTAAAATGTAGTACATGGGGATATTGGAAACCGTTGGAGATACAACGTCGGTTAAATGGGTCCATGAATAATCCGACATCAGATTTTGAAATTTTTGTTTCATTGGGCAGATACAGGGTGAAAAAAAAATGCATTTTTGAAAATCTTCCATATTTTGTTTCCTAGAAGAGATAAATTTACAAAAGTTGTAAGCTAGGGATAACAAGTCATGAGGATTTTAAAAATGATTAAAAAAAAATCTAGGTCTACTAGATTTTGCGTGACAATAATCAACTTTTGTTTTTCTTATGGCAGCCATATTGGATTTTGACATTTTTAATATCTTCAAAAAAAATGCTATTCAATGATGTATAACATGTTTATGTTCAAGATAGTAAAAACATGAAAAATAGAGAAAGTAAGATTTTAACATAGTAGGCCGTGATAATAAATGTGACATTTGTATTAAACAACTCTAAAAGCTGTGAAGTTTATTCTGAACTGTCAGTAATCTTATTGTTAATCTCATTATATTGTTATAAGTATCTGTACTGTGCAAACCTAAGATGGATCGTTTTACAAATAGTGACAAATATCAAATGCTGGAGTGTTTTATTTTGTGTGGAAGAAATGATGAATTGGCTGCAGAAATGTATTTCGATAGATACCCTGAAAGGCGGCAGCCAGAAAAAAGCATTTTTCGCCGATTGGGTGATAATTTGATAATGCATGGAAGTTTTGTCAAACCCAAAAAAAAAGGCAAAACAATGAAAATAATGAAAATATTGTTCTTCAAGCAGTAGTTGAAAATCCCCGTACGTCTTTACGGGTAATTGAAAATACACTTGGCGTCGCTAGGTCAACAGCTGGTACCATTTTAAAGCATACCAAATTCAAACCTTATCGTGAAAGAGCCAGTCAAGGGCTTCAAAATGGTGACGAAATACGGAGAGCACAATTCTGTCATTGGTTCATCGAAAAACATAATGAAAATCCAAACTTTTTTGCGAAAATTTTATGGTCTGATGAGAGTCGATTTACTAACTCTGGAATGTTTAATCGTAAAAATACTATCTTTTGGTCCGATGAAAATCCATACCTAGTTCGTGGCATTAGACAGCAAGTCAGATGGGGATTTAATGTCTGGATCGGCGTTATTGATACCCATGTTATCGGTCCATTCTTTTTCAATGAGAATTTAAATTCTGAAAGGTATTTAAAACTTTTACGCACACATGTTGCTGATCGAATTGAAGAACTTCCACTTACCACGTTGCAAAATATGTATTTTCAGCAAGACGGAGCGCCTCCACACAATTCCTTGTTGGTTACAAATTATTTAAATAATCAATATTACAATAACTGGATTGGTAACCAAGGACCAATAGGGTGGATTGCTAGGTCCCTGAAGCTCACACCTCTTGATTTTTTTTGTATGGGGCTATCTGAAAAACAAGGTGTATTCGAGATCTTATGAAAATGTGGAAGAATTACGTTAAGCAGTTGAAGACACAGTGAATGGAATGACACCAAACATGGTTAGACAATCTTGTGAGGCAGTACTAACACGATGTAGATTGTGCATACGAATGAACGGTGGCTTATTTGAACAGTTGTTACATTAATGATGTACCTTTATTTAATGAATACTAATAAATAAAATGTTAAAGATATTTTAACAGTACTTGGAGACTTGTTGTTTTTTGTTTTTTTATCAGTATACACTTAAGATATCCACAGTTATATGGCCTACTATGATAAAATCTTACTTTCTCTATTCATATTTTCACTATCATGAACATAAACATGTTATACATCATTGAATAGCATTTTTTTTGAAGATATTAAAAATGTCAAAATCCAATATGGCTGCCATAAGAAAAACAAAAGTTGATTATTGTCACGCAAAATCTAGTAGACCTAGATTTTTTTTTAATCATCTTTAAAATCCTCATGACTTGTTATCCCTAGCTTACAACTTTTGTAAATTTATCTCTTCTAGGAAACAAAATATGGAAGATTTTCAAAAATGCATTTTTTTCTTTTTCACCCTGTATCTGCCCAATGAAACAAAAATTTCAAAATCTGATGTCGGATTATTCATGGACAAATGAATACGCAACTTTTCTCCCATTTAACCGACGTTGTATCTCCAACGGTTTCCAATATCCCCATGTACTGCATTTTAAACTGGACATCCGGTATATATATATACATATAGATATTAAACATTGTCGAAAAACGTCAAATTCTAGTTTTATTTCCTTAAAATACAAGTTTGTATACTTGTGGTAAAAAAGTTGTTCAAGATGCTGTTCAAACGAAATATGGTCGCATACAGCCAAAAAAAGTTCTTACATGCATTTATCCACTTTTAAGTAATATTTCTATACCACAATCAATTGATTTCAATTGATCGTGGTTTACTCGTATGTTGTAAATAAACGTGTTTTCACTGCTTTTTTTCCTTTATAAGTGTTTCTTAGGAGAGATGGCTACAACGTTCTATGTTGTAAATTGTGAATGTGCTACTAATCTCGATGTTCTTGAATTTTAGCTACTTTTTCTGTATAAAATAGATTTAAATGAACCTTCAAAAACAAAAAGGTCAGAAATGAATAAAGGTATTAATTAAAAAGAATCAGCCTTTACTTACTAAAAAATCTCATTTTGCAATTAATTGTAACACAACTGATATACAGGGTGAGTCATCTCTGAGGGTAAGGCCGATTATGCCTTTATGAGGAAAGATATTTCGAAGCGGTTTTTTTCTTGTGATAGCTGCTCATTAGGAGCACATTTTAAAAATATTTTATATTATACAGAGTGTTCCATAACTTGGTGGCTAACCATAGTTATAGTTTTTTAAATGGAACACCCTATATATTGTTGCATTTTTGTATTCCCCGTATAATTTTTAGTCAAAAAGTAATAAGATAGTTAGGCCTAAAATCTAAAGTTTTTGACTTATTCCCATTTTTCTGAAAAATTCAATGTTTGTATAAAATTATATTTCTCGAAAACAACGTATTAGATGAACACAATTTTTTTGCTAATAGAAGAATGTTTTATTTTTTTACATTTACTAACTGCATGTGCAGAAAGCGGGATTAAAATTACATGACACGTTTGTGTATAAAAGTCAATTTTTTCAAATGGAACAGCCTATATATCAGTTCATTTTTCAATTTCTTATTAAATTTTACATCAAAAACATGTAAGACGTTAATACTTTAAAAGTGACTATTACTGAACTACTGTCGTTTTTTGATATAATTTTGTTAGTTTTTGTATAAAAGTAATTTTTTTCAAATGGAACAGCCTGTATATTATTTTATTTTTGAATTTCTTATTAAATTTCACATCAAAAACACGTAAGACGTTAATACTTTAAAAGTGACTATTACTGAGCTATTGTCACTTTTTGATATAATTTTGTCAGTATGTACTATACTATATTAATTAAAACCATCAAACTGACAAAATTATATCAAAAAGCGACAATAGCTCAGTAATAGTCCCCTTTAAAGTATTAACGTTTTACATGTTTTTGATGTTAAATTTAATAAGAAATTCAAAAATGAACTGATATACCGGGTGTTCCATTTGATAAAATTGACTTTTATACAAAAACTAACAAAATTATATCAAAAAGCGACAGTAGCTCTGTAATAGTCACTTTTAAAGCATTAACGTCTTACATGTTTTTGATGTGAAATTTAATAAGAAATTCAAAAATGAACTGGTATATAGGCTGTTCCATTTAAAAAAATTGACTTTTATACAAAAACGTGTCGTGTAATTTTAATCCAGTTTTCTGCACATGCAGTTAGTAACTGTAAAAAAATAAAACATGCTTCTATTAGGACCTCTTATTGTAAACAATACTGCAAAAAATTTTGTCCATCTAATACGTCGGTTTCGAGAAATATAATTTTATACAAACATTGAATTTTTCAGAAAAATGGGAATAAGTCAAAAACTTTAGATTTTAGGCCTATACTATCTTATTACTTTTTGAGTAAAAATTATACGGCGAATACAAAAATGCAAGAATATATGGGTGTTCGATTTAAAAAACTATAACTATGGTTAGCCACCAAGTTATGAAATACTCTGTATAATACAAAATATTTTTAAAATGTGCTTCTAATGAGCAGCTATCAGAAGAATAAAACCGCTTCGAAATGTCTTTACTCATAAAGGCATCATCGACCTTACCCGCGGAGATGACTCACCCTGTATACATTTTCACCATTTATTACTATATAACGTAATACACAACATGATAGAAAAATTAATTAGCCTACACAGTGACTTCATCAAATGTTTGTGTGAAATTGTACCCACATAAAGACATATAAGAATTAGTTTGTACCATTCCATTTTCAATATGTTTATAATTTATTCTTCTTTTATAATCTTGCACAAATCTTTATAACATATTTCTATCTCCTGAAACTATTGTAAGCCTACAATTTCCAGCATATTAAATAGAAATGATGATATACAATGTGATGTTATGTTGATTGTCCGTGGTGGAAAATATTTTACAGAAGCAGTTTGTTTTTCTTTTGAGACCAAAGTAAAAGGAACAACACATCTATTAACTAATATTAATAATTTTGTCATTATATCCAGTTGCAATGTCTCTGTCTACACATTTTGTGCATATTTACATTTCTTTTAAAACGACCCAATACCGCTTTATACCTGTGAAATTCACCTTTAAAAAATATATACTAACATAGACAATTAATTGTAGCCGCATACACGCTTTTAGATACGGAAATACTATAAATAGATAGTAGTGAACGCCACAAAATGAATAATTTGTATATATACATATGGCTACAGCCAGCATATTTGTTAGTAGAAGTCACTTAATCTGGACACTTTATAGAATAACTAAAACACAAATAAACAACCAATAAATTATCTTATCAAATCAAATCATGTAATACACCTTGCTTCCTGTTGTAATAAAGACACTTTATGATTATTATTATTATTATTAATAAATAAAATTAAGTCTTTTGAACAGTCCCGAAGATAAAATTGAGGTAGAGCTAAGATCTACAATAAAAAATACATCGAGCAGAAATAGAGTAATGAATTCAAATAACAGACCGATGTCATGTTTAAATAAGTTTGTGGCACGAACAACGATACCGTTAAGTTCTTGTAAAATAAAATAGTGGGTGAGATATTAGTATTAAGTTTGACAGAATCAACAGTACCGTGCACACGTACCGTTAATAACCGTTTCTTTACATTTCAAATCAGTGTTGTTCTGTATAGGGTTTCCGATCTGGATTCGACATTATCAGAGATCCGTCTTTTTGAGACTGATTTTCGATTGTTGGGACGATTTTTTTGCCAGCCAGATTTATCTTAAAATTGCCAAGAAATGAAGAAATCGGAAAATCGATCCCTACTAGTATTTCTATAACGATTCATTTTGGTTTAAAAAAATTGCGCGGCCCTGGTTGCTCTCTACATCTATTTTATAACACCGTAAAATTTGGAGGAATGGAGAACAAAGTCTCTGTGTCGTTATTGTTTAGCTTATACTGTGGTGTCTATGGTACGTGCTTCAGGGCGATTGCGATTGGTTTAATAACTAAAGTAATAAATATAGTATCTATTCATCAAAATGAGTTCGAAAAGTGACGTGTGGCTACACTTTATAAAAGAAAGAAAAACAGTGAATGATGTAGGCATTGTTAGGTAGATGTGAAATCAAGCGGCAAGACTACTTTTACTTCAAAAATGACTTGCTATGAGAACACAGTAATATCTACAAAGTTAAATTAACTAAAAGCGATGTGGAAGGCAAATTGTTGCAAAGCTATAAAAAGGTTTTAAAAAATGAATGAAAATAGTTACCATCCAGAATGACCGTAGCTAATCTCCTTGATAACAAATAATAAATTCGTGTATAAAATTAACACAAAAAATAAAATTAAAAGTTACAGCTTTGAACTTATCTACCGACATATGGATTGACACTCTTAATACAAGGAGCTTCCTGGGGTTAACAGTACATTTCTATTGAGGAATACGAATTTCGATGTTTCTTCGCTTGCAGTCATCCCATTAGATGAGCGCCATAATGCAGAATATTTGGGTTGTGTCATTAAAGATGTGTGTGACGACTGAAATATAACACCTGACAAAGTATCACTATCAAGATGCTGAACTTAGTGATAGAAGAGAAATCTTAATAGATCTTAAAAGTATTATGTTATTATATTTTCCATATGTAAACTCAATTATGGAAACAAGTTGCAGATCATGCACGAAAACCTTTGCCATCGAAAAAATCTTCTAAAAACATCGCATATAACTAAGAGTCTACTGTCATTTTATAATTGTGTTTAATACAAAAACAATGTTTTCCCATAATAGAAAAAGAAGGTTTTTCGAGCAGGATATTTTTATCTCTTTGACTTTTTTCCTAGATCGATTTTAAAGACTACGTTTCGAATCAATTTATAAAATAGATTTTTTAGTCAAAGACCGGAAACCCTATTATATATACAGGCAAAGAAGTTTTAATCAGTGCTAGTGATGATGACAACATAGTTGTCGAAATACGTATTTAGCGCTTTAATCATTTTCGTGTATACAGTGCTTTTAGTATATATTATATGCTGTTAGTATCAAGCCACAGTCTCCGATTTAATTTCTTAAATGAAGAACTATAATTTAAGTGGGAGCATTTTATCCACAACAATTCATCAACATTAATATTATAATAATTGTACCTTGCATTTCGATGACCAATGTATTTCGTTTTTAAGTTTGGTTCATAGTAGTCTTCTATATCATAACCATCGTCAGCATCTTCGTAATCAAGATCAACGTCAACCTAAATAAGTAAATAAATAAGTACATGAATGTGAATTTTGTAGTGTATATTAATAATAAATAAGTATAATGTTTTTCTATTACCATGACGATATTTTAACCATTTTTATTTATTTATAAAACGTCGTTGTTAAAGCAAAACTTGAATCTCCAATCTTTTGCTTCACGAAGCCCACGCTCCAGCCATTAAGCTTTAGACATGTGGAATGTCTAAAATATTCGAATCCGAGGATTGAGGCGCTGGTTTGAAAATATTTTGATATAAAAAATTCGTTAAAATATTGTCGATGTAATAGTAAAATAATTTGTGTGAATGCTTACCATATCTTTTGGATCTGATGAATTGTATAATTCAGTATCGTTGATGTTCATATTATCAGCAGAGAGACTGATAGTGGAGCTTGAAGTACTCTGATCAAAATAACGGAGACTGACTGACGGTTCGGCTCCATGTTGATCAATGAAACCCTGACGCAAGCTACGTAGAACAGACAGACGTTGTCTTAAATGCCTAGTTATTATTGATGTATTAATTGTTGTTGGATCAACTGAATGACTTGTCTGATTTGTTGTCGTGGATTGTTCGCTATTTGTACTATAATATAGAAAAAATATGTATATTTTACACACCACAAGCTTGCTACACCAATTCAATGGCTATATGACAAACTATGTGTAACTTTACATATTTATATCTAAAGACTAATTAATCTCAACGCATTAATATATTCGTTATATTTTAAAGCTAACTCTAATTCTTTTGGTAATATAAGCAAGTCAAACAGTTTTCACCTTTATTCTAGAACTGTATATGAAGTATCTGATATAAACATGCATTATATCAATTCAATATTCAATCTTTCTATCTTCTAAATCATATAGGTATTTAAATTGAAGTGTTTTGAATTTAAACATTCTTGAAAACGTTTTTTTAAAGATATTTACAGAAAAGACATAGCTACTTATAAGCAAATAACATAAAGTAGTTAACAGTGATCAAATTAAAATACAAGTAATAGCAATAAATAAAGCAATAAAGAACACATATATTAATTTTTAATTTAATTCAAACAGATAATGAGAGCGTGTATCAAATTTTAACTGAATTTTTCAAGGAATATCTGTAAACATATAAATAATGTGTACAAACTTATTCTTGAAGATTATTGATAATTGTGTCAATATAAAATAGGAATCTCAATTAAATACTTAAATCTTAAGAATGCTCCATCCATTTAAAAAATATTTAGTTTCAATAATTAAAACACGCCTTATTATTGATATTATACCGGGTGTCCCAGCTAAGACTTTCGGGTCATATATCTCCATCATTATTGAACGAATTTTTATAAAATTTGAAATATAGACAATTTATTAAGTGAAGAACCGCTGCGCTATACTGAAACAACCATAGTCTTTAAAACGTCAATTTAATAACAAAAGTTGATAACAAAGAACGACCAAAAAACGAGAACACTAAAACAAAAATCAGATGAAAATGTCATAGTAGATGTTCGAATGTACCACCATCCGCTTCAATACATCTCTCTAAACGAATCATAAAATCATCAATAACGTTTCGCATCATGTTAGCATTTATTGATGCAAATGCTTCTCGGATTCTGTTCTGCAAATCTTCAAGAGTTGTAGGCGGTGTTGAATAAACTTTTGTTTTGACGTATCCCCACAGGAAGTAGTCACAGGGGGTGTTTTGCTTCATTTTTTCTGTAGAGGCTTGATTTTTGGTGCTTAACCATCTAATAAAGATATTTTCGTGAATTTTGAAAAAAAAGAACGATGAGTGAAAATTACATTTTTTAACTTTCACTAATTTCAAAAGTAACAGAAGAATCCTCATTCAATACAGTATCTACATTTTAAATTTTAAAAACATTTGTTCAATAATAATAGATATATGACCTGAAAGTCTTAGCTGCAATAAAATCTCAGAAAGGGTAGAATTATAACATTAATAAAAGTGATAATATAATAATTAATAAAACATAGTGACAGTGTATTAATCAAAAAACCCCTACGATATAAGTGAAATAGCCAACTATCCTATATAAGTCATTCAGAGAATGTGAAGGTAAAATTGCACTATAAAAGACCGTTCCAACTTTAGTATTCAGTATGTGTCTTATGGAGACAGACAACATAGTTGTCAGTTACGACAATGACAGGTTAGATTGGTAACTCATTATAATGACACGACATTTTAAATACTTGTTGGTTAGAATATTCTATATTATTATATTATAATATTAATTTGACACTTGACAGGAAGGTTATGTTGTGATACTTACACCTCACCGATAATACCACCCATAAACATAATAAATCAAACTGACAACATTGCCTTGAAATAAAAAAAGACAGTTTATTACAAATTGCCTACGGTAGTAAAAGAGGTATATATCCCATAAGAGACTGTACTGAATACTAAGGTTGAGACGCTCTATAGTCAGATTTGGCACAATAATGCCGATATACCATCTCTTCTCCGAGACCGACAACGAAGTTACCAATACAAAGAACGAAGTCTATTTGCAAAGTTTGTTGTACAAGTGTTTTCAATTCATGAAGAATGATCATATTTCATCATTCTCGACAAACTTATCCGAATGTCAATTTAACGTTTATGACAGTCGCTAAAAGACTGATGATTTGGAGTCGTGTCAACGTGTCATGTCGAGTATTTGACACTCCCTGCTAAGAGAATCATCAGCAATTGAAGAAAGAATGGATCACTTACAGTACTGGAACATACGCAGGATTACAATACAAAATGCACTTCACAAGAGTGAAAGTGTTAACTTTTCACAAATCAGTTGGATATTGTATCCTTAACACATAGGTACACGTTTTTGACAATTACCTCGGTGCATATCCATATTCATCCGGTCATTACCTTATTTTAACAATTAGCTAAAAATAATAGTAGTAGGTATCCCGCCACTTGGGCCAGACAGCTGACGTCATGTCTGGCTGTCTGGCCCAAGTGGCGGGATTGAGGTTCCATATGAATAGAGGTTTTGTAACTTAGAGGAGGGTCGCTGAAAATCCAGCAACAAGACGACCTCTATCGTTTGAGGAGGGGGAGGGGATGTATCGTGTCAGGAGCCATACTAATAGGGGTTCCGCAACTTAGAGGCAGGTCACTGAGGCCAAGGTCACTTTAACAAGACCACCTCCAGCGTCTGAGGAGGATGACGAGGGTGTTGCATTGTGTGAGGAGGAGGAGTGTGTGGGGCTACAGAAATAACTAATAATTACGGAATAAAAATGCTTACGTGCACTTACCCTCTTTTCTAGAATCTGTTCCACAAAAATAAATACAGGCGGTACTCTAAAAGACATCGGACAACAACAAACCCAGATCTATTTCGCTGGTGCCAAAGTACGTCTTGCTCTGATGAGCGGCAGGTTACAAATGAATTCGGACTAGTCGATTCAGAGCGGTAGAAATAAAATACACAAAGTTGTCTGTAATATTCTGCAGTTCAAAATCTTTGTTGAAACAAACAACCGTATAATTACAGTATAAAACGATCATGGGTAAAGATAGACTGATGAACTTACCCTTTTTAGAATCCTCTGCACATAAATAAAAACAACCAATGCTTAAACGAATAGCAGGTACAAGTTACACAGCTCTATGACATAAGACACAGAAAAGCGTCTTGCTCGACTATGCGATCGGCTTCAAATGAACTTAGTCGAGTTATGGCTATATTACTTCAATTATATTCCTCTTCATGGATTCCGGAGTCTTCTAACCAGATATCTAGGCGACTCTGAGACCATCAGTGAGGAGGGAGTCTCTTTTTGGATAAGCGAATCTAGTGGTTTGGCTACTTGCTCATGCCAGTCGATGTTCAAAAGCTTTGCTGAAACAGATAGTCAAATAATTATAGAACACAATGAATACGAGTAAAGAAACTGGTACCCTTATCCAATTTTTAGAATCTGTTCTGCTGAAATAGTGCTCTAAAATAAATGGGTAACAATTACAGTGGATATAAAACGATACAAAACCACGTCTTGCTCTGCCGAGCGATAGGTAAAAAATGAATCCGAACTAACCGGTGCGGGCCCCACCAGAATTAAAATACATAGATTTTGTCTGTAATATTCTACAGCTCAAAATATTTGCTGAAACAGATAATTAGATAATTATGTAAAAAAAAACGGCTACGAGTAAAGAAAAACTGGTGTACTTGGTCTTTTTACAAACTGCTACAAATAAATAAAAACAGACATTGCTCAAACATACAATGTGTAGAAAATACGTAGGGTCTATAACATAAGTACATACACATCTTAACCTGCTAAGCGACCGGTAATAAATGAACCTGGTCCAGTCGAGCCGGTGTTACATCAATTATGCCCCTTTACCTTGATTTTTCGGAAACTCCTAACGTCCTCTACTCCAGGCGATTCTGTGACCATCAGTAGAAATGGTTATTAGGAAAATATATATTTTCTCAATTGTGAAACATACTGCATTGCTCATATATTTTTCATAACAAAATTGTCTCGCTCTGCTAAACAATGGGTAATAAATGAATCTGGGCTAGTATCACTTGGTGGTTCTGAAAACCATAGTGAAAGAAGGTTTGGGGAAAAGATAACAGTGTTGATAAAAACGTAACCTTTGTTCGAGATGGGCGAAGCAAACAGATGTGGGCCAAGTAATTGTAAATAGAGAAATATTATCACGCTGATTTGTTTTAAAACTTCCTATACATCACATAATTACTGATGTAGTGAGATTAGAAATTAATATCTTACCTATACAGGTTGTGTCAAACAACATTAGACAGAAGGGATCTCATGCATGCGTATGTATGATGTATACGCATGTATATGTATGCCAACCCGATACTAATGCCGGCGACGTATATCATATATAGGTATGCATGAAATTCCCTATGTCTAATGAAGTTTAATACAATCGGTATATTAATAATATAATTAACGGTGTAGTGTTTCAGCCAGTATATTTTTCAAGCTCATATGCTTTACAATCATGTAAAATTAAAACACTTCACATGATATTTATTTGTATTTCTGTAATTTTTGTTTTCTTATTTAATGAATTTAAAAAGAATTGAAACACTGTAACTATATTTATATATCTATACTTAAATGATTTTTTCTTAAGTATTGCGGTAGTATAGAAAAGTAGCATATAATAAAGTAAATTAAAATTGTTGTGTTTAACGTTTCCATGTATTTTAACAGTTTTGTCAAAACCACTCCATATATAAAAAGGTAAATTAATTATCTCCATTACCTGAAATTTAAGCAAACTACTCTTTTTAGTATCTAAATTTTCTTAGTATTGTATAATATGTTATGTGTGTAGATCCACGGAAGTTTGCAAATGATTCAACCTGGCATATAAACGTTTAGTATTCGTATTGAAACGTAGTTATAATAAAGTAACGATTTCTTCTTAGATTTTGTGGTAGCAGAGAAAACTAATATATAATAAATAAATTAAAAAACCTGCTTGTTTAAAGTCTTGATATGTATTTTAACATTTTTGCCAAAAACAATTCATATATGTATATAAACGCAAAGTGTCCCCGTTACGTGTAAAAAAAAAGTTAAACAAACTATCCTTCTCAATATCTGAATTCTCCTATACCGCATATGTTATATGTGTGTTGTACTAGCGGCAGTTCGTAAATAGCATAGATATAAACGCTTGGTACTTGTATTTTATACGATATAAAACAGAATTTTCCCATTCATCTAGTTACTAGTAGAAGGTTATTTTTTTTTCGATTAATAAACACATTGCATTCTATTCACCTTTTATTTATAATTTTGTATACTTAAAATACACTTTATTATGTTTACACGTATATATAATTTTATGTATTAACTTTATAGTTTTTGTAGAACTAAATGAAACTGCTGTATTTATGTTCCTGTAATTCTGACTCGTCCTAAATGCTTTGGTTTCAAATCGCACCTCCATCTTATGTTCATCCGTTTTCCGATGTTTTCGATGTTATGAACATACACAGTTGGTTTTCTTCTTCTTCTAGTACCATACCATATGTTTTCATAGTTGACAAGTTTGGAGTTCTTTTAATCTCTTGCTATGGTAGATGCAACGTGAATGATTAAAATTTGTGGTGATAGCTACTTAGCAGTTTAGCTGCAGATAGGCAAAGGCTGGCGCTCGTTCAGGTTTAAGTGAGGTAAGAAAATTGAGTTGTATATCTAGTTGATGGCCTAGGTTTTAGAAAGGCTGTTCTCTCTCTTAAGAAACCTAATGCAAACTTGAACATATTGTTTTTTGTTGCATTGTATTTATATATCGCCAATTCTAGCCTTATTATGGCCAAACGGTAAAGAATCGTAATGATCGTCTAAAACTCTCTTTTTAAAGTTAGTTCGAAATACCTTCGTTTCGGCTCGTGTCACCACACTGTGTTCTGCCGTTCTTCTAATGTTTTTCGATGTTATATACACAGGTGGTTCTTCTTCTTTTAACACCATATCTCGAAGCTTTTCGTAGTTGACGAGTTTGGAACTCATGCTACTAATACTTATACCTTTCACTTTGATCGTCTCATTCCCGGAAGGTAGTTGTCGGAAACTATATAACTTGGGCCCTCCTGAAACAAACTCTTCAATATGTTCCCCTCCAAGCTCATCTGTCATATCGCCAAGAAAATCTCCAAGAGGTATATCGTATTCACCAGGTCTGGATACATATATCACACTGTCTGTATCGTAGTACAATACCCGGTCATCAAGTTTCTCCAGATACGTATAAAGTTTTAAACTGGCTTGGGCAGCGGTGTAGGCTGCGATGACAACATTTACAGTAGCCAGAGGATCAAATACCTCATCCTTATATCCCCAGTTGACAACCAGTGTGTCTTCATTTATAGGATACATGGTGTTTACATCGAGTGCGGGGTTGGTCAACATATTGAAAAACTGATCCGGTTTAATAACTATGCTTGTCCTTTCTTGGTTTTCTCTCTGACCGAACTTACCCCAAAAACTGGTTATTAGGGCTTTACCTAGTTGACGTAGTCCAGGGTTCTAATTAATCTGTTTGGGGTCGAGCTCCACTCCTTCTCTCTCGAGATATTGTTTGATATATTGTAATTTCTCGTCTTCGTTATCACACCCTGGAGGCCACCCAGACGCTTGCTGTTTTATTTTTAAAAATTTATTTATATAATCTGTAAACAGTCCGCCAGACCTGGTTTCGGTGTTATATTGCTCAATTTTATATTTCCACACTTCATAAATTTCCAACATCTGATATCCCTTCTCTATAGCTTTACGAACTTCATCAATTACCCAGGTACCTGTTAATGCTCTTTCATCTACAGTGTGCTTACAGATGGGAGTACAATCCTGGGCGCACTTGTAACACAAGGAAAACATTAGCTCACTGTTTACTTTTACAGGTAGCACAGGATGGTAAAGATCGTTAGGTGGTAGAATCTTGCATTTTATCAATCCTTCGGTCTCTTCTAAATTTAAATTACTACATATATCTCCTATTAAAACTTCGGGATGGCCTATAGGGTATTTCAGGTATTTGTTAGTCCAGGGGTACAGAGAACACACATCTACATATTTTATTTTTTCATCACCCTGTACCTTATAATATGCTTTGGTGGCATTCGTTTTCCCGCCGTAGAATGCATCACGGGGGTTAAGAGGTAGATATCTAATTAGAGGATGGTTTTCTGTATACTCACAAATTTCATTATTCATTTCTCTCCGAAAATCGCACTCCCACTTCTCCACAACTGCATAACCGGCCGTGCGTAAACGTTCTGTCTTTGCAATAGTATCTTCATAACGGCTCTTCATAGTTATTGACGGGTTGTCGAAACAGGTTTTATTACGACTATGATGGTAACAGCGCGGGCACCCGTGGTAGTAGCAGCCGTGGAACTCAAACACCTGATTAGTTGAAGTGCAAAAACCATCGACTTTAACTCCACATATTCTCACTTCTTGCTGTTTTAGACTGTGTATTACAGCAAGGTTACGTTGTCTTTCCTCCCATAGCAACCATTGTATGGCTACTCTAGACTGTGTATCTCGACACCTGTAACCACCTTTAGGAATTATTCCGATAGTATCAGGCTTGAGGAAATTTCTCCTGAATATTTTGTTACAGGCTGCTGGGAGTGTTGCTGCCTCTGTAAAAGGACAAACACCTCCTTCACTTATCATTAGTTTGCGGAATTCCAGACAGGCACGAGTCAAAATTTCGACATCAGAGATACAATAGTTAGCTATTTCTTTCTGGAAGTTGAACTCATAATCCTCGAGTGTTAGTTCTGCATGCCGTTTTAGAAATTTCTGACACTCTAACTCCTTCATATTGCCGGAGTCATAAAATTCAATAGGTGGTAATGGGCCCACATAGTTTTGATTCTCCGATTTGTTAAACAGGTGTGGAAAGTACCCTTTCTTCATCTCTGTGAAACCGAATACAGTTGGTAGTTTCGACAGAGCCATAGAAAAATAGTTTAAAGAGTCCAAGAATTTTACATTTGCAACAGTCATTAATATTAATTTTGTACCGCGCGTTATCAGCTCTGGGGTAATGTCTGTCCTTGTTAATATATAATTTAGTAAAAACTGGTGGTCAAAACCGCCTGCGTTGTGTCCTATCACAATTATTTGCTTATAAGCCTTCCGCAGACCCATAATATACCCCATTAGAGATTCAACAGGCTTACTACATAAAACGTGCCACCTTACACCACATTTCTCACAAAAACGCTCATCAGAATCCAAGCATTGTTCACAACACTGTTTAAACGCGCATAATGTAGGAGTATGTAATAGACCCTCGGGTGTTTCTGTTTCCTGGCTGGTCTTCAAATCGTAGAATATATAGAGGTTGTTTTTCGAAGCGTTGATATTCTCGGGGCATTGCTTTATATAACATAAATGGTCAGAAGGTTTGTGGCTCGAACAGCTTTTACAATATATTTCACCACATACATGTAGTCTATTACGTTTTACAGTCTTCCAACAGCTTTCACATCGTCTTATCTCATCACATAATGTTTTACCATTTATAAAAGCCTTGTGGTTAGCGTAACATTGCTAACCTTTAAATAATCTACCACAACTGGTGCATTTCACTAGGAATACCTCGGGTGAACACTTTGGAGACTGTTGACAGCTAGGACATGTTCCACCGCACCATGATCATAAGGAAAGTGGCACTCCTCGCAGAAGTAACGGCATACGAAGGCAGCTGTCAATGATGTTATTACGTTGTAATGGCCTTGATGATACAACAAATTTATTCTCTTCGGCCCGCCGTCACCTTTCAATATAGCATCGCGGCCCTTTACACCATAACTGTATACAGTTATGGTATAATTTTTAAGAAATTCCTGCAGCTGTTGTAACTCGAGAGTACCACCACCGTCTGGAGATATCTTTATACCAGAAGATTCAAACAGGTGTAGAGTACGAGTGGTCTGCTCCTTTCCGGTGTTCTTGCGCACACGACAAAAATCAGGGTCTCTATCAACGTACGCCCTGGCAACAACTACGGCTCGTGGTAAACAAAGGTTGTAGTTGTTACTGATAACGATGATCCCCCGGCGACTGCGACATTCTTCTTCAAAGGTGTTGTATTTTATGGGTCGTCCTCTACCTACGGGCATCCTCACAGTGGTTACTCCCAGACAGAAGGTCTCCGTAGACACACCCGAGGAGTTTGATTGATATATTTTTGATATAACATTCCAGACATCATCGATAGTTACATCGGAGGCTTTCTTGAAACTCAACCAGCCATCCCCTCGTGTGAAGTCTTTAGAATAGAAAGTGAAACCCACTTTGTCGGTATTTCTCATCCCATGTACCCCCTTGTTTACTATCTGGGTTACGGCTCCTTTGATCCAGCTGAGAGGGTTCTCGCCGTCCGGGACAGACTTGATTCTGAAATCCATTGCTCGACCGGTGAGACCGAAGCGGTGAACTTTCTTGCGCACGTCCTTTGTGATAATATATTTTTCCATTATCTATAAAAAAAAAATTGTTGTATACTATGTATTTGGGCGTCACAAACAGTGGTAACGAAACACCCATTTACACGCACGTGCGCACACACATACATACGTGTGAGTATACACGCACATGCATATAGTAATAAGTTGCAAAACTCACCTTGTTGCTTGTATCGCACAAATAAAAACGCGTACCTACTTCCCTGACAATTAACAAGTGATGTACGGACCTGTACTGTTTAGATTTACTAGTGTAGACAACGAAACACGTCTTACTGTGAGAAGAAAAAATATCCAAAACTATGATGCTCAATTGTGGAACAAAAATGGTTATAGAAAACTAGTGCGGCACTCACGGATAAAAAATACACTTTTGTTTAATAAATAACAGATAGAAATAATACAAATTTATACTAGAGACACCAAAAACACGTCTTGCTCTTACAAAAGTTCGGTAACAAATGATTAAATTTATTAATGTTTTAATTAAGTGAGTTATAGTTGTAAAGACTCCTTGAAGTTCAAAGGCACTACACACAGGCTCGCCGTAAACGGCTCTTCAAACAAGGAGGAGATTCCATGCAGATTAGAGTATTAAGAGCGTTGATGCGCCCCCCGGAGCCGGTAGGTTTCTGCCGAAACATTTGGCGTTGAATGTCACTATGGACCAAGCGCCACAGCCACTCATCTGGGTAAACCCTAGGAATAACCTCCCTTTCAATTATTTTATAATGCTATTACTTTAACAATAATGCTAGGTATCCGATAATACTGATCTGTGTCATCAACGCTACAATGACGAAATACGTCAGAAAACTAGAACTATTAATAAATAAAACTTACGTCAGACTTTCCGGCTGATACAGATACAGGCGTGAGATAAATATATGAAATAATACTACCCTGAGGGTTGAAGTATGTACCTAGTTCGGAGACCCTACAGGTCCCCAGCCAAATGGTTTACAGCCGTAAAGGCCGATTAAAGTTAAAATACTGCACAGAAGCTATGGTAGAGTGAAGAAAAAGTAGTAATACATGTAGCAGCGTTTCTGCCTATACTATACTCGCTGCATATTTTTAAATCTAAAATTGACATCTACGACATTTCGTCTGGTTTAGAACTAGATACATACATAAACAAAAACAGTTCAATATATGCAGCTGGCTCCTGGTTGGTTGTCAGAAATCGTGCAAAACAGTCAAAATACTAAATATAAAAAATACAACGTGAAATTCATGGCATTATCATCGAGGTCGTCATTTGTGTATGAGATGTGAGTATATATACAGGGTGTAACAAATTAAGTGTAAAACATTTCAGGGGGTGATTCCTTAGCGAAAAAGAGATAGGGTCTTTCATATAAAAAAACTTCAATGGAGCATCCCTTGTTAAGATACAGCCCCATAAAGGGGGTACATAAAATTTGTTTTACAATTTTTCTCACAAACACTAAAAATGTAATTTATTTCCAATGTAACTTTTTGTCTGATTATTTGTTTACCATTTAACAAAATAAGTGTAAAACATTTCAGGGGGTGATTCCTTAGCGAAAAAGAGATAGGGTCTTTCATATAAAAAAACCCCCATAAAGGGGGTACATAAAATTTGTTTTACAATTTTTCTTACAAACATTAAAAATGTAATTTATTTCCAATGTAACTTTTTGTCTGATTAACCATTTAACCATTTAAAAATTTATTCCCAATAGCTTGTTTCATTCGAAACAAAAAATGTCTCTTGAATTTTTTGCCCATAAGTAATCAGTTCGCAGCAAAAAATTATTTTACGAACAACTACAGAGATACATCGTCATAAAACGAAAATGTAAAACTAATTTATTTAGTAGGCCGCTAGTAGTGGTATCACGCTGTCAGTTTGTAAATTTTTGAAATTGAATTAATACTTAATTGTGTGTCGTTGTTTTGTTCGTAATTTGTTAGTTTAATAATTCACTTGTGATTAAAATGGCATACACAAATGAGGAAATGGCTGATATGCATTACGTTTACGGTCTGTCGCAGGGGAATGGGTTAGAAGCTTCTAGAAGATATGCTGAAATGTATCCTCAACGGCAGCTTCCTTCGCATAGAATATTTGCCCGACTTCATCAACGATTACGAGAATATGGTTCATTCGACAAAAGAACGCAGGATTGTGGTTGCCATCGAGAAGTTAGAACAACACATCTTGAAGAAGCAGTACTTAATTTGGTTGAAGAACAACCTACTAGCAGTACTAGAAAGATTGCTTTCGAGTTAAATGTTGATCATATGACGGTATTTCGAATTTTAAAGGAACAATTCTTATACCCTTACCATCTGCAACGAGTACAGGCACTGTTACAGCGAGATTTTCCGAACCGTCTTGAATTTTCCAATTGGATGCTGGAAATGATTAGAAGAAATCCTGACTTTCTGAAGACGATCGATGCGTGCAGGGTAATTAGAGAGAATCCAGGAATATTTGAGCGAATACGTGGCTCAATGCGCCGACGTCTAGACGCATGTGTAATGACTGAAGGTGGACATATTGAACATTTACTATGATTTCTACATGTTTTATGTTTTGTTATTAATAAATTAGTTTTGTTTATTCATCTTTAATCATATGTATTTTGATGCAGGTAGTAACTACAAAATAACAATACTAATCCAGTTCGCATTTATGACGATGTATCTCTGTAGTTGTTCGTAAAATAATTTTTTGCTGCGAACTGATTACTTTTGGGCAAAAAATTCAAGAGACATTTTTTGTTTCGAATGAAACAAGGTATTGGAAATAGATTTTTAAATGGTAAACAAATAATCAGACAAAAAGTTACATTGGAAATAAATTACATCTTTAGTGTTTGTGAGAAAAATTGTAAAACAAATTTTATGTACCCCCTTTATGGGGCTGTGTCTTAACAAGGGATGCTCCATTGAAGTTTTTTTATATGAAAGACCCTATCTCTTTTTCGCTAAGGAATCACCCCCTGAAATGTTTTACACTTATTTTGTTACACCCTGTATATTATCCAACTACAATTTCTTGATATACACTTCAGGGAAGAAAACTGGATATGTGGCAAACATCCGGAATCAGCACAGAAAGTATACGTTTTACTCTTAGTAATTTAAGATAATATGCTTTAATGTGAGATAAAATACTAATATGATATTATTTACGTAAGTATACAGCAGATTTAAAACTGTGTTGAAAAATGTTTTTAAAAAAGAACACTTTAAATAAAAGACAGTTTAAGTAATTATGATAAGAAGTTTTTTGTGGCGTTAATTTTGATAAATACAGATAATTCGCCAAAGTATATTTTAGTGTTAAATGGTTAGGGTTATAAATAGTTTTAATACAAATCCACAATGTAGCATGTAATGAACTGTATATACTAACTGAAAGGGAGGCAGGGTACTTCCATTTAAGAGAGAAATGTGCCAGGAGCAATAGAAAGAGATAGTGCTACGTTGTGGTATATCCATCCTTAATTGTTGCATGCTCATTTACGGAGTTTATTTATATATACCTTAAAACACTGTAATTATATAAAAATCATTCTTTAGATAATTTTTCTCCTTTTATAACACCTGCATCAGATAATAATGTATAATAAATACGCTAAAGTAGATTTATTTAAAAAAATATATTTCCAGTTATATGTATATATATTTCACTTATAGCATAAAAGGGTACAAGACCTTCGAAAGACGAAGCTGGTGTTAAATATGTTTGAAAGTATTTACGATATAACAAGTCTCTGCATAACAAAGAACACTAATGACAAATTCTACAGATATATACACCTTAATTAGCTAAAAAGTTAAAACAGTATAATTGTTTCAAAAATATTACATATATGAACGTACAGGTTTTAAATAAGAGGTGGTACGTGAAGTTGAAAAGTAAAAAGAGGGGGAAAAAGGCAAATACATTTTAAAATACGTTTTTATGAAGAAATACAGCTGTTATAATAACACAGTGAAGAACTATCATATAATGGTATCTGACTTTAAACAGCAGCGAATGCTCGATATCTGGATAGGAAACCGCCGATAAATAAAATTGGTCATATAACATAATGAAACACGTTAAATATAATCTACTATGCACGTCTTTTTTTCTTTCTATATGTTTATTTAATATAGCCACGATAATAAAAATATTTCCAATTTTAATACAATTATCGATGAGCACATACCTCAATATTGGTATTTAAACACAAGATTATATAAATTTAAATATGCTAACTTATCTTGATTTTGCCAAAATACCAATACACTTAAAACATAGAATATTTTTAATATTTACGTATTAAAAGTATACTTAATCTTGTTTCTATTGTTCAAAAAGCAACACCTATTTGTGGAGGGAGGGGTACCTGTTAGGTAGATTATTCTATGAATATATTCAATATTAGATATGACCGCTTTGACAAGGAAAGTTTCATAAATCCGCCTACGTGTATACACATCTTCTAGGTCGGGGTTGTTCTCTACTCTAGACCAGACTAATTTCAAAATTCTATGAAAAATAAATATGTAAACATACATGTTCCTATACTGAGTTCATACGCATAAGGCATGTACCTGATGTACCTATTAATGTAGATGCTACATATATTAAGGTGCACGCACACTGAGGCGAGACGAAGCGAAGCGAATTTATTACGCCTATAGAAATGTACGTAAGCTTCGCTTCGGCACACGACGCAACGCCTCAGTGTGCGGGCACCCATTTGATTACGTGCATTTTTATCAGGCGTAATAAATGCGCTTCTCCTCGCTTCACTTCGCCTCGCCCCAGTGTGCGTGCACCTTAAAGTTATAAATTTAAGAACGCTGCCAAACATTTCCATATTTTGGACAAAATTGTTTTACTCTGAAATGTAGTTATAATAAAGCCAGCAGCCATTGTAACCACAACATAACATAAAGGTACAAAAACTCTGAAGACGAAAAACACGTCTCTGTATAACAAAGAGCACTAACATGACAAATTCTAGAGACATATAGACATTATAGCCCTTAATTAGCTAAAGAATTAAAACAGTATTCTATAATTGATTTATAAAGAAAATATAGTTAGTAACTGAGGTTAAAAAGTTTTAAAAAATAGGGAAAAACATGTTTAAAATATTCTTCTTTGTTATGATGAAATACAGCTGTAATAATTGCACAGTGAATAATTATCATAATATAATGGTACCTGGCTCCCAACGGTAGTGAATTCAGGATATCATGTCTATTGCCTACAAATAAAAATTGGCTACATAGGCTTCATGAAACACGTTACATACAGTAAACCACAACATACTACGAATATATACTGAAAGGGGAATGTAGTGGGGATTGATACATTACATCTGACGGCCAGGCAACTATATCTTACTTGATCTTACTGACATATGTCATTCGTTTATGTGAGTTGTTCGTGATCTGTCAAGTGTCTGTTATAGTAAAATTATGGATATGGTGTATACAATTGATGAGAAGGTCCAGATTGTAAAATGGTATTTTCAAGGCCACTCATTGATGTCTATTATAGCTCTCTTTCGGGATACTTTTGAAAATCGAATTATTCCTTGTTTGAATACCATTCATCGCATCAAAACTAATTTTGAAAAATTCGGTTGTGTTTCGCCATCGTTTCATGTGAAACCTCAAAATAATAATAACCAGGATCTCAATGTAATGATATGTGCTAGCGTGGGAAACAATTATACTCTGACAACATCACAAATAGGACAAGAACTGGATGTATCACGTGAAACTGTGAGAAGAGCCTTAAGGAAAAACAAATATCACTCTTATCATGTTCAGAAGATAAATGAAATTTTTCCACAGGACAATTATGATCGCATTCAGTTTTGTTTAGACATAATTGAAAAATGTGCACTGAATGAAGGCTTTATTTCGAACATCCTTTCCCATCCCATTCTTACATGGCCGGCATAATCCAGCGATACTACGATATTGGTCCAGAACAAATAAACACATTGCGTATACTGCTCACACACAATACCCACAAAAGGTTAATGTATGTGTTGGGATATTAGGCAATAATATCATTGGCCCATTTTATATTGATGGCATGTTGAACGGACAGAAATACTTAGATCTACTGCAACACAGTATTATTCCTTTTTTACGCGGAATACCTAACATTGTAATGGAAGACATTTGGTATCAACAAGACGGATGTCCTGCCCATACAAGCAGGGAAATACGTTTGAAGACCGAATTATTTCAAAACGGGGCACAATCTATTGGCCTGCCAGGTCTCCTGATTTGTCACCAAATGACTTTTTTCTGTGGGGTCACATAAAGTCACAAATATACGGCTACGAAGAACAACGTGCAAATAATTTAGAAGAATTTAGAATAACTGTTTGTTAAAAATCACCCCCGAAGTCTTGTCCAATGTACGGCGTAACTTTTATAATCGAATTGCGTATTGTTTAGAAATAGAAGGAGGACGATTTGAACATTTAATGTAGTATAATCAACCGAGAATTCTTGTTTATAATTTATTATTTTTAAGTTCTATTTATTTACTTAATAAATATTTAATACCTTTATATTTTAACGCCCACCACTACGTCATCAGCGTGACCTTTCTACCAGATGCGTGCGCTGCCGACCGCGCAAATTTAACAACAATAATAAACCACAAACACGCTATCAACACAAAAATCAGGTAGCAGTAAATATGCAGTAAATGTTGGTCACTGTTGGTGGTAAGGACAGCCGCGAAGTTTAAAAATTTTATACCAAAGCCGTCTATTGTCCTACTTTCTCTTATACCGAAATACCGTTGCTGTTTCTTTCCCGCGTAAAATATAAAGGTTCATTGCGTTCGCCCCACCTTTCCCCTATTATTGCTAAGCGCCAATGACATCACTGTGCATTTTCGTAGTTAACTGTGTAATACTGTATAATCTACTAGATAGGTGTTTCCTTTCTTTGTATTTTTTCGTATTTACTTAATATAGTGCGTTATAAAAAAAATATTATGACATGTTCTACATATAAAATTAATTATACAACAGAATTAAAATAGTGTTGAATAATGTTTTAAAGAAAAATGTTATAAAGAAAAGGGGAGTTCCGTAAATATAATAAGAAGTTGATTATGATGCAAATTTGGTAAATAGGTATATATACAGCAAGAGCGCGCGAGGTATGATCACCCGATGGTATACGTAAACTCGCATCTAAACGTGGTCCGATAATACATATTAGAGTAACGGCACAACATCAGTGTTGCGATTGCTGTTACAGTTGTAACAGATCTGTTACGTTTCACTATGTTTCATTACGTCCTTACGAAAGTATATAAATCTATTACGTTTTCATGGATTTTTCAACGATTTTTTTACTTTAATTCAAATCTTGTGTCTAGGATGAAAATATATATTTGCTAATGTAGGACAAGTGTGCATATAGTGATTTAGCTGCTAGGGGTATTTTTGGAACATTATCACTAGTAGCAAAATCACTATATGTACACTTGTCCTACAATAGCAAATGTATATTTTCATCCTTCTCAAATATTGTCATTTTGCTTACTTGTGATATGGTGACAAATCTGACAATTTTCTTGACAGACATATATCTTTGTTGCTGTTCCTATCGTTGTTGGTGGCGCGGTTTTCTGAAACTGTCAAATATAAGGCAGATGATGATTGGCAGTATAGGTTAGATGTTCGGAACTAAGCTCAGGTTATGGATAAGTAAGTCTTATCGTTTATGAAAACAATGATATTAATTGTACGTTAATAGGTTCTTGATAATATTGCCTCGTAAAGACGGGGAAAGCATTCGTAATGGCAAAAACGTTGTATTTAACACAGTTGGGGCCGAGGAAAAGAAAGATTTGGTTCACAAAAGTGCAACTGGTAGGTATATTGACTTATTGATACCAATAATAAAAGAAAACGTAAAGATTCTTATGATCTAGATTCTGATACTGCAGAATCTTCAAGAAAAGATGAAGATATGCAAGAGATAAAACAATCATCGCGAAAACATCGAAAGAATTATAAACAGCGACCGAGAGCGGCATAGCAGATAAAATTCGGCAAGTGGCTCACAACTACATCTAGCCAAGAATCGTACTGTAATGCCTGTCACAAATTGATAAAAGGGGGTATAACACACGTCGATCGGCATTCTAAAACTTTGCTGCATCTTAGAAGTTTAAAAAGACTTAGAAGATCCGTCAAGATTACAGCAGTAGTGAAGTCTTCAACTGAATATAAGTTGCTAGAAACAGTAAAAACGTCTGAAATTTTAGTGGTTGCATTTGTAGCAGAGCACAATTTACCATTTTTATTATTAGATCACTTTTCAAAATTACTGCCAAGTCTGCCCAGATTCAAAAGTAGCTAAAAGGGTAACTATTAATAGAAAAAGTGGAACTGATCTATGTGTAAATGATTTAGCACCTGCTCATAATGCTGTCCTAACAGAAGATTTAAACAATACTTTCTTTTCATTAATGGTAGATGAAACAACAGACATAAGCAGTGCTAAGGCTTTAGCTGTGGTGGTAAGATATTATAAGAATGGTAAAATTATAGATGCTTTTTTTGATCTTATTAAAGTTCATAACGGGCAGGCTGAGACTCTTTTCAATTGCATAAGAAATTCTTTGAATGAAAATCATATAAATATAGGTAATATGTTGGGATTTGCTGCAGACAACTGTAATGTTATGATGGGCAACAAAAACAGTGTAATGGCAAAATTCCAATCTGTAGTGCCTCATATTTTTATTATAGGTTGTGTGTGCCATTCATTTAGTTTGTGTTCATCTGTGGCATGTTCTAAATTACCAAAATCTGATGAAGAACTTTGTCGTGACATAGTTAATTATTTTTCAAATAGTTCCAATAGATTAGGACATTTAGAACAATGTCAAATATTTTTAAATTTGAAACCTAACAAATTATTGAAATTAAGTCAAACTCAATGGCTCTCTTTACAAGCAGTTGTGGACCGAGTAGTACAAAATTGGGATGCTTTAATATTAGTTTTTACTAACGAATCTTTTCAGAACAATATTGAAAATCCTGACGCCATACTTAAAGCTTTGAAAAACCCTATATTTAAGATGTACTTTTTATTTCTAAGCTATAGTTTAGAGCTTGTAAATAAACTTAATATTGAATTTCAAAGTGAAGCTGTTAAATTGCATGTTTTGCTACCCAGGATTACGTCTTTGTATAGAACAATTTTACGTAATTTTATTAAGAAAGATTATTTGAATAATAATGTTGGGGATATAGAGATTCAAAATCCCCGTATTTACTTACCACTTGATAAAATTTATTTTGGGGCTAAGTGTGAAGAGCTTATATTAAAAAATAAAAACAATATAGACAGGAAAGATTATAATGGTTTTCAAACACACTGTCTAGCGTTTTATGTAGAATTATGTAATCAAATAAAGAAAAGATTTAATTTTCATGATCCTGTTTTGCAACAAGTTAGCATTTTAGATCCACAAGTAATTTTTGCTGGAACTGTAACAACCCTATACTCCATTCAGTCTAAGAATGGAGTATTGGGAAAGATAGGGCTTAAAATAAACGTTTGTGATTGGTTGAAATCGAGTCTGCATTTACACCGGCAAAATAATCGCATTTAGCTCGTTCTGTCAAAAATTTGTTTACTGACAGTTTTGTTCAAAGAGTTTGTCGATTTCCATATTTTACATAGTTATTTGTTGTTAATATTCTTAGAAAATAGTTCTTCTTAGAACTCGGAAGTGAAATATTGATTTGTTAAGGTATTTTATCACTTTCGTTAACTTTCTTTTCGTACTGACAGTTTTGTTCAAAGAGTTTGTCGATTTCCGTATTTTACATAGTTATTTGACATGTTTGTGCACCTTCGCGAACGCTACGAATACTGCTTGAGTCTGAACGGAGGGCATCTTGGACATCAGTTTTATCGGGAACGTCGTCGTGAATAATGTTTGCAACGCTATATAATGAAAAGTAAATACATAAATAATAAACGTTTCATAATATCAGTACTGTTTATTTTGCCGCATACCGTAGTAAATACTTGTTAATAATAATTAGAAATATACTTTTTATTCTATTCAAGATTTTTGTTTACGTATTCAGTGTTTCATGTTTTGTGAAATAAAAGTACTTATTCATGTTTATAAGAGATTTTTTTAAAAAAGATATGAAATAATACCCTCCTTATTGCTTTATGGTCTGTGATATTAAAAATACAATTTTATCAGATACATTTACTTTTGTGGATTTAATGAATTTCCGTTCATTTTAATATTAATATTTCTTCTGCGGTATTTTTAATACATGATCTTCACATTGCAGTTCATTATTTGCTGTGTTTGTATACAATTTCATTATAGCTGCGACAATCTAGAACAATAAAATTAGATATTGTAAATAAGATAATAATTGAAATATCTGCTAATGGAAATAGTATCTAACATTTATTGGATTTTAACATGAAATATTGCCTTTTACACCTTTCACTCGCATATTGATAATGATACCCCACATTCTTGAATGTTGTCGAATGTAAGCGTTCTATTTACATGTAGACACAACGTGTTATTCAATATTTTCCTTATATTTTAATATTTTATGTGTGAGCGATATTCTGTTTTGGAAAACTTATCAAATACTGATTAGCTGTTTGCCTTTTCATGTTTGTTAGTATGGTTATCATTTTAAAAGCAATATAAGCCTTACTTAAATAAATGTCAATAAACACGTCAAAACAAGTCAAAATATAATGATATCATATACAATGTATATGCTATCCATCTGACAGTAAACATATGATTTATTTGTTTTCAAAATACAAAATTCATCGTGTGTAAACTGTGCTCATATTGTAGCGCCATCTACTCCATTCTTAGACTGAATGGAGTATAGTTCCCTTAGCTAACAGATTTCCAGTGCTTTATGATGATATTGAAATATTGAATTCAGAATTTAGACTGCTGCAAGATAGTAAGGAGCTTGAAATATACAAAAATAAACCGGTAGTAGAATTTTGGAATACAATATTTGAAATAAAAAGTAATCTTGAAGATATGATGTTTCCAAATCTAAAAAAATTTATCACTGGTATTATGAGTTTACCACATTCCTCCGCGGCTACAGAAAGAGTATTCTCGGAATTAAATTTAATAAAAACGAAGCTGAGAAACCGTTTAAAATTGGAAACTTGTAGTTCACTTATCCACACCAAAGAACTGTTACGAGACTATAGTTGTTTTAATTTTAAACCAAATTTAAATGAGATTTATAAAAATAAAGAATTCAATAATAGTCAAGATAAGGGGCCGAATGTAAAAGATGGGGACGGTAATCTGCTTTAGAAATAACATGATTTTCTTGTTTTTTAATGTTTTATTTGAGCCAGATAGTGCTAGTCTTATGTTATAGAAGCTTTATTTTTTGTTGAATTTAATATATTTATGTTTTAGAATTAATTTTTTTGTTTTTTGTTATTTGTAATAAAAAAAATTGAAAATTAATGACCTTTTATATTCTAATTCCTAGATAAAGTGTATTGATTTACAAACCCTCTACGTCTCTAGACAGTCACTGCATTATATGTATAAACACAAGTATTCAAAATAATACTTGAATTACCTACTGTTGATGGATAATCAAACCATATTTGAATTTACCGCTACTTGATATGCATGTGACCTTAGATATAGGCAAAATATACATCCAACTAATAATACCCACATCAATAAAAATGTCTATGGGCTGTCAGATTTTTGGCAGAAAATGGTTACCGTATTGCGGTTTTTTTTTAATATTCAGGGACTTTATAGTTTTGAAAATAGCTGCGCCATCTATTACGAAATAAGGTGAATCTATTACGTTTTTGCTCAGAAAACTATTACAAACTTTTATATCTTTGGGACAACACTGCACAACATACTAGCATTGCCTGCTCATATTCGAACTCATAGTGATCTGATTATTTTTTTGCAGATTGACAAAAAGAACAAATTAAATTTTCTCTTTAAGTGATGACGATTGCTTAGATAACTAAGTCGATAATAACGCGAAGATTGTAATACTTATAACGTAATTATGATTATCCTAATGAAATTAAATAATAATGTAGTTGTGTACAAAGTTATAGCAGTACAACTGGGTTTTAGAATGAAATAAAAACAACCCGCCTGAAACATCTGCAGAATAAACTAAGATGTCTAGAGAAAAATAAATAAATAGAAATTTCATGGTAAAAAAAAAACTATAAATAAGTATAACAGGAATACCATAAAATAACATAAAAACGACCCTTGAAATAGAAATTAAAATTAGAGATTCTCTCCAGTAAATATAACGAAATAACAACTCTGGAAAAATAAATCTATATATATCTATATCTGGCGAACATAGCTAGCGGAGATCATTTGCCGAATATACGTCCGAAGAATATCGACTAGCATCGGGTGATCATACCCCGCGCGCTCAAGCTGTATATATAAATAATTCTAAATTTTCTTGACCTTAATTCACAATGCAATTAGTATGACCTCTAAATCGTCCAAGAAATTTAATTATATATATGCACATGAATATGTGAATTAAGGTCAAGAAAATTTAGAATTATTTATCATATACAGCACATGGACGTCTCGGTGCTTATATACGCTGGTATACCAGCAATACTTTCCATCTGTTACTTGTTATATGTATATGTATATCAGTACAATTTAAAGGAGTCGAGACCGGACCCACGGTAGCGTAGTGGTTAACGCACCTGACTGGTAATCGGGAGATTCTGGGTTCGATTCCTGGACCGATGGGTAATTTTTAAAAATATTAGAAAGTACCTAATTAACAATTAAACTAATTTTAAATTAATTTGAAATTAGTATGACCTCTAAATCGTCCAAGAAATTTAATTATATATATATATATATAATTTAAAAATTTTCTTTCCTGGGATTAGCGTCCATAAAGGAAGTAAATGAATTACACCATTTTTTTTTTTTGGTTTTATTACACCAACGTTTCGGCAATTATCCTTGCCTTTTTCAAGGTTATTTATTAAACCTAATAACAACAACAAGAAGAAATCATTTATATGTTAGTTATTTACAGTTGATGTGCTGTATGAATTTGATGATCAACACACGCAAGCTCTTAATAATCAATTTTTTTTTTATATTCATTTTTTACTAATTTTACTTGTTCAATATCATTTAAAATTTTTATGAAAAATATATGTGTACTTACCAACATAACACTAATTTTTTTATATTAACATCATTTGTCATTCACTATTGGAAAGTATATAAAAGATAAAGTAGAGTTTGAAAGCGAGAAACATTTTAATAAAATTAAACAAAAACATAGGCAAAAAATTGAAAATTTAAAGAAAAAACAACATACGGTTGAAGAAAACAAAAATATAGCAAACCAAGAATGGATTACTAATTTGTCCAATGTAGAAATTCCAAATGATGTGTCAAAGATATTAAGTTTAGGACCAAACTTCGCAGTTAATATTTATAAAAAAAATGAGGTGTGGCCACCACACGAGTTTCTTATACGTATGAAAGTGTTACTTCCGGTCCGAATTTTGAAATTTCATTTATACAAAAAATATTCCAAATCTAACTCTAAATACTTTTGTACTCTTCATAAATATATATAGAATGCATAATTTACGACATATTTGCAAAAAATCGCTATTCGATAAGAGTAAAAGTGGTACTTCCGGTCTGAATTTTGAAATTTTTTTTATACGAAAGATATTTAAAAGTACATTCTAAATACTTTTATACTCGTAATGTACCTGCCTAGAAAGCATGACTTGCGAGATATTCGCAAAAAACTGATTTTCGATAAGAGTAAAAGACCTACTTCCGGTTGGAATTTCGAAAAACTTTTTTAAGACAATTTGTCTCAAACTTAATTTTAAGTACATATGAATTCTTTATAAATTTGTTTAAACTTAGTAGTTGACGAAATATTTGTAAAATTCGATTTTTTCACTGAAGTAAACTACTACTTCCGGTCTGCCGATTTTACTGAAAATCTAATCAGATCTCAAGAGGGAGATTTTATTTGTAAATATAAAATTTGGAATTGATACCTGTAGCGGTTTGACCGCTATCGTGGTCACACACACACAGAGAGAGAGAGAGAGAGAGACACACACACACAGAGACATACACACACACACAGACATTTTTTTAAAACCACTTTTTCGGTATCAGGGGACATCAAAACGTGGACATCTGCAAAAATCTCGAGGTCGAAAATTTTCATCATCACAATACTTCCTTATACTACGTATAAGAAAGTAAAAATCAAATTCCTGTACACAATATAATAGCAAATGTAGAAGCAACCATACATTCATTACCAGATGATGTTAAATATAATATCAGAGCAAAAACAAGCAATATTTTAACAAATTTAATTAATAAAAAAATGAGGTGTGGCCACCACACGACTTTCTTATACGTATGAGCGTTTCAAACTATACAATTTTAAGAATTTTTTTATAGAAAACTTATTCAAAATCCTATTCTAGGTACTTTCATTCGTTTAATAAATCGCTATAGAATGCATACTTTGCAAGATATTATCAAAAAAGTGCTCCTCGCTAAGAGTAAAAGTGCTACTTCCGGTCCGAATTTTGAAATTTCATATATACAAAAAATATTGCAAATCCAGTTCTAAATACTTTTGTACTCTTGATAAATATATATAGAATGCATAACTTACGACATATTTGCAAAAAATCGCTATTCGATAAGAGTAAAAGTGGTACTTCCGGTCTGAATTTTGAAATTTTTTTTATACAAAAGATATTGAAAATTATGTTTTAAATACTTTTATACCCGTAACGTACTTGTCCAAATAGCATGACTTGCGAAATATTCGCAAAAAACTGATTTTCGATAAGAGTAAAAGACCTACTTCCGGTAGGAATTTCGAAAAACTGTTTAAATAAAATTATTCTCAATTTTAATTTTAAGTACCTATATATGAATTCTTTATAAATTTGTTTAAACTTAGTAGTTGACGAAATATTCGCAAAATTCGATTTTTTCGCTGAAGTAAACTGCTACTTCCGGTCTACCGATTTTACTGAAAAACTAATCAGATCTCAAGAGGGAGATTATACACGTAAATACAAAATTTGGAATTGATATCTACAGCGGTTTGGCCGCTATCGTGGTCACACACACACACACACACAGACAGACACACAGACATTTTTTAAAAACCACTTTTTCGGTATCAGGGGACTTCAAAACGTGGACATCTGCAAAAATCTCGAGATCGAAAATTTTCATCATCACAATACTTCCTTATACTACGTATAAGAAAGTAAAAAATGAGGTGTGGCCACCACACGACTTTCTTATACGTATGAGCGTTTCAAACTATACAATTTAAAGAATTTTTTTTATACAAAACTTATTCAAAATCCTATTCTAAGTACTTTCATTCTCTTAATAAATCGGTATAGAATGCATACTTTGCAAGATATTCGAAAAAAAGTGCTACTCGCTAAAGTAAAAGTGCTACTTCCGGTCCGAATTTTGAAATTTCATGTATACAAAAAATATTGCAAATCCAACTCTAAATACTTTTGTACTCTTAATAAATTTATATAGAATGCATAATTTACGACATATTTGCAAAAAATCGCTATTTGGTAAGAGTAAAAGTGTTACTTCCGGTCCGAATTTTGAAATTTTTTTTATACAAAAGATATTGAAAACTATGTTTTAAATACTTTTATATCCGTAACGTACCTGTCTGAAAAGCTTGACTTGCGAGATATTCGCAAAAAACTGATTTTCGATAAGAGTAAAAGACCTACTTCCGGTAGGAATTTCGAAAAACTTTATTAAGACAATTTTTCTCAAATTTAATTTTGAGTACATTTGAATTCTTTATAAATTTGTTTAAACTTAGTAATTGACGAAATATTTGCAAAATTCGATTTTTTCACTGAAGTAAACTACTACTTCCGGTCTGCCGTTTTTGCTCAAAATCTAATCAGTTCTCAAGAGGGAGATTATACACGTAAATACAAAATTTGGAATTGATATCTTCAGCGGTTTGACCGCTATCGTGGTCACACACACACACACAGACACACACACACACACACAGACACACAGACATTTTTTAAAAACCACTTTTTTGGTATCAGGGGACCTCAAAACGTGGACATCTGCAAAAATCTCGAGGTCGAAAATTTTCATCATCACAATACTTCCTTATACTACGCATAAGAAAGTAAAAACTATTACAAAGACTAAAAATTTTGTGAAAGAGAACCCGAAAATTTGTATTATAAAACCAGACAAAAGCAACAAAACTGTTATAATGAACATGGAAGACTACGATCAAAAGATGTATGACTTACTCAATGATAAAAAAACTTATACAGAAATTAAAACTGATCCGACAAAGAAAATTCAAAAACAAAATAACGATTTAATAAATAAATGGAGTAAAATGAATATAATTTCTGATGATGTGGCCAAAAATTTAAAAATAAATAATGCTTTGCCGCCTAGTATTTATGGTTTGCCAAAATTGCATAAACCTAACATACCAATGAGACAAATAGTTTCCTGTATACAAAGTCCTCTGTATAATTTATCCAAGTATTTAGCTAATATCATAACAAACATAACAGGAAAAAATGAGGTGTGGCCACCACACGACTTTCTTATACGTATGAAAGTGTTACTTCCGGTCCGAATTTTGAAATTTCATTTATACAAAAAATATTCCAAATCCAACTCTAAATACTTTTGTACTCTTCATAAATATATATAGAATGCATAATTTACGACATATTTGCAAAAAATCGCTGTTCGATAAGAGTAAAAGTGGTACTTCCGGTCTGAATTTTGAAATTTTTTTTATATAAAAGATATTTAAAAGTATGTTCTAAATACTTTTGTACTCGTAATGTACCTGTCTAGAAAGCATGACTTGCGAGATATTCGCAAAAAACTGATTTTCGATAAGAGTAAAAGACCTACTTCCGGTAAGAATTTCGAAAAACTTCATTAAAGGAATTTTTCTCAAATTTAATTTTGAGTACATTTGAATTCTTTATAAATTTGTTTAAACTTAGTAATTGACGAGATATTTGCAAAATTCGATTTTTTCACTGAAGTAAACTACTACTTCCGGTCCGCCGATTTTGCTCAAAATCTAATCAGTTCTCAAGAGGGAGATTATATTCGTAAATACAAAATTTGGAATTGATATCTACAGCGGTTTGACCGCTATCGTGGTCACACACAGACACACACACACACACACACACACACACACACACACACACACAGACACACAGACACTTTTTAAAAACCACTTTTTTGGTATCAGGGGACCTCAAAACGTGGACATCTGCAAAAATCTCGAGGTCGAAAATTTTCATCATCACAATACTTCCTTATACTACGTATAAGAAAGTAAAAATGAATACTATATAAAAAATTCATTTGAATTTAAGGAGTTTGTTGACAAAGTTAAATTAAACCATAATGATAAAGTTATTTCTCTCGACGTGGTATCTTTATACACAAATATACCTATTGAATTAGCATGTGACACCATTAAGAAACATTGGAATAAAATAAGTCAATTTACCGACATCCCGTTGGCTGAATTCCTTAATGCGATAAAACTCACTCTGTCAACAACTTACTTCCAATTTAGGGACAAATTTTATAAACAAATATATGGCTGTGCGATGGGTGCACCTATTTCGAGTGTTATTGCCCAACTTGTAATGGAGGAATTGGAACAGGAAGTTATGTCAAAATTGGATTTCAAACCTACATTTTTTAAACGATATGTGGACGATTGCATAACTGCAGTCCCCGTGGATAAAATAAATTATATGTTAGATCGTTTTAATAACTATCATGATAGATTAGTATTCACATTAGAAACAGAAGTGGATGGAACCATAAATTTTTTAGATATGACTTTAATTCGACAAAATAATATAATAAAAACAAAGTTTTATCAGAAACCCACAGCAGTAGACAGATATGTGAATTTCAATTCCTGCCAACCTTTTGCACATAAAAGAAATGTGGTTGTTGCTCTTGTGGATAGGGGTATTAAACTTACAAGTATTGAATATAGGCGTGATATTTTATTAAAAATAAAAACTATTTTACAAAAAAACAACTACCTAACTAATTTCATACAAAAAATTATAAAGCATAGAGTTAATAAGATGTATAACCAAGAGCAATATATCGCAAACAACTCAATACAACCCAAAGATATAAAGTATGTTAGTATTCCATATATATGTGGGCTATCAGAAAACCTGACAAAATGTTTGGCACCATTTAATATTAAATTGGCACATAGGAATCAAAATAATTTGAAACATTTATTCACAAAGATTAAGAATGAGGTACCAACTAAACAAAAGACCCATATTGTATATAAAATCCCTTGTTCTGGTTCTGAAAAACTATATATAGGGCAAACTAAGCAGCATTTGTCAGAGAGAATTAAGGGACATAAATATGCCCAAAATATGACTTCTTTAAAAAAACACAGTAACACCACAGGACATAAATTTGACTTTGATAATGCATGTATTTTGAATAAAGAAAATAACTCCAAAGCCCGAAATGTTTTAGAAATGATTCAGATAAAAAAACATAATAAAGCGGTAAACGATCGAACCGATATTAACGGATTGTCGGAAATATATTTTAATATTTTATAATTGTGATATGTACAAAGTACAATATTTTATTTATAGGAGGTAGTTTGTTTGTCAGTCAATTGTTTTTATATGGGCAAAGAATTTATTATTGCATTTTTTTTTAGTTGTTTGTGTTAGTGCTTTGCTTATCGTGTGTATCCAGGCGTTTATATACATTCATACATTTTTAGAAATTGACGTTATATTTAACATCACAAGTAAATATACTTACAACATGAATAATAAAATTATTAGAAGTTGTATAGTGAATGACAAATGATTTTAATATAAAAAAATTAGTGTTATGTTGGTAAGTACACATATATTTTTCATAAAAATTTTAAATGATATTGAACAAGTAAAATTAGTAAAAAATGAATATAAAAAAAAAAATTGATTATTAAGAGCTTGCGTGTGTTGATCATCAAATTCATACAGCACATCAACTGTAAATAACTAACATATAAATGATTTCTTGTTGTTGTTGTTATTAGGTTTAATAAATAACCTTGAAAAAGGCAAGGATAATTGCCGAAACGTTGGTGTAATAAAACCAAAAAAAAAAAAAAGGTGTAATTCATTTACTTCCTTTATGGCCGCTAATCCCAGGAAAGAACATTTTTAAATTATTAACTATTAAGGCCAGGACAAAAAAATATTTTAATTATATATATATATATATGTATATATGTATTGAAAAAATGAATGAAAATCTTCTTGGTAGTAGTGGCATACAATGAAATAAAAATAATAACAATATGACAACTGGTTGTCAATTAGAAAACATATATAAGTAATACCGATAGTCCTATGCTTATTTGAATACATTTTCATTTATACATTTTGATTTACATTTTATATTTGTCATTGTTTTCTAATTGACAACCAGTTGTCATATTGTTATTATTTTTATTTCATTGTATGCCACTACTACCAAGAAGATTTTCATTCATTTTTTCAATACATTTGTATATTTGGCAAAGAATTGTAATATATTTTATTATCTGCCTGGTTGAAATAAGGCATTACACAGTATTAAGTAAGTGCACAGTTGTTTTACACTTGGACATTTTGATTTGACATTTTAAGGTAATACTATATTTTTTTATTCAACACATATTAATGCTTTAACATACACCTTCTTTGTTATGCTGCACTGACGAAACCAAACTAGGTAGAAACATATATGTCTGTAGCTACAAATTACATCTTAACACATACATAGTTGCATTGTTGATTATTTATGTATTTCAATCAAAATTGTACATGTTTAGAGTAATCTAAGCCATTTTGATAGGATTACATGGGTAATACCGATTGTCCTATGCTTATTTGCTTTCATTTACATTTATACATGACTGATTTTACATTCTATATTGTTATAATTCAACAGTTCTACTCTTAATTTTTCATTACATAGTTGCGTCGTTGTTATTATTTTTTATAATTGCATTGACTGAACAGCTTGTGGTAAACCCAGGCCCTTTGATGTGACTATATAAGTAATACCGATAGTCCTATGCTTATTTGAATACATTTTCATTTATACATTTTGATTTACATTTTATATTTGTCATTGTTTTCTAATTGACAACCAGTTGTCATATTGTTATTATTTTTATTTCATTGTATGCCACTACTACCAAGAAGATTTTCATTCATTTTTTCAATACATTTGTATATTTGGCAAAGAATTGTAATATATTTTATTATCTGCCTGGTTGAAATAAGGCATTACACAGTATTAAGTAAGTGCACAGTTGTTTTACACTTGGACATTTTGATTTGACATTTTAAGGTAATACTATATTTTTTTATTCAACACATATTAATGCTTTAACATACACCTTCTTTGTTATGCTGCACTGACGAAACCAAACTAGGTAGAAACATATATGTCTGTAGCTACAAATTACATCTTAACACATACATAGTTGCATTGTTGATTATTTATGTATTTCAATCAAAATTGTACATGTTTAGATGAATCTAAGCCATTTTGATAGGATTACATTGGTAATACCGATTGTCCTATGCTTATTTGCTTTCATTTACATTTATACATGACTGATTTTACATTCTATATTGTTATAATTCAACAGTTCTACTCTTAATTTTTCATTACATAGTTGCGTCGTTGTTATTATTTTTTATAATTGCATTGACTGAACAGCTTGTGGTAAACCCAGGCCCTTTGATGTGACTATATAAGTAATACCGATAGTCCTATGCTTATTTGAATACATTTTCATTTATACATTTTGATTTACATTTTATATTTGTCATTTGTTTTCTAATTGACAACCAGTTGTCATATTGTTATTATTTTTATTTCATTGTATGCCACTACTACCAAGAAGATTTTCATTCATTTTTTCAATACATTTGTATATTTGGCAAAGAATTGTAATATATTTTATATGTATATATATATAACTTCACGAAAGCCGCTTTATTGTTATATATTTGATGTAGTAAAGAACTACAATTATAGTGGTGATATCAATATTGACCCCGTATTAAACAAAACTGGTAAATTGTTCAATTTTTCTTGAAAGCACCCTAAATTTTATTTCCATTTTAAAAGAAAAATTGTACATTTAAAATACAAAATTGTAAAATGTGTTCTAAGTTGTATTGTTATTAATATATATTTTCATTTATATACAGCATTAGGCATGATCGATAATATAAGAAATTTGAAAAATTAAGGTAGCATTTCACATAAAAATATTTTAACATAATATGCGAGTCAGTTGATGTTGTCATCCTTACTGTATTTTCAATTTACTTTTCTATTTATGTGATGATATTGGAGTAATAACAGAACAGATATAGATAATCAGGTAACGTAGTACAGGCTTTCCAAGAAAAACACACTTGATTATTATATAAATATACCTGTACAAGATAGATCGCTGTATCAACATTTCGACCGCTTTACACTGCATTACAGGTTATTCAAACGAGGTTATAACTTCTTAAACAGCTGGTTGTATAATTCGTGAAAAGAAAATTGTGTACGTACATATAAGCTATAAATAACAAAACCTGGTGTATTAAATGTAAATGTATTTTGGAAGCATCTTAACTAAGTTCATGGTTATTCCATTGGCAAATATATGTAATCATACCGCGTAGATATATCACGGGAGGTGCTATATTTAATCGAAATTCATTACAAATAGGATATTATCATTAAAATTTTGTGCCCCACAAATTTAAATAGCCTTGTGTATAAAATAACAGTCACATAATCGAGTTTTGATAAAAAGTCAAATAGAAGTTAAAATTAAAACGTCTGTAATAGAGGCTGATAGTTGAAATGCAGTTTTTACATTTAAAATACAACCTTAGGATGATTCGTTTGTTTTATACATACCAGAAGTATATCAACACATACCTTCCAAGATATACGGGTATTGAATGTGTTTAATGGCCATTACAAATTAATTATAAAATTCGTTTTATAATTTTATTTTTTCTATATATATACAAGAAAGAGGAAAATATTGGGTAAATTCCGCTGTAGAGCAACCGTAGACACGTGTTTCTGACTCATTGGTCGTCATCGGTACGGTGTAGCCAAGGAATAAGGTGGGATAACCTTGGAGATGTATGCTATACGGAAGACCATCAGGAGACAGACCACCATTTGTAGCTTCAGTTAGAAAATCCACAGTTTTGAGGACAACTAACGTCGCCACGAGGAAGACAATGTCAACCTGCGTGCCATCCGAGAACCCAGGAAAGATAAATAAAAGGAATATCGCGGATACATGAAATACAAGAAAGAGGAAAATATTGGGTAAATTCCGCTGTAGAGCAACCGTAGACACGTGTTTCTGACTCATTGGTCGTCATCGGTACGGTGTAGCCAAGGAATAAGGTGGTCTTCCTCGTGGCGACGTTAGTTGTTGTCCTCAAAACTGGGGATCTTCTAACTGAAGCTACAAATGGTGGTCTGTCTCCTGATGGTCTTCCGTATAGCATACATCTCCAAGGTTATCCCACCTTATTCCTTGGCTACACCGTACCGATGACGACCAATGAGTCAGAAACACGTGTCTACGGTTGCTCTACAGCGGAATTTACCCAATATTTTCCTCTTTCTTGTATTTCATGTATCCGCGATATTCCTTTTATTTATATATATATATATAGTAATAATAAAAATATCGACCGTACTTAATAACAATAATTAATTATTAGGGTTATCGGTCCGTGTATTCTGGTTAAATAAAACTCAATTCGTTCATTCTTCTCTCTATATTTCGATAATGTTTATTATCTTCATACATATTCCAAAATAATAATTGTTGCAATAAAGTTTATATAGGTCAAACTTCACAATTATTAAAACAAAGACTTTCACAACATAAAAGTGATTGTAAGGTGGGTAAACGTTCTTGTGCGTTAGCTGGGCATTTTTTAGATTTCAAACATACCTTTGATTATGATAATGTTAAAATATTAAGTAAAGAACGTAATTATAAAAACAGAATAGTTCTTGAAATGATTTATATTAACAAAGAGACTAATACAATAAATTATAAAACTGATACAAATAATTTAAGTGTGATATATTCCAACCTATTACGCATTTGTGAATAAATTATATTGTTCCTAAAATATTTAAATTTTTCTGCTTCAATTCATAAAAATTCTTGTACTTTAGATCATCTAAAGAGATTTAAATAATTTTGTATATTATATTACATAGTACAAGGCACTTTATTCTAATTTTGTGATGATATCAATATATTTTTTAAATGTCATTTCTGACAGAAAATTCTAAATTTTTAAAAACATCATTACCATTTTAATGTTTCCACTATTATTTTAAATATATTGATGTTTTTGCCAGTGCTAACTCATTGATGTAAGTAACATTTTAACTTCTTATGCTTCCTTTTTAACAAATTCATTACGATTTTTGATAGCACTCTCCCGATGAAGATAATAAACATTATCGAAATATAGAGAGAAGAATGAACGAATTGAGTTTTATTTAACCAGAATACACGGACCGATAACCCTAATAATTAATTATTGTTATATATATATATATATATAAAGAAAAGAAATATTGCGGATTATAGAATAATAAAGTATAGAATTTCATGGGGTAACTCCGCTCAAAATGCAACTGCGGACACGTGTTTCGAACTACTTGGTTCTCGTCAGCGCAGTGTAGCCAAGGAATAGGATGGGATAACCTTGGAGCTGAAAAACATCAATCAGAGACATACACAAGGGACAGCCTACCAATTGAGGCTTCAGCTAGAGTGTCCTCGATACTGAGAATGAATCTAACGTCGCCGCCAGGTAGACATTGTCCACCTGCAAGCCATCTGAACCCACAGGATAACAATAAAGAAAAGAAATATTGCGGATTATAGAATAATAAAGTATAGAATTTCATGGGGTAACTCCGCTCAAAATGCAACTGCGGACACGTGTTTCGAACTACTTGGTTCTCGTCAGCGCAGTGTAGCCAAGGAATAGGATGGGATAACCTTGAAGCTGAAAAACATCAATCAGAGACATACACAAGGGACAGCCTACCAATTGAGGCTTCAGCTAGAGTGTCCTCGATACTGAGAATGAATCTAACGTCGCCGCGAGGTAGACATTGTCCACCTGCAAGCCATCTGAACCCACAGGATAACAATAAAGAAAAGAAATATTGCGGATTATAGAATAATAAAGTATAGAATTTCATGGGGTAACTCCGCTCAAAATGCAACTGCGGACACGTGTTTCGAACTACTTGGTTCTCGTCAGCGCAGTGTAGCCAAGGAATAGGATGGGATAACCTTGGAGCTGAAAAACATCAATCAGAGACATACACAAGGGACAGCCTACCAATTGAGGCTTCAGCTAGAGTGTCCTCGATACTGAGAATGAATCTAACGTCGCCGCGAGGTAGACATTGTCCACCTGCAAGCCATCTGAACCCACAGGATAACAATAAAGAAAAGAAATATTGCGGATTATAGAATAATAAAGTATAGAATTTCATGGGGTAACTCCGCTCAAAATGCAACTGCGGACACGTGTTTCGAACTACTTGGTTCTCGTCAGCGCAGTGTAGCCAAGGAATAGGATGGGATAACCTTGGAGCTGAAAAACATCAATCAGAGACATACACAAGGGACAGCCTACCAATTGAGGCTTCAGCTAGAGTGTCCTCGATACTGAGAATGAATCTAACGTCGCCGCGAGGTAGACATTGTCCACCTGCAAGCCATCTGAACCCACAGGATAACAATAAAGAAAAGAAATATTGCGGATTATAGAATAATAAAGTATAGAATTTCATGGGGTAACTCCGCTCAAAATGCAACTGCGGACACGTGTTTCGAACTACTTGGTTCTCGTCAGCGCAGTGTAGCCAAGGAATAGGATGGGATAACCTTGGAGCTGAAATCCTGTGGGTTCAGATGGCTTGCAGGTGGACAATGTCTACCTCGCGGCGACGTTAGATTCATTCTCAGTATCGAGGACACTCTAGCTGAAGCCTCAATTGGTAGGCTGTCCCTTGTGTATGTCTCTGATTGATGTTTTTCAGCTCCAAGGTTATCCCATCCTATTCCTTGGCTACACTGCGCTGACGAGAACCAAGTAGTTCGAAACACGTGTCCGCAGTTGCATTTTGAGCGGAGTTACCCCATGAAATTCTATACTTTATTATTCTATAATCCGCAATATTTCTTTTCTTTATTGTTATCCTGTGGGTTCAGATGGCTTGCAGGTGGACAATGTCTACCTCGCGGCGACGTTAGATTCATTCTCAGTATCGAGGACACTCTAGCTGAAGCCTCAATTGGTAGGCTGTCCCTTGTGTATGTCTCTGATTGATGTTTTTCAGCTCCAAGGTTATCCCATCCTATTCCTTGGCTACACTGCGCTGACGAGAACCAAGTAGTTCGAAACACGTGTCCGCAGTTGCATTTTGAGCGGAGTTACCCCATGAAATTCTATACTTTATTATTCTATAATCCGCAATATTTCTTTTCTTTATTGTTATCCTGTGGGTTCAGATGGCTTGCAGGTGGACAATGTCTACCTCGCGGCGACGTTAGATTCATTCTCAGTATCGAGGACACTCTAGCTGAAGCCTCAATTGGTAGGCTGTCCCTTGTGTATGTCTCTGATTGATGTTTTTCAGCTCCAAGGTTATCCCATCCTATTCCTTGGCTACACTGCGCTGACGAGAACCAAGTAGTTCGAAACACGTGTCCGCAGTTGCATTTTGAGCGGAGTTACCCCATGAAATTCTATACTTTATTATTCTATAATCCGCAATATTTCTTTTCTTTATTGTTATCCTGTGGGTTCAGATGGCTTGCAGGTGGACAATGTCTACCTCGCGGCGACGTTAGATTCATTCTCAGTATCGAGGACACTCTAGCTGAAGCCTCAATTGGTAGGCTGTCCCTTGTGTATGTCTCTGATTGATGTTTTTCAGCTCCAAGGTTATCCCATCCTATTCCTTGGCTACACTGCGCTGACGAGAACCAAGTAGTTCGAAACACGTGTCCGCAGTTGCATTTTGAGCGGAGTTACCCCATGAAATTCTATACTTTATTATTCTATAATCCGCAATATTTCTTTTCTTTATTGTTATCCTGTGGGTTCAGATGGCTTGCAGCTGGACAATGTCTACCTCGCGGCGACGTTAGATTCATTCTCAGTATCGAGGACACTCTAGCTGAAGCCTCAATTGGTAGGCTGTCCCTTGTGTATGTCTCTGATTGATGTTTTTCAGCTCCAAGGTTATCCCATCCTATTCCTTGGCTACACTGCGCTGACGAGAACCAAGTAGTTCGAAACACGTGTCCGCAGTTGCATTTTGAGCGGAGTTACCCCATGAAATTCTATACTTTATTATTCTATAATCCGCAATATTTCTTTTCTTTATTGTTATCCTGTGGGTTCAGATGGCTTGCAGGTGGACAATGTCTACCTCGCGGCGACGTTAGATTCATTCTCAGTATCGAGGACACTCTAGCTGAAGCCTCAATTGGTAGGCTGTCCCTTGTGTATGTCTCTGATTGATGTTTTTCAGCTCCAAGGTTATCCCATCCTATTCCTTGGCTACACTGCGCTGACGAGAACCAAGTAGTTCGAAACACGTGTCCGCAGTTGCATTTTGAGCGGAGTTACCCCATGAAATTCTATACTTTATTATTCTATAATCCGCAATATTTCTTTTCTTTATTGTTATCCTGTGGGTTCAGATGGCTTGCAGGTGGACAATGTCTACCTCGCGGCGACGTTAGATTCATTCTCAGTATCGAGGACACTCTAGCTGAAGCCTCAATTGGTAGGCTGTCCCTTGTGTATGTCTCTGATTGATGTTTTTCAGCTCCAAGGTTATCCCATCCTATTCCTTGGCTACACTGCGCTGACGAGAACCAAGTAGTTCGAAACACGTGTCCGCAGTTGCATTTTGAGCGGAGTTACCCCATGAAATTCTATACTTTATATATATATATATATATATAAACTTAGATGTCTTTACCACAAGTACATGAATTAAAATAATATTTCTTGGGTTTGTGGTACTTACTGATTAAATAAATAAAACTAAATTTGACGTTTCGACATATTTAATGTCTTTCTCAAAAATGTGGAAATATAAAACAAACATGCCTAAAATTAATACATAAAACAGTGTCAGATGTTAATACAGTTAATATATTCAGATATTACATGCAAAATACTATATAGAACTTTATCAAAACATAAAAAATATATAAATATAAAAAACACATATAGCAACGGACAACTCACCAGTAAAATTTCGTAAAACATCCTTTATTATACATTTAAAATTGGAATTTTATAAAATAACGTATTCGATGATATCTATACATGTTCTTTCCCTTTTTCTTTTTTCCTTTGGTGTCATTTTTTAATTTTATTGTTATTCAATATGTATCACCAAAGTATGTGTGTCACTTTTGTTTAATTATGTTAAAGTTTTGTTATTTTCAATAACTGTGCACGATAACGATTGCATGAATACATATTGCACTGCTACGATCCTTTTCAGATATTAGCAAGTTTTTGTTGTTATGTTTTTTAAACTGCGCTTAGTGGAAAGACTTACACATTATTTTCAAGAAATCGGCATATCTACAGGGGTCCCGCTAGGTGAAACACAAAAATTAAACAATGTATTGCTATAATTAAACTGTTACTTTTGTATGATTGGGTAGTATATGTTTGAGAGGTTAGATATATCTGCACGGTCGTTTATGGCATAATCATGATTTTTGATGTAAATCATTTCGAGTACATCTCTAGCTTTTTGGTTTTTTTCCTTCTCCAAGATTCTAACGTTCTTGAAATCAAAGTCGTGCCCTGTATCGGTAGTATGCTTCTTTAAAGCTGTACTATTCTTACAATATTTATGGCCATTGATACGGTTTTTAAGGTGTTGGTGCGTTTGCCCTATGTATACACCCTCGCAATTTTTACAAGGTATTTCGTATATTAAATGTGTTTGTTGGTCTGGTAGATACCTGAATTTTAATTCAATAACGCCTTTTGCATACAAAAAGAGTGTAATTATTGGTCTCATTGACCGAGCAATCAAATTAACTTCGCCAGCTTTTAGAACAGAAACAATACAAAAAATTAAACAAACGTTGAACAACAATAGTTACCCTGAAAACCTCATACATAAAATTATCAAAAGAAGAACGTTTCGTGCATATAATTCACACAAACATCCCAATAATAACAATAACACAATAAATAAAAACTATATCGCCCTTCCCTACGTACAACATCTATCTGAAAGGATAAAAAATGTTCTAAAGCCATATGATATCACAGTAGCTAGTAAAAATACAAACAACTTACAATGTTTATGGTCTAAACTGAAAGCAGAAATCCCTAAAGACCAACAAACACATTTAATATACGAAATACCTTGTAAAAATTGCGAGGGTGTATACATAGGGCAAACGCACCAACACCTTAAAAACCGTATCAATGGCCATAAATATTGTAAGAATAGTACAGCTTTAAAGAAGCATACTACCGATACAGGGCACGACTTTGATTTCAAGAACGTTAGAATCTTGGAGAAGGAAAAAAACCAAAAAGCTAGAGATGTACTCGAAATGATTTACATCAAAAATCATGATTATGCCATAAACGACCGTGCAGATATATCTAACCTCTCAAACATATACTACCCAATCATACAAAAGTAACAGTTTAATTATAGCAATACATTGTTTAATTTTTGTGTTTCACCTAGCGGGACCCCTGTAGATATGCCGATTTCTTGAAAATAATGTGTAAGTCTTTCCACTAAGCGCAGTTTAAAAAACATAACAACAAAAACTTGCTAATATCTGAAAAGGATCGTAGCAGTGCAATATGTATTCATGCAATCGTTATCGTGCACAGTTATTGAAAATAACAAAACTTTAACATAATTAAACAAAAGTGACACACATACTTTGGTGATACATATTGAATAACAATAAAATTAAAAAATGACACCAAAGGAAAAAAGAAAAAGGGAAAGAACATGTATAGATATCATCGAATACGTTATTTTATAAAATTCCAATTTTAAATGTATAATAAAGGATGTTTTACGAAATTTTACTGGTGAGTTGTCCGTTGCTATATGTGTTTTTTATATTTATATATTTTTTATGTTTTGATAAAGTTCTATATAGTATTTTGCATGTAATATCTGAATATATTAACTGTATTAACATCTGACACTGTTTTATGTATTAATTTTAGGCATGTTTGTTTTATATTTCCACATTTTTGAGAAAGACATTAAATATGTCGAAACGTCAAATTTAGTTTTATTTATTTAATCAGTAAGTACCACAAACCCAAGAAATATTATTTTAATTAATTTATATATATATATATATATATATATATATATATATATATATATATATATATACATCTTTCTATCAAAGTCAGGCCAACTAGGATTTCATACAATTCTGAACCATCTATTTCTAGTAACCGTAGACAAAAAATTCTTACATAGGCGGACCTAAATGACATATGGTACACATGGAAATCATTATATACAACACTTTTTCTTTATAATAAAGTTTTTGTATATCGTCTCAAAAATACGGCACTCTCAAGCCATTGGCTTTTGGTAGCAACTCAGTCCAGTATATACACAAACATGTAATAGCACCGCTTTTCCTGAACCAGAGCAGGGTTGCCGTAACTTAACACATGAGAAGGGTGATTTTAACTTGCGAGTGCAATGTGGTTTACATTTTGTTGCCTCGTACAAAGCAAGACAGAGTAAGAAGCGGTATGGAAAATGATTATAGGTTGGGAATTATAATGGAACTTTAAATGAGTTATTTTTTTTGTATTCTACTACAGTTCATGTTTAGTTCTATTTTATTAATTAGTGAAACCTATTTGAATGCTAAAGTTATTAATTTCGATCATAAGGCATCTCACAAAAATTGATAGAAACAGTTTCTGACTGATTAATTTATTAATATCGAAATGATTAACCCCGAAAGCTCAGATAAGAGTTACGCATTTGTAATGCTTGCGTTTAATAGTTTTCTTTTTCAAGCAAAGAAGTTTCTTAATTCAAACAAATTAATTAACAAATTAAAATATTATGTACATTAGGACTGAATTGCTTGAATAATGTATGTGTATGTAGACTTAATGCCGAGCGTCAACTATCGCGCAGTGTTCCCAATTCCAAAAAACTTGATCAAAATATAAAATCTTTATCAATTTGTTTTAAATTTGATGACTAAGCATTTTTGATTCTTTTATTACGAATGTAAGAACACAAAGCTGATACAATATTGCGGAAAAGAAATGTTAAAAATTTATTTTACAATAGGTAGTGATAATAATGGATAAACTGCAGTTAATATATACCGTAAAGATAAACAGAATAATTACAAGTAGTATATTTTCAATTATCGCAAACTTTAGTAATACTATTAGGGCTGAAATGAAACGTATAAAACGTGTATAAAAAATATATTTATAGGAGAAATACTTATATAAATAAAGTACATTGTTAGAAATATTTATTTGTAATAAAAGTTAAGTAAATTAAAGCTTTGCATATCGTCACCCTAATTAGCAAACCCCGTAACTCCATTTTTATCATAATTTTAGATATTTGCGCCATCTGTTAATATGACTTGGTAGCTACGTTGTGATCAAATATCGTAACTTCATGTTAGTTTATTTAGTCGGTATAGCGTTAAAAGAAAACCTCGTAACTCCATAACGTTTTGTGCTAAGGGAAAACCTCGTATCTCCAAAGCTAAAATTGATGTAATACTTGTGTGTAATGTTAAATTAGGTGTTGTCTAAGTCAACCGTGAGCCCTAATTTGCATCGCTTCAACAAGGTAATGTACATTTATATTGTTTTAAGTAACTTTTGAAATAAATGTTTGTTTTTTTTCTTTAATTTATTTACTTTTGTAAAGTGCCAATTCCGGTTTTGTCTTATTTTCGTAGATGGTGTCCCGTGCACGAAAAATTCTAGACATGGCTCTTGAAAAGCCTCCAATTTTCGTGGAGTCTCAACTACCTAACAATGTGGAATATACTGTACTTCCAGAACACAGCATAACAGAGATAAATTGTAATTCCAATCAACAGAACACAGCAAGGAATTTACAAGATGTGGAGATAGAACCTAGTGAAGTATACTTCTTATCTGAAGATACTTTGGAAGACGAAAACATAGAAGTTACTGAGACAAATGCCAATGAGGCGTCACAAACTGAAGACACAGATTATCAACCCACTGTAGTTCACAGTTGCAAAGAAAAAGATTCGGAGCCTAACTCATCGGAAGATATTTCTAGGCATGAAATTGTGAAAGGCAGTGTGGATCAAAATACTACTAAAACATCAACAGCCGAAGATCCAGATTATCGACCTACTGAAGACTTGAATAGCGAAGAAGAAAATGCGGAAAACGAAGAGCCTTTGAGAAGAAAAAGACTGAAAAGAAGACACGTTAAAGAAGGCAACTGGAAGAGGGAGCAGAATAAAAGAAGAAGAGAGCTAGGCGACTCGTATAAAGGAAAAAAGATAGTTGATGGGAAATGGGAATACAGCATTCGAAAGCAACAGCGAGTTCTGAAAGAGAGGTGTTCGTGCAAAATATCTACCAAAAAGCAAGGATCAGCAAACAAGCATACTTTAAAATGTTATTTATTTTCTGAGGAGGATAGAAAATCAGAATTCGACAGTTTTTGGAAATTCAGTTGGAAAGAAAAGAAACTATTTGTGCAGCTGAATATGACATTGGGTGAAACTCAACAACACAGAGATCGAAAAGAAAAGGAGAACTCACGAAGGGTAAATAGCTTTAGTTACTATTTACGAAAAAACAATGAACCACTCAAGGTGTGGAAAAGAATGTTTCTTAATTCACTGGGAATAGGAGAATGGACGGCACGTTCCTGGAAACGTGAACAGAAAGAAGATGAAACAGAACTTGGTTTACACACTACGGCTGATGATGACGAAGCTATAGAAACTGAGACAAACCGGAAAAATGAGGACCCAAGTCAAAAGAAAAAGAGAAGATTGGATGTTACAAGAATAAATTCCCTTAAACTATTTTTTGAAACTCTGCCAAAGATGGAGTCACATTATTGCAGATCAACATCTCAGAAATTATATCTCGAACCACAATTGCAGTCCAAACAACAGTTGTATGAACTGTACAGTAAAGAATGGTGTCATCCAAGGAACGTCGAGTCATTGTCTATTACTTATTTTGGCCACTATTTCAACGACATGAATTTGAGTCTATTTCAAAGAAAGAAGGACGAATGTGACTTATGTGTGGCTAAAAATGTGAATAATATTTTAGAAGAAGAATACATAAAGCATCAAGAAAAGAAAAAAGAAGCCAGAGAGGAGAAGGACTAGGATAAAAGCAGTGAGAGCAACAAAGTGTATACTATGGACTTGCAGGCAGTTCTTTTGTGCCCAAAATCAAACGTCTCCAGCTTGTATTATAAAACAAAGTTAGCTGTACAAAACTTCACTATTTTCGATATTAAAACACATGCTGGATATTGTTTCTTATGGAGCGAAATAGAAGGAACGGTGGGTGCAAATGAATTTTCTACAATACTTTGCTATTTTGCAGAAACCCAGCTGCCACATCTTCAATCTGGACAAGAACTAATTTTTTACAGCGATGGCTGTACTGGCCAAAACCGCAATGCAATTCTGTCCAGTGCCTTACTTAACTTTGCCGTCCATCACAGAGTGCGTGTTGTCCAGAAATATTTAGAGCGTGGCCACACACAAATGGAAGCTGATTCCATGCACTCTTGCATAGAACGGCAACTACGAAATAAAATTATAAATGTGCCTGCAGATTACGTGTCACATGTTCAAAAAGCTCGTAAACGACCAGAACCATATCAAGTAAAATATTCAGAGTACAGTTTTTTCCGAAATTTTAGCAGCATGCAGTCTATACCTTCTATTAGGCCAGGAAAAAGATCAGGAGATCCTACTGTAACTGACTTGCGTGAACTACGTTATAACCCAAATGGTACACTTGAATTTAAGCTTCGCCACACTGAGGACTGGCAGCCTCTCCCAATTAGAGGTAACAAAAAGGTACCTTTAGGCATACCATTTAATGAGATACCACAACTATATCAAGAAAAATTGAAAATTAAACAAGAAAAGTTTGAACATCTCCAGGCATTAAGAACCACTATGCTGTCTGATTACCACGCATTCTATGATAACTTACAGCATCTTTAAATTTTGTTTTTCATAGTATACTTTACGTAATTCATTTTGAGTTTACTCGTAGTGCAGTTTGTTGTCGAGTGCTTAGTTACATGTTTAATTTTAAGTGAATTAATGCTAGTTCTAAGTAATATATATTTTTTGTATATTTTCTTGAAGTACCTTTCTGTTTAATTTCAAATAAGTAAACACTGATCATCAACAAAACTATTTCTTTTATTTTTTTCACCTTTTTGTTATGATCTCGTGACCTCGTAACTCCAGATACTTTGGGATTTAATGGAAAAACCTCGTAACTCCATTGTAACACCGAAGTATTGTATGAATCTTTAAAAATATTGATATAACTGATAAAGTAGCTACTTACAGTTATACATATGAATAGAGACTGTCCTTGTTGAAAAAACTGTAAAGATAGATAAATTTATTTGTTTCCTACAAATTTTGTCATTTGGGAGTTACGAGGTTTGCTAATTAGGGTGACGATATACCGAAGAAAATATTTTCTTGTTTTCGTTTTTTTAAATTAAGAAAATTGGTATTAAAGTAAGTAAAATGCTTTTCTTGCGTGAGAAATAGATTTATTCAATTTAAGAAAATGGTAAAATTGGTTTAAGTAAATAAGTTACTTCAGTAGTATAAGTTGGTTATCACTTTAAAAAAATGGGATTTATTTCCTAAAAGCAAATACTTATTTGCGCCAATTCAATTACACATTTGAACTAAGTAACTTGGCGATTTGTTATAGGAAAGTACTTTCTTGATAGAAGCATAATATTTATTTAATATAAAAAAAATATCTATTCATCACACATTCACTGAACTAATATTTTTTTTTTTGTAAATGACTACCATGTAAACATCCACTATAGACTAAATGAGCTTAATCTTAGTCTAACCGAAGTTACAAACTGTTTTGAAGTTTATAGAAAAATATTCTTTTATCACAAAACTAGAGAAGGGAATACCTATACTTTTTATTGGCTTTATAACCCCCACGCTTTAGATAAAAAGATGTGTGACTATTTTCGCCTTAAATAACTTAATAACAACCATTCTGAAAAATAATAGAAAGAAATCCTCACTATAAGTTAAAATTGGTTACAATATCGAAACAATAACAAATACACTTGTATACCATTGTGCAAAACAACACCCCTTTTTCTGAAGTCGAGCTTGTCGAATTAATTATTTATGAATGGCGAATATAAAAAACATTCCTGTTTTAATAAATATAAAGGAACTGTCATGTCGTACTTAGATAAGTAGTTTTATTATCTTTTTCTTGCAACTGAAGTTAGAAAAAAAAACGGTCGCCAATGTTTTTTTCTGACCTTTTTAAATGTATGACTCCCTGCGAAGAGAGCCATAAATCTTAAAGGCTTATTTTCAAGCTATAATTATTCCTAAACTCTGTGTTAAATTAATGTAGAGGTATTTTCCTGACATCGTAAAAATTATAATAATACTGTGTAGGCTATTGATTCATATATTACATAATAATGCATTATTTTTTGAAATGAAAGAACAAATAGATAATTACAAAAATTATTTCAAAAACGTTTCTGTAGAAGGTATAGAAAATCTCATTCATCTAAACCTTATATTTAATCTTGCCAGTAATTTTTATTCATAGGTACTGAAATAATTTTAAAAAGTTATTGGAATTCTTTTCTTAACTCCGTAAATGATAGACGGGGTATTTCCGTGTTAATCGCAAGTTAGTAAATGCAAGAAGTAGACGCCTTTCTTCTAGTATATACTTTTTGAGTACGATATAGGAAAAAAATGAGGTGTGGCCACCACACAACTTTCTTATACGTATGAGCGTTTTAAACTATACAATTTTAAAAAACTTTTATACAAAAGTTATTCAGAATCCTATTCTGAGTACTTCCATTGTCTTAATAAATCTCTATAGAATGAATATTTTGCAAGATATTCGAAAAAAAGTGCTACTCCCTACTTCCGGGCCAAATTTTTAAATTTCATATACCGGGTGTCCAGTTTAAAATGCAGTACATGGGGATATTGGAAACCGTTGGAGATACAACGTCTGTTAAATGGGAGAAAAGTTGCGTATTCATTTGTCCATGAATAATCCGACATCAGATTTTGAAATTTTTGTTTCATTGGGCAGATACAGGGTGAAAAAGAAAAAAATGCATTTTTGAAAATCTTCCATATTTTGTTTCCTAGAAGAGATAAATTTACAAAAGTTGTAAGCTAGGGATAACAAGTCATGAGGATTTTAAAAATGATTAAAAAAGAAATCTAGGTCTACTAGATTTTGCGTGACAATAATCAACTTTTGTTTTTCTTATGGCAGCCATATTGTATTTTGACATTTTTAATATCTTCAAAAAAAATGCTATTCAATGATGTATAACATGTTTATGTTCAAGATAGTAAAAACATGAAAAATAGAGAAAGTTAGATTTTAACATAGTAGGCCACGGAACTGTGGATATCTTAAGTGTATACTGATAAAAAAACAAAAAATAACAAGTCTCCAAGTACTGGTAAAATATCTTTAACATTTTATTTATTAGTATTCATTAAATAAAGGTGGTTAGGTAGCTGAATCATTAATGTAACAACTGTTCAAATAAGCCACCGTTCATTCGTATGCACAATCTACATCGTGTTAGTACTGCCTCACAAGATTGTCTAACCATGTTCGGTGTCATTCCATTCACGGATTCTTCAACTGCTTGATGTAATTCTTCCATATTTTCATAAGATCTCGAATCCACCTTGTTTTTCAGATAGCCCCATACAAAAAAATCAAGAGGTGTGAGGTCCGGGGACCTAGCAGGCCACCCTATTGGTCCTCGGTTAGCAATCCAGTTATTGTAATATTGATTATTTAAATAATTTGTAACCAACAAGGAATTGTTTGGAGGCGCTCCGTCTTGCTGAAAATACATATTTTGCAATGTGGCAAGTGGAAATTCTTCAATTCGTTCAGCAACATGTGTGGGCAAAAGTTCTAAATACCTTTCAGAATTTAAATTCTCATTGAAAGAGAATGGACCGATAACATGGGTATCAATAACGCCGATCCAGACATTAAATCCCCATCTGACATGCTGTCTAATGCCACGAACTAGATGTGGATTTTCATTGGACCAAAAGATAGTATTTTTACGATTAAACATTCCAGAGTTAGCAAATCGACTCTCATCAGACCAAAAAATTTTCGCAAAAAAGTTTGGATTTTCATTATGTTTTTCGATGAACCAATGACAGAATTGTTCTCTCCGTATTTCGTCACTATTTTGAAGCCCTTGACTGGCTCTTTCACGATAAGGTTTAAATTTGACACGCTTTAAAATGGCACCAGCTGTTGACCTAGCGACGCCAAGTGTATTTTCAATTACCCGTAAAGACGTACGGGGATTTTCAACAGCTGCTTGAAGATCAATGTTTTCATTATTTTCATTGTTTTGCCTTTTTTTGGGTTTGACAAAACTTCCATGCATTATCAAATTATCACGCAATCGGCGAAAAACGCTTTTTTCTGGCTGCCGCCTTTCAGGGTATCTATCGAAATACATTTCTGCAGCCAATTCATCATTTCTTCCACACAAAATAAAACACTCCAGCATTTGATATTTGTCACTTTTTGTAAAACGATCCATCTTAGGTTTGCACAGTACAGATACTTATAACAATACAATGAGATTAACAATAAGATTACTGACAGTTCAGAATAAACTTCACAGCTTTTAGAGTTGTTTAATACAAATGTCAGATTTATTATCACGGCCTACTATGTTAAAATCTTACTTCCTCTATTTTTCATGTTTTACTATCTTGAACATAAACATATTATACATCATTGAATAGCATTTTTTTGAAGATATTAAAAATGTCAAAATCCAATATGGCTGCCATAAGAAAAACAAAAGTTGATTATTGTCACGCAAAATCTAGTAGACCTAGATTTTGTTTTTAATCATTTTTAAAATCCTCATGACTTGTTATGCCTAGCTTACAACTTTTGTAAATTTATCTCTTCTAGGAAACAAAATATGCAAGATTTTCAAAAATGCATTTTTTTCTTTTTCACCCTGTATCTGCCCAATGAAACAAAAATTTCAAAATGTGTTGTCGAATTATTCATGGACAAATGAATACGCAACTTTTCTCCCATTTAATCGACGTTGTATCTCCAACGGTTTCCAATATCCCCATGTACTGCATTTTAAACTGGACAGGGTGTATACAAAGAATATTGCAAATCCAGCTCTAAATACTTTTGTACTCTTGATAAATATATATAGAATGCATAATTTACCATATTTGCAAAAAATCGCTATTTGGTAAGAGTAAAAGTGGTACTTCCGGTCCTAATTTTGAAATTTTTTTTACACAAAAGGTATTGAAAATTAAGTTCTAAATACTTTTATACTTGTAACGTACCTGTTTAAAAAGCATACCTTGCGAAAGATTCGCAAAAAACTGATTTTCGATGCGAGTAAAAGACCTATTTCCGGTAGGAATTAAAAAAAAACTGTTTATTAAAATTTTTCTCAAATGTAATTTTGAGTACATTTAAATTCTTTATAAATTTGTTTAAACTTAGTAATTGACCAACTATTGGCAAAATTTAATTTTTTCGCTGAAGTAAACTACTACTTCCGGTCTACCGATTTTGCTGCAAAACTAGTCAGATCTCAAGACGGAGATTATACACGTAAATACAAATTTTGGAATTGATATCTATAACGGTTTGACACTATCGTGGTCACACACAAACACACACACAGAGAGAGAAATTGTGTCTGGATGAAAATTATTGAAGCGACCTTTATCTACAGTTCTTTATAAAATATATTATTAAAATTGTTGGTTGTTTTTATTTACCTAATAAAGATTTTATAAATTGGTTTCAATAAATAATAATTAATAAATAAGTTTACTGGCTTTCATATTAAAAAAATGACAATTTCACTGACAGTTTCTAACCTATTTGCAAATATAATCTCAAGATTCACATTTACAAAGTACAAAATACCTAAAAAGATGATTGCTTGATTTTGAAGTGTACGAGATTTTTCTGCACACAATTGCACATCGGGTCTAAAATTTGCTAAAGAGTAAATGTTTCTAAAGAACAGACAATTACATATGTATTAACGAATTTATTAAGAAGAACTGGAAGTTAGAACGCAAATGTACCTAGTTACGTTCCACGTGAGCGATCTAAATTAGATCTTGCTATTTGTCCTATGTCTCCTATGGTTTTAGTTTATGGGGCAATTCTAAATTTAAAGTAGACATAAATAGGCCCAAAATCTCAAGATAATCATGTAGAGACATGTAAAGTTTTTCTAAATTGTCCAGGCAACATTAAGAAAGACATTATTGTATTATCAAATCATTAAATGTCAAATAATGTCATTTTGCGCAATTTTGATTCATTTTTTTATCTCCTTTTGTAGTTAAAAATATCGTTTAATTAAAATAAAAAGCTTTCCTTTAAAAATTTTTTTAAAAGATTTTATATTAAAAATTTCAGTGATTTGTAGGTATTTAATAATAGACATTTTCGATAAAAACATTCTTTACATTTACTAATACCGCGCAATAAATACCGCGTGCATGTGAATAAATTAAAAAAGAGAGCCCAATGTTTCAAAACGTAAATGCGCGGTGTTTTAAGCGCCCGATAATCACCTCTATTTCTAAAGCAATGCGAAGGGTCACAAAAGTCCATCGTTCCGCGCCGCTTCATTGTGGAATTACTCGTACAAATATGCAATATACCACGCAATGGCAATCCGCACGGAAGCAATCATGTGGTGTAAAAGTGAGGATAGCAGGTAGTAAGAATCACGATGCATCTAGACCTTTATGTTAGAAAACAAGCATTGTTGCCAGGCTTAATTGGCTCAGAATTGTGCATATGTAACTATATACAGTATATTACAACAACGACTTCAAGCGGCATAACCTAGAACTAAACAAACGGTTATTCCTACAAAGCTGAACCATCATAAATGTCCATTTTTTTCGTAACCGGCAAGTACTAAACAAAGACAAGCCTGCTGGGTGACCGCCAAATTGAAGGTCACTTCAAATTGTATTGGTATGTGTACTGTACGGCTTGAGTTAAAGAAGTTATATAGGGAAAACGATCCTGAGCCATATATATGGTTCAGGTTTGTTTGCCTGGCTCAAGATTGTGCATTCATCGTGCTATATTTGGCCTGACTTTGTATGAAAGATTTATATACACGGTGGCCAGAAAAATGCGGACAAACGCCAGGTAGAACGATTCTTTGTTCAATTCTGAGGCGATAATCTTAATCCAAAAAAGTTATACGGTCCTTCCTTACGGCATACGAGACCATCAAACATTAAGTTGTACGGCTAAAATTTAGCAAAATTCGTCAAATTTATGTATGTAAAATCATTGTGGTGAAATTTAGAAATGGAATTATCTCAAATGCATTTATGTAACTAATCGATTAATACCAATGGTTTACATTTTTAACATTTCTTCATTGGCTTTTTTGAAATTAAAGTACATATGGCAACGTGGTACTGTAAGGCTGCTTGTTTAAAAGTAATAAGTAGTTGTCAATTTTTGACGTTTCTCATGTGACATTTGGCTGTTGAAATAAGATAAACATTTTGTGCTGTTTTTAATACTGAACAATATGTTATTTACCTTTGGAGAATACGCCGACATGTATATGGTATTCGGATTTTGCAACGGAAATGCAAACTTGGCAAAAGATGAATATCAAATACGGTATCCACAACGGCGACATCCATCCACCAACACGTTCCGTAGATTGGATCAGCGACTTAGAGAAACTGGCACCTTTATACCGAATTATCGTAACAGCGGTAGACCTAGAGAGCGTCGAACAGTTCAATTAGAAGAGCAAATATTGGATGCTGTTTACGAAGATCCGACGGCCAGCACAAGACAAATAGCTCGGGAACTGAATATTCGTAGCAAAACAACAGTGCACTCAGCACTATCTCAAAATCTTTTGTATCCGTTTCATGCAAGGAAAGTGCAGCCTTTGTATGTGAACGATAATGTCCACAGAAGAATGTTTTGTAACAATGTTTTACAAAGGATTCAAGAAGAGCCGAACTATTTATTGCATATTCTCTGGAGCGACGAATGCTTGTTTACGAGAGATGGCGTCTTTAATAGCCATAATTTTCATTTTTGGGCGGACGAAAATCCCAAGGCAGTAAGGGAAATTAGACATCAGAGAAGATTTTCGGTAAATGTTTGGCTGGGGATTTTAAATCTCCGAGTTGTTGGACCAATATTTCTTCCAAATCGTCTAAATGGAATTGAGTACGTTAACGTTTTAGAAGAAGTACTAGATAATATTCCACTGAATTTGAGACCCAACATGTTGTACATGCATGACGGGGCACCCGCTCACAATGCCAGAATTTCCAGGGATTGGTTAAACGAACACTTTCCGAATCGGTGGATAGGGCGTAACGGTCCAATAGCATGGCCAGCAAGATCTCCCGATCTTAATCCTCTGGACTTTTTCGTTTGGGGGTTTTTAAAGGAAAAGGTCTATGCAACGCCTCCAGCTAACGAAGAGGATGTAATTAATAAAATTACGGCGGCAGTTCGATTAATCACCCCGGATATGTTGCAGCGCGTTTTGAATTCGCTTCCTCGAAGATTTGAATTATGTCTGGAAACTGATGGGTACCAATTTGAACAGTTGTTATAATTTTTTCATATTATCTTTAAATTTGAATAAAATTGTTATCCATGTTAACATAAAATTCTTGCTAATTTGCGTATTTACCTGATTTATAGTAAATAATAAAATGATTACTGCCACAGTACTTGTCTGATTAGGTGTTGCCAAATTTACAATTCTTTTAAGCTGCTCGTGTGACTTAAGAAAGCACTGTACTACTTTTTTCAATTAAGATTGTCAACTCAGAATTAAACAAAGTTTTGGCCTGCGTGGCGTTTGTCCGCATTTTTCTGGCCACCGTGTATATATATATATATATATATATATATAGATATATATATATATATACGTCTATTCGTTTTATATCTAGCAGGTATAATCTCCTACAGTTCAATTTATCTTGTGAAATAGAGCTTGATGTAAAAACGTATTTATATTTAAACAATAAGATGGAAAAAGATTTAAATGGCTGCACATTATATTTTAAAATATCTTGGTTTTATTTCCGAGTGTATTATAATGTAATGGTCCTGTAACTTTTCTGAAGGTGAGTTTCAATAATTTTCTAAAACACTGGCAACATGCAGTTGTAAAACACTGCGTATGTACACTATTGGATAATTCCAGGTGAATGATTTAAGTTACAACGTGCAATGCGTATTTTTCATTATATTCACTTTACTACAAACTTGTATACCTAGTCTGTAATTAAAATTGTGTCCTGATGGATACACATATCTAGCAGGTATAAACTCTTACTTACAGTTCAATTTATTAATAATAGAAGGCGGGGTAAAACACAATTTACAACAAATCCAGTATATTAAAACAATTTATTACAAAGTATATGGCATATTTTGCTATCACTGTAGCTTCTTCGGATATTCAGTTACTACAACTATATATTTTCCCAAAATCAGATATTCAGATCTTGCAATGTCTAGAAGTACTGTGGGGAATTTTCGTAATTTACTTTTGTAATAAGCTATTTTAATATACTGGGTTTGTTGTAAATTGTGTTTTACTATTACTACTATTAACTAATATGGGTGCAAGTATCGGCCAACTCAATTAATATTACAGTTCAATGTATCTTGTGAAATAGAGTTTAATCTAAAAACGTATTTATATTTAAACAATAGAGGTCGAAAAAAACACTTAATTGGTCTCACATTTTATTTTAAAATACCTTACCTTTATTTACGAGTGTAATGTTCTTATAATCTTTCGGAGGGTGGTGGGTTTCAATAGTTTTCTAAAACATGTGCAATCTAAACACGCCCAACACTGCCGGATAATTCCAAGCGAATGATTAAGTCTTCAGTGCGCGAGCCGCATAACGAGCAGGTTACCCTTACAGGTTTAATGCAACTATTATAAACGGGGACTCATAAAGAGTTAAATATTAGAGCTTTTGCTAATTTTCATTTATGTAACAAGTTTAAATAAAAGTAGAGATGTGTTGTATACATATATTATATACATAATTATGCATTTTTATATAATTTAATTTAATAATAACAGGGAAGGCTAGTTCCTATAGACCAATCTGCCTCCTGAATGCACTTAGTAAAGTTTATGAGTCGATGATTAGACAAAGGCGAGGATCGCACGCTCAAGACGTGGCAGGAGAGATGGGATGGAAATAGAATCAAAGGACAATGGACCAAACGATTAATACCAAATATAGGGAAATGGATAAAATGTGAGCATAAAAAAGTGGACTTCTACCTCACACAAGCTCTGACGGGACATGGGGTTTTTAGGGAGTATCTGTGTAGGATGGGAAAAATACAAGACGACAAATGTGCATATTGTCAAGATATTGACACGGCGGAGCACACAATTTTTTTATGTGGTCGTTGGAATGCCATAAGGGAGGAAACGATGGCTGGTTTAGGCAAAAAAAGAATAACAGCGGAAAACTTAGTCGATGAAATGCTTCATTCTAGGGAAAACTGGATAAACGTGCACGAAATGATTAAAGCAATTTTAAAAACTAAGGGAGAGGAGGAGAGAAAGACCAGAGACTAAAGCGCAAAAGAAATGAGGCTACTCAGTGTTTCTGTGATGTATAAATCTAAATGGTGGTTCCGCAGAAGCACATGGAGAGAGAATTGCGTGGTTTTTAGTGGGTATACCAGGCAGGAGTGAATCCTGGTCTTGGGAGTCCCACACTACTGTACAACGATGCCCTACGGTATTCATAAAGGATTTTCCACCGACAAAAAAAAAATTAATACTAATAGTATATTATTTTTGTTTGATTGATATATAAACACAATAGAGGCGTGACCATGACTATATACAGTCAGAGTGGCTTACTGTTTTTAAGGATTTTTATCGAGAAGTCACAGTTTGTAAGAGCAATTTAAAATATATAATAGTTTATTCTAGAGAAGCATATATCTATATTAATTGTGCAAGAAATCGATTATTAAAACGCAAGCCTTCCTTTAGAATGAATCTTTATTGCCGGACCCTCCTATAAAATGAACTCAAAAAGAATAAAATAAAATAATAATTTATTTTCTTATTAAAATTATCGAATGGTGGACTATTTCAAATTTTGAATTTCGGTTAGGTCATTTACGGTGTTATCGTGTTTATTTGTAGAAGTTATAGAATATTTCTAGTTTTATTATTTTGATTTAATTATTATATGTTTATTATTATTGAGCAACAATTGTTATGGTTTTTATGGCCTTAATTTTTATTAAATGGATGTGATACCTGACTAATTTTTTCTGGCAGTTTTTACTTAAGGAATAGTTACGTGTTTTTGTATATTTGTTGATTTGGAATGATTATTATTTCTATTATTATTATAATATTTAAAGGGTTGTTGTTGTTGTTTAATATGCCTTTCATTTGTTTTAGGATTTTGGTCTGTATTTAGAACTTGTTAGTAGAAGTAACAGTACTAATAATTGTCATGGTTTGGCAAGTGTTAGAATTTAGATATATACCTGAAGCAGTTTGTATTGAGATGATTTTGTTAAAATTTGTTATTATTTTTTTTCTCTGTACCCTATATATATATATATATATATATATATATATATATATATATATATATAAATGGAAGACGGGAATTTCAAGCAAAATATTTTTATGTTTCCAAAATGATCGCAAGGGGGCGCAATTTTCAAGATGAATTAAAAATTCGATGATTTTGTTATTAAACTCTAGATTAAAATAGATTAAAATTTTCACTAGCAACATTTTTAGACGTTTTTATACAATTTTCATTTGAAACTATTTGATCTAAGTCCCATACGAAGGGGCGGGTGGAGGGGGGTATGTCTGCGTATAAAAGTAGATATAATTTTGGTTTGCCTAACGGATTTGAATGTTTCTGGGCTCATAGATAGAGAATTTTACAAGGAATTGAAGGACATGTAGTACGAAACTACGTGGTTGTCAAAAAAAGTAACAGTGGGCGCTGTTCTCAATTTATGTATATTACTTGTTTTTTCTTTAAAATTTTAAATGGAACGGTATATTTTTAAAATCGTAATATTGAAGCACATAAATAACTGAAGAGAGTGATGAAAACCGGAAGTTGCTACCTTTTTTTCTTGAAGATATAGTCATACGAAGACAATTCAGAAAAATAAAAAATTTTAAACATAAATTTATTTATTTATTGGGAGTAATAATTTAATTTTAATTTTAAGAGAGTCTCTAGACAGTGTATAGTTCGTTTTCACTTGAATTTTCATCATACTCATCCATAAATGTATTCATTTCAATCTTCTCACTGATCTCATTGCCTATGTTACATTTGATTCCCCTTTTAAATGTTTTCAAATTCTCTAGTTATTTTTAAATTTCATGTCTTGTCTTTTTAGACATTGAAATAAAATAATAATAATAATAATAATAATAATAATAATAATAATAATATATCTTTATTACCCAACAGATATACATCTAATTATAGGTAAACAGCAAAAATAATTTCCATAACTCATGAACTAAGTAGGCAATCACAAGAAAAAGAAACAATATAATATAATGCATTAGTTATAAACAAATCATTTACTTATTAGTAACGAAAGGGTATAAACATTGATATATAATTCATCCCCTCCTATAAAAGAAAGTAAGTGAAAGAACATTATTATACCTAAACATAAATAAGAAAATATATTGGCCAAGTAATATAAATGGAAAAAAATGTATTTCAATCAGAAAGTACAAAAAGTTTCAATTTCGGAGGCAGCAATTTTTCTAATCAGCTGTTTGTGATAAACCATGTCTTTTATTCTGCCCCATAAATAAAAATCAAGACTATCTCACAAAGCGAATAAAAACTCAATGTCTTCTTTCCCGATAATTTAGAGGATATTGCCGGGAAGCAAGAATTCATTTTCAAAGCATGGAAAATACATTCTGATCACGTTATAAGCTTCAACATTAGAATATGACACTTTTACAAACTCAATAATTATGTGCTGGTGTCCAAAATGGCTTAATTTGCTAAATAGATACAAAAAGTTTAACTACAAGTGACACTAATATTTTTGCATTTTAATTTTCATGGCCCACCTTGGAAAGCTCATAATAATGTAATTTAGTATCACGGCGCATGCGATGTTGTATGATGAAAATTAAAAAAAAAATCAAACTACACTGTTCAGTATTATTATTATTTTATTTCAATATTGGAAAGAACAAGAAATGATATTTAAAAAATAATAGCTAGAGAATTTGAAAACATTTAATAGGAGAATCTAACGTAACATATGCAATGAATTAAAAAATCGATAAAGAGATTGAAATGAATACATTTATGAAAGAATATGATGAAAATTCAAGTGAAAACTAACTATACACTGTCTAAGTACTCTCTTAAAATTAAAATTAAATTATTACTCTCAATAAATAAATAAATTTATATTTAAATTTTTTTATTTTCTGGATTGTCTTCGTATGACTATATCTTCGTCAAGAAAGGAGGTAGCAACTTCCGGTTTTCATCACTCTCCTTAGTTTTTTATGTGCTTCAATATTGCGATATTAAAAATATACACCGTTCCATTTAAAATTGTAAAGAAAAACAAGTAATATACATAAATTGAGAACAGCGCCCTATATTACTTTTTTTGACAAGCACGTAATTTCGTACTACATATCCTTGAATTCCTTGTAAAATTCTCTATCTAATGAGCTCAGAAACATTCAAATCCGTTGGGGCAAACCGAAATTATACCTACTTTTTTACGCAGATATGCCCCTCTCTACCCTTCCCTCCTTATGCGACTTAGATCAAAAAGTTTCAAATGAAAATTGTATAAAAACGTCTAAAAATGTTGCTAGTAAAAATTTTAATCTATCTTAATCTAAAATTTAATGAAAAATTATCGAAATTTTAATTCATCTTGACAACTGCACCCCTTGCAATCATTTTGGAAACTTAAAAATATCTTTGTTGAAATTCCCGTGGTCTATTTTACTATCAAGATTTTTTCCGCCAGGTTGTACGATTAACGGTTGCCGAGATATGGCCGGTGGCCGAGTTTAAACAGACACCCGGTACATGATTATGTGTTATGTTTCACTTGTACAGCGAGCTTGCTTGTCTACACATATACTGTTAGATTCATCCCAATATAAGGTATCATTTTTAAAAAATACGAGTACTTTAATACATATGCAATTAAAACAGCCCCTAAGAAGCACTAGTGCGAAGATTTATTAAAGAAATATCCAGATCTCTTACATAATAAAGACTGGGTTAGAATAAAAACGTACACTTACAACGTTTACCGAAACAAATAGTTTCTTTAACTTTTTTTTTAATATTTTGGTAGAAGAATAAATTTCATCTGATATAGTTTCATACTAGTTTCATTTTAATCCATTCTAAATACATCATTTCCGCTATTATTGATTTTCAGATTTAACATTTATTTTCAACTTTTGAAGATATTTTTAAAAAATTGATAATTGCCGAAATTTTCAATTATACATATCTTCGTAACAATCGAAGATAGAACTAAAATTAATTTCGTTGATAGTAACTTTTACGTAGAATTTAATAATCTTAATTAAAAATTCATGGCACACTTAATTATCAAGATATAACATAAATTGCAATCATAGTTGGCAGTGACCATCAAAATGCTTATTTTTCCTTATTTCATGGTATGGTAATCTTTTAAAAATGTTATTATAGCGAGAGTAATTCAATTACTCTTTATTTTTGAGGAAATAATGAGCAAACAAGCTTTGATAAACTATTTTAATATGTAGCTCACATTAAAATAGTTTTTTGAGTGTTTCTTGCTGATTATTTTTTTCAAAAATTAAAAGTAATTGAATTACTCTCGCTATAATAAAACGTTTAAAAGATTACCATACCATGAAATCAACTAACCAACTATGATTGCCATTTAAAAAAACTCAAGTTTATGTTATAATCTGAAAATACTATCAAATACTCTTCAAATTTCTTAATAACTATGCTAATTTAACCGAACTGGTATCTTCAACATTAAGAAAATTACCCTTGTAGGGATATAGCAAAGGGGCATCTGTATACCAAATCTAACATATATTTATTTGAAATGTAAATCATGATATCTCAATTCCAATCTGTTTTCCTTTACAAATGTCAGCGCCCGCTCTCTTTATATTGATGGTGCCAAGTTCACCCAATGTCTGGGCTTGCATATACATATTGACGGAGCCAAGTTCAGCCAATGTCTCTCGCCTTCCGTTTTGTGTATGTAAATACTTATCCTACTAACGTATAAGCGAACAAAATGATATACAAAGATACAAGTACGTTCGACGAAGTTGCCTTCGTGAGCTGTTGCCACGTCGTGGAGGAATATTAATGCTGCTAGTGTACAGAGGCACATACGGCTGGCGCTATTAGCATAAAGTATATGTGTATAAAACGGTAGCGCCACGTAGTGATATCTCTCCAGAACTACATTGTGTAACTGTAGGTGTGTAACACTGAAAATGGCCTCCAAACAAAAATCTCCCAAACGTCTCATAACGACATATGAACGCGTTTGGTGCTCTTATACACATGGATACGTACTGGGCTCCACTTTTTCCGCACTGGCCTCCGTTTCGGAGCCCAATTCGATGCTTACGTTTGTATATTGGAGGCGAGTTTGACGTTGTACAAATATATATATATATATATATATGGTTTCTCGGGTTCTTGGCCGCGTGTGAGATGTGTCCTGAGAAGGACTGTTGTCTCGACGTTTCGACGAGATCACACTCGTCATTTTCTAGAGATAGTCTTCTGCTGGTTACAGTTGAAAGTTATCTGCTGTTCGCCTGCTTTTATATTGCTGAGTTGGAGTGGGGTCAGGTGGGGGATGTTGTACTGTGGCGATCGCTCGCAAGCGGCTGCGTGTGATTGGTCCGTGTATTTGCGAATCCTGTGTATGGGTCTGCTCCGGTTGTGGAGTGTTGCGTTTAACGTGAGTTCTAATCTGTATGTCGGCCACGAGCGGTTTCCATGTATGCGGCAGGCGTAGGCCGTCGTCTCTTTTATTTAAACTTCTGGGCCTCTTTTCAATCTCTATCGCTTCTCTAGTGATTCTAGTAGCTAGATTTTCGCTCTTTGCTAATAACTTTGTATTGTCGAAGTCGATATTATGCCCCGTTATCACACGATGTTGTGCTAGAGATGAAGTTGGTTCTTTCTTGAGCACTGCGTTTCTATGTTCTTCATTTCTTACGTTTATTCGCCTGTTCGTCTGCCCTACATAGGATTGGTCACACTCCAAGCATGGAATTTTATCTTTCGCGTTGACTAATTCATCAGCTATTTTTCTCTTTGTTGTAAAAACTGTGTTGATGTTGTGTTTTCTTAGTATTCGGCTGATTTTATCTGTGGTACCTTTTACATATGGAAGGAAGGCTATTGAAATGAATTCTTCTTTCTCTTTCTCTGTTCTTCTTGTTTATTATTTTGTGCGAGTAACCGTTTGCAAGGAGAGCGTTTCTAATATTTGTTCTTTTTTCGGATTTATGTTCTTTATCTGTTAGCCTGTCGGATCGTAGTACTAGTGTTTTACTACTGCGTTCAGTTGCGCCGGATGATGGTGAGATTGCGCTTTTAAATATCTATTTGTATGTGTAGGTTTCCGGTAAACAGTATGTCCCAATGTCCCGTTTTCTTTCTTGATCACCAACACATCTAGAAATGGTATTTTTCCCTTGTTCTTCTACCTCCATTGTGAATTTAATTTTCGGATGTTGGGCGTTTAGGTGGTATAGAAAGTCTTCTAGTTTTTCTCTGCCATGTGTCCATATTACAAATGTATCGTCGGCATACCGCAGCCACAGTTTTGGTTTATTCGCACAGCTGTTAACAAACTTTGTTTCAAAGTTCTCCATAAATATGTTGGCTATTATCGGTGACAGAGGTGAGCCCATCGGTGCGCCTTCAACTTGTCGGTATTTTTGGTTGTTGTAAGTAAAATAGGTATTTACTAGGCAGTGTTCTATCAAGTTGATTGTAGTCTTTTGTACTTGATACTGGTTTTCTAATATGAACATGGTTTCAGCGATTGGCACCTGCGTAAATAGGGATGTTACATCGAAACTTACTAACAGATCCGTTGGTTCGAGATGGATGTCTTTTATCAATTCAATGAAGTGATCTGCATTCTTTACGTAGGATGTCATTTGTTCTGCGTGTACTTGAAGTTCTTGTGCCAGGTATCGTGCTAACGCTTGTGTTGGTGATCCAATTGAGCTTACAATCGGACGGAGTGGTACATCGGTTTTATGTATTTTTGGAAGTCCGTAGAATTTTGGACAACGGGACGACTTTTCCCTGGGGATGATCTGTTTCTTTATTTCTTCACTCAGCGGTGTTGCGTTTATTTTTGTTTTGGTTACTTTTCCTAAGTAAGTCGTCGGGTCCGAATTTATTATTTTGTATGACGGGTCATCTAGCAGTGCTTTTATTTTGTTATCGTTGTCGGTCTTGTCTAATACGACGGTAGCGTTTCCCTTGTCAGCGGGTAGAACGATGATGTTATTGTCCTTTTGAATATCTTTTAAAGCTAGATATTCATCTTTTGTGATGTTTCTCTTTGGAGGTTTTGCCTTCCTGATGATGGAGGATACTTCTTGTCGTATTATTTCGGCGTTGTTCTTTTCGACTTTATGTAGAGTTGATTCTACCCCGCAAATAATATCTTCTATCGGAATGCGTTTTGGTGTTATCGCAAAATTGAAACCTTTCTCGAGAACACTAGTATAGCTGCTTCGCTGAGTGTTTTTTGTCATAAATTATGTACTGTTCTTGTAATAATCTTGGTGTTTTTATTTGTGATCGGTTGTTGTTTTCTTTGTAGATGATAGAATTTGCACTTTTGTTTGTTTGTTCGGATGTACGAATCTGTTTCCGCCCTGAACTGAGACAGGATGTCTATTTTCTCCCATAGTAACGGGTGTAATTGTTTCGTTAGTAGTAAGCGTACGTCTAATGAGCACTTGTCAGTTTCCAGGAGTTTTCGTCGGTTTTGGTGTATAAGTTCTCGTAGTAATGCTTTACTTGCACGTGTTAATATGTGTGTTGATTTTATCGTTTTGGTGTGAAACGATAATTTACAGCAGTTAGGCGTAAGATCTTGATCTCGGCATCGCCGTAGAAAGGCTAAGTCGCACAGCAGACGTGCTTTCTTGCAGCGTAGTTTTTCGAATTTCTTCGAAAGATGGTAAACTTCCTCCCCGTAGAGGTGTAAGATGATATTCCTGATGTTTTCGCGGTCGTATGACGAAACAATGGTTTCTCGGGTTCTTGGCCGCGTGTGAGATGTGTCCTGAGAAGGACTGTTGTCGACGTTTCGACGAGATCGCACTCGTCATTTTCTAGAGATAGTCTTCTGCTGGTTACAGTTGAAAGTTATCTGCTGTTCGCCTTGTTGTACGCCTGCTTTTATATTGCTGAGTTGGAGTGGGGTCGGGTGGGGGATGTTGTACTGTGGCGATCGCTCGCAAGCGGCTGCGTGTGATTGGTCCGTGTATTTGCGAATCCTGTGTATGGGTCTGCTCCGGTTGTGGAGTGTTGCGTTTAACGTGAGTTCTAATCTGTATGTCGGCCACGAGCGGTTTCCGTGTATGCGGCAAGCGTAGGCCGTCGTCTCTTTTATTTAAACTTCTGGGCCTCTTTTCAATCTCTATCGCTTCTCTAGAAAACATCAGGAATATCATATATATATATATATATATATATATATATATATATATATATGAGAAATTGATATTTTGGGTTATTTACCGCGTTAATTCAAATCAAGTGTACATATGATTTGAATTAACGCGGTAAATAACCCAAAATATCAATTTCTCATATATATATATATATATATGATATTTTGGGTTATATTGATATTTTGGGTTATTTACCGCGTTAATTCAAATCAAGTGTACATATACGAAATAATTCGTATATGCATAAGTGATATGAAATGTAATGCATATCTACACCACTAATTGCTGACATTGCAAATATCAACGTGTAGGCAGCTGTTTCGATCTAACCTCGATCTCGTCAGTACACGAAGGTGATATTTGCAATGTCAGACAAACTTGGATTTCCTGCCTATATACTGAATTGGGTACCAAATGCCTATGAGAGAGACTCCCAGCGGCATCTGTGATCCAAGATCAAGAACGCAAGGAAATGTTAACCCTTAGTAGAACATCTACTTTATCGGGCAACTGTAGATATGCATTATATAGGTGACTTTACCTACTTAATAAACTACCTCCCCAGAAAGGTTATGTCAAAAATGACGTTTTCGCGGTTATGTGATGAGAAATTGATATTTTGGGTTATTTACCGCGTTAATTCAAATCAAGTGTACATATACGAAATAAATCGTATATGCATAAGTGATATGAAATGTAATGCATATCTACACCACTAATTGCTGACATTGCAAATATCAACGTGTAGACAGCTGTTTCGATCTAACCTCGATCTCGTCAGTACACGAAGGTGATATTTGCAATGTCAGACAAACTTGGATTTCCTGCCTATATACTGAATTGGGTACCAAATGCCTATGAGAGAGACTCCCAGCGGCATCTGTGATCCAAGATCAAGAACGCAAGGAAATGTTAACCCTTAGTAGAACATCTACTTTATCCAAGTTTGTCTGACATTGCAAATATCACCTTCGTGTACTGACGAGATCGAGGTTAGATCGAAACAGCTGTCTACACGTTGATATTACGTAAATAACCCAAAATATCAATTTCTCATCACATAACCGCGAAAACGTCATTTTTGATATATATCTCGGATGGCACGCAGGTTGACAATGTCTTCCTCGTGGCGATGTTAGTTGTTGTCTTCAAAACCGAAGATCTTCTAACTGAAGCTGCAAATGGCGGTCTGTCACCTGATGGTCTTCCGTGTATGCTTACATCTCCAAGGTTATCCCACCTTATCCTTGGCTACACCGTACTGATGACGACCAATTAGTCAGAAACACGTGTCTACGGTTGCACTACAGCGGATTTAACCCAATATTCTCTTTTTCTTGTTTAATTTTATGTATCCGCGATAATTCCTCTTTTATATATATATATATATATATATATATATATATATATATATATATATATATATATATATATATAATATGAAATAATTACTACTTTAATAAAAGTAGAATTTTGGGCTGGATAGTTGATTCAAAACACAATTGTTGGCTAAATAACGTTTCGGAAATATATTTATTCCTTCATCAGATCTACAAAATACTTAAATTAGGGACAACTAAGTTAACTATAAATTATCTTACAATTGCCACACTAGGACATAAAATATATGGGTTTGACGAAACGTTATTTAGCCAACAATTGTGTTTTGAATCAACTATCCAGCCCAAAATTCTACTTTTATTAAAGTAGTAATTATTTCATATTATATTATATTAGCTAATTATCAGTAATTATATCTTTAATCTAACTATATATATATATATATATATATATATATATATATATATATTTATCTCACCATCAATGTGACGACCATACATTGCCTTTTTACCATCATTTTGACGGCCGCTGTAATGCGAAGGCCGTATACGGCCGTCGAAATGCATCATGTACAAAATCGTTCCCAGTGCCATATCATAGCTTAAAAAATCGTTTCTGAAAAAATTAGTTGGCCGTCTACTTGTTGGTAAAATGAAATCTTTGTATATTTTTAGTTCAGTATAATACAGCTGTTGCATAGAGAGCGCCTCGGTAGCCGTATATTGTGTGTATATTTTATTTACATTTTACCGATTATTCGACGACCGTCAGTATGACAACGGTGTAACCTAACATTTTTGTTTATACGACTACGGTTTACCAAAGAAGTGTGGTACAAATACGTATTAGTAATATTCTCGTGCTGGCTGAATTATTGCAAAGAAAATGTCGGATCGAATCTTTCCTGAAGATTATGTAAGTGTTGCTTATTTTATGTAATAAAAGTACCGAATAAATTATTATGGAGAGATATAAGACATGTATAAAAATATATTAAATAGACGCTGAAAAAATAATATAAAAAAAGTAACATTTAATTTACGGTAATGTCAGGTAAATGGTGCAAACCAGCAAGTCAAAAGTCAGAGAGAGTAGTATTAAACGATCTCCTAAAAACTAATGAAGTTAGTTTGCTATTTATTTGACAGCCAAATATTTTCTGAAATTTACTCGCTGTACAAGTACATTTAATTCTTTCTATTACTTATATTCGTCATTATAACCTCTCCATGCCAATCTAAAAGTAAATTTATTCATTGTATCAGAAGTAGTGTTCATTTAACCTTAAAATTATGTAAATTTATAGTATGATATATGCTCTTCAAATGGCACTAGAAAAAAGAGTAATTGGTTTTGTAATAAACCTCTCTCCCCCATCTTTACAAGTGAAGATACAGATGTGCAAGATGCAAGAATTTCTTCATCCGATCAGTCTACAGAGAGCGGTCAAAATGTTTCTTCGGCCTCTTTAATAGATAGAGACGAGGTAATATTAATTATTTGTCTGTATCAAGAAAATCATTACAGCTTATTATTTTATTTGCAGTGCACCTCAGATTCAAGCATCGTACCTGATTCTGAAGTAGATCCAGAATATGTACCAAATGAATCTGATTTAGAGGTATTTTCACAAAAACATTACCTGTATTTATTGCAATTTATTCTATATAATTTGCAGAATTCCTACACTTCTCAGTTTGATGAAGATATTTCAAATTTATCCGCAGAAATTCCATTGGTCGAGGTAGCTTCTCGTTCCAATTCCAGGGAAACAAATTCTCCATATGAAGATTTAAGTGTAGCACAAAAGAAAACTGAGGAATCTACACCCCACAATAATAACTTATTCTATGGAAAAAATCATCGGCAAAAAGATTTTTGCTTTTATTTTGAAAGTTTGGTACAATGCTTTGCGAGACATGTGCTTCGAAATCATTCCAATGAAATAGATGTTGCAAAAATATTATCATTTCCTTCAAAAAGCAAGCAAAGAAAGCAATTGTTTGCAAGTTTACGAAAAAGAGGAAATTTCTTAAATCCTAATGAAACCAAAAAAGCAGTTAAGAAAAGCACCATAACGAAACAACTACTACCATGCAGTCAGTGTCTGGGTTGGTATTCATCAAAACAATTGTGGCGACACCGTGAGAAGTGTAATCCAGAGTCACAGACTAGAAATTCTCAGGCGGAAGCACAAAATATTCTAATAAAGCATTTAAAAATAGATGCGAATTTAATAAATAAAGTGTTTCCAAGAATGCGACCCGATAATATTTCCTTAATAGCCAAAAAGGACACACTAATTTGTGCATTCGGTTCTCGATACATAAAGATTCATAGAGAGTCACATTTTGTTAATGTCGCCTCTCGAAAAATGAGAGAATTAGCTAGATTATTAATTGAAGTGAAAAACCAAAATCAACATATTACAAACTTATTTATGCTTCTCAAACCTGAAAATTTCGACCTTATAGTACAAGCTACAAAAAGAGTTGCACGATATGATGAAGAGAAGGAATTTTATCAATCACCTACGTTTGCGATAAATATTGGCACCTCACTAAAACAATGCTGTGACATAGCTATAATGTATGCTCTAAAAAGAAAAGATGTTTATGCAAATGTTTCTACAGCTGAAGTGGAAGCAGACTTAAAAACGATGATACATCTTATAAAAGCTAATTGGAAATTTGATATTTCAAGTCAAGCAGGTAATGATTTAAACCTAAATAAATGGAATAAGATAACCATGATACCTTTAGCAAATGATTTGAAGCTTTTAAGAGAATATTTGATCCAGACCGGAAACGAAGCAGCATCCAAACTAATAAATAATTTCGGAAATAAAATTGACTATAATACCTTAACCGAGACAATATATTGCAGAGTAATACTATTAAACCGCAGAAGACCTGGCGAATTACAGAGACTTCTGCTAACTACTTACGAAAGAACACTTTCAGGCGACAAAAATCAACATTACGAAGAATTTTCAGATGCAGTGACCTCTACCGAAAGAATTTTAATGGGTACCTTTAAAAGACTTGTTATTCGTGGGAAAAGAGGTCGTGGCGTACCTGTACTATTTAGTAAAGACGTACAAGAACATATTAAGGTTTTATTAAAGCACAGGCAACTATTTGTAACAAGAACTAATTTATACCTATTTGGAAATTCAAATTCATCCGAACCTATTTGCGGGTACAAAATTTTACAAAAATATGCGAAAGCATCAGGAGCAAAAAATCCTCAAGCAATAACTTGCACAAAATTACGCAAACACCTAGCTACTTTATCTCAGATATTTAATATGACCGAAACGGATTTAGAACAATTAGCGACATTTATGGGCCACACAATTGGAATTCATAGACAATCTTATAGATTACCAGATGACATCTACCAAACGGCAAAAATTTCTAAAATTTTATCATTAATGGAAAGAGGATCTCTAACTGAATTTAGAGGGAAAAATCTTGATGAAATAAACATTGATTTAGATGAGAATCTTTTAGAGGAAAGTGAGGAAGTGGACGATGGAAATGAGAGAAGTGATATGATACTTGAGCCAGATGAGGGAGTGCTAAGTGACAATAAAAATAATGTAGGAGTAGCTGGTTGTTCGTCTAATACGTCAAAATCAAAATCGTGTAAGAAAGCAAAAAGAGTATTAATACCATGGTCTGAGAAGCAAAAAAAAACCGTATTGTCATATTTTGCAGAACATATTAAGTTAAAAAAACCTCCAAAGAAAGGAGAATGTGAAGAGTTATTGAACAAGAGCAAAGATCTGTTACACAACAAAGATTGGTTGAAAATCAAAGTTTTTGTACAGAACAAATACACAGGAAAGTTAAGTTAAAATATCTATTGTTATTATTATGTGTGTCGGTATCATAGGTTCTTTGAAATAAAACTGCGTTGTTTGACAATAATATCAATACTTTTTGTTAAAAATGTTCACCCATAATAAAATATAAACATTGTAACATTTCCGAAATTTTATTCAAACACATTAAGTTATATAGTAATTGAAAAATTAATAAATGTAGGATCAATAGTGCTATAATATATATTTAAAACTCTTAAGAACATAAGAGGTTTCTAAATCATTACTTTCAGTACAACTACCTAGATATTATTAATATTACTTTTGATGCATTAATATTAATAATAATATAATAGCATTTATTTTCTACCATAAAACAGGAATATTGACAAAATATATGTAATAAAATAATATAAGAAATAAAAATGATATAAATTTTATGCGTATAGTGAAAAACAAAAGACTCTACTCCGAGCACAAGGTGTTACTACCCAAAATAATTCTAATCCAGAAATTAAAATAGCAATGATTATTCGCCTATAATATTAGCATTTTCTGCTTTTTTTAAATAAATCCTATATTTATTATATAAATAACGTTTCGTCAATTATTATATAAAAGTTAATAATACTTCTGTTAAAGTTAGTTAATTCGGCTATTTACTGTGCCTTTTTATACTTTGTTTAACTTCGATTTATTGCTCAGTTCCAATAAGCATTATTATTCATACTTACAACAACAAATATTTTTTTTTAGTTATTTTCAAATACAATTATTGTTGTTCATTTCTTAATATTTTTATGAGAAACTGATGAAATATATTAGTTTCTCATCATGTTCTGATGAAATTTCCATTTGGCAACGTTGTTGGCCGTTACATTACATATGGTTTATGCAAAAATATATACAATGGTCTTCAAATTGATGTCATTATATAACAAAAATATATATATTGGTCGTCACATGCACTGATACTATAAGGTCGTTGCATTGATATTGACATATAATTTGAACCAAATAAAAATTAAACATTTAAAGTTGGCAACCTGCAGCCCTAAATAAATGATGTAATATACTTCGACGAAAATCTATATATACGGCTTATATCAGGTGGATCTCAAATTACATGTTAATGTACGGTCGTCAAATTGATAGTGGGATGTATATATATATACAAGTATATATATATATTGATAAAGTATCCAGTCGTCGGTAATAGGATTACCTATTACCGACGACTGGATACTTTATCAATTAATTTGAAGGATACGACTGTTGATTTTCTATATATATATATATATATATATATATATATATATATACATCTTTCTATCAAAGTCAGGCCAACTAGGATTTCATACAATTCTGAACCATCTATTTCTAGTAACCGTAGACAAAAAATTCTTACATAGGCGGACCTAAATGACATATGGTACACATGGAAATCATTATATACAACACTTTTTCTTTATAATAAAGTTTTTGTATATCGTCTCAAAAATACGGCAATCTCAAGCCATTGGCTTTTGGTAGCAACTCAGTCCAGTATATACACAAACATGTAATAGCACCGCTTTTCCTGAACCAGAGCAGGGTTGCCGTAACTTAACACATGAGAAGGGTGATTTTAACTTGCGAGTGCAATGTGGTTTACATTTTGTTGCCTCGTACAAAGCAAGACAGAGTAAGAAGCGGTATGGAAAATGATTATAGGTTGGGAATTATAATGGAACTTTAAATGAGTTATTTTTTTTGTATTCTACTACAGTTCATGTTTAGTTCTATTTTATTAATTAATGGAACCTATTTGAATGCTAAAGTTATTAATTTCGATCATAAGGCATCTCACAAAAATTGATAGAAACAGTTTCTGACTGATTAATTTATTAATATCGAAATGATTAACCCCGAAAGCTCAGATAAGAGTTACGCATTTGTAATGCTTGCGTTTAATAGTTTTCTTTTTCAAGCAAAGAAGTTTCTTAATTCAAACAAATTAATTAACAAATTAAAATATTATGTACATTAGGACTGAATTGCTTGAATAATGTATGTGTATGTAGACTTAATGCCGAGCGTCAACTATCGCGCAGTGTTCCCAATTCCAAAAAACTTGATCAAAATATAAAATCTTTATCAATTTGTTTTAAATTTGATGACTAAGCATTTTTGATTCTCTTATTACGAATGTAAGAACACAAAGCTGATACAATATTGCGGAAAAGAAATGTTAAAAATTTATTTTACAATAGGTAGTGATAATAATTGATAAACTGCAGTTAATATATACCGTAAAGATAAACAGAATAATTACAAGTAGTATATTTTCAATTATCGCAAACTTTAGTAATACTATTAGGGCTGAAATGAAACGTATAAAACGTGTATAAAAAATATATTTATAGGAGAAATACTTATACCGGGTGTTCCGTAAAAAACGCCAACAATAATAACTCCGTTATTTATTGTCCGATTTTATTGAAACAAAAAGTCAGTTAATTAGCATCAAAAATACTACAAGAAAGTAGTGTTTTAGTTGTTTTCAGTTGTTTTCATTAATGTCAAACGATAGTCAACTTTTTTATTTTAAATGGAAACAGATATATTTTTGCCAATATTCGGATTGGATTTTCTTTTCTGAATTCATCGATGTATAACATGTCTATTTTTTATAAACGATTATTGAAAGAAAACCATTTATTAAAATTGACCATGTTTTTAATAAATTATGTATAACATTTCGAATGTGCTATGAAACATTGAAAACGTAAGTATTATAAGTATTATTCTAAAAAACAAAACAAAACACTTCACAATAATTGTTCAAATTGCCCGCCACCTTGTTCAATACATAACGCACATCTCCTAATTACTCCACGAGTCGCATTTAAAAGACAAACGGCAGGTATTTCTTGACAAGTGTTAATAATTCTTTGTCTTAAAATGTCAACATTTTCTGGAGGTGTCAAATAAACTCGATCTTGTAGATAAGCCCACAACCAAAAATCTAGGGGCGAAAGATCGGGTGAACGCGCAGGCCACTCGATAGGATGGGATGTTCCTATCCACCTATTTCCAAATTGGGTGTTCAACCAATCAGTATTTACTCTGGCGTTGTGAGCGGGGGCCCCATCTTGTTGATAAAATATTGTATTTAAATTTGCCAAAGGTAATTCATCTAAAAAGTTTTGGTGATTTTCGTTTAATAAAGTGTGATACTTTTCTTGATTTAAGCAACCATCTATGAAAAATGGCCCAATTAATTGATCGCCTAAAATACCACACCAAACATTTACGCTGAAACGTCTTTGAAAATTATTTTCAACGACAAATCTCGGATTGTCTTGGCTCCATTGTCGATGTATGTTTCTATTAAAAATACCATTGTTGCTAAAAGTGCATTCATCAGACCAAATTATCATTCTGTAAAAACTCCGGTCTTGTTCTAATGCATTTAAAAAAAGTCGACAAAACTGTATTCTTCGGCGTTGATCATTTTGTTCTAATGCATTAACTTTTCGAGCTATGTACGGTTTAAATTTGTGTTTTCTTAAAACACTATGGACTGTAGTTTTTGATACCTCAATATTATGTGCAATTTCGCGAGTCGAAGTTCCTGAATTTTCTTGTAGTGCAAGAAGAACATCATATTCCGTATCTTCGGCGAATCTACGTCGCTGTGTTTTAGGTTTTTTAAATGATCCATAATTCCTCAAATTCGTTTCAATTCTCTGAAATATTTTCGAATCTGGAACTTCTCTGTCCGGAAAACGAACGCTGTAACGCCGAACTGCTTGAAGACGATTTTTATTCAGTCAAAAAACACTTGCAACATGTCTGTTAACTCATTGTTATTCATTTTTACGAATATGTATACTTTTTTTTGTGGCAAAACGTTCAAGCAGAACAATAAATAAGACTTAATAGACACTCACACTGACGTTTATTGACGTTTATCGCATTTTTGTTTTTTCATGGCACATTCCAAAATTTATAAATAATGGAATACAAAGATGAAATTTATTAGGTGTTTTATATTTTTTTTCAATAATTGTTTATCAAAAATAGATATTTTATACATTGTTGAATTCAGAATAAAAAATCCAATCCGAATATAGCCAAAAATATATCTGTTTCCATTTAAAATAAAAAAGTTGACTATCGTTTGTCATTAATAAAAACAACTGAAAACAAACAAAACACTGCTTTTTTGTAGCATTTTTGATGCAAATTAACTTTATTTTTGTTTGAATAAATTCGGACAATAAATAACAGAGTTATTATTGTTGGCGTTTTTTACGGGACACCCGGTATAAATAAAGTACATTGTTAGAAATATTTATTTGTAATAAAAGTTAAGTAAATTAAAGCTTTGCATATACCGAAGAAAATATTTTCTTGTTTTCGTTTTTTTAAATTAAGAAAATTGGTATTAAAGTAAGTAAAATGCTTTTCTTGCGTGAGAAATAGATTTATTCAACTTAAGAAAATGGTAACATTGGTTTAAGTAAATAAGTTACTTCAGTAGTATAAGTTGGTTATCACTTTAAAAAAATGGGATTTATTTCCTAAAAGCAAATATTTATTTGCGCCAATTCAATTACACATTTGAACTAAGTAACTTGGCGATTTGTTATAGGAAAGTACTTTCTTGATAGAAGCATAATATTTATTTAATATAAAAAAAATATCTATTCATCACACATTCACTGAACTAATATTTAATTTTTTTTTGTAAATGACTACCATGTAAACATCCACTATAGACTAAATGAGCTTAATCTTAGTCTAACCGAAGTTACAAACTGTTTTGAAGTTTATAGAAAAATATTCTTTTATCACGAAACTAGAGAAGGGAATACCTATACTTTTTATTGGCTTTATTTATAACCCCCACGCTTTAGATAAAAAGATGTGTGACTATTTTCGCCTTAAATAACTTAAAAACAACCATTCTGAAAAATAATAGAAAGAAATCCTCACTATAAGTTAAAATTGGTTACAATATCGAAACAATAACAAATACACTTGTATACCATTGTGCAAAACAACACCCCTTTTTCTGAAGTCGAGCTTGTCGAACTTAATTATTTATGAATGGCGAATATAAAAAACATTCCTGTTTTAATAGATATAAAGGAACTGTCATGTCGTACTTAGATAAGTAGTTTTATGATCTTTTTCTTGCAACTGAAGTTACAAAAAAAACGGTCGCCAATGTTTTTTTCTGACCTTTTTAAATGTATGACTCCCTGGGAAGAGAGCCATAAATCTTAAAGGCTTATTTTCAAGCTATAATTATTCCTAAACTCTGTGTTAAATTGTAGAGGTATTTTCCTGACATCGTAAAAATTATAATAATACTGTGTAGGCTATTGATTCATATATTACATGATAATGCATTATTTTTTGAAATGAAAGAACAAATAGATAATTACAAAAATTATTTCAAAAACGTTTCTGTAGAAGGTATAGAAAATCTCATTCATCTAAACCTTATATTTAATCTTGCCAGTAATTTTTATTCATAGGTACTGAAATAATTTTAAAAAGTTATTGGAATTCTTTTCTTAACTCCGTAAATGATAGACGGGGTATTTCCGTGTTAATCGCAAGTTAGTAAATGCAAGAAGTAGACGCCTTTCTTATAGTATATACTTTTTGAGTACGATATAGGAAAAAATGAGGTGTGGCCACCACACAACTTTCTTATACGTATGAGCGTTTTAAACTATACAATTTAAAAAAACTTTTATACAAAAGGTATTCAGAATCCTATTCTGAGTACTTCCATTGTCTTAATAAATCTCTATAGAATGAATATTTTGCAAGATATTCGAAAAAAAGTGCTACTCCCTAAGACAATGTGTTACTTCCGGGCCAAATTTTTAAATTTCATATATAGAAAGAATATTGCAAATCCAGCTCTAAATACTTTTGTACTCTTGATAAATATATATAGAATGCATAATTTACCATATTTGCAAAAAATCGCTATTTGGTAAGAGTAAAAGTGGTACTTCCGGTCCTAATTTTGAAATTTTTTTTATACAAAAGGTATTGAAAATTAAGTTCTAAATACTTTTATACTTGTAACGTACCTGTCTAAAAAGCATACCTTGCGAAGGATTCGCAAAAAACTGATTTTCGATGCGAGTAAAAGACCTATTTCCGGTAGGAATTAAAAAAAAACTGTTTGATAAAATTTTTCTCAAATGTAATTTTGAGTACATTTAAATTCTTTATAAATTTGTTTAAACTTAGTAATTGACCAACTATTGGCAAAATTTAATTTTTTCGCTGAAGTAAACTACTACTTCCGGTCTACCGATTTTGCTGCAAAACTAGTCAGATCTCAAGACGGAGATTATACACGTAAATACAAATTTTGGAATTGATATCTATAACGGTTTGACCACTATCGTGGTCACACACAAACACACACAGAGAGAGAGAAATTGTGTCTGGACATTATTGAAGCGACCTTTATCTACAGTTCTTTATAAAATATATTATTAAAATTGTTGGTTGTTTTTATTTACCTAATAAGGATTTTATAAATTGGTTTCAATAAATAATAATTAATAAATAAGTTTACTGGCTTTCATATTAAAAAAAATGACAATTTCACTGACAGTTTCTAACCTATTTGCAAATATAATCTCAAGATTCACATTTACAAAGTACAAAATACCTAAAAAGATGATTGCTTGATTTTGAAGTGTACGAGATTTCTCTGCACACAATTGCACATCGGGTCTAAAATTTGCTGAAGAGTAAATGTTTCTAAAGAACAGACGATTACATATGTATTAACGAATTTATTAAGAAGAACTGGAAGTTAGAACGTAAATGTACCTAGTTACGTTCCACGTGAGCGATCTAAATTAGATCTTGCTATTTGTCCTATGTCTCCTATGGTTTTAGTTTATGGGGCAATTCTAAATTTAAAGTAGACATAAATAGGCCCAAAATCTCAAGATAATCATGTAGAGACATGTAAAGTTTTTCTAAATTGTCCAGGCAACATTAAGAAAGACATTATTGTATTATCAAATCATTAAATATCAAATAATGTCATTTTGCGCAATTTTGATTCATTCTTTTATCTCCTTTTGTAGTTAAAAATATTGTTTAATTAAAATAAAAAGCTTTCCTTTAAAAAATTTTTTAAAAGATTTTATATTAAAAATTTCAGTGATTTGTAGGTATTTAATAATAGACATTTTCGATAAAAACATTCTTTACATTTACTAATACCGCGCAATAAATACCGCGTGCATGTGAATAAATTAAAAAAGAGAGCCCAATGTTTCAAAACGTAAATGCGCGGTGTTTGAAGCGCCCGATAATCACCTCTATTTCTAAAGCAATGCGAAGGGTCAGAAAGTCCACCGTTCCGCGGCGCTTCATTGTGGAAATACTCGTACAAATATACAATATACCACGCAATGGCAATCCGCACGGAAGCAATCATGTGGTGTAAAAGTGAGGATAGCAGGTAGTAAGAATCACGATGCATCTAGACCTTTATGTTAGAAAACAAGCATTGTTGCCAGGCTTAATTGGCTCAGAATTGTGCATATGTAACTATATACAGTATATTACAACAACGACTTCAAGCGGCATAACCTAGAACTAAACAAACGGTTATTCCTACAAAGCTGAACCATCATAAATGTCCATTTTTTTCGTAACCGGCAAGTTCTAAACAAAGTCAACCCTGCTGGGTGACAGCGAAATTGAGGGTCACTTCAAATTGTAGTGGGACGATTACTGTACGGTTTGAGTTAAAGAAGTTATATAGGGAAAACGATCCTGAGCCATATATATGGTTCAGGTTTGTTTGCCTGGCTCAAGATTGTGCATTCATCGTGCTATATTTGGCCTGACTTTGTATGAAAGATCTATATATATATATATATATATATATATATATATATATATATATATATTTATTTAATTTTCTGTGATACCCCAATTAAATATTTGTAACCTATAGTTAATCAAAAATAAGCATTTTCTTCTATATTTGTTACACACGAAGGCTGTACTTGGATTTGTAAAACGCCATTTACACTTACAGTCTCTCTTACAGAGGTTTTAGCTTCTATTTGACTTTCTATTAAACTGGGGTATGTACTTGTTATTCTCTATGCAAGACTTATATAACCTTGTAGAACACAGGATTATAATGAATTTCGATTAAATATAGTCCCCTCCATGGTACACCCACCAGGAGCCAACTGATATTTGCCATCGCTGCTATATCCTGATCATAGTTAACACGGTTTTTAAAATGCGTATACTCTTAGGACACCAGGTTTTGCTATTTATAAATGTTGTAGGAAAGATTACTGTTTGTGCAATCAACTGTTTAAGAAGCTTTTAACCCCATTTAAATAACCTGTAATGTAAGGTGAAGTGGTCGAAATAATAATACAGTGATCTACCCTCTACAAACATCTATACAATAGCTAAGAATGTTAAATTTTATATTACCCTTAAAACCTCTTATATAACAGGTAAAATCTAATACTGAATATAAAATGAAAATATATATGAACAGCAATACAGCCTGCTATCAGTATTATAAGTGTAACTGTTTTATTGCCGTATCTATATAACAATAAACAGTCTTATTGATATATGTATCAATTTAGCATCATAACCAACTTTTTTATTATATTTACGTAATTGTCTTCTATTATTTAACATTTTCTTTTTAAAAGTTATTCCCCACTGTTTTTAAATCTGTTTATATACTAAATATTATACTAAATTAAATAAATACAAAGAAAGAAAATATCTATCTAGTAGAGTATATGTAACATGTTTCATGAAGTCTGTGTTACCAGTTTTATTTGCAGGTGGTTTACAACCCAGATGTCCTGGATTCGCTGCTGTTTGGAGATAGATATTAATATATAATAACTAGGGAGCGGAATCGAGCGAGCTAAACTACCACGGAGCCACAACCGTGAAAAGAAATAATGTAAACAACTGCGTGTTGTTTACATTATATCTGAATAGCACTAATTCATAGGGCGAACTGTAACATCTGTTGTAATTGTAATATCTATCTAGTAGATTACATGTAACATGTTTCATGAAGTCTGTGTTACCAGTTTTATTTGCAGGTGGTTTACAACCCAGATGTCCTGGATTCGCTGCTGTTTGGAGATAGATATTAATATATAATAACTAGGGAGCGGAATCGAGCGAGCTAAACTACCACGGAGCCACAACCGTGAGAAGAAATAATGTAAACAACTGCGTGTTGTTTACATTATATCTGAATAGCACTAATTCATAGGGCGAACTGTAACATCTGTTTACTCCAGAGAATCAGAGAAAAAACTACCATAAAATAAGGAATTTTATGAATAAAATCCTTTCTTCATCGGCGTAGGTACAAGGGTGACGAGTTTTTAAAATTTATTACATTTACCTCATATTTCGCAATATAATATGTATGTTTCAATAACATACGCGTACATTTTTAGTTATCATTTATTTAGATCTAGAACGTGTTTTTGTTACTTTTTCTGAGATAAAAATTAATTGTCAGTGATTCCGAAATTTATTGCAAAGTCTGTAAAATATTGTCACTTAGCTTTGCTAAAACATACACAGAAATAGTTTTCATGCAGAGAATTTCGATAGTTTACAAAATTTCGTTACATGTTTAAATGACGATGCTCGAAGTATTTCTGAGTGCAAGGAACTAACACAAATCCCAAATTTAAAAAATCAGTTGTTATTCCTTCAGGAACACTTTGGAAATTTGCCTAAACTAATGACATATTTTGAAAATCGAATCTCAAATTAAAAAATGAGGTGTGGCCACCACACGTCTTTCTTATACGTATGAGCGTTTCAAACTATACTATATTTTTTTTACACAAAAATTATTCAAAATCCTATTCTAAGTACTTCTGTTCTCTTAATAAATCGCTATAGAATGCATACTTAGCAAGATATTCGAAAAAAGGACAACTCCCTAAGAATAAAAGTGTTACTTCCGGTCCGAATTTTGAAATTTCATATATTCAAAAAATATTGCAAATCTAGCACTAAATACTTTTGTATTCTTGATAAATACATATAGAATGCATAATTTACGACATATTTGCAAAAAATCGCTATTCGATAACGTAACGTACCTGTCTAAAAAGCATGACATTCGAAATATTCGCAAAAAACTGATTTTCGATAGGAGTAAAAGACCTACTTCCGGTAGCAGCTTCGAAAAACTTTTTAAATAAAATTGTTCTCAATTTTAATTTCAAGTACATATGAATTCTTTATAAATTTGTTTAAATTTAGTAGTTGACGAAATATTGCCAAATTTAATTTTTTCACTGAAGTAAACTGCTACTTCCGGTCTACCGATTTTACTGAAAAACTACTCAGATCTCAAGAGGGAGATTAGACACGTAAATACAAAATTTGGAATTGATATCTACAGCGGTTATCGTGGTCACATAGAGACACACAGACATTTTTTAAAAACATCTTTTTCGGTATCAGGGGACTTCAAAACGTGGACATCTGCAAAAATCTCGAGATTGAAAATTTCACAATACTTCCTTATACTACGTATAAGAAAGTAAAAATGGATTAACGACATTAGATGAGGCTATTAATAATTCCAAGTGACTGAGACGCAGTTTTTAATAGAAATCCAGGTTTAATAACATTGCGGCAATTGTGTATGCTAATGTAGAAGGGACGTTTTCTATCTACAAGGATGTACTTAATTCAAAGAGAACAAGTCTTACAGACGAGAAAATGAACAAATAGTAGGGTATTTTGTATTTTATAATCACCAGCCACTTGTTATTCAATTATATAAATAAAATTAAAACCTTTAAAAATACAACATTTCAATAGCGCGCCCATGGGCGATGAGTCATGACTCGCTCGATTCCGCTCCCTAATAATAACTATTCACTGGGCTATAATTATTATAACAACTGTGATCTTCATTAAAAATGTTTTAAAATACATTTTAAAAGGTGTTTCTTTTCTATTTTTACTTTTCAATCTCAGCTATTCCCCCTGTTATTTAAATCCCGTCCCCTTTCACATCTAATCTTTTCTTTTAAAGCAGTTATAGATTGCTATTTTTAATTCTTTAACATAGTTAAAGGTCTATATCTGTAAAATTTGCCATGTTGTCACTCTGCTATACAGAGGTGATGATAAACTGTAAACAGTTTCGAGTAAAGTTTAACTTTAGAGCTGTTTCGTTTCCCGAGTTCCACGTTGTGTTGCAGTGACTGTTCACGTTATTATAACTACGTTTCAATGGAAAACATATTTTTGTTCAAATTGAAAATATCAAAAATGTTGACGACATCCTTAATGTGTATCTAGCTCACAATATATGTTTTAGGCGATTTAATATATAAAATTGTAGATATGTGCAAATACACTGCAGTGTATTTTAATTCCACAAAATTATAAAATATGAATACAGTAGGTACAATGTCTTAATCGAAAAAATAATCTGTGTGAAACCCTATACTATTAACTAAATGAAAGGTAAATTCTGATTTTCTATCATGTAAAATACGAGTACCAAACGTTTATAATCATTTGCAAACCCCCGTTAATATACACACACACATAACATATGCACTAGTAAGAGAATTTAGATACTAAAAAGAGTAGATTGTTTAATTTTCACGTAATGTAGATACTTAATCTAATGTTAAAATATACATCGAAACGTTAAACGCATAAGTTTTTAATTTATTTTATGATGTTAGTTTTCTATACCACCACAATACCTATGAAAAAGATCTTTAAATATAGATGTATAAATACTATAAATATAGTACAGTGTGTTTCAATTCTACAAGATTCATTAAACAAGAAAAAAAAATTACGGATATACAAATTAATACCATGTTTCATGTTTTAATTTAACATGTCTGTAAAATATATGAGCTCGACAGAATAAGATGGCTGAAACCGTAAACCTTTAATTAGATAATTAAACACATAGGCAGGGTGTTAGTTTCTAATTTCACTATATCTGTAATTATGTGAAGTATAGGATGTTCTAAAAACAGAAACAGGGGATAATATTTCTCTATTTACAAGTGCCGGTTTGATTCAGTCATTTCGAACAAAAAGCCGCATTTTATAAACACTGTTATCTTTTCCCCAACCGCCTTTCACGGTAGTTCTCAAAATTGCCAAGTGATACTAGTCCAGATTCATTTATTACCCCTCATCTAGCAGAGCGAGACATATCTGCGTTGAAAATATATGAGCAATACAGTGTTTTTTATAATTAGAAATTTTTATGTTTTCCCAATAGCCTTTTGCTCTGTAGGTGGCAGATATGTCTGGAGGCTCCGAAATCGAGGCGGGGGAGCATAATTGAAGTAATACCGGAACGACTGGACCATGTTCATTTATTAGCGGTCGCTTAGCAGGTTAAGACATACTTATTTATCTATGTTATAGACCTACGTAATTTCTAACCCTTGTTTGTTTGAGTCTGTTTCTATTTCTGTGCAGCAGCTTGTAAAGAGACCAAGTGCACCAGTGCTTCTTTGCTCGTAACCGTTTTCTTACATAAGCGTCTGACTATTTATTTGACCAAATATTTTGAACTGCAGAATATTACAGATAGTTCTATGTGTTTTAATTCTAGTAGGTTCGAAACTATTAATTCGGCTTCATTTTTTACCTATCACTCAGCAGAGCAAGGCGTAGTTTTGCAAGGTTGCTATAGATCTGGTGTAATTGGTACCCGTTGTATTTTAGAGTGCAGTCTGTATTTATACCAGCGGAACATGTTCTAAAAAGATGGTAAGGGTACCAATTTCTTTACTCGTATTCATTTTGTTCCATAATTATTTGACTACACGGAAAGAAAGACATTGTTGGCTCAATTACATATTTGTCGAATGAGACATATATATGTAAACAAGTATTTGCCAACGACAACCAAGAAAAATTTCAGAGTTTAATATTGATTTTCTTGGTTCAAGCATGTAAAGCGTTAAATATGCTTAGTTAAGAGGTTGTTTGTTTTGAATCAAGCAAAATCTTATTTGATTTTAACGTTTTGCATGCTTGAAGCATGAAAATAAACATGAAACTCTGAAATTTTTCTTGGTTGTGGTTAGCAGAATACTTGTTTGCACATATATGTTTCATTCGACAAATATGCAATTGAACCAACAAAGCCTTTCTGTCCGTGTACTCGTTTCAGCAAAATATCGACTGGCATGAGCAAGTAGCCGGACCACTAGTCCCACAACTGCTAGATCAATTCATTCAAAAAAAAGAGACCCTTCCCCGCTGAGGGTCTCAGAGCCGCCTAGATGTTTGGTTAGAAGACTCCGGAATCGGAGAAGAGAAACATAATTGAAGTAATACAGACAGGCTAAGCTCATTTATGGCCTGTCGCTTGGCCCAGCAACACGCCTTTCCGTATCTATACCGTAGATCTGTGTAACCTCTACTTGTTACTTGTTTAAGCATTGATTGATTTTATTTCTGTGCAGAGAATTCTAAAAAAGGGTAAGTGCACCAGTCTTTCTTTACTTCTAATTGTTTGGTTTAGAAACATGACTAGGCTAAGTTCATTTATTGCCTGTCGCTTGGCACAGCAAGACGTCTTTCCGTATCTATACCATAGATCTGTGTAATCTCTACTTGTTACTTGTTTAAGCATTGATTTTGTATGTTTAAGCAATGCCTATTTTTATTTATTTGTAGCAATTTGTAAAAAGACCAAGTACACCAGTTTTTCTTTAGTCGTAGCCGTTTTTTTTTACAAAATTATCTAATTATCTGTTTCTTTTTACATAATTATCTAATTATCTGTTTCAGCAAATATTTTGAGCTGTAGAATGTTACAGACCAATCTATGTATTTTCATTCTGGTGGGCCCGCACCGGTTAGTCCGGATTCATTTTTTACCTATCGCTCAGCAGAGCAAGGCGTGGTTTTGTATCGGCGATATAGATCCACTGTAATTGTTACCCATTTATTTTAGAGCACTATTTCAGCAGAACAGATTCTAAAAATTGGATACGGGTACCAGTTTCTTTACCCGTATTCATTGTTTCATAATTGTTTGACTATCCGTTTCAGAAAAGCTTTTGAACATCGACTGGCATGAGCAAGTAGTCAAACCAGTTGATTCGCTTATTCAAAAAGAGACTCCCTCCCTACTGATGGTCTCAGAGTCGCCTAGATGTCTGGTTAGAAGACTCCGGAATCCATGAAGAGGAATATAATTGAAATAATATACCCATAACTCGACTAAGCTCATTTGAAGCCGATCGCTTAGTCGAGCAAGACGCTTTTCTGTGTCTATATCATAGAGCTGTGTAACTTGTACTTGCTATTCGTTTAAGCATTGGTTGTTTTTATTTCTGTGCAGAGGATTCTAAAAAGGGTAAGTTCATCAGTCTATCTTTACCCATGATCGTTTTATACTGTAATTATACGGTTGTTTGTTTCAACAAAGATTTTGAACTGCAGAATATTACAGACAGCTTTGTGTATTTTATTTCTACGGCTCTGAATCAACTAGTCCGAATTCATTTGTAACCTGCCGCTCATCAGAGCAAGACGTACTTTGGCACCAGCGAAATAGATCTGGGTTTGTTGTTGTCCGATGTCTTTTAGAGTACCGCCTGTATTTATTTTTGTGGAACAGATTCTAGAAAAGAGGGTAAGTGCACGTAATCATTTTTATTCCGTCATTATTGGATATTTCTGTAGCCCCACACACTCCTCCTCCTCCTCACACAATGTACACCCTCGTCGTCCTCCTCAGACGCTGGAGGTGGTCTTGTTAAAGTGACTTTGGCCTTCAGTGACCCGCCTCTAAGTTACGGAACCTCTATTAGTATGGCTCCTGACACGATACATCCCCTCCCCCTCCTCAAACGATAGATGTCGTCTTGTTGCTGGATTTTCAGCGACCCTCCTCTAAGTTACAAAACCTCTATTCATATGGAACCTCAATCCCGTCACTTGGGCCAGATAGCCAGACATGACGTCAGCTGTCTGGCCCAAGTGGCGGGATACCTACTAATAATATAACGACACAGGGTAACATCCAAAAGAAAAGTGATACGCATCCCTTGAAAACAAGAAAGAAGTTATACCTCAAAGCAATGCTGCATAATTTTATGTTTTTTAACGATAATCTATACTTTTTGTGTTGAAACTAGATACCGCTTTTGTTTTTTTTTATGACCTTGTAAAGATAGTTGAGAAGTATATGATACTATTCGTTAAAAGTAATTTATCAGGAATAAGTAGGTAAATGACATTTAAGTATTTCATTATACAATATTTCGTTATTTCATTCGATATACCTATATATAAAAACAAACGATGGTTTGTTATCATTTTTATTGCAATATTGATATTTTATACGTAATTTTAGGTTAATTGCTATAATGATGTTTGCACAGATTATTTTAAAGGCACATTTTAGAGGTTGTATTAAAATTACCAAAGAAAACAGCATTGTTTATTGCAGAGTTGTATCAATCAGTTTACACAGCAGGTGACCTATTATACCTTTAAAACGCACTGACATATTATTACACATTGCAACTGGTTTAATGGATATTTAAATTACAATAATTTTCTTGATTTATATTCTTTACTGAAGAAGCATGGTTTCATTTGTTCATGTCAAGTTTTTCGAAACAAATTTATATCCTGTTAAAGAATTAATGTGTGAAAAATAATGGACTTCAAACAAAGAAAGGAAAGAAACTTATGCTAATAAATAATATAACAGTAAATCAATGAAAATGTGTATGTACTGTTCAAGAATCAATATATTTACATCATTCAACTTAAAGATCTGTTTCTACAGAAAAATCGTAAATGAATGACCGTGCCGCTTCATAGGCATGGTGTAATTACCGCATATATCATATTCTGAATTGTATTTCGTCCATGCGACATCTATTATTTTACGTATGAACTATTTTCAAGAATTTTTGTTAAATTTACTCGTTTTAATAACTCAAGATGTATATTAAATAATTGAAAATATCTTTATTAAAAATAATTTAATACAAAGATCGATATTGCATATAGGTAACATTACATACTTAGAAATATTATAACATATGTTCAAAATGAGATCTTTCATTTTATAGACACGCATTTAAACGTCTTTTGAAAGAAATGAAAACAATTTGAATCATTTCTTCTGTTACACTGTTAATAGCACTTGTAAGAGCATATGCAGTTCTGGTAATGTATGTAGTGGAGTCTTAAAGACAGTATTCTTTAAATACCCAAATAGGAAAAACTCCAGAGGAGTCAAATCTGGTGATCTAGGAGGCCATCTATTTCTGCTAATCAGTTGGTAATTATTAAAATATCTTTGGAGAAATTCAATTGTAGCATGTGCAGTGTGAGTGGTAGCACCATCCTGCTGAAAATAGCCAAATTGTCTTTCATTGTCGTCAAGTTGTCTAACAAATGGTTCTAAGGGAAGTGTTCTAGATCGTTCTGCATTTATTGTATCATTGAAGAAAATTGGCCCTATTATTCTTCTTCGTGATATTGCACACCAAACACCTATTTTAATAGGATGCATGTCAGTTCCAATAAAAACATGTGGGTTTACGGATGACCAGTATCGATAATTTTGGGAATTGACATATCCATTTAGATTAAACCAGGTCTCGTCTGAGAAAAATGTGATGTCCAACAAATTATCATCGGCAAGATTATTATTAAACCACGTACAAAATTGTATGCGTTTCTCAAAGTCTGTTGGCAACAATTTCTGTACAACAGATACTTTATATGGATGTAAGTGTAGTTTTTTAGTGGCTTTATGGTATGTTCCATAAGAGAGTCCTATATCGACATAAAATCAGAATTAATAAATTTTCTGTATATCAAACAAAGTAATATTTTACCTGTCCGCGCTGGTAGTCGCCTTAATGATTTCTTAGGACACACGTCCAGCCGTTCTTGAATAGCGAGTGTTTCTTAGATATACTGCCAGTTTCTCGAAAACGACTAATAAGACGATTGACATATCTTGCAAAAATATCATATTGACATTACATTTCTGGGAATTGAGTGTGAAACTGTTGTCTACATGAATCAGTAGAATATTTCCACTCTGCATTCGGTAACAGTTCTCCGCTACGAAAATAAGCCTCCACAATAAACTTATCTTGTTCGTCCGTAAATGGCATTGTGGATTTCAACGCAACTTTAAAAGTAAGCAAAAATGATGATACTCGTATAAACACAAAAAAAAACTTATAGTAACAACGAAATGTGCCTTCTATTGCCTTGAGAAAGACAGTTTCTTATATTCAATTAAACGCAGTTAGCCAAGGGAAAAAGAAACGACAAAAAGCTTATATGACTGACAAATATGTATAAATGACAGAATATTGGATTGACAGACACTTTAACGAAGTTAGATACAAACTAAATATTCATACTACAACAATGAAGGTGTAGCAAACTCGTGCTAAAGTTGATATATCGATGAAGCGGCACGGTCAAGCATTTACGATCTCTCTGTATTAGTCATTACCGTCATTTACTAAAATCTATGTCATAATTCATAATGGTGAGAAGCTGTTATTAACATTAAATCACACAACAATATAAATGAATAATTTTATACATACAAATAATAATTATCGATTTGTATTCAGAAGTATGTATTTATACATTACCGTTTTAATAAACAGAAAATTATATTACTTCTTTAACGCCCGGTATTATCAACTTTTATTAAAAGTACTTTTACTTAAAAGACCTTTAAATTAAATGCCCTTTTAAATGGGTGGTCTATATTATGAAGTACATTTAACCAGCATTTAAGTAAATGTGATATTTTGAGATATTGGTAATGGTATTAGTACAAGTAATTCGAATTTAGCACATATGAACTCTCGGAAGTTGTCAGCAGTGTGCACGTTTTCTAGTTATTGTGTCGTACTTATTTGTGCTGATGCATACTTAGAACCTGTAACTGATTCATTGGTTATAAACATAGGTTTCTTGCAGAATTATATTTAACATTATTTTCAATATAGCCTAAAATTTTGTTAAGACATTCTTTGGTAAATCGAAATCTTTCAAAAACTTCATCATCAGATAATATGTTCAACGATTGTGATCTTGCTTTAAATATTGTTGGTCGTTTTCTAAGAATTATTTCCATTAATTCCGTTTGTCACTTGATAAAGAATTCATTTCAAATTCTTTTTGTAAATTATTTATATATACAAAAGACGAAAAATAATATCTAGACAACTAAGCTTGTACATTTGTTCTAAATAACTTTGCAAGCGATGTTCGATTTTTTGTCGATATGTAAATCAATGTAAATAAATACGCATGCCTTAAATCGCCTTTTAGTAGTTAAGTGGTGAAATTCGAGCATTTAGCTTAAATGCGCGTTTATCCTTAAATGGCCTTTTAAATATGTTCATAATACGCTTGTATGACATTTAAATTCCACTTAACATAAAAGTCATTTTAAATACGTTGATAATACCGGACGTTACATTTTTTTTAAAATTTAGGTGAATGATAAAATCTAGATTTCATTTTAAATACCTATCTAAAATGTAGCATTTAAATATTTTTGCTCTAAGATAAAAAGATTGTGTATTTTAAAGAATACAAAAAAAAAAAAATTCTCTTATTTTTAAAGCAGACAATACTGACAAAAATAATTATAACGAATTTATTAATGTACAGGACTAATCAATCACATTATTGGCAAGTTGAGTTTATGTGAATAAAATTTGACATTTAAATTAATTTATAGCAACAATATTTTATTTATGTTCTATAATATGTAAATAACAATTAATTCATATTGACACAATTGGCCACATATGTACATATATATGTTATGCTTCAAATTATTTTCTTTCTTGGGTATGTAGTTTTTCTTTTGAATTAAAACTAACACATTTTACTAACGTTTCGATGTATTTAACATCTTTTTCAAAGGTCATAAAACATATAACTTAAAATTCGTTTCGTCAATCATTAAAAAATTTTATTTAAAATGTGAAAACATGTTGTTTTCAATTACGTTTAAAATGTACAAAACGTTTTCACATTTTAAATAAATTTTTTTAATGATTGACGAAACGAATTTTAAGTTTATAACTTTTAAAAAAGATGTTAAATACATCGAAACGTTAGTAAAATGTGTTAGTTTTAATTAAAAAGAAAAACCACATACCCAAGAAAGAAAATAATTTTAAATGAAATAGTGTAAAGATAGAAATACATATATACATATATATAAATATAAAATTGTTTCTTGGTCGTGCTTTTAAATATAAATTTAATTATTTCTTGGTGTTAGCGACCATTCTATCTAAAATATCAGTATGTGTAACATTATATGATGTTACACATACTGATATTTTAGACTTCTTTTTAACAATAAGAAAAAGTTATTTGTGGCAAAATACGTGTACATTTTTTGGAATGTATGAATCAAAAATTTTTAATATGTTTGTATTTGTGTTATATATTTATAATAACTGAAGAAGACCTTAAAAAGAAAAGTGTCGAAACGTCTTAAAAGGAAGAAAAAAATGTTTTTTTATTTGTGTCTAAGTAGATAGAAAAGGTCGCTAACACCAAGAAATAATTAAATTTATATACATATATATATATATATATATATATATATATATAAATCAAAAAAAAGGAAATAACGCGGATACATAAAATAACAAGAAAGAGAATAATAACGGGTAAATTCCGCTGTAGAGCAACCGTAGACACGTGTTTCTGACTATTGGTCGTCATCAGTACGGTGTAGCCAAGGAATTAGGTGGGATAACCTTGGAGATGTACGCTATACGGAAGACCATCAGGTGACAGAATCCCATTTGTATGTATTTTATGTATCCGCGTTGTTTCCTTTTTTTTTTAAATCTATCTTTCCTGGGTCTCGGATGACACGCAGGTTGGCATTAGTCTTCCTCGTGGCGACGTTAGTTGTTGTTTTCAGAGTTGAGGATCTTCTAGCTGAAGCTACAAATGGGAGTCTGTCGTACTGATGACGACCAATAGTCAGAAACACGTGTCTACGGTTGCTCTACAGCGGAATTTACCCGTTATTATTCTCTTTCTTATATATATATATATATATATATATATATATATATATGGTATATATATATATACAAGGTGTCTCTAAAAGGTCTTTAAACAACTCTACCACGTATTTTTCGGACCAAAATAAACCGATTTAGCAAAACTTGGCTTAGTCAAAGTTGCTTAGTTTGTGCGCAATACGGTCCTGAAGTTGCAGTTGGAAAATTGTTTTTTTGTTATAAATTTGAAACGGCTGGAGCGATTGCGCTAAATTTTGTCACGTATACATAGTTTTATGAGTCAAGAAATTCTGTATCAAAATTGTGATAGTAATCAATCCATAGGCGGAGAACCTGCGTTTATAAATATTAAAACATTTCCATTTTCTACGCCAATGGATAAAAAAGAGTTTGTCTATAAAATTTAGATTAAGTGTCTTAAGTACAAGAAAAAGAGTACTCTTGGTAAGACTCGAAAAATTGCATCGTTTTCTCAAAAATCGCATTTTAAGATTTGAGAACATTAACTAGAGGACGGCAGCGCATACTGTGTGCTCCATGTACATGTATCTTTAAGCCGTGTACACGTGTCTTAGGCCGTTTAGACGTCTCTTTAAACTATGTAGACGTCTTTTGACGTCGTTTTTGAATTGATAAACGTGACAAAATTTAGCGCAATCGCTCCAGCCGTTTCAAATTTATAACAAAAAAACAATTTTCCAACTGCAACTTCAGGACCGTATTGCGCACAAACTAAGCAACTTTGACTAAGCCAAGTTTTGCTAGATCGGTTTATTTTGGTCCGAAAAATACGTGGTAGAGTTGTTTAAAGACCTTTTAGAGACACCTTGTATATACAGGGTGTCCAGAAACTCTCCTGACAAACGAAGACCGGAGATTCCTCAGATAATTTTAAGACAATTTAACCCAATTCACCCTAGTCCGAAAATGCTTCCTAAGGGAGCTAGAGCTCTTTGAAGATGGCGCCTTGTAATAAGTTTTTTTTTAATATCTCCCGAACGCTTCTATTTAGAAAAACAAAAACTGGTATGCTTATTTATCTTCCAGAGATGAATCGATTCCATCAATTGCGAATTTCTAGTACCGGTCATAGGCGTCCGTTTTGGGTAGGTAAACGGTTATTTTAACGCATAACTTTTTTGTCTTTAACTTTTAAGCATTTGTGACACTAGATTATTAAATTTTCAGGTATTCTAGTACTAAAAGGTACTCTTACTTTAAGAGGGGCGTTTACCTGTCGAAAATTAAGGCATCGCCGTTTCGCGTTTTTTAAACTCATTTTGTAATTTTAGAATCTCAAATTTGGGTTAGTGATGCAAAAGGCATCAATTTATAATGGCAAGGTCCGTTTTTGTACTAATTTATTTTCTTAAAAAAGTTATGTGTCTCAGAAATAACCCCAAAAATGCATGAATTTGATGAATGTCTACTAACTAAGGCTGATACAAAAAAAGAAAAAAACGACCTCCCCGCGCCAGCTGCACATTTGATGTACGACATAAAAAAAAAAAACTTTCTGTAATTATTTTTGAAGATAAAAAACATTAAACAGTAAACATTGTCACACACATTTTACACGTCGTTTTTCGAAGCTTTTGCGTCGTCTATCCCCACTATACGGTATCTCTACCAGTCCTAGGGAAGACAAAAATCTATCGGAATCGGTCGGCTATTCCAAGTCAGAGTGACAGTTTGTAATTAAAAAGAAATGTCATATAATATTCGAGTGTAATGTCACGAAATACGAATGGGTGTCATGGAGACAAGATTTGTCAATAAAACTAAAATTGACATGACTGACAGTATAGAGAAATTGTAGAAATAAATGTATGTGTCTATTTAATGAATTGGATATAAATATACGTAAATAACATTAATTAGTGATATTAAATAGTTACTCCTATAACTGCGTATTCTGTTTTTTTTTTAAATTAACGAACGATTCACGCTACAATAATATAAGTTATGGGCAAGCGAAAATTGGATTATCATAAAAGATCAATCATACAAAGAAGTAAGCATGCAAATCGTATGAAAAATCAAAATACGAGGTAAGTAATTTTTAGTCTACAATTTTATTTACATTATTTTGATATTTGTTAATTCGATTTAATTTAACTAAGTACATAATACCAATATGCGAGTAGATTTCAGAATTTAAATATTTGACGATTCATTTTATGTGTATATCAAAATTTTCATTTTGGATTGCCTTTCTTACTGTCCGCTTTTAATACATACCTACGCTTTTGCTGTTAGGTCTGATGCAACTTCCATTGATTTGTCATCCCCTGAAGGGGTTAATGTTGGAAACTCTGAACACATCTATTTAAGCAACTCACAAGGTAATGGGAAGTACGTATTACAATCGAAACTGTAGACTTTGGGCATTATTTACAAATTTACAAATTATTACAGTTACAAGCTTCCACCTGAAAATGAACCCGAGGAAGGTAATTTTCTTGTAAAAAAAGAAACCAGGAACGATAATTCAGCAGTTAAAAAGTTTTGGCAGCCATGAATCGTCATATGGATGCAATTCAACTCACATGACTTTTTTAAAAGAATTGAGAAATGGATTAAATTGTAAATTTGTATTTAAATGTAGCATATGTGGTGCAATTGAAAAACTTTTTTCTAACATTGAACGTGATAGCTCAAAAGATATGGGCATAAATGAAGCTGTGGTAAGACATTTAAAAATTTGTAATCACCTGGAAGTCGTTATGATTACGGTGTCTATGTGTTATTGTAGTATTTGCTCTTTATATGTTTTAATGTACATAGAAATTAGACTCAAAATAATGTTAGGTGTCCCCCGGGAAAACTATAAACTAATGATTTTGTTATAGTAATCTAAGCTATTTATGTCTATATTAGTGTAAAAGTCAACATTTTCAAGGAGATGCTTAAAATATTTTGAGTATGGCTAAATAGCTACCGCAAACGCTTGTCTTCAAAATGTGCATTGTAGGTTTTTGGAAACTTGTGCACGGGACAAAGTTTTACTCAAATGGAAGAGCGTTTTTCAATTATGAATATGCCTACCATGTCTTCGCGAACGTATTATGATATACAAAAGCACGTTCATGAAGTAATAAAAGAAAATGCCGTGGAAGAAATGGCGGAAGCTGCAGAAGCAGAGAAGGCTGAAGCTATATCTAAAGGAGAGCTAGATAGTGATGGGTTTCCACTGTAGTTGTTGATGGTACTTGGGCTAAAAAATTATATAAGTCTAAATAATATATTAAACACAAGAAGTTCTTCATAAAAATTAAGAATACTTGATTATGTACATAATTTATTATATATTATTATTTGTTATACACATGTATGTATTTGTATATCGATCAATTATTTGTAATAAAGTAACTTCATCATTTCTGAAATTGTTTTTTTATAAGAATTTCTTTTTTATTATTTTTTTCTAGATCTATTTATCATTACAATTGTACATTATAATGAGAAATAATGTTGTACTATTGTGATGGCTGAAAATAAATTAAAAAGAGAGTATTCTTTTATTCTAAACAAATTGAATGTATTAATTTTCATCCGACTTTAAGATGTGCATTAAAGCGAAGTGAAAATGAACCCATTTAATTTGTTCACATCCAAAAATAATAATTAAATATTTCAAAATATGAATAAGTATATGAAAGTAATACGTGACTAGACCCGCAAGAGGGCAGTTCCGTAAGTTTTTCATTCTTTATACATATGTTTCCCATCTATAGTATTCCTTTATCTATGAATAAAACCGAAGCGTTCGGATCGGAACCTCATAACGTGTAGCTCCACCCACTCACACCCCCTTGCGTCGACTCGTCCCGCGAGTAATATAAGTTGCATACGTTTCTATTTGTAGGTAAAGGCCCCTCTTAAGTCGGTAGGATACACCGTTTTCTAGAAAAATCGATTTGAAAATTTTTCGTTTTTTCGTCATTTCATCTTTCGTCATTTCAACTTCGCGAACTGACAACAATTTGACAATTAAAAACGTAGGTTTTATTTCTGTTGGCAGTTCAGAGCGAACTAGTGCAAAAAATAATAAATTGAATTTTAATGACGAAAAAACGAAAAATTTTCAAATCGATTTTTCTAGAAAACGGTGTATCCTACCGACTTAAAGTAAGAGTACCTTTTAGTACTAGAATACCTGAAAATTTAATAATCTAGTGTCACAAATGCTTAAAAGTTAAAGACAAAAAAGTTATGCGTTAAAATAACCGTTTACCTACCCAAAACGGACGCCTATGACCTTAGGAAGCATTTTCGGACTAGGGTGAATTGGGTTAAATTGTCTTAAAATTATCTGAGGAATCTCCGGTCTTCGTTTGTCAGGAGAGTTTTTGGACACCCTGTATATGGTATATACATATATATATATATATATATATATATAGTTTTTTTTATATATATATATATTTATTGTAATTATCCAGAATGAAATTTGGATTTTCTGTGTGTCCAACACAGAGTGCACTATATGTGCTGTAATATTGTAGAAGGAAAAACATAGTAATTAATATGTTTCCTTCATTAAATGAGAATGATAAGAAATTATCTCTCATGCTTGCAAAGATCGTCACCGTAACTATATATACAAATTTTGGTAGATGGGAAAATGAATGCATTACAGACCGAGCTGAGGAGCATTCACGTATAGTTGAGTAAGCGAAACTAATGTATATATGTTAGTCCTCGGGGTAATGTGTTTCTTTTCCTTAAAAATCATTAACAATAAAATAATGCAAGTAATTTGTCATCAATTAATTTAAAATGCCGCTAATTTCAAGAAAATTTCTCACATATATGTATATATATATATACAGTTATGGTGTGTTAATATTCCTAGCAGGGCTATTTCAGTTTGTAAAATATATGAAGAATGTGAGTACAAAAGATAAATAAGCAGAAGTATACATACTCAATGTTTCCAGATTCCGTAGGTGTATTGAAGACAGTTTCATCTATAGAGGTATTTGATTGTATACTCGTTTCAACGTTTGTTTCTAGAGAAGTTGATGGAATATCGCCAGATACACAGTCCGTGGTTTGTTCAATGGGATCGTGAGCTGTTACTATGACTATATTTGCGGCACTATTTAAAGTATCGTCATTAGATACGGAAACTTCATGTTCATGATTTTCTTGATTATTAGTTGAGGCATTTTCCGAATTAAGGGGATCATCACCTGAGTTCAAAGCAGCTCTTGTCATAGGGTCATTTAACATACGAGACAAAACATGTGTCATTCTTTGCATGAGATTACCTTGCAATTGTGGTCTTGCTTGACTAATACCAGCTGAAAAAGGAAAGACCGACACTTTGGTTTTATAATGCATTTATTCAACAATTTTACTATATAAGAGTAAACAAACACTGGCGAAAAACAAAAACGATATTAAGTAAACAACTTGATTTCGAATTTACCTAATTTGTCAAAGATATGTCTCACATTGACAACAGCTTATCAAGAGAAGCAATTTTTAAAAAACTAGCTTAATTTATGTAGATATATCTTAAAGTCGTATATGTACGTTACAAAATATTTACTATACTATTTACACAATTACAAATACATTATTCACATTAGGTGGCGTCTAATATCCTCTGGGAAGAAGAAATAAGGATAACGAATGATCGCAGCAACAATACGTGATAAATGTAATCACGAAAAATTGTTTCACTTGCGCAGTTGTATTTCTGATATGTTTTAATTTTCTCGAGAGCGTGGAACAACTCTTTTCTGCAGAACTAACTGTTACAGGCAGAAGAACAACGATGAAGATCGTTATCGTTAAACAAAATTTAGGACTCTAAGAGGGATAGCAATGATAGCAAAGAATAGAACATGAAACTCCCATTTCTAATGTACTTAATCGCAAGAAGGCTTTGATTTAACCTTTGACGTTTATTACAAATTAATTACTAAATTGTCAGTGTTTGATGTACACATTGAAAAAATTACAAAGATATGCGATACAATTTTGGGTTCGATTGGGTACCTAAAACTCCAACTGAAACTTTTGAAATGATTAAAACTGCATATCCAGATAATAGTTTATCACACACGATGTAGAGTGTTTAAGTGGCATAAAAAATTCAAAGATGGTTGTGAATCAGTGGTAGATGAACCTCGACGCGGGCGATCAATAACTGCACGGATTGATTCAAAAATTGCAGAAATTAACGACTTGATCCAAAATGATCGTCAGATTAGCACATATCGAGTTGTTCATTTGCCTTATGGTTCCATTCAAAAAATTATTCATGAAGATTTATGGTACTGGAAGGTCGCAAAATGAATTCCAAAAGTGATGACGGATGAATAAAAAGCCAATCGAATGACAATTTGTCAACAGTGGAAGAGGCAACTGCAACATAATCCACAGGTTTAAAGAATGTGGTTACATGTGACGAGAATTATTTTTATCATTACGACCCTGAATTAAAGTCTCAAAGTATGCAATGGAAGCTCAAAGTCAGTCCAAGACCGCAGAAGGCGAAAAATGTGAAAAGCGCCGGTAAAGTGATGCACTTAATTTTGTTAGATAAATGGAGCGTTATTTATGATAACATTTTAACTCTAGAGAACATAATTGGCGAGTCTACTTTCTAATAACACAAATATGTGTAGATAACTCAGTTCACGAGAACGTGCTTTTTCGGTGATTGTGGTACAGTAATTAACAGGATGTTACATCAAGATCAGTGCTTATTAAAGTATGTGTACATGAAATTGGTTGTATACTCTCTCAAATATAAACGTTTATTAATTTAAGACAATGTAAAGTGAGTATTGCTTAAAAATAAATTAGCAAAGAATGCTGTCTTTAAACCACTGATTTACTAATCACACAAGTTGTATACTTTTTTCAATATCTTCTGGTAAAGAGTTATGTATTATTACATAATAAAATTAGGAAAATTTATTGATAATGCAATAAGTGTTTTTTACGCATTTTTAAAGTTGACTTTAGAGCAAATCGAGTCGGCCTAATATGCGTTGCATAAGAATGGAGTCATGATTATACATAGTAAGGTTTAACATCCCATACTTAGAAACCCACAAACCAGATAGTAAATATTTCTTTTTAAGTTTCCTGTTTTAAAAACATTGGTATAAACTTAAAGCAAAAGTGAATGACATGATACGATTACTAAATTTGAACGTAATTATTTTATATACGCTTACAAAACATGTATTCGTTAATCTTTATTTTCGTAGAAGTACAAATAATTAATTAAGTATCCCACTTAGTACAGAAACTAACCTAAACTGATTATTTAATCATAAAATCAGAGGTAGACTGTTTGCAGTAATTCATCGTTTTTAAACTACGCGTGTGTAGATCGAAACAACTTTTTTTTAGATTTTTCATTGAACTCCAAACGCGATTATATTCGAACAATTTAAATAATTACAAAAATTATAAACACTGTACTTACATGGATTAGAAGAATTTTCATGTTCAGGTCTTGCATCAGGACCAGTATCTGACCAATCCCCGCGTAACCTTAAACGCCTAACTGGTGGAGGTGATTTTCGCTCTCTTTTCCCACAATTTTTCATTTTAGATTTCAGTTTAGAATTTTTCTTCAGCTCTGAACAATTTCGTTCCTTTAAAATATATAATAGAAGCATATAAATAATTTTAAAAAGTTTAATACAGCATTTACTTGAATGCCAAATAAGTATAAATGGTCACAGGAATAGCTAACAAGTATGTCTTGTCCATCTTTGCTATAATTAAGTGACGTAATGCGATAGGGACGGTCTTCCAAATCAGGTGCAATAAATGTTGTAAAAGGTTTGGCACTATTGAGTCCTACAACAATACATTCGTTAACATAAATTATATAAGATTAAATTATGAAGTAACAGCAAGATGTAGCCGTATAAGTAAGACAATTGTCCCCCAAGCTAAATTATCTCGTCGACAACCCCTGGGTATGATTAAAAACAGAAATATATTAATCTAGGTAATTATACAAGAAAATTAGCAAATGCCTCCCTTTAATATTATTCGTGCGTGTCACCTTTTCCACAAACTTGTTTGAGAAATGTCTATAAATAACATACCTTACATTTTGATTTTTCTTGCAATTACGTCTTATTTATTTTCTTTATTATTGCAATTCGAAACATCTTTTGAATATTTAGATTTAGAACATTAAAGATTCGATATACGTTTTTTGAATCTCTCTGTATTCAAAATTGCTCTAGAATATTTTTGAAAAAATGCTTAGAATGGAAACAACCTAAGACGTATGTCAATTTATTAACCTGGACAATGGCGATAATTTTAGACTTGATAGGTCCCAATTTTGATTTCGCTTAATTTGGATAATCTTTTGTCGACTTTTGTAGTTATTATCTACTTATAGATTAATCAATGTTCTTGTGGGTTATTTGGCTTACTATCCGGTTACACCTTCTATTTCAACACTATTGAAGATAAAGTAATAATTCTAAAAATATATACTTGGAATATAATTGACTGAAAGCACACATTACATTAAAGCTTTTAGAGTGTAAGTAATACCGTCTGAACGCATATTATGTCAATTTATTTTTGAATAAGTTTTTAAGACTAATCTGTAATTGTTTAAAACACTGTGAGCAATTTCAAACCAATATAACACTAAAACACATCCGTTAAGATGCCGATTAAGTCAAAATTTTCAATAAAACTTGTTGAATATACATTTTTAGAATCGGCTATGAAAATTACCTATCAGCTTTTTCAAAAACATATCAACGTAACATGCGTACAAATTGTTTTAAAAACTTTCTCAATTCAAGATCTATTTATTAATGAGCAAATGTAAAAAGTTTTGTGGTCCTGCTTCTACGACAAATACTAAATAGCGTATTTTAAAATATATTGAAAAAGTATGCGTTTAATTCTCGATTGAATGTGAAGCTTTGTTCAATATTTACAATTGTTGCTCGAAATGAGAGCGCCTATTTCGTATACTAATATAGCGGCGGCGTTTTATTCCACTTTTGCTTACTATGGTTGTTAACAATATTCCATATGTTTTGTCTAAGGGATTCTCATATATTAAGCTGGTGTTTCATAAACTTTCATATGGCCCCACAAGTGTTAAAACTTGGCCTTCGCGTCGGCAGCTCACCCACTAAAAACTGTTCATTGATTTTCCTATTTACATTTTGGGAAAGAAAGTATGGCCTATTAAATGAAAGCCAATGACTGTCATTGCCATGCACACATTTTCGGAAAGCTTTCTTTGAAATGTTTAACAATAATGCGTTTCTTTTGGCGCAATAATACAGGTTGTATAAATTTGCTATGCCCTCGCGTCCAAATATCGACTCGCCCGTCTATAAAATATTCACTCCGAAGGAAGTCACATTTTCTGCATATGAATGTCATTCTCCGTCCAAGAGCAGGTTAAAGAAAGCCTTGAACACGGAAAAGTAGTGGTATGGATAGCAACCAACATTACATATCGTAGACAAAACTTAACATTATGACGTTGCTGTTAGACTTGCCACTTTATTATGTTTCAGCGATATCTCGATATGGCATATTGAATACGCAAACAATTGGGATGCGACAATTCATATTCTCAGTGAGTGGCTGTCATAATACTCAACAACAAACAATATGGCAGCGTAATTTACGTAGGTGTAGCCTAACATGAGAAACAAAACACAATAATAAGAACAACGACCAAAATATTTAATAGCAAACAATTTGAAACAACAAATTTAAGGAACACGGACATAACAATGTCATTTAAAAATGCGCTCGAGAACTGACAGATATTTAAGAACGATTTGAAATGTCAAAATAAATTGTTTCGCACCCGTATCATTTTTACTACTGCCCTTGAAGTGAGGAAGTTTTTAAAACAAGTTGTACGCATGTTAAGTGGATAATTTTATTAATAAAACTGATACCTGGTTTTTAAAATGATTCTACAAAATATTCTCTTTTCTGCAAGGTTCTTATTTAAAATTTCCACATGATCGAAATGCTTCCATTGAGTTTTCTATAATGCATGTAAGGGTTAAATGTATTCTTATCCCAAAAAATCTCCAGAGGAATCAGCGTTAAAAATTGCACTAGCGGCAGTTGAAGTTTTTAAGTTATATATTTGATTATCTTATCTATATACTGGCGAAAAGAGAATTGAGCAGTACAATACAAGATGATTTTAACAACATCAATTTATGTACAAGTATTTACAGATATTGACAAAGTTTATGCTCATGAGATTCTACAAAATCTACATTTCCATAAACTTCTTAACTCTCCATACCTTTGTATTACTAAGTATTATAATTATTTCAATTCTCAGAATTTTCTAAATACAGCTTAAACATTGGATTTCTACGGAATCCATTGTTGTTGGATGCTATTTATTTATGACAAATAAATGAAAATGTGAATTCATGGAGGATGATCTTTGTGCACATAAGATTTTACAAGTGATAAATTTCATACATGAAATTTGCTTTATCCACCCAGTCAGACACAGAATAGACAAACCTGCCAATTAAATCGTTAAAATTAAGTTTTCCAATACAGATCCAAGCGTTTCATTTCTTTCTTTAAGTTCATTATAGACATAATAATTATCAATGGTACCAGATGTTAATTAAAGAACAGAGTGAAGTAAAAGTATTGGAAATACATCAAATCATTATGTTTTTGGGTATTTACATATGAATGATTAAGCAATTCAAAATTGCTTTTGCTCGTAATTGAGTATGCGAATTGGTTACTGAATATATGCATAATTAACTGAAGAGCAGTTATTAACAAAATGTACTCTAGTTTTATTAAATAAGTTATTCATAAAAAGAAACTGACATAATTAAAATGTACCTTTTTCCAGTGTTTCTGAATTATGCAACATCATAATAATTGAATTACATTACAAATGCAACTTTTAAATTTTATAAATTAGTTTACCTCCACCCTGAGTAGTTAAGCATCTACGATCATATATTCTCACTGTAGAATCTGAACATCCAACAGCAAGATGATGCGATGCCACCGGATTTATATCCAAGGCTGTTACAGCGTAAGTATGTGAAACTAGAATATCCTCTTTGCAATTCATTTTCTTACAGCTATAAATGTAAATATACATATTATATATATACATTAAGGAAACCTCACTGAATACAGATTATGAGTAATTTACCTAGTTTTTGTTCTCAAATCAAACCAACGTACAGTTCCATCTTCTCCACAGCTTAAAAATGTATTAGGGTCATTAAATATCGTTATGACCTCGTAAGTGGTTCCAGCATGACAGTTGAATTGGTTATAGTAGGTCTCTTTTGAACGTTGTAAATCTTTAAATAAAAGATGAATATAGAATGTACGCACTATTAAGCAGGTTGACAATGTAATCACTTTGTTCTTACTGATATTTTTAGGTCGAGCAAACAAGTACTGAAACCCAGTGTCGTATTATTTATCGGTAATGCAGTTTTCCACAATGTTAGATACTGTTTACTACAAATTAGTACAAATAATGTCTGTGAATTGATTACAAAATTTGTATAGGAGATGCAAGCAAATCGAAATAAGAAAAGAAAAACCGAATATCATAAACAAATGATTTTATGAAGATATGTAATATAATTTTTATATATAGGCTGTAGATGCAAATGTTACTCCCTAAGAACAGAACAAATTGGTGATTACCCTATGAGGAAAGAATAGAACAGGAGAGATAATAAACTAGTGGGAGAATAGGTATTATTTAGACGGAAGTTACCACTTTAAGGCAGGTCAGTTATGGCAATATTGACCAATCATAATTTATAAAATGAGTATTTTGAATAACTTGTCAGATATCTGACATGTTTGATTATGTGTTCAGTGGCGTAACATACATATTCTAGGCATGTTCTTTTTTTGTTTTCTTTAATACATTTAGAATGAATGTTACTATATTAAAAAGAATAAAAGGATAGAAAAAATAATGCACTCACGATATTTCTTTAACTATTATTGGACTAAGAACCTATTTTAAATGATTCGAGAACATACGAAGTGTACATATACCATATACAAAATATTTATGCACGCCTATGCATTGTGGCGGCCATATTGAGTTACCATTTTGGACAAATATTATTTTTAAGCAGACTCTCTCCTGTTCTATTCTTTCCTCGTAGTGATTACCTATTTAGCTTTCAACCGATTATAGGACCACCAGTATTGTCTGTTTTAAATTTAGGATCACTGGCAGGTACGAGGACGTATTTAGGCGTCAGCAGTGATTTTCATTAATCCAAATACTAAATTATCATACCATATGCATATAAGTACATTGTAAACGAACGACATATCTATAACACCCGCACCTAAATTAAGTAACTGAGAATTAAGACATTGTTAAAAAAAGTTAAAAGTATACATTATTTTATTGAATATCATTTATCATGTATATTACATTAAAATGGTAATATAAATATCGACGACAGGAATTCATTTAAACATGTGGCCTGATACGGGTTAAATTCCACTCTTAGTTTATTTTCGTAATATTTAGTTCTAGTTGCATCGCTCATTAATATGTCTATTTCATTTTCCTTAATGCGATAATTTTTATTATTAAATTCGTTCATACGAGGGATATTTTATAAATAAGGTCCAAAAATACTGTAAATATCATTAAAATATATTTACTTGCATATTCCATATACTTTACTTTTCCACATAATTTCCATTTTTGTTCAAACATTTATCATACCCTTCGACAAGATTTTAAATTCCGATGTCAGTGAAGAAACCCAATCCATGACTGCAGTTTTTACTTCCTCGTTGGCGTCGAACCGTTGACCACCAAGGAACTGTTTAAGTGCTTAAGTACTGAAAATCGCTGGCTGCAAGGTCTGGACTGTAAGGTAAATGTTCGGGTTGTTCCCATCCAAGGGACCTGATTAGACATTAGGTTTGTTTTTGTTTCGCTAAGAACGATTCTAGAACAGTTCACGTCATGCGCAGAATTATGTTAAGTGTTCGGGTTTCCGAAACTGTTCTGGAACAAAAAACGTCGTGTTTTGGTTTGTGATTGGCAGTTCTGGAACCGTTCTAGAACTGTAGAACTAATTCGGGCTAGGCATCGAATCGTTACAGAATCGTCCGGAACCGTTCCGAACGGTGTACTATGACGCATCAGTTCTGCGCAGTAACAGAACTGTGTTAGAGCCGTTCGTAATATTAAACACAAACAAACCTATTGTGTTTATGCAGAAACATGTGGCCTTGCATTGTAATGCAGCAACATAACACCGGAAGACAGTAGGCTTGTTTTGCACGGCACGCCGGAGTTTTTTCATGGTCTCACAATACGGATAAGAATCGATGTTGGGTCTTTCGGCACAAAATCCACTAACAAAATCGCTTTCCTATACCAAAACACAGTTGCCATAATCTTTCGTGCTGAAAGTGCCCGCCTGGCTTTCACTCTGGTTGGCGATGATGTGTGCCGCCATGACATTGACTGTTGCTCGAACCCAGGAGTCATGTAAAGGTGGCTACACACATGCAACAAAACATCGTACCGAACTCCGTTGTGCAACATTCCTTGTTGCGTGACGAAGTTGCAGTGTGATGAACTTTTGTGGTGTAACAGAACATCGTTGCGAAACATCAACGCGAACATAATGCCGTTCCATCCTCCCATAATCAGTTAGGCCCGTCCAGACATGCGAACATGTGGCGCAATGTGAATGCGCAACCTTTCTTTGATGCGACGGCAGAAAACCGACAACTGAGGGGACGCCGTTATGCTGCAATGTTGCGCTGTTCACAGTTGACGGAGTTCGGTACGATGTTCTGTTGCGTGTGTGTAGCGACCTTAAGACACTCAAGTCACACCCCCTGTAATAATGTGGTCAAAAAACGTATCTTCTTTCCGATCGTATCAAGTCAAAAACGATAAAGCACAGACCAATATTTTCGCTTTGTGATCGGCATAAAACAGTCTTGGAACCCACCGACAACACAATGTTTGTAATTTCAGTTTCTCTGAAACAAAAAACTGACCTTGAAATCTGTTGAAAATCAATCGATAACTTTGAAATCGTGAATCGTCGGTCCTCTCAAATTCTGTTGTCCACATCACGAATCAAATCTTCAGAAATCAGATAAGGTCGGCCACGGCGTGGCTCATCATGCACATTAACCCGTCCGGCATTGAACATTCTCACTTACTTTTGAACTACTGTCACTGATAGCATTATCACCGTAAACATCCCAAATCTGACGATGAGTTTCCTGCACTCAAGAATTGAATTACAGATCGTATCTCACAGTCGGCAGGCGACTCAATTTTCTTTAACATCATAAACTTCTACAGCTCAGCACATACATAGAGTCTGTATACAGATTGTCGTAGTTAAAAGTTAATATGCATCTTCAAATACACACACATAAACATGTACCTATGTATATATGTATACAACACCGGTGGTGTGGGGAGATAGTGGGGAGATCGAGAGCGCGCGCAGACATGGCATTCTTTCCGTAACTTTAGAGCGTGAACGTACATACATTGTATCTGAGCAGACTCGCAAATATTAAAATAAAATGCCCTTAACTGTCGAGGAAAAAATACAGATTGTGTTATGGTATGCCAAGGATAATTCGTACAAAGACGTGCAAAATTTATTTGTTGCGGCGTATGAAAATCGTCCACCTCCCTCTGTGCCAGCTATCCATAAGATTGTGAAACAATTTCGTACAGAAGGTTGTGTTAATTCACTGCATACTAAAAGACACGTTGTGCACTAAAGCCTCGGTACCCCGGTGTCCCGATATCACGCCCGATATGAACTCATCTGTACTCCCCTATATCTACTTTTATTTCAGTCAAACGGTATGTGCTGTATGTGTCTGTATTACAGACGATACCGCTGCAAATGGCGTCTAAGCATGTTGCGAGCATATGCGCATGCGCACTGTGGCGATCACGCGTCCCTCTCACTCTCATTCATAAACGGACCTTACTTCAAAAACATCCCTCGTATTAATTACTTATTTTCTCAAGAGTAATAGTTTAATTATTATATTTCATATTTTTCCTAATAATTATATTATCATAATGAATTTGAATAAAACATTTAATTCCCCGTCGCTATTTTTCTAAATTTTAATATTAATACTGGGAATATTCAGTTCATTTTACTTTCTTATACGTAGTATAAGGAAGTATTGTGATGATTGAAATTTTCGACCTCAAGATTTTTACAGATGTCCACGTTTTGAAGTCCCCTGATACCGAAAAAGTGGTTTTTAAAAAATCTCTCTCTCTCTCTCTCTCGCTCTCTCTCTCTCTCTCTCTCTCTCTCTCTCTCTCTCTCTCTCTCTCTCTCTCTCTCTCTCTCTCTCTCTCTCTCTCTCTCTGTGTGTGTGTGTGTGTGACCACGATAGCGGTCAAACCGCTGTAGATATCAATCCCAAATTTTGTATTTACGTGTATAATCTCCCTCTTGAGATCTGATTAGTTTTTCAGTAAAATCGGTAGACCGGAAATAGCAGTTTACTTCAGCGAAAAAATCGAATTTCGCCTATATTTCGTCAACTACTAAGTTTAAACAAATTTATAAAGAATTCATATGTATTTAAAAATAAAATTGAGAATAATTTTATTTAAAAAGTTTTTCGAAATTCCTACCGGAAGTAGAACTGGATTTGCAATATTTTTTGTATATATGAAATTTCAAAATTCGGACCGGAAGTAGCCTTGTACTCTTAGCGAGTAGCACTTTTTTGATAATAGCTTGCAAAGTATGCATTCTATAGAGATTTATTAAGAGAATAGAAGTACTTAGAATAGGATTTTGAATAATTTTTGTATAAAAAAATTCTTAAAATTCTATAATTTGAAACGCTCATACGTATAAGAAAGTCGTGTGGTGGCCACACCTCATTTTTTCATTGTTATGAAATTTTGTGGTCTTTTGGAATAACTGTCCTTATTAAAGGCGCCAAGTATAGGCAAAGGGTTGTCTAGGTCAAAGGTAAAAATATGTAAGATATTACAGTAAAACCTCGGACTTCGGTGCGTCGTAACATGAACATCATATTGTGATGAATTTAACACTAAATTTAATACAAATTGTGTTTATGTTAAATTAATCACGTGTAACATACCACAATGTTTTACTTTCTAGTATTGTGATGACGAAAATGTTCGACCTCGAAATTTTTGCAGATGTCCACGTTTTGAAGTCCCCTGATACCAAAAAAGTGGTTTTTAAAAAATGTCTGTGTGTGTCTCTCTCTCTGTGTGTGTGTGACCACGATAGCGGTGAAACCGCTGTAGATATCAATTCCAAATTTTAAATTTGCGTGTATAATCTGCCTCTTGAGATCTGTTTAGTTTTTCAGTAAAGTAGTACTTTACTTCAGTGAAAAAATCGAATTTTGCAAATATTTCGTCAACTACTAAGTTTAAACAAATTTATAAAGAATTCATATATGCTTAAAATTAAAATTGGGAACCATTTTATTTAAAAAAAATTTCGAGATTACTACCGGAAGTAGGTCTTTTACTCGTATCGAAAATCAGTTTTTTGCCAATATTTTGCAAGTCATGCTTTTTAGACAGGTACGCTACGAATATAAAGGTATTTAGAACTTAATTTCCAATATCTTTTGTATAAAAAAATTTCAAAATTCGGACCGGAAGTATCACTTTTACTCTTACCGAATAACGATTTTTTGCAAATATGTCGTAAATTGTGCATTCTATATATATTTATTAAGAGTACAAAAGTATTTAGAATTGGATTTGCAATATTTTTTGTATACATGAAATTTCAAAATTCGGACCGGAAGTAGCACTTTTATTCTTAGCGAGTAGCACTTTTTTTCGAATATCTTGCAAAGTATGCATTCTATAGCGATTTATTAAGAGAATGAAAGTACTTAGAATAGGATTTTGAATAAGTTTTGTATAAAAAAATTCTTAAAATTGTATAGTTTGAAACTCTCATACGTATAAGAAAGTCGTGTGGTGGCCACACCTCATTTTTTTATATTATTTTAAACTTGATTCAAAGTAATTTACTTAATTTAATTAGTAAGAATAAGCAAAAAAAATGCAACTAATAATAAGGTAAATAATGAGAGCATTTTGCTCTCATTTTTTGCCTTTTGTTGTTACATCATATTTATAGTTTATCCCAATAATAATGAACTTTCGAAAAAGAGCAGTTAATTGACATGGTCTAAATCTTAGTTGAAAAGCAGAAAAATTATTTGCTTGCTACACGTATTTAGTGATATGTTACCCGAAGAGACTTCACTCAGTAACTTTTACTTTCTTATACGTAGTATAAGGAAGTATTGTGATGATGAAAATTTTCGACCTCGAGATTTTTGCAGATGTCCACGTTTTGAGGTCCCCTGATACCAAAAAAATGGTTTTTAAAAAATGTCTGTGTGTCTCTGTGTGTGTGTCTGTGTGTGTGTCTGTCTGTCTGTGTGTGACCACGATAGCGGTCAAACCGCTGTAGATATCAATTCCAAATTTTGTATTTACGAATATAATCTCCCTCTTGAGAACTGATTAGATTTTGAGCAAAATCGGCAGACCGGAAGTAGTAGTTTACTTCAGTGAAAAAATCGAATTTTGCAAATATTTCGTCAATTACTAAGTTTAAACAAATTTATAAAGAATTCAAATGTACTCAGAATTAAATATGAGAAAAATTGTTTTAATAAAGTTTTTCGAAATTCCTACCGGAAGTAGTTCTTTTACTCTTATCGAAAATCAGTTTTTTACGAATATCTCGCAAGTCATGCTTTCTAGGCAGGTACCGGGTGTTTTTTTATCTTTGATATCATTTTGATCACCTGCAACTTTCTTGTTTTTAAAAATATCAGAATGAAGCAAAAATCATTTTGCATAGGTATCTATGAAGTTTTTTACGTTTTAAAAAATAAAACAAAACACTAACGTTTTTCCAAGATATTAACCTAACTTATATTTTTTTAAATGGAAAGCCCTAAATATTTTCGGATATTTCGATTTTACATGAAATTTCAAATATATTTTATAAAGCATACCCCATACCTATCTTCAACGGTTTGCGAGAAAACGGCGTTTAAACATGCCATTTTTAGAATAATTTAATTTTGTAAAATTGTTTTTTTTAATAAATTGTTACTTTGTTAATCGTTAATCTTTTGTTTTATTAAAAATAAACTTTCTAAATAATTATGAAAAATGATTTCTGTTTGATTTCGACATCTTTAAGAACAGGGTTACAAAACTAAATTTTTCTTTGTTGCATGTTTAAACGCCGTTTTTTCGCAAACCGTTGAAGATAGGTATGGGGTATGCTTTATAAAATATACTTGAAATTTCATGTAAAATCGAAATATCCGAAAATATTTAGGGCTTTCCATTTAAAAAAATATAAGTTAGGTTAATATCTTGGAAAAACGTTAGTGTTTTGTTTTATTTTTTAAAACGTAAAAAACTTCATAGATACCTATGCAAAATGATTTTTGCTTCATTCTGATATTTTTAAAAACAAAAAAGTTGCAGGTAATCAAAATGATATCAAAGATAAAAAAACACCCGGTACATTACGAGTATAAAAGTATTTAGAACATACTTTTAAATATCTTTTGTATAAAAAAAATTTCAAAATTCAGACCGGAAGTACCACTTTTACTCTTATCGAATAGCGATTTTTTGCAAATATGTCGTAAATTATGCATTCTATATATATTTATGAAGAGTACAAAAGTATTTAGAGTTGGATTTGGAATATTTTTTGTATAAATGAAATTTCAAAATTCGGACCGGAAGTAACACTTTCATACGTATAAGAAAGTCGTGTGGTGGCCACACCTCATTTTTAGTAATGTTATGTGTGGTGAGGCACTCATATTATGTGATCTCGATCCGTTGGATTTATTTTAATGAGGATATATTAAGGATAAGGTTTATGAAGAAAAATCAACAAAAAGGCAGAATAGAAAAACAAGAATAAGAAATGTTTGCCGAGAAATATCTACCGAGATTTTTCAAAGATAACAACAGCTTTTACAAAGAATCAATCTAAGTACACAGTGAAAAGCCATATCTTTAAATATATAATACGATTTGTTAAATCTAGTGATTTAGTACTTTGTTTCTTTAATACGCTTTAATATATCATTTCACGTAATTTTATGTGTATTTACAACTTTTCATTAATTTATACTGAATGTGATTTTAAAAGTTGATTAAGAATCTTCATGACTATTACAAGTTAGTGTAAATTAAAATTAACACAATATAAACTATCCTCAAGTATACAAGGAAAGCAGGGGCAACAACAACGACAGTAGTAATAAGTAATATTTACCGAAGTCATAACACGAGTTGGACTTAGACAATATTCCATTAAGATTTTTCAATAGTGACTATGCTTTTCCATTACTAACGTGATTTTTAATGCGTCATGAATAGGATTTTTAAATAAATACTGAAGATAGGTATACGACATATTTTATAAAAAGAAATAGCTGTCGAAGGGTTTAATATGATTCTGTAAAAAATATTGGGTGCTGCAGCATTTAAATTAAATAAGATTATCTTATTTAAAATTTCCTCGTTTTCACACACTCAGTATATATTAGAACAAGATTTGAGTATAATTAACACTTGGCACTTCTCGTCTGTACGCCATACCAAATTATTTCGTGTTGTGACATGGCACTCTGAAATTATAGTCAATTAAAGTGACATCTGTATATGTCACTTTCTGACATTAAATCATCGAAAAATTTTATATTTAATCATCTAAATTTAAAGTTATATGTAGGGTATTCAATTCACAAAAATAAATGTTCTTTGTGCCACTTATTTATGAATATAGGCGTGTATATATTTTTAAATTGTGAAGTAATAGCAGCCCTATCAACTACAGTGCGATAATTTTTTATTATATTAAGTATTAAAGAGTAAATGTACTTTCAGAGCGTTGAATCAGCCTGTACAGTATTAAGAGTATGTACCGTAAATGAAATATTTTCACAATGATTCGGTTATGCGCTCCGATATTCCGAAAAACTTTTAGTAATGGTACATACGAGGTAGGCGCCATAAATTCTCGGTCTGATATACAAAAAAGAAACTTGGAGCAATATAAGAATTTTTTAGTTTTCAATGTAATCTCCCCTAACTTCTATACATTTATTACAACGATTAATTAATAATTCGATACCCTTTTAAAAATAATCTGAAGTTTTTCCGTCAAAATGTTCTATAACAGCTGCTTTCAACTCACTGTCGTCCTTAAAACTACGTCCCCGAAGGTCATTTTTTAAATAGAAAACAAACAAAAAATCACAAGGAGCCATATCCTGACTATACGGTAGATGTTCCAATTCTTGAAAGCCGCATTCGCGGATGGCAGCTTGTGAAATGGCGGCAGTATGGACGGGAGCATTGTCGTGCAATAATCACACACCTTTTGTCAATTTTCCATGACGTTTTGCACGAATGCTGTCCCTTAATTTATGCAATAAAGACGCATAATATGTGCTGTTCACACTTGTATTGCGCTCTTTAAAGTCAATTAGCAAAATGCCCTCACAATCCCAGAATATTGTGGGCATCACCTTTTTCGTTGATTGAACGACTTTCGCCTTTCTGGGACCAGGTTCATCAGGTCGCCGCCATTCCATGGACTTCCTTTACGATAAAGGATCGTATAACAGAACCATACATGTTTAAAAAGGACTGCGCACATTCGACTCGACGTTTACGTTGGAGAGCAGAAAGAAGTCGCGGTACCCATATAGCACTAATTTTATTCATATCCAAATGGTCATGGAGAATTCGGCGAACACTTGTTTCGGAAATGTTTGTTATCACTGCTAATTCCTTCACTTTCAAACAGCAATATTCTAGCACTAAATGTTCAATAATTGCAATTTGTTGAGGCGTTATCACTTCAATTGGTCGACCCGACCAATCAGCATTTTCCAGGGATTCTTGTCCCAAACGGAAACATTTTGCCCACTTTTTTACAGTTGAATACGAAGGAGATGAATCACGCCGTCTAAACGTTGTTTAATGTGATAAGGTGTATGCCCTTCTTTTGATAAAAATGTAATGACCGCGCGGTCATAATACTATAACTATAAAAATAAAATTAAAATAACAATGTCTGTAAAATCGGTACCGTCATCTATATAACAGTATTTTTATGATAACTAGTTTATTATACCAGACATGTTTCGCAATAAATACTTTTTCATATTTCACCAAAACGCATACGCTTCGGAGGCTCAGTTTGTACAATCTGTTAACGCAATCATACTAAAATTAATATTCGCAAGTTTTCATTTGCAATTAATACACTCTAGTAAATGTAGATGGTAATCTTCAAATTGTACAAGACTAGATATACTATCACCACTTACGGTTACTCACATTACAAATAGGTAGTTGCTCAACATAAATAATTGCGTGTTAGACAGACATAAAGTGCACGGAATGACGTGCAAAAATACAAAAGTTAGTAGGTGTGTACTATAGTTTAATGCCAGGCAAGAAGAAGAATGAACTCTGTTATATCAAAAGTAAAGAAGTATATATTTCAGAATAGCGTAGCGAAGATAGATAGTAGGCCTAACAGTAAGTAGTGAAAGTAAAATTTAAATCTCCTAATAATGTGTTATGCTTATTACATAGCAGAGCTGTCCTAAAACACCACTTTACAAACAATTTTCGAAGTTAGTGCTTACTGCTACAAGAACATCAGTGAAAAACTCTAGTGCTTAGTAATCTCTACTCCTGCAAAGTCCTCGGCCGAAAACTATTTGCTAGTACAATAAATACTTGCACACTATGTACTTTGGAATAAATGTTTACCTGAATACTGTAAGAGAGAAATATATTTTTGGTTACCAGACGGAGCTAAGGGTTTGTTATTGTTATTAGCTTCGCAGTCCTAGAGATATTTAACTGATGGATTGTAATTTAAGAACATTTTGAGTTCCTACTATCTACTAAGGTTTTACTTTATATTTTATCTGTACAATGTAAGTTGTAAGTATATTATATGAAGCATCAAGTTCTGTAAAGCGAGCTGTGAGCGTAAACACTACCATACGAGTTGATGTCACTTTAAAATTGAAGTCAATTTGGAAAAATACTTACCAAGTAGCAGCAACAGTTGGTGATGAGTGGTGACATATGGCAGCTGGGTACAATTTAGAATGATACGACTACTTCGTGTGCTTATCGTAGCGTTTTCATATTCACCGAACTCGTACGAGGATGCTTAACGTACATCGACTTACGTCACAAATGAATAATGTAATTCGAAGTTGGGCACAGTAATAGCATAGATAAGATAACAGATAGCTCATGCAATAGGATTACGAGAAGACAATCGTGGTACATAGTTAACGACGCAAAATTGTAAATGATTAGTTGAAATCTACTATTTAAGGTGGCCATCTCGCCCATCTCAATTACATTGCAAACATGTTGCGAACATATCGCACTAGAATCCGTTAGTAAGCAACAAAATGACAATTAAAAAATACGAGCATAATCTACAAACTTATCTCCAGCGGACTGGGTATTTTTAATAACGGAAGTTTGTTCGATTAATGTGGAAAAAATGTTAAAAACAGGAAGTTTTTATACAAAAAATCTGCTACTTTATTTCGTAATTACTTGGAATATATAGATAATTGCCAGATATTAGGTAGCTTAGCCCCTAGATAAATAAATTCTCTTTCTTTTGATGTTTGATACAAAGCAATTAAGCGTATTTTATAGCTGTCTTGTGCTTTTAATTGTTTTCACACGGCATTCCGATTGATTCGGACATATCTGGACATTCTTTATTAAGAAAAGTAGATTCCATATATCATAATCAGGGTGATGGGTGCAGTAATTCTTAAACAGAGAGCGCTGCCAACAATAATATTAGTTTTAAAGAATGTTCGGGGCGCTCTCTAGTTGAATGTAGCAAAATTTTAATGTCTACTGCAAATATAGTGTCCGCACACAGAGTAGACAAACTTATTGTATATCTTACTCAGTCATATAATTACGTTATATATGTCTTTCTGTCAGACACCAAAAGAGTAACGTTTAAAGAAAAAAATCGCAATGGCATATATAGTGCGTTCATGATGAAAGGAACAAATTCGTTTAAAATTCAGGTAATTATTTTGCTGAAAAACGATCGGACAGGTCGATTAGTATTTTTAGTTTAGAATCTTTTGACATAGTTTACATTAGGGTGGTCGTTATTTTTCAAATTTGAGATTTCTTTCGGGTACCCCCCTATTTTTTCCCCTTAAATGTAAAAATATATCACATAAAATGTCTACTTATTTGATTCATATTAAGGGGTACCGCAGAGGGGTTAAAGTCCCCTCCCCCATTCTGGAAAAAATCAACTTTTTCGCTTTTTCTTCTGTTGAATTAAAGTGCAACTTATTATACATGAATAGATAGGATCCAAATTTTATCCTAGAGGCCAAAAATAGAACGATCAACAAAACTAAAAATAGATGATGGCGAGAGATATGTCTCATAGTTTCGAATGTCGATGTTTTTCACGAATTTGTGATTTCAAAAGGGTGTCGTTCTGTTTCTTCATCATTTATAGTCAGTTATACTAACCTTATATATAAAATTGGAGGTATGTGTGTGTGTGTATGTTCCCTATAGACTCCGAAACAGCTGAACCGATTTTAATAAAATTTTCAGAAAAACTCTAGCATAGTCTGGAGCGTGTACCTGTACCTGAAGTTTGATGCCGATCAAACCAAAAATAAAAAAATTAGGTGTGGCCACCACACGACCTTCTTATACGTATGAGCGTTTCAAATTATAGAATTTTTTTATACAAAAAATATTCAAAATTCTATTATAAATACTTCTATTTTCTTAATAAATCTCTAGAGAGACAGAATCTGCTTTTCTACTAAAACCATTCCTTGTTAAATCGAAATGCTGGGTGGAGACACTTAGATGTAAAAGGCAGCTAAGGAATACTCTTAATTGCTTTGGATCAAGCATCAAAAGAAAGAGAATTTATTTCTCTATACGCTAAGCTAAGCATATTTTTAGTACAAAAACTTCCTGTTTTTTAACCATTTTTTCCATATTATTCGGACAAACTTCAGTTGGAGATAAGTTTGCGGATTATGCCGGAATCTTTTTGGTATCGCTTTGTTGCTTACTAACGGATTGTGGTGCGATATGTTAGCAGCATGTTTGCAATGTAATTGAGATTGGTGAGGTAGCCACCTTAATATGACAAAATATATTCTTTTAGTTTTTATATAAAAACTAGCATACTATTTCATTTTTGTGAAATCCTAATAAAATTGAAATGAATAAATAATAGAACTGTCTACGTATATATTAATACATGACGAAAAAGCTTTGTACTCTGGCATAGTTAAAGTTCATATGGATAAGGAGTGCAGAAAGATAAAGTGTATGTATAATATGTGTTACAAATAAATACATTAATTAATTAAGTCGAAAATTAATGCATAATGACGTATTTCTACACGCTCGCAGCTGACGTAATAGAAAATTAAAAAAAATTATATGCAATGGTTATAGAAGTATACTTTTTGAGAAAAGAACCTCAATAACTCAAACTTAAAAATGTAATGAATTAAGGTCGAATTTCGGCAACTGGTCGACCAAAAGTTATTTAGGTACCTATACAAAATTTTTAATCTATTCTTCAATTCTGTAATAAAAATTACTTACATATGTAAGAAATTTAATTTGTTCAATATTCTTCAGATCTTGTTTTCAATTATATTTTAGTAATTTATTATTAACGTGGAAAATCCACACTGTCTTTCTATTATTAATGGTCAAAAAACGAATTTGAATAAATACTTGGCGAGATACTTTTATAAAAAAAACTATTTATCTAATAATAAAAATATACCTACTGCCTCTGTGAGATTAGATTTTTTTAGGCAAACGTTGTTCCAAACTTACTTCTGAATACTTCTGTATTCATTAGTTTTGAAAAAACCATTGACAAGATACTCGGTAACTATGTTTTTCACGTTCAAGTGTTACTTCTCATCTACCAATCTAATTCTTCCAAGTAAGACATTGTACATGCTGAAGTTACATAACAAAACACAAAATTTTCCAACTTTGCCAAACTCAAACCTACTCTCTATTCCAAATAATAAGCGAAATACTCATGGTGGCCGTCAAAATTGAATCAGCCTATACCGATAGGTCCAGCTCGGAACGGGCCATAGTCAGCAATGAGTGGCAACACCGAAACCCCCACCGAAACCCCTCTACCCGCAGCAGCTTCAATTACAGCACATTGCAGTTAAGAATTTAGTAAGACTTAAACCGCGCAAGGATATAGTCGTTTGCATATTCGTTCTGTATACGAAGTTTGCCCATTTGTTTCAGACATAATAAGGTCCAATTTATTATTATTATTGTATTCTTAGCTGCTACGGAGAAGTAATTTTAACTAATAAAAAAACAATAACGTTTTCTAAAAGATAAAAGTAAAAAAATCAATAATTCTGCAAAATAAATTCAAATTTTAAGAAAGTCACTCAAAATAGGATTCGAAAATATCCGCCCTCTCTTGCCAAACAATAGCCGAGCCTATTGTAAAACTCCCGCCTCACTCCCTCGAGATTTCTAGGGGTTATTGTTTCGAAAAGGCGAAACAGTTTAACTTGTAACTGTTGCAAGTTCGGGATTGTTAGAAGACCGTAAAGATTTTCTTTGACATAACCCCACAGAAAAAAAATCGCAGGGATTGAGGTCGGGTGATCGAGGTGGCCATATTATCGTATCCCTTCCGGAAATAACACGATTAGGAAAAGTGTTTTCTAAAAACTCTCTTACTAATCTGCTGTTATGCGCGGGTCAACCGTCTTGCATAAACCAAATTGCATCAAAATCGATGTTTAGTTGACGGACAGCAGGAATAATTCGTGTTCGCAGCAAATCTAAATATTTTACTGCATTCAAATTGCCGTCGATGACAAATGGTCCTATAATGTTATCACCCAAGATACCCGACCAAACGTTAAGTTTTTCGGGGTATTGAGTTTTAACATTACGAGTTAGATGTTTATTTTCTCGAGACCAATATTGCACGACTGAGGGGTTATGCTTCCCATGACGTGGAAAAGAAGACTCGTCGGTAAACAGAATATTTTTTATAAAATATTCGTCCCTGTTAGCCTTTTCCATTACGGACTCACAAAACTCCATTCTTGCAAAATTGTCCTCGGGAAAAATCTCCTGGCACTTTCGAACTTTGTAACTTTTATATTTGTTGCGTTTTAGAATCCGCTTTACTGTACTTCTACTAACACCGATTTCGTCTGCAATTTGCCGTGTACACTTAAGGTCGCCCATTTCAACTAACGAACAAACCCTCACGTCTCTCTCCTCCCGATCGGCAGGTATTAGAGGGATATGAGGCTGTTCGTCAATTTGTTGGCATTTGCGGCAATTTCCGACTACACAGCCATATTTCCTAAACGCATTTACGATCCTTTCAATCGTCGAATGCGAAGGAATAGGCCGATTTACGTACTCTACAGCAAATAAATCAGCGGTTGTTCGACAGGAATTGCCTGCAAGATACCACGAAACTATTTGTACCTTCTCTGCGGTTCTATACACTGACATGATAACTACCTTTACGTATGCCTAAATACGAATGATGGGACATCTGTTGCGCTCGACCATCGGAATTAGGTTGCGCACGCGGAGTGGTATCGTACACACGTTGCCACATAGCATTACGTTCCATACGTATATTGTTGCCTATGTATGGCCCGTCGCGGGCTGGACCTATCGGTATATTCCTTTTTCAGAAATGCAATAATCATAAAAAAATACCTATTTATTATCTAATGAAATAGGTAAAGCACATAGATCTACATAGGTATTTACAGGCATTTAATGTAACAGTATGTTATAGAACAACCTTTCCTATTATTCTTGTATGGGCGTTATTTGCATTTTTACAATTTAGGAAAGTTAGGGTAAATGTCAATGATTTCAAAATAGACACATATTCTATTAAATCGTGTATGAGGTCATAAAATTCTTTTTCGAAGCTAACATTTATTTTTACATTACCTCAAATACAAGTTGTCTGGTATTGGAGAACTACGACAAAAACATCAGCCACAAAAAAACGGTCTGCTTTGTGAATAATTTGATTGCAATCTAAGACATACGTTGCAATACTATTGCCATCTTTTATCCAATAAATTTGTTTTACATATTATACGGCTGCTACTTGCAACCAGATGGCTAATATAAATACACTTACGTATGCACACCTAATGGTTGGAAAAGGACAGAGATACACAGTGGATTCTCTTTCTATCAGATGACCACCTTAAAAGATGAAAACTACTAGGACATCCCATATTTCAGGAAGTAATATGTAATATGAATGTATAAATACCTATGTAAAAAAAATATTCTGATTACAGATGTGTGAATAAATCAATCGCACAACTGAGAACATTGTGTAAAAAAATTTTAGAAATAATTTTGGGAATAAATTTGCTTTGCTTCAAAATGCTTCACAATTTTAAATAAAGTAGCAGGTATTTTTTAAATTCAGCTTTATTTTAAGGCAGATACGTACATTATGTTATTTTTTTTTTCATCAGAAAAAGCTACCAAAATTCATTTCGTAAAATTGATCTAGTGATGATAATGATAATGATAATTAAGTTCCGGGGTTTTGGATTTGTTTTACGTGTTGGCCGTCGTTACGAATGCTTTTTATCCAAAAAGAGAAAGAAACCGTTTAAAATATTAGAAACAGTTTAGCCTGTTAATGTTAAAAGCGCCAAGGTTTTGCTAAAGCAATCCCATAATAACAGTGCTTAAAAGAGACCGATCCATTGATGAATATAAAGATTTTATTGTGTTATCTTTAAATACTAGCCACACTTCCACTTAGTTGATGCGTGATAGTAGCCTATGTAACATTTTCGAAGAACAAAAGAAGAAAACGAGCTAGTGTACCCGGTGTATCTACAATTAAAAAATCGGTATGGAACTCAAAATATGCACCGGAATTCAATTAACACCTATTTAAACAAATTCTAGCAAAATGGTTCACAATGAAGGAGAAATTTGTTGTTACGTTTTGACGAAATGTCTATAAAGCAAGAGCTAGAAGAGATATTTAGGAAATGAGGATAAGCCTGCCAAAAAAGCAATTGTTATCATGATAAGAAGTCTCTATTTTCCCAATGAAAAATACGGACTGGATATTTTCTTATTAAAAGTGCCATATATACCGAAAATATAATATCTATAATCAAAGCAATTATTACTATGCTAAAAAGATGTGGTATAATAGGAATGGTATGCGATCAAAGTACAATACATCATAAATTTTTTACTGTCGAAAATAGTAAATTTTTTGTATTTCATAATCCACCTCATTTATTAAAAGTATTAATAGCAATCCTCTAAATGGACATTTTATATTTCGAGAACTAAATATCTCCAATATTATTCGACTTGGCATATGATTTAAATTAAAAAAATGTTCACTGCCAGATTGTTGCCAAAATTATCTGATATTCATATTCATCCAAATTCATTTCAACAAATGACGTAAACATACTAAATTTTAAATGACTAGTTTTTCTAATTGTTGAAAATTGTAATTATAATTTTCAGCTTTTATAGTCATTTCATTAGATAAATTTTTAATTTTTAAAAATTACCCACGGCTGAGATTGGAACCTCCCGATCTCTAGCAGAAAATTCTTAGAAAGAATACGATATATATACATATTGAACTGGTCTTTGTATCTTAGCCACGACCAGTCAAATATGTAAAATATGAATATTTAGATTTTCGTTCATGTTTTAAAAGATTCACTTTTGGGCGAACCCTTGTACATTGTAGTTAAAATAATTACTATTGAATTGTTCATATAATTAAGGTCAAATGCGCATACAATGTGCGCAGACTCGCATCACACATAACAAAGATATAAAACATTTGTATCCTTCTCATTGGTTTACTTATAAAAATGTTTACTTTGGGTCGACAAATATGGCCATTGCAAAAGTATGATTTATAATAAAAATCGACTAAAATTGTTAAATTTGCAAATTAATAGGGATACGTCAATATCAGTACTTGATGTATCATAGGTTTTTGTAAACAATTGGAAGGTTAAAACAGTGTAAATTTTGTTAGCATCCTGAAATGGAACGAATGGACGTTGGCAATAAATGTCTTTATCAGGTCAAATATAACTTTAATTCAGTAAAGAAACGAACTTTTGGGTACACACATGTTGAACCAAAAGCCCTTTACATATTCAAGTCCTGTACAAACAGGGCATGAGCATTATTAAGATTTCACCACATGTTTGAATATAGGTTGTCAAAAGTCACCCTTAAATAATTTTATTTTTTTATATAAATGAATTGTTGTCTGGTAAAAAGAAACGGAAAAAAAAAAGAAACGATGTAATTAAATGTTAAGAGAACCATTGTAAACGCCGTTGCATTAGAGATACACATATTGAGTATGTTAGACAAATCAAAGATTATAAAAAAATATATTTTTATGAGCAGAACTGTACTAGGAAAATCAAACGCGCTACTATTAAAGTTTTTAACACGCGTTTAATTGTCAAAAATCAGAATTCTAAATTTGTATATAGGAGAAATAAATTTCAAAACACTTTATGAAGGCAATAAAATCGCGAAACAATAGGGTTTGCCTTTTGAAATGAACGAATGGTTGGTGACTTGATTGAATTTTGTTGGTTGCCTTGACAACCACCATACAAACAAGGGAAAGTATAAAAGGACAGTACCTTGATTTAAAAAGGATTCTTCTGCAATAACCAAGCAGTAAGGTTGTGTTTAAATGGATTCTTCTACAACAACCAAGCAGTAAGGTTGTGAAAAGAACAGTGCCTACAAGATTTACACACAACCAGTAAGGTTGTTCTAAATATTCGCGAGCATCCCACTTCTGTGAAACAAAGTGCGAGCTAGTGCAACTACACACATTGAAGTCAATCCTGTGTTTTCGATATTGGAAAAACCAAGGATGCAAATAACGTACTGGAAAGAAAGAAATAATCAACAAGGATATTAACTTCAACTACCAGGGAGTTAACCAAACAACATTTCAAATATATTTGACAAAAACTACGAACCTGTGTCCAGTCATCTACAACGAGTCAACACATCTGAACAAGGTGCCGCCAAGAAGATACACCAGGGGTGCCTATCAAGAGAATCAACTCGGAGGGTCAAGACGTTCCATCAACTACGAGCATCTGTGGAGCCCCCTTCAAGAACGACAGCAGCACCTGCATTCTTTCCAGCCAGCCAACTTAAAGTTAAACAAACAAGAACAGTATGTAAAGTGACAATTGTATAATTTCACGTTCATTAGAAGGAACCAAGACAAACTTGTAAATAACTGATAGTCAACTTAATTGTAATCCGAGTCTTTTTACCAGGACTAAACGTTCATTTCTAACATATCCCGTTTCAAATAGTGCATAATAGCCGGATAATTAAATAGTTAACCTATAATTCAAATACCATTCATGCATTTTAAATTAGACAACGATCTAAGTTTAAAACTTACGTGTCACACTAGTTTATTTTAAGAGACGAAGAGTCAGATAATCATATTTAAAAATCCAAGGATGAATCCGATTGTTTACCATTAGTAAAGTAGACAGATTAAATATTGTTATGTGTATGCCTAATATGACTTGCGTAGAGTAATTTGTTCATGTTATTCCAAGTAAAGATTATGCCTACAGACATTCTTGATAAAGATGTTTTGAACTGTAAATATAAAGTTACACTAAATTCAATAAGAATAAAGAGCACCTAATCAAAAGAAAAATACCTGTTTTCATTTGACCCAGTTACATCATCCTCAACCTTGACCGAACAGCTGTTTTAAGAAAAAGCATGCTCGATCGTACATTTGTTTGTTAGGTTATCTACAAGACTGGCAGGAATCGGCCCCTCTCTACGACGTGTTAGTAAGCTGTAATACAAATATAAGTCGTGTACCTCCTCATTGAAAGGGTTCGAAGCCTTTTTTTTAACGACCCATTAATGAGATTTAATTATATTTAACGTTCAAATTCAGAACGTGAAAACCAACAACAAACTGATTTTTTTTAAGGTTCACATAACCTAGCTATCATAGAGCGCGTATATTTTTTGAATTTCTCTGCATCCACGTGTGTGTGACCCAGGTGCACCAACAGTGGAAAAAAAATTGAACTGTTACAAATTCAGTCGCTTAATAAATAATTCAAAGATTAGTTCTAATCTACAGGGAGCAGTCAAATAAATTAAAACACCATTTTAATTTTATTAACAATAAACTAGCACATAGATAAATAACAGAGTCCATGCTATTTTAAATAAAATACGTTACCCACCGTATAGTTAGGCAACCAACATAGCTAGCCCGAGGCAATTAAATATTTGAAATAAAAATTCAATTTATAAAATAATTACAAGAAATTCTAAACGGTACTTACCGTGTCGTATGCAAGTGTGTTCTAAGGGTAATACGCAATGTATGTTATACCCCATAAATAAATATATTGATATGGGGTATAACATGCGTATTACCCTTAGAACACACTTGCATACGACACGGTAAGTACCGTTTAGAATTTCTTGTAATTATTTTATAAATTGAATTTTTATTTCAAATATTTAATTGCCTCGGGCTAGCTATGTTGGTTGCCTAACTATACGGTGGGTAACGTATTTTATTTAAAATAGCATGGACTCTGTTATTTATCTATGTGCTAGTTTATTGTTAATAAAATTAAAATGGTGTTTTAATTTATTTGACTGCTCCCTGTAGATTAGAACTAATCTTTGAATTATTTATTAAGCGACTGAATTTGTAACAGTTCAATTTTTTTTCCACTGTTGGTGCACCTGGGTCACACACACGTGGATGCAGAGAAATTCAAAAAAATATACGCGCTCTATGATAGCTAGGTTATGTGAACCTTAAAAAAAATCAGTTTGTTGTTGGTTTTCACGTTCTGAATTTGAACGTTAAATATAATTAAATCTCATTAATGGGTCGTTAAAAAAAAGGCTTCGAACCCTTTCAATGAGGAGGTACACGACTTATATTTGTATTACAGCTTACTAACACGTCGTAGAGAGGGGCCGATTCCTGCCAGTCTTGTAGATAACCTAACAAACAAATGTACGATCGAGCATGCTTTTTCTTAAAACAGCTGTTCGGTCAAGGTTGAGGATGATGTAACTGGGTCAAATGAAAACAGGTATTTTTCTTTTGATTAGGTGCTCTTTATTCTTATTGAATTTAGTGTAACTTTATATTTACAGTTCAAAACATCTTTATCAAGAATGTCTGTAGGCATAATCTTTACTTGGAATAACATGAACAAATTACTCTACGCAAGTCATATTAGGCATACACATAACAATATTTAATCTGTCTACTTTACTAATGGTAAACAATCGGATTCATCCTTGGATTTTTAAATATGATTATCTGACTCTTCGTCTCTTAAAATAAACTAGTGTGACACGTAAGTTTTAAACTTAGATCGTTGTCTAATTTAAAATGCATGAATGGTATTTGAATTATAGGTTAACTATTTAATTATCCGGCTATTATGCACTATTTGAAACGGGATATGTTAGAAATGAACGTTTAGTCCTGGTAAAAAGACTCGGATTACAATTAAGTTGACTATCAGTTATTTACAAGTTTGTCTTGGTTCCTTCTAATGAACGTGAAATTATACAATTGTCACTTTACATACTGTTCTTGTTTGTTTAACTTTAAGTTGGCTGGCTGGAAAGAATGCAGGTGCTGCTGTCGTTCTTGAAGGGGGCTCCACAGATGCTCGTAGTTGATGGAACGTCTTGACCCTCCGAGTTGATTCTCTTGATAGGCACCCCTGGTGTATCTTCTTGGCGGCACCTTGTTCAGATGTGTTGACTCGTTGTAGATGACTGGACACAGGTTCGTAGTTTTTGTCAAATATATTTGAAATGTTGTTTGGTTAACTCCCTGGTAGTTGAAGTTAATATCCTTGTTGATTATTTCTTTCTTTCCAGTACGTTATTTGCATCCTTGGTTTTTCCAATATCGAAAACACAGGATTGACTTCAATGTGTGTAGTTGCACTAGCTCGCACTTTGTTTCACAGAAGTGGGATGCTCGCGAATATTTAGAACAACCTTACTGGTTGTGTGTAAATCTTGTAGGCACTGTTCTTTTCACAACCTTACTGCTTGGTTGTTGTAGAAGAATCCATTTAAACACAACCTTACTGCTTGGTTATTGCAGAAGAATCCTTTTTAAATCAAGGTACTGTCCTTTTATACTTTCCCTTGTTTGTATGGTGGTTGTCAAGGCAACCAACAAAATTCAATCAAGTCACCAACCATTCGTTCATTTCAAAAGGCAAACCCTATTGTTTCGCGATTTTATTGCCTTCATAAAGTGTTTTGAAATTTATTTCTCCTATATACAAATTTAGAATTCTGATTTTTGACAATTAAACGCGTGTTAAAAACTTTAATAGTAGCGCGTTTGATTTTCCTAGTACAGTTCTGCTCATAAAAATATATTTTTTTATAATCTTTGATTTGTCTAACATACTCAATATGTGTATCTCTAATGCAACGGCGTTTACAATGGTTCTCTTAACATTTAATTACATCGTTTCTTTTTTTTTTCCGTTTCTTTTTACCAGACAACAATTCATTTATATAAAAAAATAAAATTATTTAAGGGTGACTTTTGACAACCTATATTCAAACATGTGGTGAAATCTTAATAATGCTCATGCCCTGTTTGTACAGGACTTGAATATGTAAAGGGCTTTTGGTTCAACATGTGTGTACCCAAAAGTTCGTTTCTTTACTGAATTAAAGTTATATTTGACCTGATAAAGACATTTATTGCCAACGTCCATTCGTTCCATTTCAGGATGCTAACAAAATTTACACTGTTTTAACCTTCCAATTGTTTACAAAAACCTATGATACATCAAGTACTGATATTGACGTATCCCTATTAATTTGCAAATTTAACAATTTTAGTCGATTTTTATTATAAATCATACTTTTGCAATGGCCATATTTGTCGACCCAAAGTAAACATTTTTATAAGTAAACCAATGAGAAGGATACAAATGTTTTATATCTTTGTTATGTGTGATGCGAGTCTGCGCACATTGTATGCGCATTTGACCTTAATTATATGAACAATTCAATAGTATTTATTTTAACTACAATGTACAAGGGTTCGCCCAAAAGTGAATCTTTTAAAACATGAACGAAAATCTAAATATTCATATTTTACATATTTGACTGGTCGTGGCTAAGATACAAGACCAGTTCAATATATATTGAAAAATTGAAAATCTTCTTGGTAGTAGTGGCATAAAATGAATTAAAAGTAATAACAATATGACAACTGGTTGTCAATTAGAAAACAATGACAAATATAAAATGTAAATCAAAATGTATAAATGAAAATGTAATCAATAAGCATAGGACAGTCGAGATTATTTCTATAATCACATTAAAAGGCACTGACGAAACCAAACTAGGTAGAAACATATATGTCTGTAGCTACAAATACATCTTAACACATACATAGTTGCATCGTTAATTGTTTGTGTATTTCAATCAAAAATTGTACATGTTTAGGTGAACCTAGGCCATTTTGATAGGATTACATGAGTAATTATCGATTGTCCTATGCTTATTTGCTTTCATTTACATTTATACTTGACTATTTTACATTCTATATTGTTATATTATCAACAGTTCTACTCTTAATTTTTCTTTACATAGTTGCGTCGTTGTTATTTGTATATTTGGATTGACTGAACAGTTTGTGGTAGACCCCAAGCCTTTTAATGTGATTATAGAAATAATCTCGACTGTCCTATGCTTATTGATTACATTTTCATTTATACATTTTGATTTACATTTTATATTTGTCATTGTTTTCTAATTGACAACCAGTTGTCATATTGTTATTACTTTTAATTCATTTTATGCCACTACTACCAAGAAGATTTTCAATTTTTCAATACATTTGTATAATTGGCAAAGAATTGTAATATATTTTATATACATATATATATATATTGTAGTAATACCCCCTTTCATAGGTGTATCAATTACATTTAACAATATGCTACTATATCAATATACTAGTATGCATATAAAACTTTATTTCATACAACAAACCATACAAATCCCTTCTTATCTTATCACAAATTTGGGTTGCCAATATGTATTTTCAATATTTAGTATAATAAAGATATAAAATGAATTATTAATTTGCCCGTAACTAACTCAGTCGAATTATTTCTATATACTTTGTTACGTTGTAAATTCACTTTATTTAAAATTCTCGAAAGATTGTGTACCTTTAGTCTAAATACGTGGAATTTTGTATAAAGCTCATGACCTTTTGAGCGTACCCTGTATATTGTCTATTGCACCAGTTGCTAAGACTGCCTGCAGTATGCTCCCGTGGGTATTAAACCTACTATTGAGCCCTCATCGCTCTAAATCACGTACCGCGAATATGACAGATACATTGTGTGTAAGATCGGGCATTTACACCCTGTTTTTGTGGAAGCCTCTTTATCTGAGTAACTAACTTTAATTATCTTAGCCCTAGCTTAATCTAACCTACCTGTAGTTTCGTATTTTCCGCATTTGCAATTATTTCTACGCCTTGCTTAAGTATATAAAATATCTTCTTATACATATTACGTCCGATCTCTAAATAAGGCATTTATTCGTGGTTTGTAAACGCTTTGAGACGTCAGTCAAGTTTTGTGTTAACTGTTTCACATGTTTTGCGTATTGCCAAACATAGTTCTTGAGCAGGCCCAAGTATTGTTATTTTCCTTTCTTTCGCAGACGTCTCACTAAAATGTAAGAAGTATTAATTAAGGAAATGCTCGGGACAGTAGGTCATACTATTAATTGTTTGCCGATCATTTGTGGCCTTCCTTCGTTCTTCTAAGTATTAGGCATCTTCCGTGGTTCATCCTGGCACTCCCATTAAGGGGTTATGGACGATAATAACATTCTGAAACATATAGGTAGATCGGTCTTCCACCGTCTTTTGCAGCGTTTTGATATTAAAGCCTTGGTACTTTGTTATTTACCTGCAGAGATTCTGTCCTTTCGTCTAATAAATTAGAAACTGCGTGTGGAAGATTGTTTGTTTATTTTCTGTCAAACCTATCGGCTATTGTAGTACAGATCTGTTATACACGCGGTATTGCCAACGTCGAGCATGAAATACCCTCTCGTGCCGTCGACTTTATATTTTCTACTTTCACTTGTTGAGTGTTTCGCTTATGTTTTTCCGTCTAAGTTATGTGTAGGGTTACGTTTAATTGAGTTTAAGTCACGATGTCGTCTCCTTTTTTTGTTATTGTCAGATTAGTTGTGTGCTTATTATGTTTATTTGAAAACTCCCGCCTTTAGTTTGAATCCTTTCGAGTGATGCATTGAGCGTGCGTGTTCTTGGGTTGTAACGTATCTACCGTAAAGGTCACGGTTGGGACACTTTCGAAGTGAAGCTTGTTGAAAGTGCATGGGCACGATATGCTTATTTTCTTTTGGTGAATTTATCACTTTGTCTAAAGTTAGACTAACGCTTCGGCGGCTTTATTGAAATAAGTTTGAGTTATCGATACCTTTATTAGGTGATTTATCGTGAATTATTTTTATCGCAATACCGTTATCTAATTTACGAATGCCACGAGGTGGATTTTGAATTATTTTCGTGCTATGTGGAACTCCTGAGTCATTACCGCGGGATCTCCATCTTTTTGGGGTAAGTGTTTGAAACTCTGTGTTAAATTTTCGGGATTTTATCTTTGGTTCTTTTCTTCTCTAAATTTAATAGGATTCTTTTGATGGGCACAAAAGCCCTCAGAAACCGTTAGGATTCTTATGTCGGGCGCTAAAGCCCTCAGAAGCTGTTAGAATTCCTTTGACGGCCGTTTAAGCCCTCCGAAGTCTTACCTTTGGTGGAATCGCCCACAACAGTGGTTTTATTCAACATCCAGCCCACCTGTTGAGTGGAATTTTTCCAACAAGGGAGTCGCCGCCATTTTGGGATCTCTGTAGCGTCCTTTCCGACAACCATCTTGCCAGCTAAGGTTGTAATTTTTACCTCATATTTTTCGTCTGATTTTCGACGTTTTACGCCTGAGTGCAAGACTTATTTTTGCCTGATTAGTGCCAAGAATTTTGAGTGGCTAAATAACTATCGCACCTCTTAGTAATCTGCGTGGTCACAATTTAATCCTTTTTTTTTTAAAACTACCGTTATAATTTCTCTTTGATCTATTATGTATATTTGAAATTAACCTGTAATTTTGGATTTGACACTTCCGTAATTACTGTAGCCCTTTATCGAGGCTAATATTTCACTATAATTAATTCTAGTAAATTCATTATATGATCACTTTATCTTTAGGATAGTTTTTACTTACTTAGTAATATACCCAGTGTTTTTCTCTTCCGAAACAATAGTTGTATGTTCTATGTTGTGTTGCATTTGAAATCTAAGTTTTATTAATTATTTTGCACGTTTACTTTTTTTCGCCGTAAGATTGTAAATTTTGCCTTTTGATGATCAATTAATTTTACCTGAGCCAGATAAAATTCATTAATGTAGTAGCCAACTTTGGTTCTCGAAGCTCAGGGTTTTATGGAATTTTCATGAAATTGTTTTTCTAAATTTTACCTTTAATTGTTTTTTTTTGACTTAGCTAATCACTAACCATCAATTAATATCATTCAGTTCATGTAAGCAAACCGACGTTTTTATATTTAGCGAATTTTCCTTATTTTAGACTAAGACCTTTTACTGACTTATCAATTGTACTTTTGCGCTTATAAACTTATATGTATACTCACACCTATGTATTGACATTGCCGTTGTGGCGTGTCCTTGAAAACATATGTACACCCTATGTGAGGTGAAGGAAACGTTTCTGCAGCCGACCAACTTCTGCTGAAGCGCAGAGTATATGTTTAAATCATTAAGTTTTTTTATACTTGCTAAATTTTTGTAACTGTCACCTAACGCTTGTTTTTTTTATCAACTGTCTAACTTCAGTACACTTATTCCAATTTAACTTTTCATTCAACGCAAGTTTTTTTTTAATACCTAATTTCACAATTTTAATTTTAGTATAAACAGATCCCCTTACAACACATCAGATTTAATTAAATATTGTTACGTAACGAATACCTTATCTTTTATTTCTTTTACCTCTGCATATCTTAATTATTTTGTGACAAGCACGTACATAAGATTAGGTGCTTCAAATATACAGAGTGTTCAATAGGTACCCTACTGGAGGGACACAGCCAGTGGTAGTTCGTAGGAGGCGCAGGTAGGTTATCTGTAGATAGCATAGTGTCCTGGTGCCCGGACAATCGTCGCAAGCGTCGTTGCCGACCGACGCTCTACTCTTAGGTGTTCTTATTTTCTTGAACCGTCACGCCGTCTGCGACAGAGTTAGCTCGGCCCTGCGTTATCCTGTTTAACAACCCCTATTGCGACTCTCCGTTTCATTTATGAAATCTGCCGTTATCTTAATGCGACGTAGATCCGGTAGCAACTTTGATATCTCTTTCCAACACTTACTACAATACTCCATAAAATTCTGATTTCATAAATCTAACATTTTTATTTTCAAATAAATTCATCTTTTTAGAAATTTCAACTTTTATATATTTTTCTTTAAACTAAAATATTCCTTAGTCCGAACCTGTACCTTTTAGTTTACTTAGCAAACTATATACTTGTAGTAATTTTTCTTCTGATAAAGTTGGTAACTCGGAACTTGAACGTTAGTACCGCTTCACGTTGGAAATTATTATGACAAGATTTCTGATAAATAATTTCTTTCGATACAAAGTCTATATATTTAGTTTTATTTTAATACTGCACAACATCTCCTTTTATCTCAGAGTAAGTATTTTTTTTTATCGGTTATGATATACAGCCCATAAATTAAACTGATGTTTTTATTTTTAGGAATTCCAACATTTTTAATGTAGTAATTTTCTAACAGATATTCGACAACTACCATTAAAACAAAGATAGAAAACTAACCAACAATATATTAAATTGATAAAGAATTTAACAATATTTCTGGATCAATGATGAAAATGCCAAAATTTTATACAAACACCCTATCTAAACTTGTTCAATGTCAAAATAATATGGTTATGAAAAGAATAAATTTTAACCTCTTTTTTTTTAAAGGTATGTTTTTTTTATATTTATATTACAAGTAAAATAACTTTATATTTATGAGAACTATTACGAACTTAAATGAATAGTATTATAATGCAATTATTTATGATCTCTTACTAAATTTTGTATATAGTTTGTCATGTGGTTCATTTTTCTGTAATCTTCAACAAATATTTAAATAATAATAGAGAATTCCAAATGAAAAATAAAAATAGTTCAATACAACCTTCGTTTATATCAGAGTATTTTCTTATTAAGTAGCTCCTTTTAATATATTCTTGTTACTTTGTAGCCTCTGATGAACTAGAATCCTACAGCAATTTCTTATCCTAACAATGGAACAGCTGTCTGTGCCTCGTAAAAGTGACTGCCTGTACTGGAACAATGAAAAATGGTCCTAACACGATTGGATTTTCTCTCTTGATGTATCTGAATAATGCTCCAATGAATTCATAACCCCGTCCAGGAAGTTCTTCGCTTAATTAAATAGCCTTGATAGATAAACTTGAATTAGTCCTACTTCTATATGAGTTTTTCCTTCTGGATATGTACGTGTGATGCTCCAATTCTTTTATGACACCGTTTGAAATGGATACTCCTTCAGGATAATTACGTATGATGCCCTAATTCTTCTGTGACCTCGCTTAAAATGGATACTCCTTCAGGATAATTACGTATGATGCTCTAATTTCTCTGTGACCTCGCTTAAAATGGATACTCCTATTATGGTAAGTAATTTCTAATTATATTTCCTGCTCTTATTCACTACAATCTTCCTTCACTAGTACAGTTTAGTTAAAACTGCTAACATTTATTTTTCAGCACACTAATACTTCGTTTTCTTTACCAATTATAATTCAAAATGTTTGAATATTAAATTCCAATATACTATACTTTTATTTAGCTTTATTTTATGAAATTTTGGCTAATATAAAATTATCGCCAATTTCATAAACTCTCTCTGCAAATATATTTTTTCGAATTTCATTTATTTATCCCATTCCCTTAGTGATACTACCTATTTTTCAAATTGACCAATCTCCATTATCCACCTCTTAAATATACTCAATATAAATTCCATTACGATAATATTTTTTTAAATACCTTTCCATATAACAATACTCTTATTCTGATAATTTTATCCATGAATTTAGTATTAAATTTATGTATTCAGAACCATTTAAACACATTCTCAAATAACTATTCTGTAAAAATGTCAACATTGACAACCACTGACAGTTCCTTTAAATATTTTAAAGCGGGAAATTAAAATCAATTTTGACGATGCCTTATAATAAAATTTACCTCTTAATACCATTTCTCTTCATTAAATTCAATTGAACAAGTTTTTACAAATTTATATTACATATCAAATTATCAATTAATTACAAATTCTCTATTTTACAGATTTCTGTGTCATTTGGCGAACCATGGACCTTATTCAACAAACTATATAGAATCAACTATGGACCATTTGTAAATATAAAAAATTAATAAACAAATATTCTCTTTATAATACTATTCCTATTTATAATTCATTCAGTTTCTACCACTAAAAGAAATTTCTAATCACAAACACATATTGATATTGACGGTAGGTACCTAGTACTACCTCATTTTGCCCCTTTAATAAATGTAAAATTTCAACATGTTTGAATAATTTTCATTTATTAAATAAGAAATTATCTGTTTAAATTAAAAGTTATAATCTGTTACTTTCATAACACATTCAAACTATTAACAACTTTTAAAGTAAATTCTTGCATTGTGCTTGCAATATTCTTGTAATATGGCACCTTCATCATTTATTTAACATGTAAATTTTAACAACAATTAATCACTTTATACTCTAGGAAAAACTATATACATGTACTTCAATTATTATTTATCTGACTGTAATATAAGTTTCTTTACAATATCGTTACATAATCTTTTGTAATTTTCTCTTTATCCTATACTTTCTTTTTACGTGTACTTTGTATTAGGAAATTTATTATTTTAAATGAAATTTACGTTATAAATAAGTTTTTTTTTTATAATCTCTGGATACCTGGTCGTGTAACTTAATAATTAGTACCAACAAGATATACATTTATTTTCTTTGAACTCTTCTATATGAAGATTTTTAGCATTGATAAAAAAAAACTTTATTCTTACTAATTCCTGTAATACCTTTATTATTTTATGGTGAATATTTAATCAACTTTCCATTATTCCTTTGGACTTAAACTGCCTTTTAAAAATATACTTTATTTATGCTCACATATACATTAATATTAATTATTTATATTGTTCTTATTCGAACATATCCCTTATTTCCCTTAATAGACCTTTTCGTCTTATCCCCTACTTTCATCATACGAAAGTTTTTTAATTATATTTTCGTTTTATTGGCGTACGTTACCATTTTAATTATATGTAGACATTTTCGTCTTATACATTTTATACCCTTTTTCATATATTCTAACATTTATTATTCCATACTTTCATGGATCATTTTATATTACTCTATTATAGTAAGCAATTCATATTTTATACGTATATCATCTTTCTATATAAAAGGCTTTTGTTCTTTCCTCTTAATAATTTATTATAACATAATCACCTTATGTACAACACGACCTACTTTACCGTGCATCAATACTCGTATTATCTCTTCTATTCGTTTTATAATGTTCAAATGTACTTTTTCTTGTATAATATTCTCTTTCCATACATGTTTTTAATTTTAAGTTTCTAATATTCCAGGTATCTTCTTATTTAAATTCCTTTTCTTGTACACACATGTTCTAGTATTCTCTACTTATATTACATCATTTTTTTTTTTTTTAAATACAAATATTATGGAATAAGGGAATAACTTTTAATAAATTAAAATACTCATTTAAATATTAATAACGTTCCTATTTCTAAATCTTAACTATAATTCCGGATGAGTTTCTGAATAATACCTGCCCCTACCTTATTATTGAATAAGTCGTTTCTGTATGTGCTCATATAAATAGTAATAATTCTTATTATATGTAATGTATCTAATTTCACTATCATTTCATTGTCTTTTGTCCATCTCTATGCCCCTATTTACCTAATCGAGTGATTATTGCTTGTATGAGCTCTTGTAATTTGTGGTAGCTGTGTATATGATTGGTTTGGTAATACCCATGAATACTTGTCCTTAAGTATCCGTCATCCATAAATTCTTTGTTCGAGTATAATAATTTTTATGAGGGCTTTTATCTTGTTGTAGCTCTGGTAGGATGGTGTCGCTGGTACCATCAGTTGTCGCCCTTGTATACAACTGCCATGTCCATGTCCATGATTTAAATGTGGGCTGTTATCTTGTTGTAGCTCTGGTAGGATGGTGTCGCTAGTACCATCAGTTGTCGCCCTTGTATACAACTGCCATGTCCATGTCCATGATTTAAATGTGGGCTGTTATCTTGTTGTAGCTCTGGTAGGATGGTGTCGCTAGTACCATCAGTTGTCGCCCTTGTATACAACTGCCATGTCCATGTCCATGATTTAAATGTGGGCTGTTATCTTGTTGTAGCTCTGGTAGGATGGTGTCGCTAGTACCATCAGTTGTCGCCCTTGTATACAACTGCCATGTCCATATTTTAAATGTTAGATTGTATCATGTATTATCCTAGACATCGTATCCATTATAATTTTTAATCTTACTCTATTTTTCAATGTTCCATATGTTTCTTCTTTATCCACATCTTCTTCATACCATAACTCATTTTCTTCAGTTTTGTAAAACATCTTATTCACAAATTTTCCAACCTGTTCAAATATACTCATAACATCTGCATTTCTAGATGTAAATATCTCTGTAACTTTCTGCACTTCAATATCCCATTCCAATAATTTGCACTTAATCTCCAAGATCATTGTAACCTGATGAACATTTCTTTGCACATATTCTTCTGAAGAATCTCTTATACTCACCACAGAATCATTTCCATTTACAAATTCTTTATACTTATTACACATATTAATCTTTTCATTTTCCAAAACATTTTCCACATAAGTTGGCATTATATTATGTCCAACTTTAAAACTTCTTCCAGTATACTTTTTGTCTCTTATGACTATCCCTGTTATTTGTCTTAAAAAATATAAATCCAAAATATTATCCTCTTCTTCTGCTAATAAAAGTGAGTCCAAATATGATCTTAAAATTTTTCTGCCGGAATCTAAGTATTTTGTTTTCTTTTGCAATGTTATATTCATATAAGTTTTCTTGATTTCAGCTGTATCTGTTTTGTCCTTTACACTTATTTGTTTTTCTGATATTATTTCTTCTGGATTTCTTACTAAAGATTCTTTACATTTTTCAATATTCCATTTATATTCTTTTCCAGTAATTTTAACTTCTTCTTTCAATTGTACAAAATTCTCTGTAATAACCTCATTTAACTTGTCTATTTTTCCACTTACTTGTTCGTTCAACTTATCCAATTTTCCATTTAATTCTCTTTTATCTTCTTCCCTTTGTCGTCTAATTTCTTCGATCATCTTGTCAAATTTACCACTTAATTCTTCATATGTCTTATCTAGCTTGCCACATAATTCTTCATTCACCTTAACCAATTTTCCGCTTAATTCTTCCTTTATATCCACTAAATTTTTCTTACTTTCTTCATTTGCCTTAACCAATTTATCTAATCTTCCATTTAATTCTATTTTATCCTCCTCTCTATTTTTCTTATTATCTTCTCTCATTTCTTTTAACATCTGCATAATAGATACCATATCTACTACTGCTGACGACGTTCCTATTTCCAAAGTCTCCCCTTGTATCTGCGTCTTATCACCCCTATCTTGTCCTTCTTCTAACTGTCGTGTCTCTTCCTGTACCTGTGGTATATCTCCTCCATCTTGCATATTACCTATCTGTTGTGTTTCTTCCTCGCTATCGCTTGAAAACTCTGTCCTATTCATTCCAGAACTACTCTTTGACCTGGTATTCATGATTAATAAATTGTATGTAATATTACTATAATAAACTGTCTTATACTTTCAAACCTAGTTTTATTATACTGATAACCTTTGTATATAAAAAAAAATGTATTTTTCTAATTATAATAAGGTGAATAAATTATCGAAAACACAATCTTTGCGAGTTTCTTTAATAACGCCCCACGTTCGGAAGCCATATTAATGTAGTAATACCCCCTTTCATAGGTGTATCAATTACATTTAACAATATGCTACTATATCAATATACTAGTATGCATATAAAACTTTATTTCATACAACAAACCATACAAATCCCTTCTTATCTTATCACAAATTTGAGTTGCCAATATGTATTTTCAATATTTAGTATAATAAAGATATAATATGAATTATTAATTTGCCCGTAACTAACTCAGTCGAATTATTTCTATATACTTTGATATCTCTTTCCAACACTTACTACAATACTCCATCATAAAATTCTGATTTCATAAATCTAACATTTTTATTTTCAAATAAATTCATCTTTTTAGAAATTTCAACTTTTATATTTTTTTTTAAACTAAAATATTCCTTAGTCCGAACCTGTACCTTTTAGTTTACTTAGCAAACTATATACTTGTAGTAATTTTTCTTCTGATAAAGTTGGTAACTCGGAACTTGAACGTTAGTACCGCTTCACGTTGGAAATTATTATGACAAGATTTCTGATAAATAATTTCTTTCGATACAAAGTCTATATATTTAGTTTTATTTTAATACTGCACAACATCTCCTTTTATCTCAGAGTAAGTATTTTTTTTTATCGGTTATGATATACAGCCCATAAATTAAACTGATGTTTTTATTTTTAGGAATTCCAACATTTTTAATGTAGTAATTTTCTAACAGATATTCGACAACTACCATTAAAACAAAGATAGAAAACTAACCAACAATATATTAAATTGATAAAGAATTTAACAATATTTCTGGATCAATGATGAAAATGCCAAAATTTTATACAAACACCCTATCTAAACTTGTTCAATGTCAAAATAATATGGTTATGAAAAGAATAAATTTTAACCTCTTTTTTTTTTAAAGGTATGTTTTTTTTATATTTATATTACAAGTAAAATAACTTTATATTTATGAGAACTATTACGAACTTAAATGAATAGTATTATAATGCAATTATTTATGATCTCTTACTAAATTTTGTATATAGTTTGTCATGTGGTTCATTTTTCTGTAATCTTCAACAAATATTTAAATAATATAGAGAATTCCAAATGAAAAATAAAAATAGTTCAATACAACCTTCGTTTATATCAGAGTATTTTCTTATTAAGTAGCTCCTTTTAATATATTCTTGTTACTTTGTAGCCTCTGATGAACTAGAATCCTACAGCAATTTCTTATCCTAACAATGGAACAGCTGTCTGTGCCTCGTAAAAGTGACTGCCTGTACTGGAACAATGAAAAATGGTCCTAACACGATTGGATTTTCTCTCTTGATGTATCTGAATAATGCTCCAATGAATTCATAACCCCGTCCAGGAAGTTCTTCGATTAATTAAATAGCCTTGATAGATAAACTTGAATTAGTCCTACTTCTATATGAGTTTTTCCTTCTGGATATGTACGTGTGATGCTCCAATTCTTTTATGACACCGTTTGAAATGGATACTCCTTCAGGATAATTACGTATGATGCCCTAATTCTTCTGTGACCTCGCTTAAAATGGATACTCCTTCAGGATAATTACGTATGATGCTCTAATTTCTCTGTGACCTCGCTTAAAATGGATACTCCTATTATGGTAAGAAATTTCTAATTATATTTCCTGCTCTTATTCACTACAATCTTCCTTCACTAGTACAGTTTAGTTAAAACTGCTAACATTTATTTTTCAGCACACTAATACTTCGTTTTCTTTACCAATTATAATTCAAAATGTTTGAATATTAAATTCCAATATAACTATACTTTTATTTAGCTTTATTTTATGAAATTTTGGCTAATATAAAATTATCGCCAATTTCATAAACTCTCTCTGCAAATATATTTTTTCGAATTTCATTTATTTATCCCATTCCCTTAGTGATACTACCTATTTTTCAAATTGACCAATCTCGATTATCCACCTCTTAAATATACTCAATATAAATTCCATTACGATAATATTTTTTTAAATACCTTTCCATATAACAATACTCTTATTCTGATAATTTTATCCATGAATTTAGTATTAAATTTATGTATTCAGAACCATTTAAACACATTCTCAAATAACTATTCTGTAAAAATGTCAACATTGACAACCACTGACAGTTCCTTTAAATATTTTAAAGCGGGAAATTATAATCAATTTTGACGATGCCTTATAATAAAATTTACCTCTTAATACCATTTCTCTTCATTAAATTCAATTGAACAAGTTTTTACAAATTTATATTACATATCAAATTATCAATTAATTACAAATTCTCTATTTTACAGATTTCTGTGTCATTTGACGAACCATGGACCTTATTCAACAAACTATATAGAATCAACTATGGACCATTTGTAAATATAAAAAATTAATAAACAAATATTCTCTTTATAATACTATTCCTATTTATAATTCATTCAGTTTCTACCACTAAAAGAAATTTCTAATCACAAACACATATTGATATTGACGGTACCTAGTACTACCTCAATATATACATATATATATACAGGGTGTTTAAAAAAAGATGCGGCAATATTAAAGGGGTTGATTGTCCAGGTCATTTTATACAAAAAAGTTTATAATAAACAAGTTCCGCAAACGCTTCGTTACCGATCTACAGCGTGTTGAAGTTTAATTAAAAGAAACAGTAAAAATTAGATTTTCCCAAGACGGCATTAAAGATCATAATGAAATTTTAGGCGTGTTATTTTTCAAGAAAAAAATAGGACGCCGCTGATTTCTGTAAAAATAAAAATATGTTTCTATTCTTTGTTCAATTGTGAAGAAAAAAGCTCTCTTAACTTTTTATCGTACGACGTAACGTTTTTTAGTAAAAAAAAACACATTTTAGTGCATGTACATTTATCATGCTTACAAAAATATTTTTAAACAGTCCTGTTTTATTCACTGACATATTGAATGACATATGATTAATAATTTTGTATGTGTCGAATTTGTTGAATTTCCTTATCATGAATCGCTATACAAATGCAGAGATGACCGACATGCACTACATTTATGGACTTGCTGATGGAAATGCATTAGAAGCTAGGCGGTTGTATACTGAAAGATTTCCTGGCCGTATTGCTCCTGATAGAAAAACTTTCGAAAGTATTCATCGGCGTCTTTATGAAACAGGCACATTAAGACGAAATGGAGGAGCAGGAAGGCCAAGGACAGCAAGAACGGTAGAGCTGGAAGAGGATGTGTTAGACATGATTGAAGAAGATCGAGGTACTTCTACTCGAAAAATTGCTGACGCTTTGGATGTAAGTAATGGGACTATTTGGCACATTCTGAAGGAAAATTTGTTGTACCCATTCCATATACAACGCGTTCAAGCATTACTTCCTGCTGATTTTCCTCCTCGCATTGCATTCTGTCAATGGCTTTTGCAGAAAATGGTTCAAATCCCTCAATTCCTGATGTTGATTCTGTTCACAGATGAAGCGAATTTTTCAAGAAATGCAATACGCAATTTCCATAATAACCATGTATGGTGTGACGAAAATCCGCATGAAATTGTTGAAAATCGTTTTCAACATCAGTTTTCTTTGAACGTTTGGCTTGGGATTGTGGGTGACTGCCTAATTGGACCGGTATTTTTACCAAGGAGACTAACCGGAGAGGTGTATCGCAACTTTTTGGAAAACACGCTCCCTGGATTTCTGGAGGACGTACCATTAGCAATTAGAGATGCAATGTGGTATATGCACGATGGCGCACCAGCCCACTTTAGTCAAGTAACTCGTGATTTCTTAACACACGCATACGGAAATCGCTGGATTGGCCGAGGTGGACCACACTTATGGCCTGCACGATCCCCGGACTTAAATCCCCTGGATTTTTTTCCTGTGGGGCCATTTGAAGTCATTGGTATACGCTACTCCATTGGAAAACGTAGAAGACTTAAGAAATCGAATCATTGCTGGGTGCAACTCAATTGAAACCGATCCTGTTGTTTTTGAGAGAGTTCGCCAGTCGATGAGGAGAAGAATGGATTCTTGCATCCGAACTCGAGGTGGTCACTTTGCACAGTTATTGTAATTTTTGCTTGCTAAAATTGTTGGTATGGTAAAATATTTGTTTTTGCCCTTAAATAAAACCCTTGTTATTTAAAAAAAAATTCTGTAATAAATGTACATGCACTAAAATGTGTTTTTTTTACTAAAAAACGGTACGTCGTATGAGCTTTTTTCTTCACAATTAAACAAAGAATAGAAACATATTTTTATTTTTAGAGAAATCAGCGGCGTCCTATTATTTATCGTAAATGCGATATTCAGTTGTTTATTCATGAACTGCATATTAATCAACATTAAAAACACTACTACTTTGCTAATTTAACCAACTTTCTAGAATGAATAATAACGGAGTTAGCAATGGTGCGCACTTAATTTGAATCAGCCTGTATATTATAATATAGTAAATGAAAAATTAAAAACATTAATAAAAAAACTAAGAGAACTCTTACGTCTCCTTCCAAAAAAATATGTATCAAGAAATATAATAAATTCTTATTGGCTACGTATACCAGCCAGGATATTATTGGACAATTCAAACGCAAACCGTCGGTTGTATGTCCATAACAACATAGTAATTGTGTCTCCCTTCCTATCTGCGATTTCTATTTTAAGTATTTGTATTAACGATTCAGAAATGAGAATATACTCCAAACATTCTATCGATTATAGAGCGTCCGCTAAGTTGCCAAATTTAGTGGACGCTCTATCATCGGTAAAGTGTACGAAACGTATATTCACCATAATATACACTAACTACAGCAGCGCCATCGGTGGTCAACTCCGTGAACCAGTAATATACACGTTTGCGCCACTTTACTTTTCTTAGGGCGTCCACCACGAGTTTTGCCAAACACATATTCAAAGTGTATCTAATGCAATACACACATTTAACATGGGTGTACAATAGAGCGTCCGTATACGGATGCTCTATTGTACACGGACGCTCTAATGATAGGAATTCGTTAATGTACGGACGCTCTATAGATAGTAAGATGAATATATATATATATGTAATCGCGTTGTTTCGGGTTTCTTCCCGCGTGGAAGTTCTGGCGTCCTGAGAAGGACCGGTGCAACGTTTCGATAAAATCTGTAGTAGCGAACCTATTTATTATTCTTATTATTCTTATATCACTGGACACGGCACCGAATAGTCCGAAATTATGGTTGAGATACGTGGACGATACGTTTGTGATTTGGCAACACGGGAGAGAGAAGCTGGATAGATTTCTAAAACATCTGAACAGCGTACACCAAAACATCAAATTCACTATGAAGGTCCAAGAACAACAATTACCCTTTCTAGACGTACTCGTATACAAAAAGTCTAATAATACACTGGGTCACACGTTATATCAGAAGAAAACGCATACGAATCGATATCTGATATCCGGCACAATTAAACTCAGTCCCGAGAACGTTAATGACAAGAGTGAAAAGACTAGCGGATGACAACCATGTACACACTGAAATAAGCCACCTACGACAGGTATTAGTACAGAATAAATTCCAACAAAGAACAGTCGATAGAATACTGCAACAGACAACACGAGACACAAGGACACAGAACAGGAAACAAGAAAATTGGCCAAAAATGTTCTTACAGTACGTAAAGGGAACAACGGACAAAATTGCCAAGAGACTATGTGGGTTTGAAATGAAAACAGTATTCACAACGGACCGCAAGATCGCAGATGTGCTGAAAACACCTAAAAGTAAAATAAACCTAGAACAGGGCGTTTATGAAGTACCGTGCAAAATGTGTAATGGCAGCTACATCGGCCAAACGAACCGGCGAATAAGTGTACGACGAGAAGAGCACATAAACTCGGGGACTAAGAAAGAGCATTACATCCTCGCTGTACCAACATCATGCAGAAACAGGACATGACATCAATTTTGACGGTACAAAGATGTTAGCAAGAGTCGAACATATGAATAAGCGAATAATATGTGAGGCTGTAGAGATAATAATAATAAATCTTTATTAACCAACAGGCAAAGCCCAATAACAGGTATATACATTCGATTAGTACTAATAATTAATAAGCAGCATAATCAGTATTAGCTGTAGTAACACTTGTATGTACACATCCCCATACACACACATATATAAATGTACACAAATACACGCATTTATTGCAACATATCTAGGCAAATAGATTAAAAATAGAGATACCACAGCAGTCAAAACAAGAAACCAGCAGCCCCAGTTTGATCTACCTGTACTATCTCAGACAGTTATTTGTTATCCAAAACGCTGTTTAGCTACACTGAGTATCTGCGATAGGGAACTGAAATTAATGTCACAGTGAGAACTAATGACATTGAAGTTTCCACACATAAAAGAAATTGGTGAGTTAATCGCGATGTTAGTGCTTGCTAACGGAATGTAGAAGGAGAAACATTGCCGCGAGGAGGGACGTGGAACCAAAAACTGTAACCTCGAAAGCAAATCAGAACTGTCCACCTCGTTATGCAGCAACTTATGAAGAAACTTCACACTAGCCAACATACGCCTGGTTTCAAGTGAGTCCATATCAAATCTTCGCAGTAATAAATTGTAATCCGTACCTCTTGGAGGGAATATACCGCCCTCTCGAAAACATAGATACTTTAAAAGTTTACGTTGCACCTTTTCAATGGACAATTTATGAGTTTGATAGAAAGGACTCCAAATTAAGCTGGCATACTCAAGTTTAGAGCGTAAATATGTATCGTACAACCGTATGATGGTGCTGGACCGGAAAGATTCCGAGTTCCGCACTATAAAGCCCAGCGACTTCAGAGCAGAAGACGAAGTACGGTTTCGATGGTCAGCAAACGTAAACCTATCATCAAAATACACTCCCAAATCCTTAACTGCCGAAGAGCGACACAACGCCGAGTTGTTAATTGTTAGATAGAAAAACGACCCAATAATTTCAACAGAAGAGATGATGCAAAAAAGCTGCCGGACATTTGGAGAACAACACTAATGGAGCAACGTATTCATCACAGTTGCCCAACAACATCTACACCGCTGGAGGGAATAAACGAGGACGCTCCCCCCACCACCGACTTGACGACCCAATAGAGACGCGGCATCCAGAGTGGCACCCACTTCACCTACCAACGCAACTATACAAATAAATGTCGAAAAACGAATAACACGCAGTCAGACGAAGATCGTTAGAAAGTAACATACGCCTGAAGATGACCGAAACAATGCGATTACACATTACACATAGTTTTAGATGACAGTCCACGATGTCAGCGAGTTGGCATTAAAACTGTTTTTCATAGCTCACTTACTCATTATTTCCTCAAAAAGTAACAGTAATTGAATTACTCTCGCTATAATAATAATTTTAATAAGATTACAAACTAAATTTTATATCTATGAAATCAGAAAAAATAAGCATTTTTAAGAAAAGAAGACATGGCCAACTATGATTGCCATTTAAAAAAACATAAGTTCTTGTTATATATGTGGTTTTTAAAAAATCTCTCTCTCTCTCTCTCTCTCTCTCACTCTCTCTCTCACTCTCTCTCACTCTCTCTCACTCTCTCTCACTCTCTCTCACTCTCTCTCACTCTCTCTATCACTCTCACTCTCTCTATCACTCTCACTCTCTCTATCACTCTCACTCTCTCTATCACTCTCACTCTCTCTATCACTCTCACTCTCTCTATCACTCTCACTCTCTCTATCACTCTCACTCTCTCAATCACTCTCTCTCCCCCTCTCTCTCTCTCCCCCTCTCACTCTCTCTCCCTCTCTCCCTCTCTCTCTCTCCCCCCTCCCTCCCCCTCTCTCTCCCCCTCCCTCTCTATCTCCCTCTCTCCCTATCTCTCTGTCTCCCTATCTCTCTATCTCCCTATCTCTCTATCTATCTCTCGTGTGTGTGTGTGACCACGATAGCGGTCAAACCGATATCAATTCCAAATTTTGTATTTACGTGTATAAACTCCCTCTTGAGATCTGATTAGTTTTTCTGTAAAATCGGTAGACCGTAAGTAGTAGTTGAATTTTGCCAATATTTCGTCAATTACTAAGTTTAAACAAATTTATAAAGAATTAAAATATACTCAAAATTAAATTTGAGAAGAATTTTATTAAAAAAGTTTTTAAACATTCCTACCGGAAATAGGTCTTTTAGTCTTATCGAAAGTCAGTTTTTTGCGAATATTTCGCAAGTTATGCTTTTTAGACAGGTACGTTACGAGTATAAAAGTATTTAGAACTTAATTTTCAATACATTTTGTATAAAAAAAATTTCAAAATTCGGACCGGAAGTAACACTTTTATTCTTATCGAATAACGATTTTTTGCAAATATGTCGTAAATTATGCATTTTATATATATTTGTCAAGAGTACAAAAGTATTTATAGCTGGATTTGCAATGTTTTTTGTATACATGAAATTTCAAAATTCGGACCGGAAGTATTACTTTTACTCTTAGCGAGTAGCAATTTTTTCGAATATATTGCAAAGTATGCATTCTATAGAAATTTATTAAGAGAATAGAAGTACTTAGAACAGGATTTTGAATAATTTTTGTAGAAAAAAAATTCTGAATATTTTATAATTTGAAACGTTGATACGTATAAGAAAGTAGTGTGGTGGCCACACCTCATTTTTCATGTTAGTTCTATCTTCCATAGTTACGAAGATATGTATAATTAAAAATCTCGGCAATTATCAATTTTTTTTAAATATCTACAAAAGTTGACGATAAATGCTAAATCTGAAAATGCTGTCAAATACTCCTTAAATTTAGGAGCAACTCCGCTAATCTTACCGATCCTGTATATTCAACCCATGAAGCAAAATCACAATTTTAGAGAAGGATGAAAATATATATTTGCTAATGTAGAACAAAGTGTGCATATAGTGATTTTGCTACTAGGGAATTTTAAGAAAGTTACCCAAATGGGCAGGCTGTTACATGTTTGTGTTTAATAATCACGATAAAAGTCAAAATGTCGATTATTAACTACATGACATACTAAAAAGGAAGAAACCTTAAAATGTTAAATTAAAAAATAAACTTCCAATTGTCCCATTGTTATACTTATCTGTGGTAATAGTGATGTCATCACTCATTGCGAATGATGAGAGGGAACGGCAGGCAGGGGTATATTGCAGGAATGAACTTAAATAAATAATCTAATTATTAGTGATATCATCACTATTACTGCGGCCAATTTTCAATTACATTATTCATTTAAGTCAGGTCCTACAATGTACCCCTGACTGCTTATATCTAGTGGTGGACAGGTGAATGAATTTTTATTTTGAACTACCTAAGTGCTCCATTATTTTTAAAAGTGCGTAGTAATAATGAGAAATATGTTATTTAAAGCGCTTAGTTTTCGGTAACTGTAAGCAGTATTTTGTTAGTGCTTAGCAGTTGTGTTCTATAGTGTACCAATCTGAAATGAAAACTTATGCTTACTAATTATACTGAATATATCTAAAAAAATAATAGCGTATTCTAATGTTACTCGAAAGAAGGTAATTGCATATTCACGTAAAAATGTGGTATATTTCGTAAGCAAAATATTACAATTAATTAATGTCAATTGCAGATAGACACGTGCTGAGAACATTCGAAACGTATGTCTTTTAAAAGCTTATAAAATAAAAATGTTTTGTTTCATGTGTGACAGCATAAATTACTTACATTATGCCTTATATAAAATTTCAAGGGGAAAGATAATGTATTGTACGCCCATGTTATAAATTTCTAGATACCTTATTTACCGATAAATTCAGATTATTATTTTAATAACGCAGAACATTCCTAAAAGCCTTCTGAATCTGTCTGTATATGATTATTCATACTTGAGTCTCATTAGGCTTAATGAAAATATAGGCACTTCAAAAAACTTTAACTTAAATAAGCAGCTGAAACTATATAATTATTTATTACGTTGATGCTATTTGAGCTATTTTCATCGTTTGGATTTTGAACAATGGACGTTTCGGCGGACATTACATCTACTGTCTTCAGGGTAGGCATATAAAAGGCTGTTTCTTGCCAAAACTAAATTAAACCGTGTTTGTAAGGTGAAATTTGTGTAAAACACAAATAACAGTTGTAAGGTCAGTGTGACGAGTGATGTCATACTTGATCTGAATCTGACCTGTGAAATGTAGTATTAGATAACGTTTATGTACTCACGAATAATTGGCATCAAGGCCTCTTTGATCTACAGGCTTTGTGTATTTATGGGATTAGTTACTGTAGCCATATATACCGCTTCTTTCGTCAGAATTGTCGCGTCATACCATTTGATTTGATGGCCTTCTTCCCAAGCGGGATTTTTCTCCTATGCGCACCAATTTCTTGTGTTCTTTGATTCTTACTTCTAGAGGCCTTCTGGTTTCTCCTATGTATGGACATCCACAGTCACAAGGTACTTTAGGTCCACAGTTTTTTGTTATTTGGTTCATGTTACATGGCTTAGTTCTTGTTAGAATCTATCTAACATTATTGTTTGTCCTAATCGCAGTCCTTATGTTATATTTGTTGCCTCTTCTCGGGATTTTCTCTGATTGGCCTCTTATGTATGGAACGGCCGTAGTTCATACGGTCTCCGGTTTGTCTGCATTTCGGATTGATAAATGTTACCCCCCTTTTCTTGCCCTGGCTAACATTCGTTCAGGTTAGCAATTCAATTTTAAGGCGTTATTTATATTTCTCTCTTCTTCTTTCCTATCCGTTCTTTCCAACATATTACTCTGGATCTGTCACATAAGGCCAATCCGAATGAAGCCCAACCGAAGACCGTATGTACAACGGCCATTCTGTACATAAGAGGATAATAGGCAACAAATATAACATAAGAATTGCGATTAAGACAAACAATACTGTTAGATCGATCCTAACAAGAACTAAGCCATGCAACATAAACCAAAAACAAACTGTATATATGTATAAAGCTGAAGCTACAAATGGTGGTCTGTCACCTGATGGTCTTCCATTTAGCTTACATCTTCAAGGTTATCCCACCTTATTCCTTGGCTACACCGTACTGATGACGACCAATTAGTCAGAAAGACGTGTCTACCGTTGCTCTACAGCGGATTATACCCAATATTTTTCTTTTTCTGATATTTTATGTATCCACGATTATTCCTTATTCTTTAATTTACATTTCCTGGGTCTCGGATGGCACGCGGGTTGACATTGTCTTCCTCGTGGCGACGTTAGTTGCTGTCCTCAAAACCGAGGATCTTCTAACTGAAGCTAGAAATGGTGGTCTGTCACCTGATGGTCTTCCGTTTAGGTAACATCTCCAAGGTTATCCCACCTTATTCCTTGGCTACACCGTATTGATGACAACCAATTAGTCAAAAACACGTGTCTACGGTTGCTCTACAGCGGATTATACCCAATATTTTTCTTTTTCTGATATTTTATGTATCCGCGATAATTCCTTATTCTTTGATTTACATTTCCTGGGGTTCGGATGGCACGCGGGTCTTCCTCGTGACGACGTTAGTTGTTGTCCTCAAAACCGAGGATCTTCTAATTGAAGCTACAAATGGTGGTCTGTCACCTGATGGTCTTCCGTTTAGGTTACATCTCCAAGGTTATCCCACCTTATTCCTTGGCTACACCGTACTGATGACGACCAATTAGTCAAAAACTCGTGTATACGGTTGCTCTACAGCGGATTATACCCAATATTTTTCTTTTTCTGATATTTTATGTATCCGCGATAATTCCTTATTCTTTGATTTACATTTCCTGGGTCTCGGATGGCACGCGGGTTGACATTGTCTTCCTCGTGGCGACGTTAGTTGTTGTCCTCAAAACCGAGGATCTTCTAGCTGAAGCTACAAATGGTGGTCTGTCACCTGATGGTCTTCCGCTTAACTTACATCTCCAAGGTTATCCCACCTTATTCCTTGGCTACACCGTACTGATGACGACCAATTAGTCAGAAACACATGTCTACGGTTGCTCTACAGCGGAATTTACCCGTTATTATTCTCTTTCTTGTTATATATATATATATATATATATATATATATATATATATCAGAAAAAGAAAAATATTGGGTATAATCCGCTGTAGATATTTTCTGATATTTTATGTATCCGCAATAATTTCTTATTCTTTTATATATATATATATGTAAGGGCTGGGTAATTAAAATACTGTATTTGTGGCTAGTGACGTTGCGGAATTAATCTTTATTTCATCTTCAGACTTTGCCACATTGGACATTAAATAGTATCTTGATAGATGCAACCACATATCACAGATCTTGTGTGGGTGGTCAAATAAATTAAAACTTTAGGCATTATTTAAATAGTTAGGGTGTCACTTATTAAAAATAAATATTTAAATTAAATTACACGTATAGTATAATTAACACCACAGCTATTAATGAGAAATACTTGTTTTTTCAAAAACAAAGAGACCATCACAACAATTTAAAAGGCACAAGCATTCTGTGTATATACTCTCAGCTTTTGCGTTACAGGTATTATCTACTTTCCCTGTATAGATATCAGAAAACTTTTCAAATAAAAGTTACTTGATATTATGATGTGTCGAAAATGACAAACAGAGAATTTTATTTGCTCGTGACCTTGAAGGAGATTTCAAGGTCAACTTTGTTTTTTTTAATGGATATATGCATTTTTTAATGTTGCATCTTATTTATCAAAAACTAATAAATAACTTTTATTTGATCCATTTTTTATTTTGCCTTGTCAGTTTTGACACAATTCAGATAAACTTGTCAAAAGCAATTTTTATTAACTCAAAGGAATACGATAATTATAAGTAAGTAATTCAGTGCAAAAAAAATTAAAAAAATAAAGAGTAAGTATTTCAATAATAAATATCTCAAATTAGTGTATGTAGTTAGAAAACAAAACAAGAGGCATTAATTTAATAAATGTTCAAATTGGGCTCCATCAGCGTGGACACAAGCTTCCAAACGACGTCTTAATCCTCTGTTGCAAGATGAAAGTATCATTCCGTGAGTCATAATCCGGCATCCCATGCGAATTCGATTTTTCAGATCATCAAGATCTGCCGACCGAACTTGATATACAAATTCCTTTAAATAACCCCACATGAAAAAATCAACAGGCGATAAATCCGGGGAACGAGCAGGCCAAGGGATAGAACCTCTATTTCCAATCCATCCATTGGGGTACAGCGCATTTAAATAATTCGTCACAATTTGCGCATTATGGGGCGGAGCACCATCTTGTTGCCAAATTATGTCTCGTCTTTCATTAAGAGGAATATCTTCCATTAAATCGGGAAGCACATTTTGTAAAAAATGTAAATAACGTTGTCCTGTCAGGGTTCCTTCGTAAAAGTGGGGTCCAATTAAATGCCCATTAAACATTCCACACCATACATTGGTTCCCCACACTGTTTGAAAGCGTGTTTCCTCCATCCACCGCGGATTTTGGTTGGACCAATAATGCGCATTATGTTTGTTCACAACACCATTATTGTGAAAGCGACTTTCGTCACTCCACAAAATACAATTAAGATAATTTGGATTTTCATCTTCTAGAACTTGCAATCGTGCAATGAAATCCAGGCGTCTTAGTAAATCGTTTAGTCTTAATTCTTGTGATAAATGAACTTTAAATGGATGGTACCGATGCCCTTTTAAAATTCTATGTACTGTAGCTTTACTAACGCCAATTTCTTCTGCCAAACGTCGAAGTGAAACATAGGGGTTTACAGCTACATATGCCAAAATGTTGATTACATTTTCTTCATTTCTAGCAGGCGCATTATGGTTAGCATGTTTTACGGTAGAGGGAAATAAACCAGTTCGTAACTTCGCTTCTACTCTATTAAATGTTGTATGTGATGGATGATGACGTTCCGGAAATCTTTCTCGATACAAATTTGCAGCTTCTCGGGAATTCCTTCTGCATTCTCCGTAGACTATTAACATATCTACATATTCGTTGGAGTTGTATGTAAGTGGCATATTAAAAAGCTGCGGATAACGCAAGTCAAATCTTTGTGATTTAAGCAAGACTGACAGTTGTTGACTGACAGAACACAACTTTTTACTTTTGACAAGTTTATCTGAATTGTGTCAAAACTGACACGGCAAAATAAAAAATGCATCAAATAAAAGTTATTTATTACCTTTTGAAAAATAAGATGCAATATTAAAAAATACATATATCCATTAAAAAAAACAAAGTTCACCTTAAAATCTCCTTCAAGGTCACGAGCAAATAAAATCCTCTATTTGTCATTTTCGACACATCATAATATCAAGTAACTTTTATTTGAAAAGTTTTTTGATAACTATATAGGGAAAGTAGATAATGCCTGTAACGCAAAAGCTGAGACACCTGTATATATATATATATATATATATATATGTACTGAAAAATTGAAAATCTTCTTGGTAGTAGTGGCATACAATGAAATAAAAGTAATAACAATATGACAACTGGTTGTCAATTAGAAAGCAATGACAACCAGTTGTCATATTGTTATTACTTTTATTTCATTGTATGCCACTACTACCAAGAAGATTTTCAATTTTTCAATACATTTGTATATTTGGCAAAGAATTGTAATATATTTTATATATATATATATATAAAATATATTACAATTCTTTGCCAAAATATACAAATGTATTGAAAAATTCAAAAGATTCTTGGTAGTAGTGGCATAGAATGAAGTAAAAGTAATAGCAATATGACAACTGGTTGTCAATTAGAAAACAATGACAAATATAAAATGCAAATCACAATGTATAATTGAAAGTGTAATCAAATAAGCAATAGGACAGTCGGATTACTTATATGGTCACATCAAAAGGCTTGGGATTTACCACAAACTGTTCAGTCAATGCAATTATACAAATAACAACGACGCAACTATGTAATGAAAAATTAAGAGTAGAACTGTTGATATTATATTAATATAGAATGTAAAATCAGTCATGTATAAATGTAAATGAAAGCAAATAAGCATAAGACAATCGCCATTACCCATGTAATCCTATCAAATCGGATTAGGTTCACCTAAACATGTACAATCTGATTGAAATACATAGACAATCAACGATGCAACTATGTATGTGTTAAGATATATTTGTAGCTACAGACATATATGTTTCTACCTAGTTTGGTTTCGTCAGTGCAGCATAACAAAGAGGGTGTATGTTAAAGCATTAATATGTGTTGATTGTCTATGTATTTCAATCAGATTGTACATGTTTAGGTGAACCTAATCCGATTTGATAGGATTACATGGGTAATGGCGATTGTCCTATGCTTATTTGCTTTCATTTACATTTATACATGACTGATTTTACATTCTATATTAATATATCAACAGTTCTACTCTTAATTTTTCATTACATAGTTGCGTCGTTGTTATTTGTATAATTGCATTGACTGAACAGTTTGTGGTAAATCCCAAGCCTTTTGATGTGACCATATAAGTAATCCCGACTGTCCTATTGCTTATTTGATTACACTTTCAATTATAAATTGTGATTTGCATTTTATATTTGTCATTGTTTTCTAATTGACAACCAGTTGTCATATTGTTATTACTTTTACTTCATTGTATGCCACTACTGCCAAGAATCTTTTGAATTTTTCAATACATTTGTAGATTTTGGCAAAGAATTGTAATATATTTTATTAACTGCCTGGTTGAAATAAGGCATTACACAGTATTAAGTAAGTGCACAGTTGTTTTACACTTGGACATTTTGGATTGACATTTTAAGGTAATACTATATAATTTTTATTCAACACATATTAATGCTTTAACATACACCTTCTTTGTTATGCTGCACTGACGAAACCAAACTAGGTAGAAACATATATGTCTGTAGCTACAAATACATCTTAACACATACATAGTTGCATCGTTGATTGTCTATGTATTTCAATCAGATTGTACATGTTTAGGTGAACCTAATCCGATTTGATAGGATTACATGGGTAATGGCGATTGTCCTATGCTTATTTGCTTTCATTTACATTTATACATGACTGATTTTACATTCTATATTAATATAATATCAACAGTTCTACTCTTAATTTTTCATTACATAGTTGCGTCGTTGTTATTTGTATAATTGCATTGACTGAACAGTTTGTGGTAAATCCCAAGCCTTTTGATGTGACCATATAAGTAATCCCGACTGTCCTATTGCTTATTTGATTACACTTTCAATTATACATTGTGATTTGCATTTTATATTTGTCATTGTTTTCTAATTGACAACCAGTTGTCATATTGTTATTACTTTTACTTCATTGTATGCCACTACTACCAAGAATCTTTTGAATTTTTCAATACATTTATATATATATATATATATATATATATATATATATATATGCCCATACTAAATTTCATGTCAAAACCATAGTGTATTGAAGTGTCTTGTACTTTCGTATTTTCACTCTTTCATAGTCGCTTTTCTGCCTATTTCAAGACAATATACCTCGTATACCATGCCTTTTACGATACAACAGGATACGTTTATCGTAATGTCGCACATTCGCAGTGGAACATTACAAGAGGATGGATTATAGAAATATTCATTGGGATCGTGTTTTCAGCAATTTGTAACGGAAAATGGAAATCTCGAAATAAACTTCGACACATTCACTTATCATAGCAATAGAGTGATCGAACGGTTTAAGGAAACGGGGAGTGTTTGTGAAAGTAAACCTGAAAAAGTACTAACAGTTTTAACGGAAGATGTGGCAGACATTAGACAGTGAATGGAATTCAGTCCTACAAAATTGGTAGGAAAACTGTCTGCTCAAACTGGGAAAGAGATGTAATTAACTTAAACGTAATTTGTTATACAGCATTATGCATTTAAATTGTAGGTATTCCCTATGGAAGTACTCATAAGGCACTGAAAACAAACTTACATATGCACCCATATAAAATTTCTGTACTAAACATTGACGGGGCAATCACTTTGGGCAGAGATTGAATTATTGCAACTGGTTTAATGAAATATTACATGAAGAAGACTTGAATCGCACTTTCTTTTTGGATGAAGCTTGGATGGATCCATTTGTCAGGATATATCAACTCTCAAAATTACCATACCTGGTCAACAGAATCTACATGTTTTTGTTAAAAATAGTCTCCATCCTATCAAAGTTGGTGTTTGAATTGCAATGTCAAAAGAGTCATTTGATCAATTTTTTTTTCATGATACAATTAATGCACAATACCAAGAACAAATATTGGAACCCTTCATTTACAGCATTCATGAAGATGAATTAACCCTGGGGTATTTCCAAAAAGATAGGGCAACTGCACATACTGTGCAACAAATTATTATTAATTATTTGCAAAGATACTATGGTGACCGATTGTTAGTTGACATTGATGGCCAGCCAATTCTCCTGATTTAACCCCATTGGACTTCTTCTCTTTGGCCATCTAAAAAATAATATGTTTCAGAAGAGACTGCATAATCTCGATGAACTTGAAGAGGCAATTACAAATAGAATTGCAAAATGTTACACCGGAAACATTCCATAATGTGTTTAATAATATGAGAAGACGTGTCAATCTATGCATTAAGAATAACAGTGAACATTTCAAACAACTTTTATAAAATGTCTTTATTTGGTGACATAATTATGGGATTGTTTTACAGTAATAAAGTTGTAACATATTTATTATTGTTTATGATAAGAAATAAAGGGCAATTACTATATTTCTACAAAAATTCTTTCGTACAATTCAGCTTAAAACTTACCCTATTTCATTGACATTTATCATCGGAAAATTTTAAACAGTAAACCTAAACACAAAAATAATTAAAAAAGGTTTGCCAATTACACTGTGTTTCCATATTAAAATCAGTACGGCTAACTCAGGACAGTTCAAAATGATCATGTAGTACTATTTAGCAAAAATACTATGAAGACAAAACGGGAGCATTGGGCGGGGCTAAGTGTGGGATCAATATGGCTGCCTCACCTAATCCAGACTACTCAAAATTATAATCTGTCATCCCACACCTGTCAGGCCTACACCAACCTATGAAATGTTATTCCAGACGAATTCTTTTTATCAACGCCGTCTCTGCTGTTTCACCTACGTAGAGCACAAGAAACCATAATGTCTTGTAATATTTAACTTATTACATAACTCTAATACACGATACACTTAACAAACAGTCCACTTTTTACCAACACTGCCTGTTTGACATAAGTGTAGTATCAATATGGCGGACCTGTACCCGGTTTGATCACGTGACGTCGTCTCCCTACCTATTCTTTTTCAATGTGTAGTACACTAATTGTTATTCTATTTAAACAATTGGTTGAACAGGTCAGATTCAGATCAAGTATAACATAACTTGTCACATTGACATTCATGAAATTCATGTCTTTACATGAATTTCACTATAAAAACACATTAGGGCTACCCTGAAGATGACAGATGTAATGTCGGTTGTTCAGGATCCAAATGATGGAATTAGCACAAAAACATCAAATTATACTGTATTGTTAATAATTGCTCGTCATGAGTTATTTATCACTATCAATACATTTTTAAAAAATTATTAATTTATAACCTTATAATTTATTATAAACTTGTTGGGCCTATATCACTTACGTGCTATGTAACTAAACATTTGCACATTATAATTTGCGCAAGTTTCATATTAAAACTAGAAATCTATTTATAACCTTTCCTCATATCTGAAACACAATCTAATAATACAAGATTCCACTTAAAGCACACAAATGTACAAAAGCAACAAATGTTTTTTGAAATATGCACTTTTCATTCCGAAAGAAAAGAAGAAGAATACAAATTTTGTAAAAGACAAACCCAAAAAATTAATATGTTTTAAACATGTTTTCATATTTAGCAATATTCCTAATAAGAGGACTCCACCATATAACCTAAGTTAATGTGAATTAGTGTTTTAAAAGACAGACTTAACAAATCAAAGTAATAAAATATTAAATAATACCTGTATGAAGTATAAGTCCATCTCCTGAACAAGATATTATTTGTTGGTCTCCACAAGAAGGTAAAAATTTTGCACTGAATATATTGGCATGATGACTAGTTGTATAATCTACTAATATTTTATAATTATGTCCATGAGTTATGACAATATGAGTGTCATCAGAACCTGATAAGATATATTCTCCCGTGTTATTCCATTGTAATGTATTGACACAACCTTCATGGACAGGTAGTTTTCTTAATAAACCAAATCTTTGTATAAATTGTACATTATCTAAAACCATTGCAATGAATATACCTTTACATATTCCTATTTGTCAAGTACCTTTCACATCATTGTATAATTTTATTTTGTTACTATTATATGGTTGAGAATATATGTCTTTGAAAACTGATTTACCCATAGTCAGAATAGTAAATACTAATTTACTTGTACATATTCCACATGGTAAAATTTATGCCTCTCATCATTCATCAGAATGCACTTCTGAATACCATTTATATGACTAAAAATAACCTGTCCTTCAAATATTATTAATTTTATATATCGCGAAAATACTTGCAGTCTCCTTTGACAATTAGAAGAAAGGTATTTTTAATATCTTTATTTAGATATATAGTTTTGTTACCATGTCAAACACAAAAATTATGAATAATCTCACAAGTGAACCATAAATTGAATAGTGAACAATTGGAACAATTTGACAATTGTCTTTATTAGGTATTTGGTACTTTCGATATTAATTTTTGTGTTGGCATCATAGAAATAGAGTTGGGAGAACGCGTTTCAAGCAAGGGTTTCAAGCAAGGATTTCAAGTATGCGCGTTGCTGGTAGAATTGAAAGCCGCCATTTTGATGGTTAGAAATTGCGGGAATTTAATCTTTTATTTTTTGGCAAAACAAACTAACAAAATCTGTTCATATCAAGGAGGATAGAAGAGAAGGAGAGAGCATTGTCCACAAAAAGTGATGCCGAGAGGGGTATGTTTTAGAGGTGGGTAAAACGGTTCTTTTCATTGACACGGCTGACTCGGTTCAGCTCCTGATAGTGAGCCGGGTCCCGGAACCGGCTCATTTGAACCGTGTGGATCCGTAATAGCATACCATATGTAATACTCGGCGCTGTCGTCGGCGCAAACGAACCGGGATGATAATTTAGGCTGCGCGCACACCAATTATACAAAATGTTTGACAAACAATTTATTTGAAGGTACAGTTCACACAAATTTGACAAATTATCAGATTGTTGTACACAAATTAAGCAAAATATACCTATGTAAAACTAAATTATACATTCATTTGGTATTTATAATTATTAAAGAGAATGCCATTCGAACAAAAAGTAATTAGAACTAGAGCATTTCATAATTTTCATAGCATTATTAAATGGCAATTATGATTATGATGCAGGTGTAATAAAAATATTTGTAAGAATTTTGTAACTCACAGACAACTAATAAATTAAATAGTTTATTTTATTATCCAAAGGAATATTTTTGAGAACTATATAAATAACAAATGAGTACCTACTGTTATGCGTCTTTGACCGATACAGAATAGGCCATTGTTAAACTACTAATATAGGTACTTCAAGTGTTCACATATACCTACTTAAAAAAAAGTCTGTGTTTGATATGAAAAGGGTGAAATTTATAATTTTTGGGAGAATTGAAAATACAAATATTATAAATTATATTCAGTTTCCTCTTACCCTTTAAGAAATTCACGTCTCTGCCGTATATTCTTAAAATTCGCTTAATCGGATACAGTGCACCGCATTTTACCTACAATTTATTAATTTTCCTCAACGTACCACACAATTATTATAGTATTGGAAATACTGAGTATTGCTGTTTAAGAGGTAATCAAAATAAATGTCTTTGAAATATGTTAAAAAATTGAATACCTATTTTAATTTTACCAGGCAGTGCCGGATCTAGAGAATTACTTCGGCAAGTCAGCCCCATGCCGCCCCTGTAGCTGTTTTTCACTATTTAATGCAGTAATGAATAATAAAAAAAAGGTAATTGTCTTTTTTAATGGTGTGCCAAACTTAATTTATTAAAATAAAAACACATATATTTGTTACTTAACACTACTAGGACATTAAAAATAAAACCCACCACTATCCTCTTGCACATGTAATGATGGTCTTCGCAGCTACCTTTCATTATGCTTTAGAAATGTTGTGTGCAGATATTTTTACAAAATTATTTTTCTTGACTTTTTTTCAGAAAATGTGTTAATGGCTTCTTCATAATTTATTGAATTAGCCTCTTGGCTTTCTATAGATAGTATTGCAAGGTTTCTCAATCTGTCTTGAGCCATTGTTGATCTGAGATAGTTTTTAATTATCTTCAGTTTGCTGAAACTCCTCTCGCAACTTGCTGATGTAGTTGGGAGGGTTAAGTAAACTCTCAAGGCTACGCACACATTTGGGAAAGCATCAGTCAAATCTCTTTCTTGAATTAGGTTTAGAAGATCAAGTTGATTCATTTCTTCAAAATTAAGTGAATTCTGTAATTGGTCACGAAGAACCAGGATTTCAGTAGGGAACTCATCCTTACTTATATCTTCAAAATACTTGCTAGCTAAGTTTGTAGCACACGTTTTCAACTCCCTGTCACTCAAGCTTTTCAAATTTTTACAATTCAGAAAAGAATAGTTATTGTTGAGTGCACTTATGCTCTGCATTCTATTTTTCAACTGGACCATCGATTACTTCTTTCATAGTATGGTAAAAACTTTGCTCTACAGAGAAACTTCTTCCTTCATCTTGCGCCATTTCTCCGGGCATTCTTTTCCTTTTTGGGATTCTGCGAATTTCCATAGTTGGCTCTACTTCAATTTTTTGCGCTATTTCTTTGGCAGTCTTTAACCATTCATTTGTTTCGTTTCTCTGCCTTTCCATAGTGTTGGTGAGACCTTCCAACATTTGTATTGTTTTTGACAATATTATGTTTTGTTTTTGTATTTCCTTGTTAACTCTGTTAATTTCTTTCAAGATATTTGCCCAAGCAACCAAATACGAAATAAATCGGAAATCTTTCAGTGTGCGAATGAGGCAGGAGGCATCAGATATTGTTTCTGGTGTATAGATGTCTTCTTGATTCAACTCACTGAGAGCGCTGATTATTCCTTGAAAGTTTTTTACCAGAGCATGTACAGCCTCAGACTTAGCAGACCATCGAGTATCATTGGTTCCTTTTAAATTCGTTTTGGTGTATTTCTCCATGACTTCCCACCGTTGTGTTGATGAAACAAAATAAGTATATAACCTCTGAATTACTCCAAATACGTTCGCTGTTTCAGGAGATACTGATGCCGCATATAATCCCACTAGATTCAGGGAGTGGGCTATGCACGGGACAAATGTTGCTAATGGGTTGATATCCAAGAATCTAGCTTGCACTCCTTTATAAATACCACACATGTTCGACCCATTATCATATGTTTGCGCTCGACAATTTCTTATTTCTAACCCATCTTCCTCCAGCTTATGAAATATTGTGTTTGCCAAGTACTCCCCAGATTTTCCAATAACTGCTATATGAAGCTTTCTCTGATTTCATATTGGCCATTTTCATTCTTAGCAACATATCGGATTACTTGGCTCATTTGTTCTGTGTGTGATTTATCAGGCGTGCAATCAAGCAGTACTGCATAGTACTTTGCGTGATATATGTCATTCAGTATCTTTCTTCGAACATGATCTCCCATCATTTCAATGATTTCATTCTGTGTGGTCTTTGACAAGTAAGATACGTGACCTTTCTGGAGTGCCTCTAATGCCATTTTTAATGTTGTATTGTATTTAGGCAGCAAAATAATTAAGTTCAAAAAATTTCCTTGCTCTTTCGAAAAACATGAAAGGGTTAAATCACTTTGTGTTTCCTTTGAACCACGTAATGGAAGACTGTTTGTTGCAAGATACAATATCGCATCAGTAACTGCACGTAATATATCCCTCCATTTATTTTTCTCTAATTCTACCGCTTTTTCTAAATGACTGTCAATACCACATCCCTCATTCAGCGATTTCAATAAATTTCTCCACTGAACAATATTTCTTTTATGCGTCGGTGAATTTTCGTGTTGGTTCATCTTCTCTAACAGTTTCTTCCAATTTTTAAAGCCTGTTGTTTGTAATGTGTACATTCCAGGTTTGAGATATTCAGTGCCCTTGACGTTGAAGAGTTTACATGGAACACAGAACAGCGAATTTTCTTTTTTAGAATATGTCAACCATGATCTTTTTACTCTTTCATTATTTGACAATACCTTATACCAAAGAGAAGGTGTAAGATGTCGTTTATCTCTCTCAGTTGAATTAAAATCAAGGGACTGAGGAAATGTTTCAGTTAGCTTGACTGATTCAATACATAAAAAATCACGCATTTGGTGAGTAAGCTTTTCATTAGTTGGCCAAGTGCCTGGCTCAGCAGGATCAATTTTTGTTTTCTCGTTTTCTGTATAGCCTTCATTTATATATTCTTCTTCCATATTAATATGAAGATTTCCGTGAACATTATTTTTGGTTTCGTTTGATTGTGGTTCTTGATCATCAACTAATTAATATAGGATTACAAATGGGCTGTTCTTTCTCATCAAGAAGAAGATTTTCATCAACATATTTTTTTGTTTCATTTGATGAACACAGTTCCTGAGTATCACCTGAAGTAGGCTTATTCGTCTTCAGCCAATTAACCATGCCCACGGCATTCTGCTTGGCTTTTTTTCCTTTAGATTCTGCTATTTTCCTATATTGAGCGCCAGATAAACGTTTTCTTGGAAGCATGGCTATTTAATTATATTGGAACGTCTGAAAAAATCAATGCTTTTAAGTATTTACGTCTACAACAAATTTATTACGAATTTTTATTCTTATTGTTACTTACCTCGAAATGTAGATTTAGGTACAGATTGTAAACACGAACACTAGACTACAAAAGTGTAGATTTAATTTAAACTATGTGAGCTTAAGATTGAAACTGTACCACTGATTAATTTAACAGAGTAAAAATTAGAATTAACAAGCGGACGCACAGACAGGCGACAACGACAAGTCCAAGTCTGCAATTGGCACTGTCTTTTCCCACCACCCCCATCACTCATTACTACCACCAGCGATGCCAGATGTCAAATATGAAATTATAGCGCAGTGATGCCATATTTATCGAATTTTCGGGAAAATTATTGTACAAATGGTACCGTGAGATCAAAAATCATATTGATAAGGTTTGCCAAGCAATGTAAAACGTGCGTCTTAGATATTATTCGTTTGAGATAATTCTGACATTTGACTGACATAAAATTTGTAAATACATGTTTATTTAAAGTGATTTACATGTTTGAATACCATAACACGAAAATTATCTAAACATAAACGATTACTGTATTTAGACGTTTTACATTCTATGGCAAACCTTTATCAATATAGTTTTTGATCTCGCAGTAATAAGTATATGCCGGGTCAAATAAAACACTAATTCGAATTTATATTATAATGATGGATTTCAATTTTAAAACTTAAAACAAAATTATATATAAAAAATAAAAGACATGTATATTATTTCGTTTAGCGACACAGTCCTTAACTAAGTAAGTTTATATTTAAATAATTAACCGTACAACTGTCTCAAAATAAACCTCCACATCCTCCTCGTCATCGGATTTAAACAAATTTTTGGCTTCCGTTGCTTGCAGCAAAGAATTAGACACATTGAAATTGTAGCATTACCCATTAGCACTTTATGATGCTAAGAGCAATCTAATAATCGAATTTGTACAAATCCGATTTCGAACATTTTTTTATCAAATTTACTTTCGAAAAACTCTTTCGCATGATGCATTTGAGTGTGGCCTTACCAAAACGTCCAAAACGAAATGCCTAAATAAATTTTGATTTGGCAGGTTAGTAAATAACATAATTTTATAGCTGTATTTGTTTGTAAGACTTTTATTTTTTATGTCATGTTAATAATATGTCTTTAAAAGTTTCAGTCATCTTGGTGTATACTGCAGTAATGACAACACTTTCATTTTGAAAATACTGATTTAGATCGACAAACTTTGGTAGAATCCATTGCAGGAAGTATAAAAAAAAGTTTAGTTTCAGAGTCATTGACCCTGTTTGCAATAGTTTCAGAAGACTGCGACCTATGTTCAATCTATTGTTGTGTGAAATACAATTGCAGAAGACCCCATTGTTCAATAGTTGAGTTTGGACTTTAGAAATGCTTTAAAAAAAATGAAAATATCCCGGGCTAGGTCATCACAATGGTGAGGTAAAACCTCCCACATGAGATCTGATTAGATATTCAGTAAAATTAGCGGACCGGAAGTAGTAGTTTACTTCAGTAAAAAAATCGAATTTAGGCAATATTTCGTCAACTATTAAGTTAAAAAATTGTAAAAAGAATTCATATGTACTCAAAATTAAATTTGAGAAAAATTTTACTAAAAAAGTTTTTCGAACTTCCTACCGGAAGTAGGTCTTTTACTCTTACCGAAAATTAGTTTTTTGAGAATATATGGCCAGTCATGCTTTCTAGGCAGTTAGTTTTAAAACATAATTTTTAGTACCTTTTATATAAAAAAAAAATCAAAATTCGGACCAGAAGTTTTTTCTTACAAAGTATGCACTCTATAGAAATTTATTAAGAGAATATAAGTACCTACTTAAAATAGGATTTTGAAAAATTTTTGAATAAAAAAATTCTTAAAATTCTATAATTTCAAACGCTTATACGTATAAGAAAGTCGTGCGGTGGCCACACTTCATTTTGTTTATTTATATCAGGAATAGGACTTGGTTGTTTGCTGAATACTTTTTGAACAAAATATTGAATCGATCGAAATTATGGTACAATTATTTATTATGGTACGTTCACTGACTGCTATTGATTTAAGGTAAAAATTATGGTACAATTCCATAATTATGGTTCATCTGGCATCGCTACCAGTCACAGGACACTCTCCCCACTCCTGCAGCAGCTACCTGCTTGTTCTTCGGCAATGAAACATACTCTGCAAATCACATCAACGCAATTAGCGCTCTTCTGTTTTTGAAATACGCTTATTTTACCATTACGTAAAGCAATGATTTGAGTTTACTTTTTGTAATTACCTAATAGTTTAATAATACGCCACTATTATAAAAAGAAAGTGATGTAATGATATCTAAATTTTATGTTTTATTTATATTTTTATGGCATTATAAAGTTTTAAAAAAATATCAATTTTTTAATTCCATTTTGCCGCCCCCCAGACATGCCGCCCGGGGCAAATGCCCCCTCTTGCCCCCCCTCAATCCGGCACTGTTACCAGGTAACATGTCATCGTATTCACGCAAGAAAAGTGAAATTTGGCATCATTATACTGAGTTGGCTAATAAAGACAAGGCAAAATGTTGTTACTGTTCACAGTTAATAACTGCTAAAGGCGGTTCAACAGGAAATTTAACAAGGCATATTAAGAAAAAACATGTGGGAATTTCTATAAACAGGGAAAGTACTGTAGCATCATCTCAAACTATAGATGAACCTGAGGAGTCTCTTCCTTCTACTTCATCAGCACTACCTATTCTTTATAATTCACTAAGTGCTCCCGTGGAGTGTATCCTGGGTCCTGAGAGAGAGAGCTCATCTAGCAGGGTACCTGCAGTAAAAAGGAAAGAAGACATCACCGATTTCTTTTTAAATATGAAACCAGTGTCTTTAAATAGATCAAAACACTTTGATGAACAACTGGTAAGGATGATAGTTAAAGAATACCAGCCATTTACAATTGTTGAGGATGTAGGATTTAAAAAGTTTGACAATTTATTGTGCCCTGGATATAAGCTTCCCAGCAGGAAAACTATTTCTTCTAGTTTAATACCGCAATATTACAATAGGACTAAAAATACAGTAGAGGAAAAACTTAAAGAAGCGTTTGCCGTATGTATATCTACTAATGCGTGGACGTCAATTAACAATGACAGCTTTGTAGCTTTGACAGTTCATTGACTGGGCAAGAACACGGAAATTAGTTCAAAATTGTTATGCTGTGTTCAGTTCACTGAACGACATACTGCTGAAAATATGGCTAAAATGTTTCAAAAACATTCAAAGAATGGCATATCGAGAATAAAATTACAGTCATTGTGTCAGATAATGCAGCTAATATTGTGGCTGCAGTTCGGGCGGATGGTTGGCGGCATTTGGGGTGCTTTGCACATACGATAAATTTAATTGTACAAAAGGGGATAATGGAAATTGAAAACACCAATTAAAAAATCAGAAAAATTTTCGCATTTTTTAAGCGAAGTGCTCAGTCTGCGGCTAAATTGAAGCAACTCCAGGAACAAATGGATATACCCATCCTAAAGGTAAAGCAAGACGTTTGTACAAGATGGAATTCAACGTATATAATGTTGTCGTGAATTCTAAAAATTAAAGACGCCGTGGTATATACATTGGCTATTATTTCGAATGAAGAAATAAATACACTGACTCCAAATGATTGGAATATTGCAACTGTGGCATCCGAAATTTTAAGTATTTTCAATGACCTAACAATGGAAATATAGCGCTGAAAAAATGTAACATTATCAAAAGAAATTTCGTTTGTGCAATCAATGAAACGTCATGTTTTAACATTTTCGAATAATGAGACATTACCTGCAGAAATTCGGAATATGGCCCACACTCTTCATCGAGAAATTACAGAAAGATTTAGAAATATTGAACATAATGAATTAATCGCGGAGGCTGCAATTTTTGACCCCCGATTAAAAAAATTTGGTTTTTCAAATAATTCAAAACATGAAGCGGCATGTGCAATATTAAAAAATAAAGTTTGTTCTACAAATATTTCTAATATAAGAAGTGAAACTGATGAAAATTTCACAAATGTTCCTTCATCTTCATTATCATGTACCACTTCTCTGTTGTGGAAGGAATTTGATAAGCAACTTGAAAAACAACTGGCAATTTCAAATTCGACATCGATAGCGGCTGGAATAATTGAATTTGATAAATACCTAAATGAACCGATAATCAATAGACATCAAGATCCACTAACATGGTGGCATCAAAGAAAGGATGTCTGTCCCAGAATTTACGAAATAGTAAAAAAACGTGTATGTGTCTTGGCTACATCTGTTCCTTGAGAGCGCATTTTTAGTAAATCTGGGAACATTATTACTGACAGGAGAAGTCGATTAACAACCGCGAATACTTCACAAATCATTTTTTCTATTCCGGTGCTATAAAGTTCACTTTACGACACCCGTTTTGGTTGCATAAAGTATTACTTTATCGCACGCTAATTTTATTTTTTTGAAGTTGGTAACAAAAAAAATGGAACCAAATCGTATTTAAATGTCAAAATAAAAGCCTTTAAAGTAACAAAAATGTGCAATAAAATTGTGCAAAGAATAAAAAGCACACATGCTAACATTTCACTTAGGTACTAATTAGCAATATAAATTGTTAAGCAGAGTTGGATGATAAGTTTTCGGATGCTACTATTGACATTTACTTACCATGTTGAATAGTACAACTGTTATAAAAGTTTGTTTTGATAAATATGTAGAGAGTTTGTGGACGAAAGATTTTGTAAATTGTCTTCTGCTACTTTGCGAATCTCTGGGAACGTACAGTTATTTATTTCGTCCTTTTTGTTGATAATTTGAAATAATTTATTGTATAAATCAGTCTGAATTTTAAACACAATTACATATAGCACCACCGATATTCAAATATTTAAAATGTTCTACTTAAAAATCAGAGTAACCAACTTCAGAAAAGCAAAATTTCTAAAATATTCGAACAAAACATGTCTCTTATTTTAAGCTTTTTTGAACTTTTAATAACCGAAATAGAAAAAATAGTATAAAATACACGTTTCATAAGACATTTTGCGCACTTGTTCTTTAGAAAACTCGCCTAGCGGCTCGTTTTCTAAACTTGAACGCGTGCGCAAAAATCGTGTCTTATGAAACTTGTATTTTAATATACTATTTTTAAATTATAATTTGTAAATTATTTATCAATGTAGAATTTAGATTTATACTTACGTAAGCTGTTTAGTTATTTTTACATTTTGATATTCAGTTCAGTATATACATTTTATATATTTATACAATATGCTGTTATGTTGTACAAAAATAAATATTTTAGTGCATACCCTACCTGTTATATAATATCAATTTTTATTTTTCAATCCAACCTGCGACCGTATTCCAAGTATAATTTATTTCCAAATTATTCAGTCGACCTAAGTGAGCCGAGATCCGGTTCATTGAAATTTAGTGATCCGTCTCCCTCGGTTCCCTGCTGGGATTCGGTTCACTGAACCGGTTCGGACCCGAACTGCCCACCTCTACTTAACATAATTCTGCGTATGACGTGAACTGTTCTAGAATCGTTCTTAGCCAAACAAAAATAAACTTTATGTTTCCCATCTTTTATATTCCTTTATCTATGTTCGCGAACGACCCACCAAATAGACAGTCATTTTGAATCTTTCAATTACGTTTATTTGCCTGCATATTTCATACGCTGTTACTTATTACGGAATTCGTCTTTCAGTTTACACTTGTACAGATTTCCTGTTCAAAAGAATTAGCATAAAAAAAAGCTTTAAATTATTTGTAAAATGAATAAGGTTAACCTATACAAAAGGTACATAATATGGGTATAATTAAAAGGAAACTATTTCTTATCATATTTCTTTTATAGATATTTGTTAAAAAATTCACTTATGTATTCTCAATTTTTCCAAGTCCAACATCTTTCTAGTAAAAAAGAGGAAGAAAATGAGAATAGAAGTATGTCTGACAGAAAAACTAACAAGGAAGCTTTAGATAAACTGAATTTATTATTAAAGCAGATAGTTCAAGATGATAGAGTACACATTACATCTAATTTAAAGCTAGCAAAACCAAGTGCGAAGAAAACTACTTTAAGAGAAAATGAAACGGAAGATGTTAAAACACATTCAATAGGTTAATGCCATTTCCGGTGTACTTCATCATTTAAATTAATTGTTTTAGATACAAATGTTATATCTTCAGTAAAACGTGTAGCAAAGACTCTTAGTGGGAATGTGAAACAGACAGAGTCAGAACTATTGTCTAAATTATTAAACTCGGACAATGAAAATACAGAAAGTAAGCCGTCATCTACAAATCTAAGGTATATTCCTTTTAGTATATGTTAGATATATATTATTCAATATTTTAAACAGGATAAAAGCATATATTTGAGAAGCGTACATATGTACAATTGCTTTCTTTTGAAATGACCTGCGCAAATCTGTCGATAGTCACATTCTAATTGTATGGATGTTTGGCCGCCACACACTAAATATACAAAATAATATCTCTCCAGCATATTTATATTTGTTTGAATGCTGTTCATTGTATAATTTTTTATTTAAATTCCCTTCCTTGACTTACATATTATTTCTTAAAATGTGTATGTATATGTAAAACGAACTAGTTTAGCTTACTGAAATAATTTAAATAACAAGGTGAGAGGTATTTACGCAATTTATTTTTATTTGCTTAGTACAACAAATAATCTACATAAATGCTTTTGAAAAGTATCATTGGTTTTATTATTTTTAAATTGTTTCAAATAAAAAAAAATTATTGAGTTTAAACAATATTTGCATTTTACTTTCTTATATGTAGTATAAGCGTTGATTGAAGGAATACATAAAGATGCGCCACTATATAGCACTGAGCGTAGCCAAAACTAAATCCGAGATCTATAGCGACTGCATCAGTCGTTTGGGTCCGAGATTCGAAACAACCCGAGACAGCGATGATGTTTCTCGCCTAGGGGTTTGCGGGACGACTTAACGGAAAGACACGCTATTTTACTATAGCGTTGCGCATCTTTATATACATATATTCCTTCAATCAACGGTATAAGGAAGTATTGTGATGAAAATTTTCGACCTCCAGATTTTTGCAGATATCCACCTTTTGAGGTGTTCGGATACCGAAAAAATGAGGTGTGGCCACCACACGACTTTCTTATACGTATGAGCGTTTCAAATTATAGAATTTTAAGAATTTTTTTATACAAAAATTATTCAAAATCCTATTCTAAGTACTTCTATTCTCTTAATAAATCTCTATAGAATGCATACTTTGCAAGATATTATCAAAAAAGTGCTATTCGCTAAGAGTAAAAGGCTACTTCCGGTCCGAATTTTGAAATTTCATATATACAAAAAATATTGCAAATCCAGTTCTAAATACTTTTGTACTCTTGATAAATATATATAGAATACCTAACGTACATACGACATATTTGCAAAAAGTCGCTATTCGATAAGAGTAAAAGTGGTACTTCCGGCCTGAATTTTGAAATTTTTTTTATACAAAAGATATTGAAAATTATGTTTTAAATACTTTTATACCCGTAACGTACTTGTCTAAAAAGCATGACTAGCAAAATATTCGCAAAAAGCTGATTTTCGATAAGAGTAAAAGACCTACTTCCGGTAGGAATTTCGAAAAACTTTTTAAATAAAATTATTCTCAATTTTAATTTTAAATACATATGAATTCTTTATAAATTTGTTTAAACTTAGTAGTTGACGAAATATAGGCGAAATTCGATTTTTTCGCTGAAGTTAACTGCTACTTCCGGTCTACCGATTTTACTGAAAAACTAATCACATCTCAAGAGGGAGATTATACACGTAAATACAAAATTTGGGATTGATATCTACAGCGGTTTGATCGCTATCGTGGTCACACACACACACACACACAGAGAGAGAGAGAGAGAGATTTTTTAAAAACCACTTTTACTTTCTTATACGTAGTATAAGGAAGTATTGTGATGATGAAAATTTTCTACCTCGAGATTTTTACAGATGTCCACGTTTTGAAGTCCCCTGATACCGAAAAAGTGGTTTTTAAAAAATGTCTCTCTTTTTAAAAACCACTTTTTCGGTATCAGGGGACTTCAAAACGTGGACATCTGTAAAAATCTCGAGTTCGAACATTTTCATCATCCTTATAAGAAAGTAAAAGTGGTTTTTAAAAAATGTCGTTGTGCCGCTATAGCTATCAATTCTAAATTTTGTATATACGAGTATAATCTCCCTCTTGAGATCTGATTAGATTTTCAGTAAAATCGGCAGACCGGAAGAGAAAATCGAATTTTGCCAATATTTCGTCAACTACTAAGTTTAAGCAAAGATATAAAGAATTCATATGTACTCAAAATTAAATTTGAGAAAAATTTTATTAAGAAAGATTTTCAGTAGGTCTTTTACTCTTATCGAAAATCAGTTTTTTGCGAATATCTCGCAAGCCATGCTTTCTAGGCCGATACATTATGAGTACAAATGTATTTAAAACATAAGTTTCAATACCTTTTGTATAAAAAAATTCAAAACTCCGACCGGAAATAACACTACTCTTATCGAATAGCACTTTTTTTCGAATGTCTTGCAGAGTATGCATTCTATAGAGATATATTAAGAGAATAGAAGTACTTAGAACAGGATTTTGAATAATTTTTGTATAAGAAAATTCATAAAATTGTTAATTTGAAACACTCATACGTACTTATAAGAAAGTTGTGTGGTGGCCACACCTCTTTTTTTACTTTCTTACTGTGTACTGTATATTTTCGACCTCAAGATCTTTGCAGATATATATGGTTTAAAGTCCGCTGATACCGAAAAAGTGGTTTTTGCAAACATCTCTCTCTCTCTCTCTCTCCCCCTCTCTCCCTCTCCCCCTCTCCCCCCTCTCTCTCTCTCTCGCTCTCGCTCTCTCTCTCTCTCTCTCTCTCTCTCTCGCTCTCTCACTATCTCTTTCACTCCCTCTGTCTCTCTCTATGTGTGACCACGATAGCGCCAAAACTGCTACAGCTATTAATACCAACCCTTATATTTACGCATATAATCTTCCTCTTGAGATCTGATTAGATTTTGAGTAAAATCGGTAGACTGGAAGTAGTAATTTATTTCAGTAAAAAAATCAAAATTTATTAATACGTCGTCAACTCCTAAGTTTAGGCAAATTTCTAAAGAATACAAAAGTACTAAAATGTGAATTTTAGAGAGACTTTTCTCGAAACTTGCCAGAAGTAGGTCTTTCTATCTTAGCGAAAAGAATTTTTAGCAAATATCTTACAAATTACGCATTCTATACAGATTTATCTAGAATACAAAAATATTTAGAACCCGAATTGGAACAATTTTTGTATAAAATAAATTTTAAAATTTAGACCGGAAGTAATGCTTCTACTCACCAAATAACAGTTTCTTGAAAAATCTCACAAATTCTGCATTCTATTCAGATTTATTAAGAACACAAAATTGTTTAGAGCCGCATTTGGATTAATTTTTATATACAAAATCTTTCAACATTCGGAGCGGAAGTACCACTTTTACTTTTATCGTATAGATATTTTTTGCAGATATTTCTCAAATTATGTCATCTATAGAGATTTATTAAAAGAACAAAAGCATTTTGAGTTGGATTTGCGATAATTTCTGTATAAAAAATTATGCACTTTTACTCAGAGGTTTATTTTATTAAGACGCAAATTAAAATTTAATTTAACTTTTGTATACACATTTCGGAAGTCACATATGTATAAAAAAAGTCGAGTGGTGGCCACACCTCATGTTTAGATTATAGCCTCCAAAAATAATTAAAATATATTCTTGAACAGCAAAATTTTGCAATTAATATTAATTATTACATGTTTTTAGTGATATTATAAACTTATTTTTACAAGTTTAAAACAAAAGATAATACATATATACATACAAGGTCCCATGCTTAAGCTTCTATGTTCAATTTCCCACAAACTATCAAAACTAAAAGTTTTAATTAAAAATAGAAGTAGAGTAAACGTGAGGGAACATTTAATAAAGTTATTAAGAAAATGTGCGGTCACGTGATAATTTGTTAAATGGATTATTACATTGTAACATGAATATACAGGATGTTTGTGCACATGTGAAAGTATATCATTAGTAGCATAGCAATTTTTTCAACAGCCGATTAGCCAAAGTAAATAATTCTTTTAAAGAATTATATTCATTAGAGAAATCGCTGTAATAATAAATATTATATCCTGAAATTAATATTGGCATATCTTTTATCGAAAAATTAATTTATTAAAATTAAAGCCGGGTGTAGTTGGAACTGTGCAATTAATGAGAAATATTTAATTGAGATTGTAAAATTAATTTCTCAACCTTTAGCAAAATAAATTAAAACAAAAATTGTAGCATATATCAAGTTTTTAATAGTGACTATATAATAGTAATTAATTAATAAAGAAATTGAAGAAAATGGTTATTTGATTTTGGTCTTCTAGTGTGTTTTCTTTTTCGCAATAATAAAAACCTTAGCGCGAAGTATAAAATCCATTATTGTCCATACATTCTTGCATTCTTGATTGCATGGAATTTATTAAAGTTTCGCAAAAGTTTCTTCCTCGGAAATGCTCCCATACAGATTGGGCATGTTGCGTAATATTTTTAAATTGAACTCTATCATTATCAGTATTCCAATTCCGTACCATAGCACTCCACATATTTTCAATCGGATTCAGATCTGGAGATTTTGCTGGACAATCAAGCACTACATTATTTTCGTTAAACCACTCCCTTGCAATCCTTGCTGTATGTATGGGTGAGTTATCTTGTACAATAACTATTCGCTCCATCTCCTCCTCTGGATAAATGGTCCTTACAGATGGAATTAATAGGTTTTGTAAAATATCTATATAGCTGTCAGCGGTAAAACGAGGAGGTGATACACGTACCAGTTCTCCCGGACCTGCCATTGAAATCCACCCACAAAATCCGGCGCTTATTCTACCACTTTGTTTATTTTCTAATACGTGCTCCCGATTGAAACGTGTATTTCGTGATCGCCATAATGTGGTTTTTGTTTGATCTGTGCTTGAAAACACTTTTTCGTCTGTAAAGATAACTTTCGTCCAATCATATTGTTTTGACAAAATGTTAATCTTTGAGCAGCCTGTTGATCTGTGAGTCCAGGTTTTTTAGCCGGTACTCGTGCATGTAAGCCGGCTTCATGTAGTCGTCTTCTGACTGTTGCATCACAGCAATTGATTCGAAGGTATTCTTTGATTCTTCGAATTGTAGTAAAAGGAGTTTGCCCTACGAAATCTACAATATTATTGTCATCTTCTCTAGTAGTAATTCTAGCCTTTGGGATATGTATTGTGTGAAGAGGTCTAGCACCAATTTCTTCAGAGCGTCTGATCCATCTTCTAACTTGTCGAACCTACAACAAACGCAAGACAATTTGAATCTTAATTATAAAAACTCATCTGACATTTACTTTTTTTGCATTTTGTATTATGATTAAAAAATTACTTACTGACAAATCCACTTGTTGTGAAATTACTTCTTGACTCATTCCAGCGGCCTACATTCCTGCAATTGCTCCTCTACTTCTAATGTCGATTGCTTCTGATCCAATCGTCTAGGCATTTTTATACTACACACTGTTTCACTTTATAGGAATAGATGCAAATATAAACTGAAACGTAAAACTCCTTACCGAGAGCGCACAGAGAGTATTTTGGAATTTTTAAATCCCCCGAGTATCTCATCGCATAGGAAAACAATATAGGTTTTATGTGTTTATATTTAAATCAGAGTGTGGACATCAAGAATGAAAAACATAAGTATTTGGGAATAAAGGATCAAATTCGTTCTTTTTTGGTACCAAAATAACAAAAACTTATTTTCTAATAAAAGTGTTTACATAAGGGACAATGTCGTCGACTGTAATTTATACACATACTTCATGTAACATGTGTTGTTAGGATAAGGTGACCAGACGTCGTCGTTTTTAACAATTTGTCCCGCCGCCCGCTAGTGAACGGCGGGAGAACGGGAAGGGAATATACGGTTTTCGGCGGCCATGTGGCTGCGCCAGGATATGAGTTTTATATTATTTTTGTTAATTTTATAATGTTTTACTTTAATAATAACAAATGATTGTTAAGAACTGATCATCATATTTCCCATATAGTAATATTTCCGAAAATGATGAGGTATCATTATTAAAAAAATATATTGATAAGGAAAAGTTTAAATATTGGGCATCAGCAAAAATCAAAATAGAGAATAAATGGTTAGGAATATTTCATCATTTTCAAATAAATCATGTTCCATACAATAAATGCCCTAAAAATTGTGGAATACGTATTCTCCTTAGTAGGGACTAATGCTGCGACTGAACGCGTTTTTTCTACGGTAAATAAAGTGTGGACATCAGAAAAATCACAATTAAGTGTTAAAACATTGAATGCCATTTTATGTGTGAAATATAATTTATCAATTCTTGTGAAAAATTTCATGACCTTTTAAACAACGACAGCGATCTACTAAAAAATTCACTGATATGATTTTTTTAATGTATTATATTTGTAAATGTTACTTATGTTGAAATTAAAAAAAAAATACAATACTATTTTTGCGTTCCATGAAAATTTTTGTTACTCGATATAGACCAAATTTTTAATTAACCCCCTCCCCCTCCAACCGGTCAATGGTGTGCAATGTTAAATCTGGTCATCTTATGTTAGGAGCCCATGTGTTCTATAGCTTATATTATATTTCATAAACTACTGTCTTGTACTTTTTTTCTGAACTAAGACCGAAATAATTAAAAAATACAACATAAATAAATAATTCGAATTAAAACCAATGCGCAGATTATTCAAATTTCTGATATATATATATACAGGGTGTACCACTTAAAACTCCCAGGACAAATATCACGGAAACGGATAAAGATATTTGAATTTTGTAAAAAGTAGTGATCGACTCTAGTTTGCTCTCACAATTGTGTTTTATTATGTGAAGATATAGATGGCGTTACGATGAAAAGATTTTTTTTGGTCGCCACAATCTTCATTTGTTTTTTATTTGAAAGAGTATTAAAATTAATGTAAATTTTATTATTTGTGTTAGTTTCCAAAATTTAACGGTTTCATAGATATTCGTGTTTAAAGAAAGTAAGAGTAATTTTAAAGTTTTGTCTTTATTTTGTTTAAATATTTAATTTGTAAGGAAAAATAGCAGTAAACATATTCACAATTCTTGCTATTATAGTTACTTCACAATTTAAATTTTATAGTTAGTTCCTTTTTATAAATTCGACTTCATAGGCACCCATAGGTATGTAGGCAGAAAAGCATTCATGTCTGTGTTATATGTATGCTTGCTTTGATTATTTAGGAAATATTTTGACATTAGCACACATTAGTGACATTTGCTTGATTATTAATTGTCTTTATAATTGGCTTCATTCAAACATTTACTCACTTTGCGTATAATAGTTATTTACGAACCAAGTGCGGGAAGACTATTTTCCCGCATGAGCGCACATTGTAAGCACGAGTGACCGCAGGAAGCGAGTGCTTTTAATTGCGCGAATGCGTGGAAGATGTCTTCACGCAAGTGGTTTGTACAATATTTTTTGTACGAAAATTAAATTAAAAAAATATTGATTAATGTCATTGGTATCATACCTAACCCAAGATAGATTACCTAATTAATTTAAGCATTTCATGTACGTAACTATTACTCACCTTTCCCTAAAATTAAGTTATTATATTCTTACACAATGCAAACATGAGGTATTTATTCTTATATTTATAAATTTATAGTACATTTATTGCGTTTTTTGGATTAAATACAAACAATTCCGAACTGCCAATATGAATGTCGATGTAGTTCAAATAGACGGCGCTTGAATCTTGCTTAAGATGTCGCTTAAAATATCGTCAAATAGATGGCGCCACAATTTTTTTTTGAAGAATTTTTAATTATTACTCCTATTTCCCCAACTTTTAGTGAAGAATAGTGGAGGAAAGTAGTATTTTATAGACTAAATTTTATTACTACCAAGTTAGATTTTTTTGTCCCAAAGTGCCAGTGTTTTTTTCAATTTTTACAGTTGCCTCAACCGGGAAAACGTATTTCCCAGTCGAGCTACACATGCGTCAAATGTCGCTTTACAGGCGGTGAGTACAAAAAGTTCATTTAATGCACCATTTAAGAATAGGAGATAATCAACGCAGACTCGCTTTTCTGGCAGAATTTTCTGTAATGTTAGCGGAAAACAACAACTTTATGAATCAGATCATGTGGAGTGACGAATGTCGTTTTCACAACAATAGTACTTTAATTAAGCATAATACTCGATATTGGTCAGAAGAAAATCCTAGGTGGATAAGGCAAACCAGAAATCAAACCCATTTCCTGCATAATGAGTTACCACTACTTTTGGAAGATGTACCTATAGAGCTGCGAAATAATATGTGGATACATCAAGACGGGGCACCTGTTCATAATGCCAACATAGTTACTGACTATTTTAATCAAATGTTCCAACGTCGTTGGATTGGTACTAATGGCGTTCTTAGGTGGCCGGATCTAACCCCGTTAGATTTTTTCTTGTGGGGTTACTTGAAAGCTGAAGTTTACAAGGAACCCATAACAGATATGGGCGACCTTTATAATAATTTATGCAAGTGTATTAGTAGAAATACATTGTTAAATTTGCGGAAGAGAACTAATAAGGCGATATACGTTATGTAGCAATCAAAAAGGCAACAATTTTGAACATCTTTGTTAGTTATGTTTGATTCTTTTAAGTATTTAAACAAAATAACGACAAAACTTTAAAATTACTCTTACTTTCTTTAAACACGAATATCTATGAAACCGTTAAATTTTGGAAACTAACACAAATAATAAAATTTACATTAATTTTAATACTCTTTCAAATAAAAAACAAATGAATATTGTGGCGATCAGAAAAATTCTTTTCATCGCAGCGCCATCTATATCTTCACATAATAAAAGACAATTGTGAGAGCAATCTAGAGTCAATCAGATTCTTTAGTAACTACTTTTTACAAAATTCAAATATCTTTATCCGTTTCTGAGATATTCGACCTGGGAATTTTAAGTGGTACACCCTGTATATGAAAATTTCGCTAATTAGTTATACATTTTACAAGAAAACAGGGATTGTTATAACACCAAATTGTTTTTGTCTTATTTTAGTTTTCTGTTAAACGTTCTTATTACAATTAAAAAGCTTCAACATCTAAAATAAATACAAATCACTCCCAGAAATAATAGTAACAAGTCTTCAAATTCCAGAAAACCGAGAATTGAATAAAACAGTGGATCTCGCTGTTGAAATTAAAATAAAGCCCTAAAGAATAAAATAAAAGCCAGAAAGACATTCAGGAAAATAAAAATTATTTTTTCCAAGAAAGTAGCATGAATGTTATGAGGCAATAAATTATAAATTAACTCAAATATTTCAAATATATTGGCTATAGTATATGCCATATGCAGCTTCTTTTACAAAGCAACTTAATACATAATGTAATACAATATTTTTCTTTTAATTGTATTTAACATTTAATTATATATAAAAAGCAAGGCATTCAAAATATATGTTTCATTCGTTACTATATACCGTAGGCGACATATTTTAATTTCTGATACGAAAGTAGAAAGAGGAAAAGAGCGCGACGAAATAAACTAAAGATAAACATAAGCGAGGCTGCCAAGATAGTACACTCGACAAGCCGTTTCTATGAAATGTAAGGCGTGAGGGTCCCCCGACATTGCGTTGCTCTCCCACCACTGTTAGCAAGCAGGCATCGCTGCATATTATAATATCATCTTCTGCATGGTATATAAGTATAAACCGAAATTAAAATTTGACGACTACGGTATATGATATTCGAGCAGATTGTCGAGTAGAGTATTTATCAAACTTCCCAACTTTGATATTAAGTACAGTGGCTTATTCATGCTATATATGATTTACGACGCCTGTTTTTTGCTTGTCCGTTCTTGACTTCGGAGTAAACAAATCGAACATTAGAATGTGACGATGTTAGTACTTGCGACTCGATTTTCAATTTAGACCGGCCATTTCAAAAGAAAGCAATTGTACATAGTATATAGTTCTGATTAACAAGTAGATGACAACCTATAGTTAAATTATTTTGGCAACTCTCTCAGCCAAAATATAGACTAAAGACAACGATTCAATACCAGTACATTCGCATAGAACCATAACAATTTCAGAACCTCCTTCGGAGGAGATTAGTTTGCTTGGGTTCACGTTATAAATTGAATAAAAAGCTACCCCGCTCTGCACTTATTTTTCGTTCAACTATTCTTTACTTTGTTTTAAATGAATATAAAATAAATTAAAATTAGGCAACCCACATTACAATGAATTGTTATTCTAGTAAACATCTTTCCCGCAGTTACAAATGTGTAAATATTTGGCCATAAATGAATTTTTATTAGCTTAGATATTGAGTTATTATTTCGAATATTTATTATATATTCCCTGTGTGTAATAAGTACTCGGACATCCTTGGCTTATTAAATTATGTGCTATGCAACCAATATTACATTTCCGATCCACTATATAGGACCCTTAAGAGGGGCGTTTATCTATCGAAAATCGATATCGCCGTTTCGCGTTTTTTAAGCTCATTTTGTAATTTTAGAATCGCAAATTTGGGTTAGTGATGCAAAAGGCATAAATTTATAATGTCAAGGTCAGTTTTTGTACTAATTTATTTCCTTAAGAAAGTAATGTGTCTGAGAAATAACGACAAAAATGCATGAATTTGATTAATGTCTACTAACTAAGGCTGGTACACAAAAGAAAAAAAAACTACCTCTACGCGCCAGCTGCACATTTGATGTACGATATAAAGAAGAAAATCAAATTTATGTAATTATTTTTAAAGATAAAAAACATTAAACAGTAAACATTGTCACACACATTTTACACCAGGTTTTTCGCGTCGTCTATCCCCACTTTACGGTATCTCTACCGGTCCTAGCGAAGACGAAAATCTATCGGAATCGGTCGGCTATTGCAAACTTAAATGCGAGTAACAGTTTAATTACCAACTGTCACTTGCATTTAAATGTCATATATACCTATAATATTCGAGTGTATAATAATATAACAGTCATGAGCAAGCGAAAATTGGCTTATTATAAAACATCAACAGTTCCGTAAGTACTCATTCTTTATACATTATGTTTCCTATCTATAGTATTTCTTTATCTATGACGAATCTGTGAATAAAACCGAAGCGCTGTGACAGAACCGAATATCGTCAACCTCCACCTACTTACACCCCCTGTTGTCTACCAGTCCCGCGAGTAATATAAGTTGCATAAGTTTCTTTTTGTTGGTAAACGCCATTCTTAAGTCTATGATTTATATTAAATATTAACTGTCAGTTGTCTGTCAATAATTGTTAGAATCTACATGGAATCTACTCTATCTCAGACATGACTTCAAATTTTCAAGGATGACTTGACTTTGACTTCAAATTTTGAACACGTGATATATGAATATTTTTACTTATGACAGTTCTGAAATGGCTTTTGTAGGTTATATTACTTGTCGAAACCACTCATCCATATCATTTATTTATTCTCTGTAAATTTATGCAAATCTTGTCTTTTGCCAAATTTATCACTGCTTACCATTTCCCCAGACCTTTGAATTTTTTTCCATGCTGTTCATTCTATATTTTTTTGGAAAGTTTCTCCTCTGACAATTTCACTTCTTCAGCCTACTCTTGACTCAATATTCTTCATTCTTGTCTCATATTCAGCACTGTTAAACTGGCATGACTTGATGTTCTTTATGAACCATTCCATACAATTTCCACCAAGAATACATTTGTTTTAGGTTTCTTTGAAGTAAGGCTAATTCAGTAGATAATTTATTGTATCCTGTTTGAAGCCATAAAAAAGATAACATTTTACATGTCCCATTGCCAGGCAACTTGACAACTGCATGTTTCTTGATTTGTATACATGTAAAGAGTATTGGTGATGTAAAAATAGAAAAGGTAATATTTTATGCAGTAACTTGTAATAAAGATTGTACCCATTGATTAAAAGTGCTGATTTTACAAGAATTCATTACAGATTTGTAAAAGTATATAGTTTTTCCTGAATCTATTATTTTTTCCGTCATTCTACAGATGAACAAAGAGATATAAAATTAGCTTTGTCAAGCGTATTGGTTATTGCTACGGAGATGTTTTTTAACTATTCATGGTTGCCATTCCTGATCAGAGTCATTTATTTCAAATTTCTTGTCAATCGATAGACTGAATGTCCAGACATAAACTCATGCATTATGTTCGATTTCTACAAACTTTATTTGATGCCACAACTTTTCTAATTCCTATATTATGTTTTTCCATGCTCTTAACATTTCTCTCCAGGTGTTTATGATGGGTCGAAATATGCTGCAATCTAAATGTTGTGATGGCATATGTGTGCTAAGAATAATGAAACAGATATCATTCTGTTGGCATTTGTCTATTATAGTCAGCAATATATGATTTGCTGAGTTATCACTCGCAAAAATCCTTGAACCTTGTATAATTTTAAGAAGCGAAATGGTAAATATTTGAACCAGTCTTCAAAAATATTTGTATCAAACCCACCAGACTTACATCCGTACTATTATATCCCACTTTGCTTATCTAATTTCATTTGAAGTCGACCATGAATTACCTATCTTGAAAACTACTTATACAAACTGCAAGCAGTAGTTCTAACCAGAATTTCTGTCTGACCACCATATGGTTACATTTTTCAGTATAATTCCATATTTCCGCGTATGTCTATCAAATCAGAAAGTAAGCACTTGTATTTTGAAAATAGATTAAGGTTAACAAGCCTGGATGCACATCAATCAAAGAAAACTGTTTGACAAATATAGAGATATGTACAGGGTTATTCGTCTCCCTGGGGAAGGTAGATTGTATCTTTATGAGAAAAGATATTTCGAAGCTTTTTTTTCCTATGATAGCCACTCATTAGGACTACCTTTTAAATTTATTTTGTCTTATACAGAGTGTTCCATAACTTGGTAGCCTGTATATTATTGCATTTTTCGTATAATTCTTGGTGAAAAAGTAATGAGATAGTATAGGCGTAATGTTTAAAGTTTTTGACAAATTATTTTCATCGAAAACGACGTATTAGATGGACACAATGTTTGGCAGTATTCTTAATAATAAAGGGTCGTAATACAAGCATATTTTCTTTTTTTCAATTACTGATTGCATGTGCAGAAAACTGGATTAAAATTACATGACACATTATTGTCTAAAAGACATTTTTTTCAAATGGAACAGTCTGTATATCGTTTCATTTTTGAATTGCTTACTAAATTTGCGCCAGAAATATGTACTACTTTAAAAGTGTCCATTCTGGAGCTATTTATTTATTTAAATTGTCATTTTTTGATATAATTTTACCAACTTTATGTTTTTTTTTTATTGGAAAACGGTATTTTTGTACTGGAGGAATGTCAAAGAAATTATTTATTAGCCCAGAGAGTTCACCAGCAGCGTTTTCCTGGCAGAGAATGTCCCAGAACAGGTGCCTTGATACGAATAATAGATACCTTCATTACTACTGATGGTATTGCTTATTCAAAACCACGGAAACCTAAATATGTGTTAAATGATGAAAATCATTACGAATTCTTAAGGCAACATCAGAAAACCACACGTCAATACCCATGAAATAAATCGTTTGCTGAATATTAGCCAAACCATCGTTGCAAGGCCCTTAAAATAAATGTCATCCGCAATGAGTACAATTAAATATTGAGTTACGCACCCACTATCTTAAAGCCAGAGGTATGTTCTGCCAATGGGCAATAACTAAAGTTAATGCCCAGGCAATTTTCTTTGATAATGTGTTAGGTGTTCCATTTGAAATAAATAAGTTTTTTGTGTTTCGTTTCTTCATTATGGACCACCTTATACACCCAGTATAAATTAGAGCAGGTTCTGCATATAAGTATGCTACACCTTGTATGTATGGTATCCCAAATTATTTTGTGCTCTATCCTGGCACTCTTGAATTGTAGGCAATTAAAAAGACAGCTGTAAATGTCAATTTTTAACTTTAATAATGAATAACTCAAAAACTTTCTATTTTAACGGGAAATCCAATTTTGACCTTATATATAGTGTTCACTTTAAAAAAATAAATCTTGTTTGTTTCAATGATTTATGGATATAAACGTATATATTTTTACATTGTAAAGCAATGACCACCTATCAACTAAGTACGCGAATTTTTAATTATATTAAACATTAAAGAGTAAATTTACTTTGTCAGATCGTTGACTCACCTGTATATAGCGTGCAACTTATGTCTATGTAATCATAGTGTGTGGTTTCATAAGAAAAACGCTTTAAATGTGGTATGTGTAATAAATTAAAAATAAAAATTATAAGAAATCTTCGACTTTATACTATACTTTATTAACTAAAAATACTCCTAGTTTATATTTTACTTGCTCTAATGATTTACGAGTTTAAGGGAGGTTAGACCACAGTCCAGCGACCTTTTTTTTTTGATTAGTAACAGGCTGAATTTTCGTGAGTTGCTTCGTTTTGACGAGACGCCCAACTTTTCCCTCTGCGAAAATTCGCGGTAGTGGTAGCTAATAAACTACGCATGGGTCATATATGTCGATTGGGTGATTGTTCAAATTTTATTACTAACCGTTAGTGTTTTAGTTAAATCTGGAGATAATTTGATAAGAAACACAAAAAAACATTTGTCCTTCAAAATCGTTGGTTAGAACGAAGCGTCCCCCACCCGCAACATGTACAAATAACTAGGTCACAAAAAATGATTACTAACCAGCTGATTTTTTTACTTTCTTATACGTAGTATAAGGAAGTATTGTGATGATGAAAATTTTCGACCTCGAGATTTTTGCAGATGTCCACGTTTTGAAGTCCCCTGATACCGAAAAAGTGGTTTTTAAAAAATGTCTGTGTGTCTGTGTGTGTGTGTGTGTGTCTGTGTGTCTGTGTGTCTGTGTGTGTGTGTGTGACCACGATAGCGGTCAAACCGCTATAGGTATCAATTCCAAATTTTGTATTTACGTGTATAATCTCCCTCTTGAGATCTGATTAGTTTTTCAGTAAAATCGGTAGACCGGAAGTAGCAGTTTACTTCAGCGAAAAAATCGAATTTTGCCAATATTTCGTCAACTACTAAATTTAAACAAATTTATAAAGAATTCATATATACTTAGAATTAAAATTGAGAATAATTTTATTTAAAAAAATTTTCGAAATTCCTACCGGAAGTAGGTCTTTTACTCTTATCGAAAATCAGTTTTTTGCGAATATTTCGCAAATCATGCTTTTTAGACAAGTACGTTACGGGTATAAAAGTATTTAGAACATAATTTTCAATATCTTTTGTATAAAAAAAATTTCAAAATTCAGACCGGAAGTGCCACTTTTACTCTTATCGAATAGCGATTTTTTGCAAATATGTCGTAAGTTATGCATTCTATATATATTTATCAAGAGTACAAAAGTATTTAAAACTGGATTTGCAATATTTTTTGTATATATGAAATTTTAAAATTCGGACCGGAAGTAGCACTTTTACTCTTAGCGAGGAGCACTTTTTTGATAATATCTTGCAAAGTATGCATTCTATAGAGATTTATTAAGAGAATAGAAGTACTTAGAATAGGATTTTGAATAATTTGTATGAAAAAAATTCTTAAATTTCTATAATTTGAAACGCTTATACGTATAAGAAAGTCGTGTGGTGGCCACACCTCATTTTTTTACTATTGCTTAATAAATGTTTCTAAAATGAAATGTCCACATTGTCCTACAAATTGAATGGTATGTTTTTCCAGTCCTACGCTCCGAAATTGTCAAATCCACGGTAACACTTTTCTCATTACTAACAACCTAATTCTATTTTTTTTCTCTTGGGAATAAACTGTAGAACACGACTTTACTAATGTCCTACAAAAAAAGTGGTAAATATTGATTAAAAAAAATATTCTGATATACCTGTGATAATGTTAATTTCACGAATTTTAAATACCTGAAAAACAAAATTGAAGTAATTATTAATTTAAGTACAGGTAAAAAGAAATTGTACCTTAACATCAATGAAATTTATGCCAAGCTTGGAGAAAAATTATCTTGTTCTCTCGCTATATGCCATATTTTTACGAGGAACGATTATAACCCTGCTTTCTATCGGAAAGGAAAAAAGAGGCCTTTTAATATTTTAAAAAAAACACAACATTTCAAGAAGCTTTTATGCAACTCCTACAAAGTGGACGTACTGAATTAACAAAATCGAGCGAGGTATTCCAAATCATTGAAGAGTATGTGTGTAGGATATATGCATTAAACACGAAAAATGACATTAATAAAGGACGGTACGAATTGTTTCAAAAGGGCTATAAATGCCGTAACGAAAATGAAGAAATTTTAAAAAAGAATATCGTAGGATATGATGCCTCTAGTTTACCACCAACGAAACAAGAATTGTTGCAGCAAATCAAGAGAACGCAATACATCCGCAGTGTATGGTGTAATGCATACATGCGCAACCCCACCGAAAAAACACCAGAAAATTATGGATGGACAATAATTGATGGCAAATACGAATATTATTGGTTTGATGGTCCTCAAAGTCCATCTTTTGAAGAATTATCTTCGGACTGCCAAGGTACTCTTTCAATCCCTTTTTCACTTATTGATTATTCTGATTTTTTTTTTAATTTTAATACAGAGTCAGATAACATAAAGGATGAAAATGATAGTTGCCACGATGATATAGAGCAGGAGAATGATGTTTCAAGTGACGAAGATGAAGGGTCGACGGATGATTCTGATCAAGATTGATTTTTTTTATACGCAAAAATAACAATTTTGTTTTTATTTTTTATACAATAAAAAAGATTTGGTCAACTATGAAAAGTATGCGTATTTTTTTTCTATTAAAAGAAGATATTTTCATGATCATTTTTTTATAGTTTTCCCACTTTTTTCAGAAACTTTTCAAATAAATTATGTTACTTTTTAAATTAAACAAACAATTAAACATTAAAATTAATATTACATTAGAACTATAAAGAACATTTTTCGGTTTTATAGTCGAAGTTTTAAGAAAACATAAAAGTGCGTGAAAAATTCAAAAATTCGCAATGAATGTAAATTTATATATTAGGGTTTAAAATCACGGGAAAAACTTCTTGATAATCTGAATCTATGTGCAAAATTTAGTAGATATCAGAATTCTGCTTAAGTAATAAAAGTACCTATATTAATTTCTCAAAACCGCAATTATAAAATAATTCGTTATTTAAAATAATTTTTGTCGGACTAGTGTTACATACCATTTTTTTTTGTAGGACACTATTTTATTTGGCCAGAGAATAGAACAACCTATCATGTGTTATCTTTGTCCTCCTGTTAGTAATGAGAAAAGGGTTACCGTGGGACTGACAATTTCGAAGCGTAGGACTGGAAAAACATACCATTCAATTTGTAGGACAATGTGGACATTTCATTTTAGAAACATTTATTAAGCAATAGTAAAAAAAATCAGCTGGTTAGTAATAATTTTTTATGACCTCGTTATTTGCACATGTTGCGGGTGGGGGACATTTCGTTCTAACCAACGATTTTGTAGGACAAATGTTTTTTTGTGTTTCTTATCAAATTATCTCCAGATTTAACTAAAATACTAACGGTTATTAATAAAATTTGAACAATCACCCAATCGACATATATGACCCATGCGCAGTTTATTAGCTACCACTACCGAGAATTTTCGCAGAGGGAAAAGTTGGGCGTCTCGTCAAAACGAAGCAACTCACGAAAATTCGGCCTGTTAGTAATCACAAAAAAAAGGTCACTGGACTGTCGTCTATAGGTATGTTGCTTGTAATGTATTTTCTGATTTTTAAAAATACGAGAGAAAGACATACATACTTATTTTGGTCAAACTAAAATTTAAAAAGAAACACATGGGATGGTCGAATTCTTTGCTAAAAAGTCTTTTACTGTTTGACTTATTTTTGTACCACTAACTGTAATTCAACAGTGATTTTATTTAGGAGTGAAATTATTACATATAGTCGATTTGTTGGAATGAAAGAAAATACTATTACAGAGTTTTAACATGTATCCCCCTGGCTAATAAATTATAACTAAAAAACAGTAATAATAATTATAATATCGTAATAATAATTTATAATCTTATATTCATCTGAACGTCCAGATTTCTTAGGTTTAGTTCATTTATATCTCCACATGACTCGCAGCGCTTCGATATAGGTACCTACCTACTATCTGTCCGTCGGATCTTTTGGTTTACGCCATTGATTTTCATCCATTTGAATTAAATCAACACTTCTGGCTCAAATTCATTACTGACCAAATTGAATTAAATATTTAAAAATAAAGAGCTTATGATGCTTATATCTAATATTTTTTATATTTTATAACATGTTTTATTCATTGCTTAAAATTAGCTATATCTATTATAATGAAATTTAATAAAACAATAATAGCCGCTGGTTATGAACAAAATTTACGGGTCTGTTATTCATTCATCTTACAACATATAGGTTGACTAACGCAGTAACAGAGTTTCATGGCGGTATATTTTCTCTGTCTGTCTTATTACTCTTACGGGGAAGATAACCCTACGTTAAAGTTTAAAATTTCTATCCTTATTTAGTCATTGAGATTGGACAGAAATGAGTATATATATACATTCTAGGTGCCGATGTCCTTGATAACGCCACGCAATTGATGACGTGATCCAAAAGACCCGTTGGACAGATAGTATATGACATTCTTGGAAATAATTCGTAAAAGTAATATTGAGGATTTTCAAGAAGAACACTGAACTTAATTTTCACAAACATTTTTTCATAATTAGAAATTGGATTTTTAATAGAAATAATTGTGTCTATAAATTATTATTAATTTATATATTATAAGTTTATATACAGGGTGTTATAAATTAAGTCGGCACTATTGCTAACTTTGTTACTAATGAAGTTACAGTATCGGTTAAATTAGCAAAGTAGTAGTATTTTTATTTTGAACAATGATGGCAGAAGCGAAAAGACAGTAGAACTACTAATTTTTGCGTTATTTACAAAAGTTACTTTTTTTTAAATGGAACACCCAGTATATTTTTGTATATATTGAAAGAAGGAATTATTTTAAAAAAGAAAGCTTTCATACATTACTGACAAAAAAATTAAAGTTACGGCAGTTATCCACTATTTTGTACAGCAATTCATATCAATAAAATCAAGATGGCTATAATAAAAAAAACAGCAAATATTAAACAAGCATTGTGTATTATGTATATTTATTATAATAGATGTTCGAAGACATCACCGTTTTGTCCAATACACTTCCGAATTCGTTTATGTACATTGCGAGTTACTTTTAAAAGCGATCTTGCGTCTATGTTATTAGCAATAGTAATTATTTTATTTTGCAGCTCTACAACATTTTCATATCTCCCTTTGGAAATTTCATTTTTTAAATATCCCCAAAAATAAAAGTCTATAGGCTTTAGATCCGGGGACCGTGGTGGCCATTGAATTGTGTTACAATTATTTTGCTGTATTTTATCTCTTAATTGATAATTTTAGTTTTATCGATTGAATACTTAAATTATCTTGGCTATTTCGGGTTAAATAGATCATCCTTCTGACTCCTTCTGCCATCTAGGGGAGAATTTCATAAGAGTCCTACCGCCGTACGTTTTACATTATCTCATGTGTGTAATGTATATGTGTTGACGGGTAGATGGCGCACTTGTTTTATTTAGTGGTTTCGGCAGTTTTAATTAGTTTCTAATTAGTTTTGGGAGTTTCTTTTGGGTCAGAGTTATGTGACAATTTAATGATAATTATTTTCCACTTTTGTATTGTCATTTGAATCTACATTTATGTCGTATGTTAAAATATCAGGTTATATCGTTCTGTTATTAGTTCACATGTTCGTGGTTGTTACGCTTTGAGATCGGTGATTGACAAGTTAGAGCCTTTCTCTTTTGATCTTCGACTGTCTTAGAAGAAGCACTTAAAACATCACAAGAGCAGGTGCATTTTCTTTAGTCACTACTTGAGGAATTAGTAGAATGTTTGAATTTTATCGTATGTAATCGCTAGCAAAAGGCGGATGTTATGGTATTTCTCAAGTGTTAATGTGGATATGGCGTTATGGTTGTAATCTTGCCGAGGATATTGTTTTTGTCGTGGATTAAGAATTGTTTAACTGCTCTGCTAGTGCATGGCAAAAATCTCATTAGAGCACTTTTCGTTGGGTAAAGTTTGAGAACCACGTGCCTGTTGTATTTTATAATTCCAAGGGGATAGATTGTGTACCCTGCGGTGAAGACATAATTTAAGGTGCAGATAGATGTAATGCTGTAGCCTTCCTACACTGTTTTTCCGAAGATGTCGTTAACCGAGGTTATGTGGAGCAGTTTCCCTTTGTAACGAGTGTGATTTGTAGAAGGTATCGTGTATTGTAGCTGTGGATGTGGAATTTCAAAGGTACTGTGTCTGTGTTTGATTATCTGTTATTTGCCAATCAGTTTTGGTAACATCAAGTCAATTCCGAGTACTATCGAACTGTTAATTGTAATTTTCTCGGCTTAACTAATCGTTCAAGTCATCGTAATTTCATTAATTAACTGCATGGTGGCCTGAGTGCCTTATAATTTGAATTTATTCAATTAACGTAGTTTTATTAATAACAGTGACTCCAGTTGGGGGTTACTTTGTCAATTTTGGAGACGTTACGTAGCCTTTTTTTTTGGATTTAGAATTTTGAACAAATTTTGGATGTGTAGTGGCGTTGCAGCCTCACATCTGTATGGTGTTAATCTATTGCTTGTTATTTATTATAATTAGTCACCTTTCAAATTTATTATTGTGGAATCTTGTAAGGAATTATCGAATTTAATGTTGATCACGTACTCTTATGAAAAGCACAGTTAACTAGCGCTTATATTTTTAGTATTAGATACCTTATAACCTAGAGTCTGCACTCTTCTGTCGAACAGATTGTCGGTTGCCTCTGTTATACAGAGTGTTTCATTTGGAGTGTTGTTGTGTTGCAATTTACGGTCAAACTGTTCGACTTTGGAAAGACTTTTCGGCAAGTTGCCTTATAATTATATGCTTTTGTAAGAATATTGTCAGGTAATTAATTTAACTTTAAGGTTGTCTCATGTGTTTTCCTTTTTTTTGAATTTCTTTAATTTTGTAATTATATGCCATTGGTAATTTGAAGTTGTGGATCACCTTGGGTGGCCATTTAAGACTTTTATTCATTCCTTCAGAAATTTAAATACTTGCAACTGGGTTGCGCTTATGTAATTCATATTTCAATGTTTTTTTGTTTCCTTTTAAATATATTATTGAACTCAATTTATAACGAGCTACTAACAACGATTGACTCAGGATATTAGTTAGCGATAGTCTGTTGTTTTGTTCTGATTATTTGGTCTTGAAACATTTTGGGTGTTTAAAATTTAGAATAAACCTGTTGTTGAATTTTGAATGAGTGTGTTGGTTTTACCTATCATTCTACCTGGGGTTCAAAAATAAATTAGTTCCGGGTTTATGGTGGTCAGCTTGGTGTATGGCATAGATACAATATCGGAACTGGCGCTCTATAACACCTTCGATTTACTTGAATTCGAACCATGCCCATTTTCTCGACGAGCTAGAGGCGGTGCTATACATCAGATTTTACAACAACCTTTGGGAAGTGTGAAGGTAAGACCATAATTGGGTTATAAGTTGGTGTATTTTATTTGAACAGGCGTTTCTCACAATTTTAAGTGGACTGTTAAATTGGCTTATAAGTTAGAAGGTTAGTTATCGTGGTGGCGCCATACTTACTACTTACTTGTATATTCGGGTTTTGAGTGGGCTATGGCCATTTAGAGCATATCGTTAAATTTTATATACAAGGGGTAGCAATTGGTCCATTCGTACCTATCCACTTATTCCAAAAGATTTCGCTCAAAAAATTTTGTACTTTGCGATGATTATGCGCTGGTGCTCGATCTTGTTGAAAATGTATATGTTGCCGAGTAGCCAAGTCCAGGTTATCCAAAAATATTCCTAAATGTCTTCAAACATCTATTATAATAAACATATGCAAAATGCTTGTTTAATATTTGCTGTTTTTTTGTATTGGATGTATTGTATTGGACAAAACGGTGATGTCTTCGAACTTGTATTATAATAAATATACATAATACACAATGCTTGTTTAATATTTGCTGTTTTTTTTTAATCATAGCCATCTTGATTTTATTGATATAAATTGCTGTACAAAATATATTTTTTGTCAATAATGTATGAAAGCTTTCTTTTTTATAAATAATTCCTTCTTTCAATATATGCAAAAATATACTGGGCGATCCATTTAAAAAAAAGTAACGTTTGTAAATAGGGGGAAAATTAGAAGTTCAACTGTCTTTTCGGTTCTGCCATCATTGCTCACGATAAAAATACTACTACTTTGCTAATTTAACCGATACTGTAGCTTCATTAATAACATAGATAGCAATAGTGCGACTTAATTTATAACACCCTGTATACATACATTGTTGCAGTGATATTGTGAAAGGTATGAAGATAGACAAAAATAAGCAAGCTGCCGAATATTTATCACGTGCACAGCAAGTAAGAAGTATTTTAAAAGAATCTAAAGGAACTGATAATATTCAACCCAAATCCCTTAAAATCCGTTTAACAAATATACAAAACGATAGTAGGTAAATTTATACTAAAATCTTTATCTAACTAATAGTGTAAATTACAATCAATACGTTGCAGAGATAAAACAAAAATGAGCCTCTTTGGTAAAGAGTTCTTAAAAATATTTTCAGATATTAACCAATATACAGAATCTGAAACAAATAAAACGTGGCAAAAGTTACATGATCGCGAATTACGACTAGCAGTAACCCATCCACCAACAAATTACTTTCAACAAATGATACTGTGGACAGAACAAGGCAAAATATGGAATTTCTCAATTGATAATGAACAAGGTTAGTATTAATATTAGCTTTCTTATTATAAATTTTTACTACAAACTTCATTAATCTTAATTACGTGATATTTATTCTTTTTTAAAATTCTTTATTCGAATTAATCAATTATTATACTAGTAACATTTGAATTAACTTTATTAATAATTTTTTCACCGATTGTACATAGAAAATAGTATTTTTATTGAATAACAATAAGCAAGCCAGGTACACTTCAATATCACAAATTTATTTCTTAATAAGGGATTTTTCTATTGCTGTAGAGTTAATATAAAAAAAATAACTAACACATCTGTAGCATTGTAATGTCAAAAAGTATATATGTTGTTGTTGTTTGTCGATCAGATAAAACTCCATAACCTTCATGAATATGACCATATACATATATGGTATTTTGCTTTAACAGGATTCTGAATTGTTATAATACTGATATTACTTCAGGTCCTCGAATGTGATAAGAAAGGCGTTTGTTTCAATTTAATTCGAAACGGAAGCGGGATAAAACAATTTTATTTTACTTGAATTGATGGTGAACCATATGTGTATACTCGGGAATAACGAACTAGTAAGGTTTATCTGCTGACATGCGCAGAAGAATAACATTAGTTACTGACTGGGACTCGGGGAAAACAAGATGTTCTTGTTCGATATGTGAACATTCATTCGCCGTTTGGGAGCGTTTCTACTTAGACGGATTACCTTGTTACACTTTTTTTTCTCTTCTACCAATAATAGCATTACAATTTGCATTTTGCTGAATTAAATTTAATTAGTTATTTACGGTTCTTAGGGATATGTCGTATTTATTCAATTTTCTAGTCAAATTGTCTAATTCTTGTAGTTGTTTGCGCCATCTGTCTGTGCAATTTGGTTGCACTTCCGTCGTTCTGTTGTCGTTTTTCCGAGATCACAGGTGTCACTACCTGTATTTTTAATTTTGTTGTGTGTAATTAATATAGGTTTAAATTTTCTTTCGAAACGTGTTGTGAAGTTTTTTTCGAGTGGTTCTGATAATTGAATTGTCAATAAACTCACTTGTTTTGTTTATGATTACTGTAAATTACTTGCCTAGTCTAAATTATTTTAATTACCTTCCGATTAAGACGATCAGATTTGGAGTCTATTATTAGAAGTTGGAAAGTGGCGTCCTATCTTTTTGTCCATCATTTGCTTAGTAATTAAATTCACGCTTTCTCCACTAGAGCCCGAAGCAATAGGTCTTCAATTTTTCCCAACAAGAAATCGAGGGTAGTTTAGAGGTATGGCATTGTTTATGTGTACAAGCCTATATAGTTATATTCGATTACCTAGCCATAAGGTGCTAGACATTACTTTGAGTTGCTCAGACGATTTTGACCGTTACATATTCCCTCGGGTGAATTGTTGTACAATTTTCTAGTGGTAGACGAGTGGGGAGCCCTTGCATTTTATTTTTATTTAGTAGTAGTGAGTGCTGAACAAGACGATATACCTAACACATACGTGATCCACTGTTTTTATTGCGTTTATTAGTGACTTTGCAATACCTTTATTACACAATACTCTTCTTAAACTATAGTCTTATTAAAGATAAGGAACATTCCCAACATGTTTGTCCTTCAGAGCATCAGAGACGTATATATGCATATGCACACATACATTGCGTATACCGGGTGGTGCAATAGTGTGTCGGCGGAGCTTAGTGTGAAAACTAATAACGCTGCAGCAATGGGACTTTACGTACGTATGTAGTATGCGACTGTGCATTTTCTAATTTTATTTACAAATATACAAGGTGTTCCAAATTTTCGCAACCACATTCAACTTTTTTATTTTAAATACATTGCTATACTTTCTAGATATTATAATGATAGCCATTCAAATTATCTTTGCAATGATATATGGATATGTGCACTTCAGACTGTTCGTTTTGATTTTATTGATAATATTGTTAAAATCTTGACAGTTGCAGCATCTAACATTTTAAGCTGTAGTCTGTAAATGGGTAGAATGCCTCACGTAACTCTTGTGTCTCTAATTTATGGACTAACACGTTATTTGTTTTGAGGTTGAACAAAGTGAATAAATATACAGGGTGTTAAATATGTCGTGTCTAAGTTATCGATCTTTATTGGTTATTTTCTCGTTTTTTTTAAATCTAACCTATAATATTTTTATAAGTCAGCATATTCCTTGTAAAATCGCCTTTAAAATGGTACCAATAACATAGTACTTATTTCTAGTATTTTCAAAGTTATAACCCTTTAATGGGATATACTCATGTTTATAACATGCAAAATGCGGGGCATCTAATAGTTGGTTGGCCATGAAAATAAAACAAAGTAATTTTAACAAACACCTGTTTTTTAAATGCTTTATCATTAGTTTTAGAAATACATTTTGAAAATTTTCGATAATAAAACAATCTTAATTTAAAATGTATTCAAATATATTTCCATTCTGCTCTACACATGCTCTCAACCGTCTCTGTATCGACAGACTTACATTCTCAGCTAAGTTATTCTCACTTAATTGAAGAAAAGCGTTTCTTATTCGTTGCTGCATGTTCTCTGCCGTTGTAGGAGGTGTTGCGTAAACAATGTTTTTTACAGTTGGCCACAGAAAGAAATCACAAGGTGTGAGATCTGGTGATCGTGGTGGCCAGCTTATCAAACTTCCTCTCCCAATCCACTTATTGGTGAATACCCTATCTAAATGTGCTCTTGCAGCAACACCATAATGTGCTGGTGCACCATCATGTTGGTACCACAATCTCCTGATGACGTTATCTGGGAGGCCTTCTAATAGCAATGGTAAATTATTTTGTAGGAAATTTGTGTAGATTACACAATTTAAAGTATTATCAAAAAAAAATGGACCAATAATAGTGTTTCCTATGATGCCTCCCCATGTGTTAACACTCCATTTTTGTTGATATAAAATGGGCTGAACAAAATGTGGGTTTGTAGTGTCATAATAATGGGTATTTTTTCTGTTTGTGGTTCCACAATTAGCAAATGTTGCTTCATCTGTGAAAAGCACATGATCTAGAAAAGTTATATCGTGTCGTAATTGTAAAAGTAGCCATTCACAGTACACTAGTCTCCTTTCAAAGTCCGTTTGTAATAAGCCTTGATGATTTTGAATTTTGTAAAGGGTGAAACTTATGTTTTTTTAAAATCCTTTTGACAGCAGTGACTTCTATCCCGTGTTGTTTCGAAATTATCCTTGTAGATACGTGCGGATTTTCCACAATGGACTGGACGACTATCACTTCATTATCTATCTATATCATATTAATCATAGTCTTACTTCTTTCATGTTCGACGTAATTCACTGAACCCGTTCGAAGAAACCTTATTAACAAATTTTCAAACGTTTTACTATCCGGTGCTCTTCGGTCGGGATATTCCATCGCATATGTTCTTGATGCTAAAAATGGATTTCTGTTGCTACCGCCAAGAGCAAATACCATGTCTATGAGCTCCTCTTTCGAAAAATTCATTTTAAAGCAAAAACAACAATAAACTATTATGGTATCTAAATGAGAAATAATGTCAATAAAGCGATATAACTGATAACAAGGTAAATACAACACGTAACAACTACTAACAAACAAACGGAAATTAATAATTCACTAGTCGAACTTAATTTATAACAACAAAACGCAATTACAGAAAAGAGAAAATACAGAAAACGACTTTTTATGGACTTTTGAAGTAGAGATTTGACGTTTGGTTGTACAGCCATTTTTTTTTTAAACCAAGGCCAACCAACTATTAGATGCCCCACATATTGCATATTATAAACATGAGTATATCCCATTAAAGGGTTATAACTTTGAAAATACTAGAAATAAGTACTATGTTATTGGTACCATTTTAAAGGCGATTTTACAAGGAATATGCTGACTTATAAAAATATTATAGGTTAGATTTAAAAAAAACGAGAAAATAACCAATAAAGATCGATAACTTAGACGCGACATATTTAACACCATGTATATTTATTCACTTTGTTCAACTTCAAAACAAATAACGTGTTAGTCCATAAATTAGTAACACAAGAGTTACGTGAGGCATTCTACCCATTTACAGACTACAGCTTAAAATGTTAGATGCTGCAACTGTCAAGATTTTAACAATATTATCAATAAAATCAAAACGAACAGTCTGAAGTGCACATATCCATATATCATTGCAAAAATAATTTGAATGGCTATCATTATAATATCTAGAAAGTATAGCAATGTATTTAAAATAAAAAAGTTGAATGTGGTTGCGAAAATTTGGAACACCCTGTATATTTGTAAATAAAATTAGAAAATGCACAGTCGCATACTACATACGTACGTAAAGTCTCATTGCTGCAGCGTTATTAGTTTTCACACTAAGCTCCGCCGACACACTATTGTACCACCCGGTATATATATATATATAATAAAGAAAAGAAATATTGCGGATAATGGAATAATGAAGTAAAGAATTTAATGGGTTAACTCCGCTGAAAATGCAACTGCGGACACGTGTTTCGAACTACTTGGTTCTCGTCAGCGCAGTGTAGCCAAGGAATAGGATGGGATAACCTTGGAGCTGAAAAACATCAATCAGAGACATACACAGGGGACAGCCTACCAATTGAGGCTTCAGCTAGAGTGTCCTCGATATTGAGGATGAATCTAACGTCGCCGCGAGGTAGACATTTGTCCACCTGCACGCCATCTGAACCCATGGGATAATAATAAAGAAAAGAAATATTGCGGATAATGGAATAATGAAGTAAAGAATTTAATGGGTTAACTCCGCTGAAAATGCAACTGCGGACACGTGTTTCGAACTACTTGGTTCTCGTCAGCGCAGTGTAGCCAAGGAATAGGATGGGATAACCTTGGAGCTGAAAAACATCAATCAGAGACATACACAAGGGACAGCCTACCAATTGAGGCTTCAGCTAGAGTGTCCTCGATACCGAGAATGAATCTAACGTCGCCGCGAGGTTACCCCATGAAATTCTATACTTTATTATTCTATAATCCGCAATATTTCTTTTCTTTATTGTTATCCTGTGGGTTCAGATGGCTTGCAGGTGGATAATGTCTACCTCGCGGCGACGTTAGATTCATTCTCGGTATCGAGGACACTCTAGCTGAAGCCTCAATTGGTAGGCTGTCCCTTGTGTATGTCTCTGATTGATGTTTTTCAGCTCCAAGGTTATCCCATCCTATTCCTTGGCTACACTGCGCTGACGAGAACCAAGTTCGAAACACGTGTCCGCAGTTGCATTTTCAGCGGAGTTACCCCATGAAATTATATACTTTATTATATATATATATATATATATATATATATATATATATATGATATTCCTGATGTTTTCGCGGTCGTATGATGAAACAATGGTTTCTCGGGTTCTTGGCCGCGTGTGAGATGTGTCCTGAGAAGGACTGTTGTCTCGACGAGATCGCACTCGTCATTTTCTAGAGATAGTCTTCTGCTGGTTACAGTTGAAAGTTATCTGCTGTTCGCCTTGTTGTACGCCTGCTTTTATATTGCTGAGTTGGAGTGGGGTCGGGTGGGGAATGTTGTACTGTGGCGATCGCTCGCAAGCGGCTGCGTGTGATTGGTCCGTGTATTTGCGAATCGTGTATGGGTCTGCTCCGGTTGTGGAGTGTTGCGTTTAACGTGAGTTCTAATCTGTATGTCGGCCACGAGCGGTTTCCATGTATGCGGCAGGCGTAGGCCGTCGTCTCTTTTATTTAAACTTCTGGGCCTCTTTTCAATCTCTATCGCTTCTCTAGTGATTCTAGTAGCTAGATTTTCGCTCTTTGCTAATAACTTTGTATTGTCGAAGTCGAAATTATGCCCGTTATCACACGATGTTGTGCTAGAGATGAAGTTGGTTCTTTCTTGACCACTGCGTTTCTATGTTCTTCTTTTCTTACGTTTATTCGCCTGTTCGTCTGCCCTACATAGGATTGGTCGCACTCCAAGCATGGTATTTCGTACACGCCCTGATCTTCGAGTGGAATTTTATCTTTCGCGTTGATTAATTCATCAGCTATTTTTCTCTTTGTTGTAAAAACTGTGTTGATGTTGTGTTTTCTTAGTATTCGGCTGATTTTATCTGTGGTACCTTTTACATATGGGAGAAAGGCTCTTGAAATGAATTCTTCTTTCTCTTTCTCTGTTCTTCTTGTTTTGTTATAGGTGGCTTCCTTTATTATTTTGTGCGAGTAACCGTTTGCAAGGAGAGCGTTTCTAATATTTGTTCTTTCTTCGGATTTATGTTCTTTATCTGTTAGTCTGTCGGATCGTAGTACTAGAGTTTTTATTACTGCGTTCAGTTGCGCCGGATGATGGTGAGATTGCGCTTTTAAATATCTTTTTGTATGTGTAGGTTTCCGGTAAACAGTATGTCCCAATGTCCCGTTTTCTTTCTTGATCACCAACACATCTAGAAATGGTAGTTTCCCTTGTTCTTCTATCTCCATTGTGAATTTAATTTTCGGATGTTGGGCGTTTAGGTGGTATAGAAAGTCTTCTAGTTTTTCTCTGCCATGTGTCCATATTACAAATGTATCGTCGAGATACCGCAGCCACAGTTTTGGTTTATTCGCATAGGTGTTAACAAACTTTGTTTCAAAGTTTTCCATAAATATGTTGGCTATTATCGGTGACAGAGGTGAGCCCATCGGTGCGCCTTCAACTTGTCGGTATTTTTGGTTGTTGTAAGTAAAATAGGTATTTACTAGGCAGTGTTCTATCAAGTTGATCTGTTAGTCAGTTTCGATGTAACATCCCTATTTACGCAGGTGCCAATCGTCCATATTAGAAAACCAGTATCAAGTACAAAAGACTACAATCAACTTGATAGAACACTGCCTAGTAAATACCTATTTTACTTACAACAACCAAAAATACCGACAAGTTGAAGGCGCACCGATGGGCTCACCTCTGTCACCGACAATAGCCAACATATTTATGGAGAACTTTGAAACAAAGTTTGTTAACACCTGTGCGAATAAACCAAAACTGTGGCTGCGGTATGTCGACGATACATTTGTAATATGGACACATGGCAGAGAAAAACTAGAAGACTTTCTATACCACCTAAACGCCCAACATCCGAAAATTAAATTCACAATGGAGATAGAAGACCAAGGGAAACTACCATTTCTAGATGTGTGGGACATACTGTTTACCGGAAACCTACACATACAAATAGATATTTAAAAGCGCAATCTCACCATCATCCGGCGCAACTGAACGCAGTAGTAAGAACACTAGTACTACGATCCGACAGACTAACAGATAAAGAACATAAATCCGAAGAAAGAACAAATATTAGAAACGCTCTCCTTGCAAACGGTTACTCGCACAAAATAATAAAGGAAGCCACCTATAACAAAACAAGAAGAACAGAGAAAGAGAAAGAAGAATTCATTTCAAGAGCCTTTCTCCCATATGTAAAAGGTACCACAGATAAAATCAGCCGAATACTAAGAAAACACAACATCAACACAGTTTTTACAACAAAGAGAAAAATAGCTGATGAATTAATCAACGCGAAAGATAAAATTCCATGCTTGGAGTGCGACCAATCCTATGTAGGGCAGACGAACAGGCGAATAAACGTAAGAAAAGAAGAACATAGAAACGCAGTGGTCAAGAAAGAACCAACTTCATCTCTAGCACAACATCGTGTGATAACGGGGCATAATATCGACTTCGACAATACAAAGTTATTAGCAAAGAGCGAAAATCTAGCTACTAGAATCACTAGAGAAGCGATAGAGATTGAAAAGAGGCCCAGAAGTTTAAATGAAAGAGACGACGGCCTACGCCTGCCGCATACATGGAAACCGCTCGTGGCCGACATACAGATTAGAACTCACGTTAAACGCAACACTCCACAACCGGAGCAGACCCATACACAGGATTCGCAAATACACGGACCAATCACACGCAGCCGCTTGCGAGCGATCGCCACAGTACAACATCCCCCACCCGACCCCACTCCAACTCAGCAATATAAAAGCAGGCGTACAACAAGGCGAACAGCAGATAACTTTCAACTGTAACCAGCGAAAACCTGTGATACCATATATATTTATATACAGGGTTATGATAAAGTAACGCACAAAATTCATAAAACGTACAATGTTCATTTTTGAAAAAAATGCAAAAACACGTCAAACAGTTCATTTTATTCCGCGTCTTCTAACATAAGTCAAAAAAATAAACGTCAAATTCTTCAAAGTTATGACGTCATCAATATTTTTTTTAAATATGAAGCTTGGTTTTTTTTTATTTTATTTGATAAAGCTTGTTTTTCTGCATTATAAAGAAATAATTGAAGTAGGGGTCACATAAGAAAAACCTGAGAGAATTAATAAAAAACAAAATAAACTAGTTTTTGAATTTATGAAAAGAAACTAAATATTAAAAGAATTAAAACTTAAAGTTACCTAGTAATAAAACAACTGTTTGTCAGTGTCAGTCTTACAATTAGTGTCATACCAATTTTATTATGATGGCTCCTTTAACGGAAAGAGAAAGGATAGAAATTCTAATGATGGTAGGTTACGGCGATAGACTTCGAAGTCATGAAGAAGCATGTGTTTTATTTAACGAAACACATTTTGAAAGACCTCCAATTGCTAGAAGCACAGTAAGCAGAATTGTTGCAAAATTTAATGAAACAGGAAGTGTAAGTGATGCTCCAAAATCTGGAAGACCGGGAATAAGCGACGATGCAAAGTTAGATATTTTGCTGTCATTAGAAGACAACCCTCACGCAACTACAGCAGAAATTGCCTTACAACAAGATGTTAGTCAGTCGTTTGTAGTAAAGTTTTTAAAAAAAGAAAAACTGCACCCATACAAAGTTCAACTTGTTCACGAACTCTCAGAAGATGATCCGGACAGACGTTTGGAATTTTGTGAAATCTTCATGAGGCATTGTGACGAAAATCCAAATTTGCTTAATAGTGTAGTACTTTCAGACGAGGCAACGTTTTATTTAAGTGGTACAGTAAATCGACACAATTATCGTTACTGGGCTCGGGAAAATCCCAACTGGATTCAGACAAAACACACCCAGCGCCCCCAAAAAATTAATGTATACGTAAATACATATTTACCAAATACACAATTCTAATTAAACATTAATTCTTAGTAAATTATTCTATAAATTTACTAAGAACGGAATTTTAATGAAAATAAAAAATATACTCTAAACAATACTAAAAAATAAAATGTTATCGCATAGGCTCAAAAATGCCTCCTTCAGCAGCAAACTGATCGAACATATCGTACACGACTGTCATAGCTGCTTTAAATTCAAAATTGCAACCACTCAACAAAATCAATTAATGGGTGATTTGACAAAATAGCGTTTTGAAACAATACGTCCATTCATCAATGTTGGAGTAGATTATGGTAGTTCGATTAAGTAAACTACGAAATGCAGCACTAATGAAATCATATATTGCACTTTTTATTTGCATCACAACCAAGGCAATACACCTTGAGTTAGTTTCGAGCCTATCCACCAGTGATTTTAGGGCTGCCTTTCGACGCTTCATCGCGAGACGAGGCCGACCAGCAAACATATATAGTGACAATGGAAGTAATTTCCAAGCCAATAATGAATTACGAGACTTGCAGAAATATTTAACAAAAAAAAAGACCAAATAGCTACTAATTTAGCAACAGAATCAGTACAATGGTATTTCTGTCCTCCAAATGCATCTAATTTCGGTGGTTTATGGGAAAGTGGAATCAAAAGCGTTAAGTATCACTAAACGAGTGGTCGGAGAGGCCAGAATGACATTTAAAGAAATGTACACATCATGAACAGTCATAGAAAGTTGTGTTAACTCCAGGGCCATCACACCAATTTATGACGAGGGTACGGATATAACAGCTCTAACTCCTGCTCATTTTTTGACTTTCGCACCACTTACACAAATCTCAGAACCTATCCTCACAGATCTTAATCCCAGCAGACTGACTAGATGACACATGGTACAACAAATGTGTCAACATTTTTGGAAGCGATGGTCGCAAGAATATATCCATCACCTTCAGCAACGTCCCAAATGGCATAGATTTCAGCCGAACCTAAAGATCGGAGATCTCGTTATATTAAAGGAAGACAACAAATCACCACTAACATGGAAGCTTTTTTTTTTATTGAGGTGGAACACTCCTGCTCGGATTAGCTAGATCTTGCTCAAGGCAGTGCATTCTCTCACAGTTGCCTTACCCACCAAAACCACCTCCTTCTTGCCTCCCTGACATGCTGAAATCTACATTGTCTGTTTTTCTTCAGACATGTCAGTTGGTGCGTTTAATTCTCGCTCGCTCTCTTTCTTCGCGTTCTTTGGTACGCAACAGTTCTCCTATGTATTCGCTTATGACTTGAAATTTCATTTTGTTACTTGTCATAATACTGACTATGTTACCAACTTCCAGCTTAGTTTCTATCTCTCTTTCAACCTTACTCCTGGGGGAGCTCCACCTTTCGCAGGACATGACTGTATGCTCCGGCGTGTCTGTGATCCCACAATATATGCATCCATCGGTTGTTGTAATGCCCATCCTTTTAGTATAGGCTCCGAAATGACCATGGCCGGTGAGGAATTGTGTAAGGTGGTAGTTTGTTCTTCTGAACCTACACTTCACCCACTCCGCAATGTTTGGTATCAGTGATTTCGTCCACTGACCTGTAACTGTGTGTTCGTCCCACGCTCGTTGCCATTTTACCATCGTTTGCTCCCTGTAATCTTCCTTATGCTGTCCCTCGGACTGTCTGCTCTCGATGTATGATTCTGCCCTTTCTTCGATGAGCAGAGATATAGGTGGTGTCCCTGCAATTACCTGTACAGCACTTCCGGATATGGTTCTATATCCACTCACTACGCGTATCAGCATCTTTCTTGGGACCGACTCAAGTAGGTTCCTATATTTCTTTATGTTTAGCACATTTGCCCATACCGGTGCTCCATAAAGGAGCACAGAGCTAATTACGCCGTTCAGGACCATTCGCTTAGGGGCACTTGGTCCCCCCACGTTGGGCATTATCCTGGCCAGAGCAAAAATGCTTGTTTCGGCCTTTGCGACACTGTACTTCACGTGTTCCCCAAACGTCAGTCTGTCGTCAATGATCACTCCCAAGTATTTAACATGGAAGCTTGGACGAATTAAAGTTGTGTCAGTGTGTACGAAATCTGGAATTATCAAACGAGCCGTGTCAAAGTTGGCACCGCTACCAGTTGAAAAATAGATGTTGAAAACATTGTTTCAAGGGGGGCGACATATACAATATTCTAGTGGTAGAGGAGTGGGGAGCCCTTGCGTGCCGGCATTTTATTTTTATTTCTTTAGTAGTAGTTAGTGCTGAATTAGACGATAGAACATATGCATGAACCACTGTTTTTATTACTTTTATTAGTGACTTCGCAATACCTTTATTAAACAATACTCTTCTTGAACAATAAGTGTATTAAACATAGGAAACATTCCCAACAATCGTACATGGACTTATGCGTGGTGGTGCCATACTACTGCCCCCTCATGCTTTATTAAGAAGCGGTGTAACAACCTGTTCTCTATTAATTAATTGATCGCCATAATTACAATACGTTTTACTAATATGAGTGAACATTTTGCAATATTATACGGATTATGTGTATAAACAATGTATACGCTCAGTAGTTACTAATTTGTCCTAATTATAATTTTGTTTGGGAATTTATAAATATTTCCTTATTATTATATTAGAATAATATGAATAACTAGTTTTTATATATCTGTTTAAGAGGGGCGTTTACCTATCGAAACTAAGATATCGCCGTTTCGCGTTTTTTAAACTTATTTTGTAATTTTAGAATCTCAAATTTGGGTTAGTGATGCAAAAGGCATAAATTTATAATGTCAAGGTCAGTTTTTGTACTAATTTATTTTCTTAAGAAAGTTATGTCTTAGAAATAACGACAAAAATGCATGCATTTGATTAATGTCTACTAACTAAGGCTGGTACACAAAAGAAAAAAAAACGACCTCTACGCGCCAGCTGCACATTTGATGTACGATATAAAAAAAAATTATGTAATTATTTTTGAAGATAAAAAACATTAAACAGTAAACATTATTACACACATTTCACACAAGGTTTTTCGCGTCGTTAATCCCCACTTTACGGTATCTCTACCAGTCCTAGCGAAGACGAAAATCTATTGGAAACGGTCGGCTATTGCAGACTTCAATGCGAGTGACAGTTTAATTACAAACTGTCACTGGCATTTAAATGTCATATATAACTTTAATATTCGAGTGTATAATAATATAACAGTTATGGGCAAGCGAAAATTGGCTTATTATAAAACATCAACAACATCAACAGTTCCGTAAGTACTAATTCTTTATACATTATGTTTCCCATCTATAGTATTCCTTAATCTATGAATAAAACCGAAGCGTTGTAATGGAAACCGAATATCGTGTAGCTCCACTTACTCACACCCCCTTGCGTCTACCCGTCCCGCGAGTAATATAAGTTGCATAAGTTTCTATTTGTTGGTAAACGCCACTCTTAAGTCTATGATTTATATTAAATATTAACTGTCAGTTGTCTGTCAATAATTGTTGGTAAACGCCCGTCTTAATTGATTAATAGAATAATACATATATACATATTTATATAGTGATCTGCAAGTGTTCGTCGTTTTGAAAAATATGCATTTGTATGTAATTTGAACACTAATTGAAAAATTACAATTTGTCTTAATCGGTATTGTGAAACAGACATCCACCATGCATGTTCGAGATTTACACCAGCTAAAGTTTTTAGAAGGATGCAGATGAAACGACAGTGAAATATCAGCGCCATTACTGAATAATAACAAATTGGCAAGTCGAGTGGCGATAAGTTGAAGAAAACTACAAACAAAATAATCACTAGTTCGTGAACAGTTACTATACAGGTTGCTGTGGAGAGCAGAATATATTACAAATAAAGAGAGATATAAGAGACTACTATATCGAAGAGTGAAACGAAAAAGAAAAAATTGAGCTTGAGCAGGCCAGATATTCTGGATGTCGCATTAGTGAAATCCCTGCTTCTTTCTATCTCGGTCGAATGTGTCGAGGACTTGTAAAACTGACTATAATCCTATTCTAATTTGTCTGGACGTCAGTGTTCTGGAGATCGCCCCTTCCCTTCGGAGAAAAGTTGATTGGCAGCTCTTTGCTCAAAGTCTCGAAAGCGTGTCGCTGATGTGTGCATGGATGCCTCAACTGTAGAGACTGTTGGTAGCTCTGCCTCTGCCTTAACCTTAGCCATTTCTGGCTCCTTAGATGACGTGCCTAAAATCAGGGCAGCGAGAGCTGCGAGGCGAACTGCAAAAGAGAGCCTCATTCCTTGCCGACCGCAGATATTACAACGCTTGCACCTTCTACCTGCGCAAGCTTTTCGCCGAACATAGGCGCAACAACTGTCATCCTTGACTGCTGAGGATGGCTCCCAGTGGAGAATCTCCAAAGTCCTCAGGCGTCCTAAGTCTTCGATCGTTCCTATACATGGCGAGACAGACATGGCCTACTGCAGTGGTGTTTTCCCCTATGATTGTGATGACGAAGATTAGGCGCAGCTGGCGGGATGAGATCTGCCTGACCCTAGACAACCTTCCTGTGCCCACTGATCCCCTGTCCGAGGTCACCCTCGATGAAATCAAAATTCGTCCTCAAGAACAAGTCTGCCCTTGGACTTGACGATATTACGAATGTTGTCCTTAAACATCTGCCGGTCCCGGCCCTGAGGGCCACTGTTCCAGGCGAACTCCGTTTTGCGCGTTGGTCACTTCCCGTCGAAACGGACCGTTGTAGTCATGATCCTCAAACCCACAAAGGATCCAGCCTCCCCCAGATTACAGACGCATAAGCCTTCTGCCCTTACTTATCTCGGCTGAGAGTGCTCGGAGTCATGCCCGACGACCAGTTTGGCTTCAGGGAGGGGCTGGCGAGTGACCAACTACTGCTCCGTCTGACAGAGGCCGTTAGGACTCCTCAAAAGGAGGCAGGTGACCGGCGCGGTTTTTCTTGATGTCGCCAGCGCGTTTGACTCGGTGTGGCATGAGTAACTATTGTTCAAAATGTCAAAAATGGGGATCAATCTGAGCTTGACCAAATTGATACGTTCTTAGTTGGAAGGACGCACATTTGTCGTCAGGGTCGAGTGTGTGTGCACCACGCCGAAGCCGATAATGGCGGGCGTTCCGCAAAGGTCTCTCCAGGGCCTCATTTTTACTGCTGATATTTCCAGGGAGCCCAAGGTTTCCCCTCTCAATGTACGTGGATGATACTGCGGTGGTTTCGACTTGCCGCAACGAGAGGATTTTGTTTCCTCGACTACAGCGTACCGTCGATGGGGTTATGGATTGGATGCCGCGGATGGTCAGTCATGCGCGTCTCCTCCTGGTCCTGAAGGTCAAATATCTCGACGTCATTTTGGACCGGCCCCTTACTTGGAGCAACCACTTCGACACTCTCAGGGGCAAGTTCCTTAGCATGCGCAGCTTTCTCGGACTTCTGACAACTGAGAGACCTTTACGTTTCCACACGAAGGCCTTATTGTATAAACTGTTCTGAGGCCAATAATCACTTATGCGTTCCTGGTCTGGTTAAACGTGTTCAGGACCAACCTCACCCACTTCGAGACCTTGCAGAATTCCACGATGAGGCAGATCACTGGTGCCCCTTGGTGTGTGAGGAACGATCGTCTCAGACCTGATCTTAGTCTTGAAGTCTATCAGATCAATAGCCTGTGGGTTAGTTTCATTTTTCGTGTACCATTTTCGCATCGTCGTATTTCAGTGATAGACAGCCACCAAGTACACTCATAAACCTATTTATATTTACACTGAAAAAATGTTACTTCTATATTACGTGGAAAATGTTAAAATACACAAAACCAATTGTAATAATTATAAATTTTAATTATTTAAAATATACCTATCAAATATATTGTATTAGTATTTAATACATTCATATCTAACAACTATAGTAAAGGCTTTGATTCAAATAAATATTTGAATTTAAAGTAATGAATGAATTTTAAAAGTTAATATGTATTTTTATTTACTTCATTTGACATCAATGTAATAAGAATTTGGTACAATTATACTTATAAACACTCTTGGATATGTGATAATCTTTAGAAGTGTTGAAGTCTTCAGTTTGCCTTGATATTTTATTTATTTATTTATTAGACCTGATTGAAATCCGTAATCGAGATCTATAAAATACAATTCCGTAAATCAAGGTATTTATGTGATCTTAAATCTTGGATAGCAGCAAATTTATTACTAGAGTTATTATTATTACTGTAATGAACTCTATATAACCTCAACTAATATTGTATCTACATATGTATGATTGTTACAATCTAAATTAATATATCATTGATGAATTAATTATTTTTTATTTTGTTGGGTTTATGCATATCATATGTTCGATATCATCCAAATATTCCTAATATTTGTTGAAAAGTAAACTTTTGAACATTATTAAAAAGTTTCAACATTCATGTAGGCATTTTTATTTTCATATTAGATATAAAACATATTCTAACCTCAAATAAAGAATTAAAAACATGGAATTAAATAGTAATGTAGAGCAGTAGTTCATGTACTGTTGAGGTGAACACATGCAATTGATTGCGGTCTCGACTGTCGGTAGTATTAAACGGTAGTATTAAACATTATTATGTGAACATATCGTGTCTACTTTCTTCTTTCTTTCGCTTTTCTTTGTTTCAAAATGAGTGCAAAGAGGTGTTGTACGTGTAAAAACGATTTAAAAAGAATAGACAAATACGTAAGTTGTTTTGTGTGTGGAAAAGATTATCACTTGAAGTGTCTAGGATTAAAGTCATCAGAAGAAAATCTAAAATCAATATTTGAATCAAGGGGTATAAAATACTTGTGTACAGAGTGTGAGAATAATAAAATGCAAGTTCAAATGGATGAATTAAACAAAAAGTTTGAAGCATGCTTTAATATGATATCAGAACAGAGTGATGTTATTCATCAGATGGATATAATGATACAGAGTTTGGTAAAAGGAGAAAATATTTCTAAAAGTAAATTATATAGTGATACGGTAAAGAATAAAAAGGAAGTACTGGTGATTAAACCTAAGAATGATAAGCAACAATGCGAACAAACACAAAAAGATCTTAAAACGAAAATTAATCCCAGTAAATTGGCAGTAGCTGTCAATACGGTTAAGAATATAAGTAATGGAGAAATTGTTACAAACTGCAATAATAGTAGTTCTAAAGAAAAATTAAAAGACTCAGTAACAAAGGAGTTGGGAAATAAATATTATGTAATTGAACCTGTATTAAAAAAACCCGAATTGATCATAGTTGGTATTGAAGCAGATGATGATATATTACACAGTATTATTGATCAGAATGAACTGGAATTGACCAATGTAAATGCTCTGGAAAGTATGAAGATCAAAACAAAATTCTCCGTTAAGAACAAGAAAAACTATGGCAATATAGTTCAAGTTGAAGCACACATATATAAAAGAATATTAAGCAAAGAAAAAATTAACATAGGATGGAGAAAATGTTATGTATATGAATATGATAACGTGTTAAGGTGTTACAAATGTGGAGGATACAATCATATGGCAAAGGATTGTAAAAATGAGGCAAGATGTACTAAATGTGCTGGTACTCATACAACAAGAGAATGTAATGTGAATGAAAATAAATGTATAAACTGTATAAACACTAACCGGAGATTAAAGATGAATTTAGATGTTAGTCATTCAGCAACAGATAGAGAGTGTCCTTGTTACAAAAGGATAATTGAGAAATTGCGTTCTAAAATTAATTATCAATAGCAACTAATAAATGTCGACAGTGGTGAAAAAGGTAGGATTTCTAAGGATATTTTGGTATTTAACGGTTTTTTGCATAATAAAGACTCTATATTGTAAATCATTAAATACACATCTACCAGAAATAATAAATTTCACAGCCCCGCAATCAAAAATTCTTTTGAACTACATTAGATAAAATAAAAAATATTGTATTAACCAGTAACATGAAATTAGTCTGCTTCGATATTAACAGTCTATTTACTTCAGTAGCTACCGAAGAATTAAAAGCTATTTTAATTAAACAGATCCAGAATTCTCAGCTAATCCCAGATCAACAAAACATTTTACAAAAGTCTATTAACACTTGTTTCAACCAAAATTACTTCAAATTTTGCAATAAATTTTATAAACCAACTAGTGGTCTACCCATAGGTAGTCCGTTAAGCCCATTATTTGCCGAGATATATATGACAGATTTTGAAGATAGATACATAAAGAATAGTAACAACCAGGCCCGCGTCGTCAATGGTGTGCATGTGTGCAACGCACACGGGCGGCCTAATGAAAGGGCGGCCAAAACAACGATGTGACAGATAATACCAATGAGTGATTTAAAAAAGACTACTTTATTGAGAGAAAAATTTTATGTGGGTGACCGGTTATGTTTACTTTAATAAACGATACCATCCATAACCCACTTTAACCTGCGTGTGTAACCATAATGTTACTACGTAAAGATATTTAAAACTATATAGGGGCGGCCAATTTATACGTGCACACAGGCGGCCAATAAATACGGCGCGGCCCTGGTAACAACCCTTTTTTAAAACTCATTTCCTTTTGGGCTAGATATGTAGATGACATATGTATTTGGTGAGGCACTGACAGACAATTAGATCAATTCAGTTAACAATAATATACAATTTACAATAGAAAGAGAGGTGGAAAAAACTCTAAACTTTTTAGACATAAAAATCACTAGAATAGAACAAAGATTATAATTTGATATATTTAGGAAAACAACTACCACAGATACTATCATTCCCGCTAATTCAAACCTATTTTGGAATATAAAAATGGCAGCCTTTAACAGTTTAATCCATAGATTACTCAACTTTCCGTTAAACACTGATAACTACAAAAAAGAAAGAGATATTTTAAAAAGTATAGCATTAAATAATGGTTATAGCACACAACTCATTGATAGAATGATTGAAAAGAAACAAAAAAAATAAGGTGTGGCCACCACACGACTTTCTTATACGTATGAGAGTTTCAAACTATACAATTTTAAGAATTTTTTTATACAAAACTTATTCAAAATCCTATTCCAAGTACTTTCATTCTCTTAATAAATCGCTATAGAATGCATACTTTGCAAGATATTCGAAAAAAAGTGCTAGTCGCTAAGAATAAAAGTGCTACTTCCGGTACGAATTTTGAAATTTCATGTATACAAAAAATATTGCAAATCCAATTCTAAATACTTTTGTACTCTTAATAAATATATATAGAATGCATAATTTACGACATATTTACAAAAAATCGTTATTCGGTAAGAGTAAAAGTGATACAAAAGATATTGGAAATTAAGTTCTAAATACTTTTATATTCGTAGCGTACCTGTCTAAAAAGCATGACTTGCAAAACATTGGCAAAAAACTGATTTTCGATAAGAATAAAAGACCGACTTCCGGTAGTAATTTCGAAAAACTTTTTAAATAAAATGGTTCTCAATTTTAATTTTAAGCACATATTAATTCTTTATAAATTTGTTTAAACTTAGTAGTTGACGAAATATTGGCAAAATTCTATTTGTTCACTGAAGTAAAGTACTACTTCCGGTCTACCGATTTTACTGAAAAACTAAACAGATCTCAAGAGGCAGATTATACACGTAAATACAAAATTTGGAATTGATATCTACAGCGGTTTGACCGCTATCGTGGTCACACACAGAGAGAGAAAATATAAAATATAATATTCCAAGAATTATTAGTGAGAACATCCATATTAAAAAAACTAACTCAAAAGAAATTAAGAACAATCCGGAGTGTACTACCCGATTTTTGCGGGACGGGTCGGGCGTGCGAGGCGGAAAGCTGGAGATGCTGGAGGTTTGTAATTACGTATTAATGCCTGCCCTCTTTCTATTTTATTTATTATTGATTTAATTAATTGCAAATTTTTAGATTGTATGTATATATATATACAGGGTGAGTTTTTTTGAATGTTTAGCATCGGGATCTCAGAAACTACTGGAGATAGAAAAACGCTTAAATGGGGAAAGATGCGCAGTTTTACGAGTTTGATTTAAAACTGCTTTTGTTTCTCCGATAACTTTCACGGCTTATTAGATATTCAAAGAAAACTAAATTTTACGATTTTCTTTAAACATGCTTAGCATCGTTAATAGTAATTTTAGAGAAAAAGTGTTCAGACAAAAGTTTTAGATAATTTTACGCCAAATAAAACTTTGTAGCTAATATTTTTTTTTCGTTCACCATTATCGAGTTATGACACAAACTTGTGTTTTTTTAAATGGAAACCATAGTTGGTTTTGACATCATTAAAAAGCTTATTTTTTGCTGATTACAATGATATAAGGTTTGATATGGTTATTTTAAAAAATAAAGAGGATGTAGACATTTTTACGGTTTTTATGGAAAACAATTGAATTTCGAACTGATAAAATACAAACCAAACGAAAACTTATTTTGAAATCTTATGTAGTAATAAAATGAAAACTATAAGAACTTTTATTAAGGGCACACAACATTATTAATGTTCAAAGATACCTCCATTATTATTAACACACAAATTGCATCTCTTCACAACAGAGTTTGTAGCATTGCGTACTTTACGCCTATCGATGTTATTAAAAGCAACTAAGACAGCTTCTCTTAAATCGTGGATTGTTTCATATGTTCTTTTGTATACTGTGTCCTTTAGTACACCCCACAAGAAAAAATCCAAAACTGATAAATCAGGGGATCTAGCCGGCCATTCAATGGGTGCATTTCGTCCTATCCATTGATTAGGGAAGTTCAAATTTAAATAATTTCTAACATTCAGTTGATTGTGCGGAGGCGCTCCGTCATGTTGAAACCATTGCAGCATTGCTCGGGTTCTTAAATTTAAATTATCTAACATTTCCTCGAAATCTTGTTGTAAAAAATTAAGATAACGATTGCCAGTTAGTGATCCATCAAAAATAAAAGGAGGAAGAACAGTTGATCCTATAACACCACACCAATCATTAAACCCAAATTTAATTTGTGGTCTCCTATGTTCAACGTGAACACCTTCATGTAAAGTTTGTGATACTGATAATTTGTAGGGACGAAAGTTATGCTTCTTCAACACTCTGGCAATAGTGCGTTGAGAGGAGCCCATTTCTGTTCAAATGTGTCGGGTCGATGTAGATGGATTCTGAGCGACACATGCTAATATGTTTATTTCTCTATCTTCATCCATCCCTTTTTTTGATTTTGGTTTAACGAACGAACCATAACCATAGCGACGGCTGACGTCGATCAAAATAATTTTCAAAATAAACTTCAGCAGCATATGAAACAATCGACGATTTAAGAGAAGCTGTCTTAGTTGCTTTTAATAACATCGATAGGCGTAAAGTACGCAATGCTACAAACTCTGTTGTGAAGAGATGCAATTTGTGTATTAATAATAATGGAGGTATCTTTGAACATTAATAATGTTGTGTGCCCTTAATAAAAGTTCTTATAGTTTTCATTTTATTACTACATAAGATTTCAAAATAAGTTTTCGTTTGGTTTGTATTTTATCAGTTCGAAATTCAATTGTTTTCCATAAAAACCGTAAAAATGTCTATATCCTCTTTATTTTTTAATATAACCATATCAAACCTTATATCATTGTAATCAGCAAAAAATAAGCTTTTTAATTGTGTCAAAACCAACTATGGTTTCCATTTAAAAAAACACAAGTTTGTGTCATAACTCGATAATGGTGAACGAAAAAAAAATATTAGCTACATAGTTTTATTTGGCGTAAAATTATCTAAAACTTTTGTCTGAACACTTTTTCTCTAAAATTACTATTAACGATGCTAAGCATGTTTAAAGAAAATCGTAAAATTTAGTTTTCTTTGAATATCTAATAAGCCATGAAAGTTATCGGAGAAACAAAAGCAGTTTTAAATCAAACTCGTAAAACTGCGCATCTTTCCCCATTTAAGCGTTTTTCTATCTCCAGTAGTTTCTGAGATCCCAATGCTAAACATTCAAAAAAACTCACCCTGTATATATATACGTGTAGGTAAATTCTTGGTATTAGGCCTTTTTAACGAAATGCAATAAATACTAGGTTTTAACGTTTCGACATTTTTTAATATTAATGTCTTCTTCAGAAAATTAAGAATAGGTATAACAGTTAAAATTGTATAAATAAAATGTTTCTCTTAAAATTTTGTCAAAAGACTTCTTTCTAGATTAACAATTTAACATTGCTGACATATTCTAATAATAATGTCATTACAAAAAATTTTACAATGCAAGTATCAAATGAGCACTAAAAGAACTGATTTTTGAAAATATAGAGGGGAAATATTTGTTTATGTAAGTAATGAAAAATAAATTTTTGAAAGTGCATTAATTTCACTTCGGTCATTCACACAAACTGATTCATTTTTCTTAATTTGGATGAGTTCTAATATTGATCGAGATTTATTGTTAATTTCAATATTTAGAATTTTAGTGTTATCAAAATTGAAATTATGTTTAAATTGTTGACAATGTTTTTTTAAAGCCGTTGAATTTTTGCAATATTTATGACCTTTAATTCTTTCTTCTAAATATTGCATAGATTGTCCAAAAGTCTTTTGACAAAATTTTAAGAGAAACATTTTATTTATACAATTTTAACTGTTATACCTATTCTTAATTTTCTGAAGAAGACATTAATATTAAAAAATGTCGAAACGTTAAAACCTAGTATTTATTGCATTTCGTTAAAAAGGCCTAATACCAAGAATTTACCTACACGAATATAATAAAGGCCAAGAAATAATAGTATTATTAATATAATACTTATTTAAATATATATATATATATAAAATATATAACTTTTTCTTGGTGTTAGCGACCTTAAATAACTTAATAATACACAGTTTTAAACGTTTCGACAATTCTTTATTGTCTTCGTCAGTAAAACTGTAAAGATAAATACAAATTTTAATTAAATACAGAAACGTATCACATCTAAGCCTTTGAAACTTACCTTTAAATTTATTGTTTCATGCTATTGGGCACTCATAACACCCTACAAGGTATTTTCAATACAACAAAGTATACTTTTCAATAATTTTGTTAATGCTCCATCATTCATAAATAAAATCAAACTAATCTCTTTTGAAAAACTGTCAATAATCAAATTTAGAAATAAATGTCATTTTGAAAATTTGTCTAAACGCACACTATAAATATATTACATATATTAATATGTTTACGTTATAAAATATGAAAATAGATTTTTGATAAACCATCAATTTCATTCCTATCATTAACTGTATTGTTGTTTCGTTTTATCTCAATCATCTCAAGAAAATGTCTTACTTTGGCATTGTTTTCGGTTTTAAGAATTTTAACATTTTCAAAATTGAAATTGTGTTTCATCTTATCTTTATGTTTCTTGAGTGCTGTAGGATTTTTAGCATACTTATGTCCTTTTAATCTTTCCTCCAGGTATTGCTGAGTTTGACCAATATATATTTTATTACAATCATTACAGAAACAGTTTGGTTAGAGAATTTGTCTGGATGTACAATTCCTGAGAATGTTATAAACACCATCTGCCTTATTAATAGACAATGTCTTAATAGCGTGTTAGTACGCTATTAGTTAGTAGCCACTAACATCCTATTAAGTGGATAGTAAGAGTACCTATGAATAGTCGCATATTTAGTGGCTACTAACTAGTATTATTCTAATAGCATTTGATCGTTGGCAACATAGCAAATTCATCGGTTTCTGTCAAAAACAGACCAAAAGTGCGCGTGAATTGAAAATAGTAAAGGTTATGTATGCGAGTTATTGTATTTTTTAATTTATTTGTGGTTTTTTATAAGTGAAATGGGAGATCTAATTAATATGCAAGACGAATTATATGAGGTGGAAAAGTACAGATTGTAATAAATTGCAATCCAAAGGTTTACTTGGCAAGAAAGAATCCTTTCGAAGTATATGACGACTTATCTTTTAAACAAAATGATTGAATACGTAAAGAAGTTGCAAGATTTATTATTAATCTCGTTATAGATGAAATTGAACAGGGAAATAGTATTCATGGATTACCAATTAGTGCAGATAATCAAGTACACTATATGCTATTAGTAGGTAGAAATACATACTCAAAAGAAATAAATAAGAAAGAAATTTGTGTTGTAGCTGAACTTCATGGTCTATCACAGCCACATTGAGTTTGGTTGTGAAAAAAGTTGTTGAGGCAATAGCTAGACACCAACAAGAATTCATTAATTTTCCAAGAGAAAATAATACCTTGGGAGAAATGAAAGGGGAGTTTTATAAATTGCTCGGTGTCCAAATATTATTGGTGCGGTAGATGGCACACAAGTAAAAATCAAAAATCCTGAAGGTGACAATCTCTTTTTGTTTTAAAATCATATATGGTACTATTCTTCAAATGTTCCAATAAGTAGTCAATAACAATATATAAGTATGACTTCAGTTACATTTTCCAATAAGGTGGTGAGTGATGCAAAATGTCGAGTTCATAATATTGTGGCTAAATGGAGAGAAAGCACAGATGATTCCCATATATGTAGCCTCTGCATATTAAAAAAGGAAGTTTGAGGTATGGATATCTGTATAAATAATGATATTTGCAGTGCAACTTGCTCTATGTTACAGAATGACAAAATAGATTGTATATTACTTGGGGATAATGGATATGCCTGTTCTCGACACCTCCTTACCCCACTCTTGAACTCCCAAACAAATGCTGAAGGATACAATGCGTCCCATATTACTACACATAATGTTGTAGAAAGATTATTTGGAATAATGAAAAACAAATTCCGTTGCTTTTTTAATGGGCTGAATTTAAATCTGGAAACTACAAAGGCAACTATTGTAGCAATTGCTGGCATGTATAACATCATTAGGAATGACAGCATAGAAAATGAAAGTATACTTTAAAGCAGTGGTTCTCAACGTGGGCGGTAGCGCCCACCAGTGGGCGCTGGAGGATTTTGGGTGGGCGCTGTACGGTGTAAAGGTGCAAAAAAAATGCAAAATGTTTAATATCCGCGCTCACCAATGTTCCTATTATGCATTGTTAACCCCATCGGTGCTATGGTTACGTACATGCTGTTTCTATTTCTGTGCTTAACTATGTTATTGTATGTATGACGCAACGCGCGGACTCTGTGAGTCAACGTGAGTATAGTGGACCGCATCTCGAATGTTCCAAGGTCGAGAGAGTTCGACTTCCCGAGAATTCCATGCAGTGCGGTATATATAGCGAAGTCATTATTCGCATGATTCATTCTATTTACGATAGTCAGCGATAACGTTCGAACAGAGACAAATATTCAGTGTGCGATAGTTGTGTGATTAATTAACAGAGTGTTAATCAAAAATATTGTACATTTAGCACACACGGTTCTGTTATAAAATAAACAATATATATTTGAGCTGAATTAAAACTAGGTAGAGCAATTTTTATAATCGAAAACCGTTTATTACAGGTAATAATCATTTATTGATGTTGGTAATGTTTTTAATAACTCAAATTATTTTAGAAATCTAACTTATACAAAATACTTTAATTATATTGCTCCAACCAAAATTGTTTAACATTGTTTAACATCGGTCTTTTTTACACGACAGCAATGGCCCCTCCAGGCAAAAAGCAGAAGGTGGTACGCCAGTATTCGGTCGACTATATAGCCTTCGGTTTCGTACCAAGCCCAGCGGATCGCACAAGACCGATGTGCCTCATTTGTTCCAATGTCTTCTCAAATGAAGGTATGAAACCCTCTCGTATGCGTGACCATCTAGAAAAGATGCATTCGGACAAAAAGGACAAGCCCGCAGAATACTTCAAGAAACTGCGTGATGACAGGGAGAAAACTACCCCGTCCATTTCGTCTGCTTTTGCCAAGGTGACAGAGATTCAGCGTGATGGCCTGCTGGCATCGTATAACATTGCATATATGATTGCAAAGGCTGGCAAGCCGCACACTGTGGGGGAAACACTGATTCTGCCTGCCGTGAAAGAGGTGATTTCGACTGTCTTACATAGGAATGCGACAGAAATAGTGAAGGCTATCCCCCTTAGCAACGACACGGTCTCCAAAAGAATAGATGAGATGGCAAGTGATGTCGAAATCCAGTTGGTGGACATTCTCAAGAAGACCAACTTTTCCATCCAGTTTGATGAATCGACTTTGAGTGATAACACTGCCCTTCTCATGTCTTACGTGATGTACTTCGACGAAACTGGGGAAACAAAAGAGGACATGTTGTTTGCAGAGTCCTTACCCCTTGACACAACTGGTACATCCATCTTTGCTGCTGTCAAGAAGTACTTTGAAGAAAAGGAAATCCCGCTAATCAACATTCACTCCTGCGCAACAGATGGAGCACCAGCAATGGTTGGGCGATACAAGGGGTTCCTTGCTCTTCTCAAGAAGGAGCATCCAGATATCATCTGCATACATTGCGTAGCGCACAGAGAGCATCTTGCAGCGAAACGGCTGACCCCCAGCCTTCATGACTCTCTCAATCTCGTGATCACGGCCGTGAACGTAATAAAAACAAATGCAAAAAGCGATCGACTATTCCGCAACCTCTGCCAGGAAAATGACGAGATCTACAATCGGCTGCTGCTTCACACCGAGGTGAGATGGCTCTCTAAGGGCAACTGCTTGGCTCGATTCTGTGAAATGTTCGATTCAGTTGTCACTTTCCTGCAAGTCAAACATGAGAAGTTGGCCGGTGAGCTGAAGAAACACAAATTCGACATTTTCTACTTGGCTACAATCTTCAGGAAACTCAACGAGTTGTCTCTCCAGATTCAAGGTAAACTGGTGACACTCATCGACTGCAAGAGCGCAGTGACTACCTTTATCGACAAGCTGGCCCTTCTCCGCAGTAATACCGTTAGGAAAGAACTTTACCAATTTAGTGAAATTAATCAAATGACAGAGACACCCACAGATGAAGATTTTCTTCGATATGGGGCTCATCTTCAGCAACTAAAAGAGGACCTTACATCGCGCTTCCAAGACCTCATCGAACTGGATGTACCTGCCTGGATCACTGCCCCTTTTGGAGTCGTGCTGGAAGACGTTGACGTTAAATTGCAGGAGGAGTTGGTGGAACTTCGCAACAACGAGGATTGCAAAGTCCGAATCAAAACAGGCTTCAAGAAACTCTGGCAGAACCACAGCATGGCAGGACTATTCCCTACAATGTGGGGAATTGTTCACAAGCTTCTTCTCACGTTTCCGACTTCATATTTAGTGGAAACCGGATTTAGTGCGGCTACATTTCTGCACTCAGACAAGCGGAAAAGGCTGGACATGGTCAACAGAGGGGACTTGCGGCTTTATTTGTCTCTGCTGACTCCTCGCGTGAAAGAGCTGGTGAGCAAGCACCAACCTCAAGGATCGCATTAGTGAAGACTGCATGGGTTGGGCTCACAAATTTCTTAATTTAATTTTGTTAATAAAATTCAATATTTCAATAATAATTTTTGTTTGTATTAATTAATATTTTTAAATAAATTTAGAGGTAGAATTTATTACTTCTTGTTTTAATTACTGTGCCCAGGTTAACTAGTCCATAATCCATAGTCGTAGTCCATGACGTGTCCCTTCGCGATTTTATACAAAATCCAGTAAGTGGGCGCTAGGCGAAAAAAAGGTTGAGAACCACTGCTTTAAAGGAATAGTTATAAGTATCGTATTTTACTTTGTTTTTCGGCAAAGTTATGTAAATAGATACTTCCAATAAAAAGAAAAGTTTATGTAGTAATAGAAAGAAAAATCTGTATTTGTAAATTAGTGTATTTTCTTTTTTTTTTGCCAAACTATAAAATATGTTGAATACATAATTAATTATATTAATCATAAAAGAAAAAATATATGTTATACGAGGTGTGTCTCATAATTAATGAGAATGATTAGTTTTCAAGAGTTTTATTGAATGTATCTACAAATTAATATTGTTCCCTTCAAAGTATGTCCCTTGGGAATGCACACAGCGTCTTTAGTGAGTTTTCTATGCCTGGTAACAATTCTGGAAGTCTTGTTTCGTTAGGCTGTTTAGAACCTGTGTCGTGACTGACATGCGAGCTTTCTTCGGCCGCGGTGATGCAGGTATGTGCCACTCAGCGCTTTGTCGCTTTGTTTCTGAATCATATTCAAATACCCATGACTTATCACCTGATATCACTCTGTGCATGAAGTTGCGTTGGGTTGTTAAGCGATCCCGCAATTGTTTACTAATGGAGAAGCGATTTTCCTCTTGTTCATTAGACAAGTTCTTGGGCACCAGCTTTGCACAAATCTTCCGCATGCCTAGTTCATTTGTCACAATTCGATAAACAGTGTCCTCACGCATGCCGACCTCATGTGCCATCAACCTGAGTGTCAACCGTCTGCTAATGTAGAACGCATATTCGCCACGCTTTCATCGTGGACAGCAGTCCGGAGCAATGGTCATCTTCCATGGTTTCGCGGCAATCTTTGAAAGCCTTGTACCATCTGAAAACTTGTGCTGATAACAACGTAACATCTCCATATGTTGTTCTTACCATTTGTAGTGTCTCTGAAGCAGTTCCCTTTTTTAACGCAAAATTTAATTGCATATCGATGCTCGATATTTGCCTGCATTTTACATGTAACATGGTATTGGAATTTAACGGTAAATACGTGGGGCTCATGCCACTAACACTAGACTTAGTGGGCTGCGCCTGTTTTGGTTGCGTTCTTAGACATTCCACTCACATATAGTGGACCCCAGTCGGCTGCAGTCGTTGTCATATTTAGCGTAAACAATTCATTCTCATTACTTCTGAGACATACCTCGTACATGCTTTAATATTGTGTATAATTTTACCTACAACTAATGTTATCGTACAAACTTTTGAGTAACTGTTTATCATAATATGTACAAAAACAAACTTACACAGACTATGACATAATTATATAACTAAAATAAAAAGTTGAGCACAGTCAGCTTCCTTTTATTTTCAACGATGTGGGCTCCTTCCCTCACACATTCTATTAGAGTTGCCTTCTCCAGGTGTGTGATCTGCCCTTTTGTTCTAAGAAAACAAATATTACTTTTTAATAAAGTTCCTTCTTTTACTTTCTTATACGTAGTATAAGGAAGTATTGTGATGATGAAAATTTTCGACCTCGAGATTTTTGCAGATGTCCACGTTTTGAAGTCCTCTGATACCGAAAAAGTGGTTTTTAAAAAATGTCTGTGTGTCTGTGTGTCTGTCTGTGTGTGTGTGTGTGACCACGATAGAATAGAATAGAATAGAATAGCATTTATTCAATAATGTACATATAAATGTGTTGAACATGTCAGACATTGTAATCACAGTTTCAGGCAAGTAAATAAACAGAATATGGACAATATTTACATACAAGAAATATACAAAAAATACACATAACTAATTAGTCAGAGTCAAAGTTAATGCTTAAATACATACAATAAAATAGATAAAAACAATGTGTTAAAATTAGCGTGTTGCCTGGAAGTTATGATCAAAATAGTTTTGAAGGTCGTAATAGGCATTGTCGATAAGTATATCATGTATTTCCTGTTTGAAACATTTATTAGTTTTCTTTTTTAAGTTTTCGGGTAAATGATTATATACTTTACTTATTTGGACAACAGCACTTTTATAAACTATGTCCTTAGTAGTTTGTATGGGTACTAGGTATGCATTGCTTACTCCTCTCGTTTTATGAGGATGCTGAATTTCTTGGTTAGTAAACAGCCCATAGTTGGTTCTCACAAACATTGCACATTCCATTATATACATACTCGGTAAGGTAAGTATTTTTTTATTTTTAAATAACTGCCTACAAGATTCTGTTCTTAATAAACCGAACACACTCCGCAAACACGACTTCTGGAGTAAAAATATCCTGGTCCACTCAGCCGACCTCCCCCAAAACACTATGCCGAACCGTAAACGCGAATGTACGTAAGCGTAATATGCCGAAAGACTCGCCTCTTGATTCACCGACGTCGATATTGTCCTTAGTGCATAATTGAAGGATGATATTTTTGAAGCTAATACCTCCACATGTTTCTTCCAATTCAGTTGAGCGTCCATCCAGAGTCCAAGGAACCGCGCCTCACCGCTGGTTTCTAGTTGATGTCCTTGATGTACAATTGTTATTGGTTCCTTCTTGAAGTATGAAAATTGCAGAAGATTAGTTTTTTGTATGTTTAATTGTAAACAATTTTGTTTGAACCATTCCTCGAGATTTCCTAATGTAATTGCTATTTCCGTGCTAATTATATTTCGTTCTGATTTTAGAACTATTGTTGTATCATCTGCAAAAAGTATAGCTTTATGAGATGTCCTTTTAGGCAAGTCATTCACGTACACCAGGAACAGGAGAGGACCCAAAACCGACCCCTGCGGCACACCCCTCTCTATTGTTCTCCACTCCGACGCTATTCCGGAATTGGGATCAATTATACACTGTTGTCGACATTCAAGGTAGGACCCTATGAGTTTCAACGAAATGCCTCTAATGCCTATAAGTTCCAATTTTTGGTTTAGCACACTATAATTGATGCAATCAAAAGCCTTTTTTAGATCCATGAAGATTGCAACTGGGGTTTGGTCATTATTAATACCATCAATTATCTCTTCAAGTAATTGAAAAGTTGCACGGCCAAACCGCTGTAGATATCAATTCCAAATTTTGTATTTACGTGTATAATCGCCCTCTTGAGATCTGATTAGTTTTTCAGTAAAATCGGTAGACCGGAAGTAGCAGTTTACTTCAGCGCAAAAATCGAATTTTACGAATATTTCGTCAACTACTAAGTTTAAACAAATTTATAAAGAATTCATATATACTTAAAATTAAAATTGAGAATAATTTTATTTAAAAAGTTTTTCGAAATTCCTACCGGAAGTAGGTCTTTTACTCTTATCGAAAATCAGTTTTTTGCGAATATTTCGCAAGTCATGCTTTTTAGACAAGTACGTTACGAGTATAAAAGTATTTAAAACATAATTTTCAATATCTTTTGTATAAAAAAAATTTCAAAATTCAGACCGGAAGTACCACTTTTACTCTTATCGAATAGCGATTTTTTGCAAATATGTCGTAAGTTATGCATTCTATATATATTTATCAAGAGTACAAAAGTATTTAGAACTGGATTTGCAATATTTTTTGTATATATGAAATTTCAAAATTCGGACCGGAAGTAGCACTTTTAGTCTTAGCGAGAAGCACTTTTTTGATAATATCTTGCAAAGTATGCATTCTATAGCGATTTATTAAGCGAATGAAAGTACCTAGAATAGGATTTTGAATAAGTTTTGTATAAAAAAATTCTTAAAATTGTATAGTTTGAAACGCTCATACGTATAAGAAAGTCGTGTGGTGGCCACACCTCATTTTTTTAAACTAGTATTTATTACTTTCTTTATTTAAAATAACTTACATTGTTTACTGCCATTCCTCCTATTCCACGAAATAAAAATACTTTAAAATAACACTCGACAACGAAGACGCATTTGAATCTTAATTTGGCGCTAAACCAAAGATAGGTTAGATTTAACAGCTTTCTTACCTCTTAAACACGCTATAACACGGTACTAAAATTTAGTTAGCAACTAAGCTTAGTTGTCTATTAAAAACGTCTATTAATACGAAAATTTTTAGTAGCGACTTAATATGATGTTAGTGGCTACTAACTTTGTCTATTAATAAGGCTGTTTAAGTTTTGGACCAAAACATACTATTGAAATTACAGAGAAAGATAATTTGCCAATAGATTCAATTATCTCAAATGTAGAATCATACATAGAAAATAAAAATGAAAATGAAAAAAACCATATAAGATCAAAAATGTGTAATGTAATTTTAAATTATAAACAATCAAGTAATCCACACAAACAGTGTGTTGATTTTCCATCACGAAAAGATATTAAAGAAACACATAATTATTTAAAAGAAAATAGTAATTTAATTGTGATCAATGCTGATAAAAGCAATAAAACGGTAATAATGAAAAAAACAGACTATGAACAAAAAGTGGAACATTTAATGATGAAAACACACATGCAATATTGAAAAACAATCCTACCAATAAATATGAAAATGTTAATAACAACCTAATAAGTAAATGGGAAAATAAGAATTTGATTTCTCCCTCAATTGCGAAAAGTTTAAAAATTCACAATGCGCAATCTCCCAAAATATATGGTTTGCCTAAATTACATAAACCTAATGTGCCATTAAGACCTATTGTATCATGTATTCAGAGTCCATTCTACAATCTTTCAAAATTCTTAGCAAACATACTATCTAACATAACAGGTAAAAATGATTGATATATTAAAAATTCTTTTGATTTTAAACAATTTCTAGATTCAATAAGCATTAATAATGAACACATACTCATTTATTTATATGTTATATCTCTATATACAAATATTCCCCTAGACTTGGCAAGGGAAGTAATTAAAAAGAAATGGAATGATATTAAAAATTATACTAATTTGCCCATAGAAGACTTTATAGAAGCTATTGAATTAACATTGTCTACAACATATTTCCAATATAATAACAATTGGTATACACAAATAGAGGGAGTAGCGATGGGTGCACCAATTTCTAGTGTTGTTGCTCAATTAGTACTTGAACATGTTGAGGAATTAGTGTTAAAAGATTTAAATTTCAAACCAACCTTTTTTAAAAGATATGTGGGTGATTGCCTTACATTGATACCAGAGGATAAAATAGATTATATATCAAATGTTTTTAATTCTTTTAATTCAAAATTAAAATTTACTATTGAAGTAGAAAAAGATAATACTATAAATTTTCTTGATCTAACTGTAATCAAAAACAATAACAAAATTAAAACTAAGTGGTACAGTAAACCTACATCATCTGGACGATATATCAATTATAAAGCTAGTGTGCCACTCTGTTACAAAAGAAATGTTGTAACAGCTTTAGTTGATCGTGCCATATGCTTAACAAGCCCACAATATAGACCAGAAATATTAATAAAAGTTTATGCCATATTAGAACAAAATAATTATCCAAGATCATTTATTAAACGAATTATCAAACAAAGATTACACAAAATATATAATAAATTACAATGGGAAAATCGAAATAAACAAATACAAAAGGATATTACATATATTCCTGTTCCGTATATTGCTGGTCTATCCGAGAAATTAAATAATATCATTAAACCATATAATTTAAAATTGGCATATCGTAATAATAATAGTTTAAATCATCTATACATACTGCTATGATATTAGTACAATTATTATAGAGTTGCCACGATCTAGCTCATAAAACAAAATTCTCTCTCTCTCAGGTTCCCTCGGCGAGACTGTACAATGTTCACGTCAGGAATCGTGATCTTAGGAAACAGTATAAAAAAACAACAAATTACTTGAAGACAAAAAAATGAAATAAATAATTAATTATCTTTTCTAAAATCTTTAATAAAAATTGAAAACAGATCAAATATAATTTATTTATTACAAAAAAACAAAAAAAAAAAAAAAACTTTCATTAACAAATTCTCAAGAAAAAATCCTACCCACTAATTGACCAGATAGGATAAAAAAAACTTGTACTGACAAACGCGACAAAATTTACCTAATTAAATACTGAAAATTATTCACTAAGTTTATACAAAATAATAATTACTTAAAATAAATAAATTAAATACCTATAATTAAAATACATCAAATTATGGCAAACTGATATGGTAAAGAAAATTATCTATTTTAATAGCTTCTCAATAAATATAAAATATTTTCAAACACGTGCAAGAAAACAAAATGACGGATATGAGTCTACTTTTCTACAATATTAAAATTTTCTCTTATTATCATAAAGAATGCATTCTCTTACTTAAAAGTAAATACTTAACTTGTACATCAGCAATAAAACTAATTCACAAACTTGATTAAATCTTGGCTCCTTAAAAATGAAATTATAACAAATTTTATTCAAACAACATATCTTTAATACAACTGTACTTGACGGGAGACCAAAATTTAATGTCTTCATATATCACACGGCAGGACAAGTGAAAGTCACACATCCCCCTACCACGTCTAAAACTTCGCACATGTATAGGTACTATATTAATATCAAGTTGAAGAGCGTAAATAATCTTCAGGCATCTTTTCTTTTAAATTCAAATAACAAAATAAATATACACAGATTACCAAAAGACTACTATACCTCCCAAATTCTTAAACAGAAACCAAAATACAGTGTGTACCAAAACATTTGCTCCACAGAAAAATAAATTTGCAGTAAATCAATTTATTTAATTTTACTAATCCATGATATAAAAAAACCATAGCATATCTCCAAAATAACAATTTATTAAATCTGTGCAAAGCAAAGATTTCAGAAATTTTTATTTTCCGCACACAACATCTTACTATCTCTAATGTTTTCTCCAAATACAATATAATGTAAAAATTAAAACCCTTCTCCGCACACAGAATATAATTGTATAGTACCTCACAATCTTCTTAAGGATTGTTCAAATATGGATGAAGCATACTAATGTGATATCGTCCCTTCTTAATGCGTCCATCCATTGAATAGAGCTCATATGTGACGTTATTAAATATTCTTGTTACAATATACGGACCACAATAAGGAAGATCCAATTTAGCACACTTTTGTTGATTTCTTCTGGCAACCCTGTATCTTCTAACAATAACTGTATCACCAATATTAAACCTAGTTCCTTCTTTGATTTTTTCATTTTCTCGGCGCACATACATCTCCCCTTGCCTTTGTAGTCTTCCTCGAACAACATTATTTCTCTCTTCTAGATTATGAACAACTTCTCCATGCAAATCCCAGGGCCGACTAGGAGTCATTCCATTCATCAAAATCGCTGGACACTCTTCAGTAAGGGTATTGGGCGAATTGTTCATGGAATCTTCTATCTGTTGAACATACTGGACCCAGCCTACATGGTGTTCATGGGTTTTCATCCTCAAAAATTTGATTACCTCTTGAATATACCGCTCACATGGATTGGCACATGGATGGCGTATCGAAGAAAAACATACATTAATATTTTGTTCATTCAAAGCATTTATAAATCTATCATTAGTAAAATAACTAGCATTATCTGCTAAAATGCGTCTCATTTTTCCTTGATTTTGTACGAAGTTATTAATACATAAAAGTGCAATCTCAGAATTGTATTTTGTAGTGGGAAACAGCCTAACAAATTTAGTAAAAATATCCACCATAACAAATATATTTCTATACCCATAATCTCCTGGTATTAAATTTCCTAAGAAATCAATCGCTACTAAATCCAATTTATTATTCACTATTATACTTTTTATATCATGTTGCAATGTGCGATTTTTATGCTTTCCAAAATAACATTCATTACAATTCCTTACCACCCTTTTCGCTATACTTCTATCCTTAACAGCATAAAAAGCTTCTCTAAAAGTTAACCAAACTTTCCTAGTCCCAATATGTCCCAGTTCATTATGAATAATGGACATTGCTTGACGAGCATACATTTCATTTACAACCACATTATACTGATCACGAATCTGTTTTTTAATAAGCCCATCATGAAAAATATAATCTTTATAATTCCCCACATTTCTCAATTCCTCTTTAATATGATCAAAACATTCATCCTGCTGGACCTGATGGATCTCAACATAATCAAACATTCCCTCAGCAGCATATCTATTATAAGCATTTAACTCGACATGATTGAAGTTACTTTTTATATTGTAACTTCTTGTTAAAGCATCAGCGGTAACATTTAGAACACCTCTGATATGTCTAATTTGAAATGAATATTCTGATAACAACAATGACCATCTATATATTCGATTATTTGAAAATCTAGTTGACAAAAGTGACGTCAACGCCGCATGATCTGATTCTACAATAAATTTTTTAGCCAACAAATAAAAACGTAATTTATTTACAGTATGCACTACAGCAAGTAACTCTTTTTCTCCCACTGTATATCTTAATTCATATTTTTTTAATAGCCTTGAAATGAAACAAATAGGCTCTTCATTTCCCTCATCATCTAACTGAATTAAAACTCCACTTATAGCAGAATCACTAGCATCAACTCTTAATAAAAATTCTTTAGAAAAATCAGGCAGTACTAATAACAAACTATTATAAAATTCATTCTTAACCTTTTCAAAAGCATCTATTCTTTCTTTAGACCAAATAAATTTTTCATTCTTTCTTAATAATTCATACAATGGTGCACATAATTTTGCCAAATACGGAACAAATCTTTTATAATAACCCACAATACCAAGAAAACCTCTCAACATTTTCACATTCTTAGGTCTAGGATAATTTTTTATAACCTCCAGCCTAGAATCATCCACACTGACATATTTTAAACTTAAATTATATCCAAGGAATTTAATTTCCTCTTTAAAAAACTCACATTTCTTAATATTAATTTTTAAACCATTATTTGCTAATACCTCTATAACCTTCCTTAAATGTTCCATGTGTTCTTCAATTGTCTTGCTAAATATTAATATATCATCTATATAATGGGATACAAACGATTCATAAGGTTCTAAAATTTGTTGCATTGCTCTAATTAAAGCAGCAGACGAGCTACTTAGTCCATATGGTACCACTTTAAATTGGTATACAGCTCCATCTACCATAAAACCACAATATTTTCTACTCTTTCTTTCTAAAGGCACCAACCAAAAAGAACTTTTTAGATCCAACTTAGTATAAATCCTAGCGTCGTTGCACTTAGATAATAACGTTTCCACAGTTACAGGAGTCTCAAATTGCATCTTGGTACGATCATTCAACCTTCTGGCGTCCAAACATAAGCGAATATCTGCACACTTCTTTTGAACCACCACCAGCGGATTGACATACCTCGTGACACCTCTCTCAATAACACCATCTCGCAACATCTTTCTTATTTCTTCTCTCACCTTCTCTTGCATATTTTTGGGAATTGGATAATTTTTAATTTTAAATGGTCTCGACTCATCTACTTCTAATGAATGTACATAATTTTTAGCAATACAGGGAAATTTATCTACCAAGGAAATATTCTTCTTTATCATATCTTTGACATTTTCTTTATATTTTTCTTCAACATTAATTTCAAGTAAATCTACATCTGCAGGCACCTCGATACACATATTATTGGACTCTATTTCTTTAACCTCTTCAACCTCTTCATAAATTTCACCATTTATACTATTTATAACTTCTTTTACTTCATATACCATTTCCATATTATTTATAACCTTTTCATTTTCTTCATCTTCTTCATCCTGCTGAAACCAAGAAACTACTTGATTCTCCACCACCATACATTTTCTCTCAATGTCTATTACTGCCTTTATTTTCTCTAACAGGTCCATTCCAATAATACCATCTCTTTGTAAACCTTTGACTGACATAAATTCTCCCAAAAACTTATTATCTTCTACCATAAATTCAACTACATAAATTTTATTTACCATTGCTATTATCTTTTTCGTCGCAGACACAATTGTAATTTTTCTTGTAGGTATATATTTACCTGCATTCATACTTTCTAATTTTTTTATTATTTGATCATCCAAGATTGAAATTTCACTCCCCGTATCAACTAAACAATTTACTTTCACTCCTCCCATAGTAACTTTTATATGTGGCAACATCTTATTATCTAAACTATCTGAATCATTATCTCTCATTGCATTCATACTAATTATCTCTTTGGTTGGCCTATCTAAAAATCCTGACACTTTGCCTTTTCCTCTCTCTCTACATTTTCTCTACTATTTTCTTTTTTAGTACCATTATATGAAAAATTTTTATTTACTCTTTCATTCTGTATATAATTACGATTTATATTTTCCTCTCTTAATTGACCTGCTCTATCATTCTCTCTATTCATATTTACATTTCTATTTTCTACCTGTGATCTCACAAATCTATTTGTCATGTTATAATTGTGTGAATTTCTTTCTCTATCATTAAAATTTCTTTGCTCTCTATATCTTATACCATTTCTATCATATTTTAACATATTACAACTTTGAAATCTATTTCCATACTCAGCATCATCTAATCTCCTCAATAATTCTATAAATTGACTAATGGTCTTTATATTTTGTATGGCCACTGCCTGACTTACTTCAAAATCAAAATGACATGCTAATTGTGTAACCAAATCAATTTCTAGCATAGCAGGAGTTAAATATTTTAAAATTGAATATTTTTTTATTATATATGTCTCACGATTATCTGAACCACTGAATTACCAAATAATAAATCTTTTCTCACCCTCATTTGTGCCATCTGTCCCCAATACTGCTGTGTGAATCTCTTTTCAAAATCCTCGAACGTCATCACCTCATCAGAAATCATGTCCCACCAGATAAGAGCATCGTCCTTCAAACAATTTCTCACCATCTGCAGCTTTCTACCATCTCCTAGAACATTCTCCAAACACACCTTCAAATTCTTCAGAAAACCCATCGGATTTATTGATGTTGATCCATAAAACTTAGGCAAAGCATCATCTGCTACTGGCATCGGAATATATTTTATTATTTCACCATTTCCACGAATTTGTTCATTTTTTATTGCTGTTATCTTCTCTTCCACCTTTTCCATTTCTTTTTCATTTAATACATTTCTCTGTAGCACTTTTATGCATTTATCTTCAATAATATTTATTCTTTCTAACATTTCTTCTTTCATTACATCAACTTTAATTTTTAATTCTTCAATATCTTGTTTATTTTCTTCTATTTTCTTTATTTGACCATCCACCTGTCCAAACTTTGCCATAAATACCTCAAAACTTCTTTGCATCCTTTCTTCCATCTTGTCCATTCTTTCTCCCATTTTCAATATCATTTCCATCAACATTTTATTTTCTCCTTCTTCTTTTTTCTTTAAGATAGACTCCATACCCTGACTCTGCTCCTGCGACTCATCACTCTCATACCCTGCTGGTTGCCTCCATTCCATTTTCTTTTCTCCCTCCATTTTGTTTAACACATCCAAATTTTGTTGAGCGCCTTGTAAATTTCTGCTTCCTTCCATTTTCAAACCACGTTGTTTCAGCCAAATTAATTGCTTTTCTGCCAGACGTTAGTTGCCGCCAGAATAATTGCTTTTCTGCTCCACGTTGGTTCAGCCAATTTAATTGTGCTATGATATTAGTACAATTATTATAGAGTTGCCACGATCTAGCTCATAAAACAAAATTCTCTCTCTCTCAGGTTCCCTCGGCGAGACTGTACAATGTTCACGTCAGGAATCGTGATCTTAGGAAACAGTATAAAAAAACAACAAATTACTTGAAGACAAAAAAATGAAATAAATAATTAATTATCTTTTCTAAAATCTTTAATAAAAATTGAAAACAGATCAAATATAATTTATTTATTACAAAAAAACAAAAAAAAAAAAAAAAACTTTCATTAACAAATTCTCAAGAAAAAATCCTACCCACTAATTGACCAGATAGGATAAAAAAAACTTGTACTGACAAACGCGACAAAATTTACCTAATTAAATACTGAAAATTATTCACTAAGTTTATACAAAATAATAATTACTTAAAATAAATAAATTAAATACCTATAATTAAAATACATCAAATTATGGCAAACTGATATGGTAAAGAAAATTATCTATTTTAATAGCTTCTCAATAAATATAAAATATTTTCAAACACGTGCAAGAAAACAAAATGACGGATATGAGTCTACTTTTCTACAATATTAAAATTTTCTCTTATTATCATAAAGAATGCATTCTCTTACTTAAAAGTAAATACTTAACTTGTACATCAGCAATAAAACTAATTCACAAACTTGATTAAATCTTGGCTCCTTAAAAATGAAATTATAACAAATTTTATTCAAACAACATATCTTTAATACAACTGTACTTGACGGGAGACCAAAATTTAATGTCTTCATATATCACACGGCAGGACAAGTGAAAGTCACACATCCCCCTACCACGTCTAAAACTTCGCACATGTATAGGTACTATATTAATATCAAGTTGAAGAGCGTAAATAATCTTCAGGCATCTTTTTTTTTAAATTCAAATAACAAAATAAATATACACAGATTACCAAAAGACTACTATACCTCCCAAATTCTTAAACAGAAACCAAAATACAGTGTGTACCAAAACATTTGCTCCACAGAAAAATAAATTTGCAGTAAATCAATTTATTTAATTTTACTAATCCATGATATAAAAAAACCATAGCAATACGTTTAAAAGATCCTATTCCAAAATTAAAACGATCACATGTTGTATATAGCATTCCATGTAATGATTGTAATAAAATATATATTGGTCAAACTCAGCAATACCTGGAGGAAAGATTAAAACCGAAAACAATGCCAAAGTAAGAAATTTTCTTGAGATGATTGAGATAAAACGAAACAACAATACAGTTAATGATAGGAATGAAATTGATGGTTTATCAAAAATCTATTTTCATATTTTATAACGTAAACATATTAATATATGTAATATATTTATAGTGTGTTTAGACAAATTTTCAAAATGACATTTATTTCTAAATTTGATTATTGACAGTTTTTCAAAAGAGATTAGTTTGATTTTATTTATGAATGATGGAGCATTAACAAAATTATTGAAAAGTATACTTTGTTGTATTGAAAATACCTTGTAGGGTGTTATGAGTGCCCAATAGCATGAAACAATAAATTTAAAGGTAAGTTTCAAAGGCATAGATGTGATACGTTTCTGTATTTAATTAAAATTTGTATTTATCTTTACAGTTTTACTGACGAAGACAATAAAGAATTGTCGAAACGTTTAAAACTGTGTATTATTAAGTTATTTAAGGTCGCTAACACCAAGAAAAAGTTATATATTTTATTATAAACGACCAAGAATTAGTTTTATTTATTTATTTATATATACAGTATGTCCACGGATCGAGTTCCAAAGAGGAAAAACTTTTTTATTTTGCATTTTACATGAAAAATGTATTCTTGATAAAAGTTTTTGCATGTCTCGAAACGGCCAAATCAGTTTTAACCTTTTCAAAATTTCTTTTAGTTTAAGATAAAAATCGAAAAATTGGTCGTTTTATTTGAAAATTTTTTAAAGTCCCAGAAATTAAGTTGCGTTGTCATGGTAATTATCCATATTTAATTATCTAATTAACTGTCAGTTAGAGAAATCAACCATAATAGTTGAAAATGTTGTCAAAAGACCAACGAATTTACCTAATTCAATGCTATGGCAAAGGTAATAAAGCGATCCGTCTAGTTGTCGAAGAATTTAATCAAAAGTCTCCGGATATTTACATCTCAAATAGAGGTGCACGAGCATTGGTCAAAAAATTCCTATCCACTGGTTCCATACTGGATGTAAAGAAAAAAAATATAACACGCGATGATGACGACGCCGCCACTCTTCTTGTAATGGATTCAGTACGGAACTATCCCAAACTTTCTTTGCGGCGCAGATCAGTCCATCTGGGAATTAGTAAATCGCTCATTCAACAGATTTTGAAACAAATGAAGTTCCATCCCTACAAGCCCATTTTTAATCATGCATTAGAACCCGGAGATCCTGCGAAACGTTTGTATTTTTGTCTGTGGATGGGCGCTCAAATTATGGATAATCAATACTTTTACCGAAATATTATTTTTTCTGATGAGGCCACGTTTTCTACTAATGGTACTGTTGCATCTCAACATGTGAGATATTGGAGCGATTACAATCCGAATTTTCGCATGCCTCACAATCGACAATATTCGGCAAAAGTTAATGTGTGGTGTGCAATTTCTTACCATGGTATCATTGGACCATATTTTTTTGATAATACTGTCAATCAGCATACGTACTTGGATATGCTGCAAAATTTTGTTGATGAACGTTTGGGCGATCTACCGATTAATTACCTCGCAAGGTGTTATTTCCAACAAGATGGTTGTCCGGCTCATTATGCTAGGATTGTTGTTGAATGGTTAAATCAACAATTTGGACAGAATTGGATAGGTCGAAATGGTCCCGTGATATGGCCACCAAGGAGCCCTGATTTAACAATGGCTGATTTTTATCTTTGGGGTCGTTTGAAGCAAATAGTTTATGCAAATAATCTTCCTCCGAACGTAGAAGATTTAAAGGAGAGGATTAGAGACGCTGTGACGTCTTTAACTCTCGAAGAAATTCGAAGAAGTTATAGAGAATTGCGCCGACGGCTAGAATTGTGCGTTGAAAAGGGCGGTGAATGGATTGAGTAAAATAGTTATTAGTTATATCATTTTTGTTTTTGAGTTTATGAAAAAATTTTCAAATAAAACGACCAATTTTTCGATTTTTATCTTAAACTAAAAGAAATTTTGAAAAGGTTAAAACTGACTTGGCCGTTTCGAGACATGCAAAAACTTTTATCAAGAATACATTTTTCTTGTAAAATGCAAAATAAAAAAGTTTTTCCTCTTTGGAACTCGATCCGTGGACATACTGTATATATATAAATAATTCTAAATTTTTCTTGACCTTATTCACATATTCATGTGCATATATATATATATATATATATATATATATATATATATGTTGTCACTGGATTCCGGGTTTTCTTCCGCGTTTCCACTGCTTGGTCTTTGGAAAGACCGATGCTGGTTTCTTGACGACGTTTCGGCAAAATCACACTTGCCATCTTTAGGTCTGCGATAACTGTCTGCTTCTGCTTCTTGTTATTCGTAAACTGACGTTTTCGGGATTCGGATGGTGGTTATATACTCCGTTAGCGTTTGGGCTGGTTGCCCTTGGATGAGTGTGGGCATGGTTCCGTGTCGTTGGGCTCGTGTTTGGAGTATGTCGGCTGGTTTGCGATGTAGATGTATTAGTTTGATGTTTTTTGTTGATATCTGATCTTGTTAGTGCTGGTTTCCATGCTGTTGGTAACCTCTGGGTATCATCTCGTGAATTCAGATTGTTCGGATGTTTTTCAATTTCGATGGCTTCCCTGATGATTCTGGTTTTAGTATGTTCGATGTTCGCTAATAGCTTGGTGTTACTGAAGTCTATCGTGTGGGATGTTTCTTTTACATGTTGAGCCAGGGATGAAGTTTTCTCGTCTTTTCTTACGGAATTTTTGTGTTCGTCTCTTCTTGCGTTTACCCTTCTGTTCGTTTGTCCAATGTAAGTTTTTTCACAGTTGAGGCACGGAATTTCATAAACTCCTTGGTTTTCTAAAGGTATTTTTGTTTTAGGGTTTCGAAGGACTGTACTGATTTTTCTGTCTGCTTTGAATGTTGTTTCAATGTTGTGTCTTCGTAGGATTTTGGATATTATATCGGTGGTGCTTTTAACATAGGGTAAGTAGGTTTTGGCAGTTGGTGTGGATTTTTTTTTATTAATAGATTTATTCTAAATTTGAGTTTGGCATCAATTTCTGCTTCGATCAAGATGAAAATTAACCAAAAAAATAATAAATAAAAAATTCAAAAGTGGGGTTATTTCTCAAAATATCGAAAAAAGTTATTAGAAAAAGTTTTTCTAAAAACAATTTTTAGCCCATATGCAAAATTTCAGCTGCATAAGATAATTTAGATTTTTTGCCAATTTTTTTGTAAATTGCACCACTGTTGCGAAATAAGACAACACAACCTACATAAAACTTCTTAGTTTTAATAATGCTTTATTCCAGACACATTTTCTTTAAGGCAGCGCCATATTCAACCTGTCTTTTTCTACAAAATCCAAATAGGGCTATTAAAATTTGGTCACATTTGATGCAAAGTTTATTTGTTTTTGACCCTGTATAAGGTAACTTCATAAAATAACTATTTTTGAAAATGTAGTTTGTGTCTAAAGTTAATACACTTTAATATTAAGAAAATAGTTTAATTGAAAAGTCAAATTTTCTAATAAAATAATCATAATACATTATAAAAATGAAACGCATTTAAAATTCCACATTGTCAATTAATAACAATATGGATTTTTGGTATTTGAATATTAAATAAAATATAATTTGAAAAACCTAAAAATTAAAATTACATTTCTGTGTGCCTCCCATTGCGTTCAATACAAACAATTGTTCTTCTTGATACATCTTTAATGGAGTTTCTGATACTAAGGGGCCTTATTTCTAAAATACAGTTTCGAATCACCGTTTCCAAAAGATCAACATTACGGAAAGGTTTTTCTTTGTAAACTTTTTGTTTTAGGTAACCCCACAAGAAAAAATCAAGTGGGGTTAAATCTGGAGACCTAGCCGGCCAGTATTGCTCCATATTACGCCCAATTACTTTGCCCCTAAATATTTCCAAGAGGCGTTCTTGAACCCGTCTTGTAGTATGGATGGGAGCACCGTCACACTGGTACCACAAATTATGCCTTATTTCAATAGGTATATTGTCCAAAACTTCAATGACCTCGGTGTTAAGGAAGCGTAGGTATTCTTCAGAATTTAAATTGCCTCTAAAAAAATAAGGCCCAACAACTTGATCGTTTAAAATACCGCACCACACATTAGTTTTGAATACTGGTCCTTGCATTCTATTATAAAATTTGGATTTTCTTGAGCCCACCATCTACAATTTTGAGAGCTAACAACGCCGTTTGAAGTGAAAGTGGCCTCGTCGGTCCATAAAACGTGAAACGGAAAGGACACATTTTCTTCTTTTTCCCCCTGGTACCAAAAAGAGAATCCCAAACGTATGTCAAAATCTTGTTCCTTAAGAGTATTTATAAATTTAGGTTTATACAGCTTAAATTTATTTTTGTGCAAAATATTCCTTACACTCTCTCTTTGAACGTCAGTTCTGCGAGAAACATGTCTAATACTAGTTTGACCATGTTCCACAATATCTAGGCAAACATTTAATTGGACTTCTTCACTATGTTTTATAGGATTGTGAGGTTTTTTAAATGAACTTTCCACCGAACCAGTTGATTTAAATTTCACCATAATCCTACTCATAGTAGATTGTTGCACATTTTTGCCTGGATGCCTTTCATTAAAAATGTTGGTCGCCACACGATGACTTGTGTTTTCACCACATATTAATACAATTTCAATTCTTTCCTGTACAGTTAACATTTTTTTATTTAATACGCAATATTAATTAAAAGCCACTATGACAAACAGAAAGCGATTTGACTGTCATTAATAAAGCAAGGGCTTGTTGATCTTTTTTATCATTTGTTTTGCGGCCAACTTGTGTTTGGTGCATCATCGTAAGGTACAAAACTAGTTAATTTTTTGGAAACTAAACTTAAATAATAAAAGACTATTTTTACTTTTTATAACATAGCTCCATAACAAATTTTAATAAAGGGGTTTTAAATTAAATCATTGAAACTAGTCAAACTTACGTAAAGTTAAACGAAAATTTATTTTCCACTTAATGCAGACTTTACTTGTGACGCTGTGTACTTGTCTGTATTAATATTAATGTGTATTACTTTTAGACACAAACTACATTTTCAAAAATAGTTATTTTATGAAGTTACTTAATACAGGGTCAAAAACAAATAAACTTTGCATCACATGTGACCAAATTTTAAGAGCCCTATTTGGATTTTGTAGAAAAACACACATTGAATATGGCGCTGCCTTAAAGAAAATGTGTCTGGAATAAAGCATTGTTAAAACTAAGAAGTTTTATGTAGGTTGCGTTGTCTTATTTCGCAACAGTGGTGCAATTTACAAAAAAAAATGGCAAAAAATCTAAATTATCTTATGCAGCTGAAATTTTGCATATGGGCTAAAAATTGTTTTTAGAAAAAATTTTTCTAATAACTTTTTTCGATATTTTGAGAAATAACCCCACTTTTGAATTTTTTTTGGAAAAAAATTTAAATTTGACAGATAATGCGAATCACGTGACTATTATTTTTTTGGTTAATTTTCAACTTGATCGAAGCAGAAATTGAAGCCAAACTCAAATGTAGAATAAATCTATTAATAAAAAAAAATCCCATATGATGTGGACTTCACTGGTCACACTGTGGTAGGTATGTATAATTACTGACTTAGAAGGTCAGAATGTATGGGCTGGGTAATTAAAATACTGTATTTGTGGCTGGTGACACCAAACTAATACTTCTACATCGCAAACCAGCCGTCACACTCCAAACACGAGCCCAACGACACGGAACCATGCACAAACTCGTCCAAGGGCAACCAACCGAAACGCTAACGAAGTATATAACCACCATCCGAATCCCGAAAACGTCAGTTTACGAATAACAAGAAGCAGAAGCAGACAGTTATCGCAGACTTGAAGATGGCAAGTGTGATTTTGGCGAAACGTCGTCAAAAAACCAGCATCGGTCTTTCCAAAGACCAAGCAGTGGAAACGCGGAAGAAAACCCGGAATCCAGTGACAACACATACTACTACCCGCGGAAACCTGAAAGAGAACGCTAACACCAAGAAAAAGTTATATATATATATATGTTCTCTTTCAGGTTTCCGCGGGTAGTAGTATGTGTTGTCACTGGATTCCGGGTTTTCTTCCGCGTTTCCACTGCTTGGTCTTTGGAAAGACCGATGCTGGTTTCTTGACGACGTTTCGGCAAAATCACACTTGCCATCTTTAGGTCTGCGATAACTGTCTGCTTCTGCTTCTTGTTATTCGTAAACTGACGTTTTCGGGATTCGGATGGTGGTTATATACTCCGTTAGCGTTTGGGTTGGTTGCCCTTGGATGAGTGTGGGCATGGTTCCGTGTCGTTGGGCTCGTGTTTGGAGTATGTCGGCTGGTTTGCGATGTAGATGTATTAGTTTGATGTTTTTTGTTGATATCTGATCTTGTTAGTGCTGGTTTCCATGCTGTTGGTAACCTCTGGGTATCATCTCGTGAATTCAGATTGTTCGGATGTTTTTCAATTTCGATGGCTTCCCTGATGATTCTGGTTTTAGTATGTTCGATGTTCGCTAATAGCTTGGTGTTACTGAAGTCTATCGTGTGGGATGTTTCTTTTACATGTTGAGCCAGGGATGAAGTTTTCTCGTCTTTTCTTACGGAATTTTTGTGTTCGTCTCTTCTTGCGTTTACCCTTCTGTTCGTTTGTCCAATGTAAGTTTTTTCACAGTTGAGGCACGGAATTTCATAAACTCCTTGGTTTTCTAAAGGTATTTTTGTTTTAGGGTTTCGAAGGACTGTACTGATTTTTCTGTCTGCTTTGAATGTTGTTTCAATGTTGTGTCTTCGTAGGATTTTGGATATTATATCGGTGGTGCCTTTAACATAGGGTAAGTAGGTTTTGGCAGTTGGTGTGGATTTTTTTTTATTAATAGATTTATTCTAAATTTGAGTTTGGCATCAATTTCTGCTTCGATCAAGATGAAAATTAACCAAAAAAATAATAAATAAAAAATTCAAAAGTGGGGTTATTTCTCAAAATATCGAAAAAAGTTATTAGAAAAAGTTTTTCTAAAAACAATTTTTAGCCCATATGCAAAATTTCAGCTGCATAAGATAATTTAGATTTTTTGCCAATTTTTTTGTAAATTGCACCACTGTTGCGAAATAAGACAACACAACCTACATAAAACTTCTTAGTTTTAACAATGCTTTATTCCAGACACATTTTCTTTAAGGCAGCGCCATATTCAACCTGTCTTTTTCTACAAAATCCAAATAGGGCTATTAAAATTTGGTCACATTTGATGCAAAGTTTATTTGTTTTTGACCCTGTATAAGGTAACTTCATAAAATAACTATTTTTGAAAATGTAGTTTGTGTCTAAAGTTAATACACTTTAATATTAAGAAAATAGTTTAATTGAAAAGTCAAATTTTCTAATAAAATAATCATAATACATTATAAAAATGAAACGCATTTAAAATTCCACATTGTCAATTAATAACAATATGTATTTTTGGTATTTGAATATTAAATAAAATATAATTTGAAAAACCTAAAAATTAAAATTACATTTCTGTGTGCCTCCCATTGCGTTCAATACAAACAATTGTTCTTCTTGATACATCTTTAATGGAGTTTCTGATACTAAGGGGCCTTATTTCTAAAATACAGTTTCGAATCACCGTTTCCAAAAGATCAACATTACGGAAAGGTTTTTCTTTGTAAACTTTTTGTTTTAGGTAACCCCACAAGAAAAAATCAAGTGGGGTTAAATCCGGAGACCTAGCCGGCCAGTATTGCTCCATATTACGCCCAATTACTTTGCCCCTAAATATTTCCAAGAGGCGTTCTTGAACCCGTCTTGTAGTATGGATGGGAGCACCGTCACACTGGTACCACAAATTATGCCTTATTTCAATAGGTATATTGTCCAAAACTTCAATGACCTCGGTGTTAAGGAAGCGTAGGTATTCTTCAGAATTTAAATTGCCTCTAAAAAAATAAGGCCCAACAACTTGATCGTTTAAAATACCGCACCACACATTAGTTTTGAATACTGGTCCTTGCATTCTATTATAAAATTTGGATTTTCTTGAGCCCACCATCTACAATTTTGAGAGCTAACAACGCCGTTTGAAGTGAAAGTGGCCTCGTCGGTCCATAAAACGTGAAACGGAAAGGACACATTTTCTTCTTTTTCCCCCTGGTACCAAAAAGAGAATCCCAAACGTATGTCAAAATCTTGTTCCTTAAGAGTATTTATAAATTTAGGTTTATACAGCTTAAATTTATTTTTGTGCAAAATATTCCTTACACTCTCTCTTTGAACGTCAGTTCTGCGAGAAACATGTCTAATACTAGTTTGACCATGTTCCACAATATCTAGGCAAACATTTAATTGGACTTCTTCACTATGTTTTATAGGATTGTGAGGTTTTTTAAATGAACTTTCCACCGAACCAGTTGATTTAAATTTCACCATAATCCTACTCATAGTAGATTGTTGCACATTTTTGCCTGGATGCCTTTCATTAAAAATGTTGGCCGCCACACGATGACTTGTGTTTTCACCACATATTAATACAATTTCAATTCTTTCCTGTACAGTTAACATTTTTTTATTTAATACGCAATATTAATTAAAAGCCACTATGACAAACAGAAAGCGATTTGACTGTCATTAATAAAGCAAGGGCTTGTTGATCTTTTTTATCATTTGTTTTGCGGCCAACTTGTGTTTGGTGCATCATCGTAAGGTACAAAACTAGTTAATTTTTTGGAAACTAAACTTAAATAATAAAAGACTATTTTTACTTTTTATAACATAGCTCCATAACAAATTTTAATAAAGGGGTTTTAAATTAAATCATTGAAACTAGTCAAACTTACGTAAAGTTAAACGAAAATTTATTTTCCACTTAATGCAGACTTTACTTGTGACGCTGTGTACTTGTCTGTATTAATATTAATGTGTATTACTTTTAGACACAAACTACATTTTCAAAAATAGTTATTTTATGAAGTTACTTAATACAGGGTCAAAAACAAATAAACTTTGCATCACATGTGACCAAATTTTAAGAGCCCTATTTGGATTTTGTAGAAAAACACACATTGAATATGGCGCTGCCTTAAAGAAAATGTGTCTGGAATAAAGCATTGTTAAAACTAAGAAGTTTTATGTAGGTTGCGTTGTCTTATTTCGCAACAGTGGTGCAATTTACAAAAAAAAATGGCAAAAAATCTAAATTATCTTATGCAGCTGAAATTTTGCATATGGGCTAAAAATTGTTTTTAGAAAAAAATTTTCTAATAACTTTTTTCGATATTTTGAGAAATAACCCCACTTTTGAATTTTTTTTGGAAAAAAATTTAAATTTGACAGATAATGCGAATCACGTGACTATTATTTTTTTGGTTAATTTTCAACTTGATCGAAGCAGAAATTGAAGCCAAACTCAAATGTAGAATAAATCTATTAATAAAAAAAAATCCCATATGATGTGGACTTCACTGGTCACACTGTGGTAGGTATGTATAATTACTGACTTAGAAGGTCAGAATGTATGGGCTGGGTAATTAAAATACTGTATTTGTGGCTGGTGACACCAAACTAATACTTCTACATCGCAAACCAGCCGTCACACTCCAAACACGAGCCCAACGACACGGAACCATGCACAAACTCGTCCAAGGGCAACCAACCGAAACGCTAACGAAGTATATAACCACCATCCGAATCCCGAAAACGTCAGTTTACGAATAACAAGAAGCAGACTTGAAGATGGCAAGTGTGATTTTGCCGAAACGTCGTCAAAAAACCAGCATCGGTCTTTCCAAAGACCAAGCAGTGGAAACGCGGAAGAAAACCCGGAATCCAGTGACAACACATACTACTACCCGCGGAAACCTGAAAGAGAACATATATATATATATAACTTTTTCTTGGTGTTAGCGTTCTCTTTCAGGTTTCCGCGGGTAGTAGTATGTGTTGTCACTGGATTCCGGGTTTTCTTCCGCGTTTCCACTGCTTGGTCTTTGGAAAGACCGATGCTGGTTTTTTGACGACGTTTCGGCAAAATCACACTTGCCATCTTCAAGTCTGCGATAACTGTCTGCTTCTGCTTCTTGTTATTCGTAAACTGACGTTTTCGGGATTCGGATGGTGGTTATATACTTCGTTAGCGTTTCGGTTGGTTGCCCTTGGACGAGTTTGTGCATGGTTCCGTGTCGTTGGGCTCGTGTTTGGAGTGTGACGGCTGGTTTGCGATGTAGAAGTATTAGTTTGGTGTCACCAGCCACAAATACAGTATTTTAATTACCCAGCCCATACATTCTGACCTTCTAAGTCAGTAATTATACATACCTATATATATACAGTGTGACCAGTGAAGTCCACATCATATGGGATTTTTTTTTATTAATAGATTTATTCTACATTTGAGTTTGGCTTCAATTTCTGCTTCGATCAAGTTGAAAATTAACCAAAAAAATAATAGTCACGTGATTCGCATTATCTGTCAAATTTAAATTTTTTTCCAAAAAAAATTCAAAAGTGGGGTTATTTCTCAAAATATCGAAAAAAGTTATTAGAAAAATTTTTTCTAAAAACAATTTTTAGCCCATATGCAAAATTTCAGCTGCATAAGATAATTTAGATTTTTTGCCATTTTTTTTTGTAAATTGCACCACTGTTGCGAAATAAGACAACGCAACCTACATAAAACTTCTTAGTTTTAACAATGCTTTATTCCAGACACATTTTCTTTAAGGCAGCGCCATATTCAATGTGTGTTTTTCTACAAAATCCAAATAGGGCTCTTAAAATTTGGTCACATGTGATGCAAAGTTTATTTGTTTTTGACCCTGTATTAAGTAACTTCATAAAATAACTATTTTTGAAAATGTAGTTTGTGTCTAAAAGTAATACACATTAATATTAATACAGACAAGTACACAGCGTCACAAGTAAAGTCTGCATTAAGTGGAAAATAAATTTTCGTTTAACTTTACGTAAGTTTGACTAGTTTCAATGATTTAATTTAAAACCCCTTTATTAAACTTTGTTATGGAGCTATGTTATAAAAAGTAAAAATAGTCTTTTATTATTTAAGTTTAGTTTCCAAAAAATTAACTAGTTTTGTACCTTACGATGATGCACCAAACACAAGTTGGCCGCAAAACAAATGATAAAAAAGATCAACAAGCCCTTGCTTTATTAATGACAGTCAAATCGCTTTCTGTTTGTCATAGTGGCTTTTAATTAATATTGCGTATTAAATAAAAAAATGTTAACTGTACAGGAAAGAATTGAAATTGTATTAATATGTGGTGAAAACACAAGTCATCGTGTGGCGGCCAACATTTTTAATGAAAGGCATCCAGGCAAAAATGTGCAACAATCTACTGTGAGTAGGATTATGGTGAAATTTAAATCAACTGGTTCGGTGGAAAGTTCATTTAAAAAACCTCACAATCCTATAAAACATAGTGAAGAAGTCCAATTAAATGTTTGCCTAGATATTGTGGAACATGGTCAAACTAGTATTAGACATGTTTCTCGCAGAACTGACGTTCAAAGAGAGAGTGTAAGGAATATTTTGCACAAAAATAAATTTAAGCTGTATAAACCTAAATTTATAAATACTCTTAAGGAACAAGATTTTGACATACGTTTGGGATTCTCTTTTTGGTACCAGGGGGAAAAAGAAGAAAATGTGTCCTTTCCGTTTCACGTTTTATGGACCGACGAGGCCACTTTCACTTCAAACGGCGTTGTTAGCTCTCAAAATTGTAGATGGTGGGCTCAAGAAAATCCAAATTTTATAATAGAATGCAAGGACCAGTATTCAAAACTAATGTGTGGTGCGGTATTTTAAACGATCAAGTTGTTGGGCCTTATTTTTTTAGAGGCAATTTAAATTCTGAAGAATACCTACGCTTCCTTAACACCGAGGTCATTGAAGTTTTGGACAATATGCCTATTGAAATAAGGCATAATTTGTGGTACCAGTGTGACGGTGCTCCCATCCATACTACAAGACGGGTTCAAGAACGCCTCTTGGAAATATTTAGGGGCAAAGTAATTGGGCGTAATATGGAGCAATACTGGCCGGCTAGGTCTCCGGATTTAACCCCACTTGATTTTTTCTTGTGGGGTTACCTAAAACAAAAAGTTTACAAAGAAAAACCTTTCCGTAATGTTGATCTTTTGGAAACGGTGATTCGAAACTGTATTTTAGAAATAAGGCCCCTTAGTATCAGAAACTCCATTAAAGATGTATCAAGAAGAACAATTGTTTGTATTGAACGCAATGGGAGGCACACAGAAATGTAATTTTAATTTTTAGGTTTTTCAAATTATATTTTATTTAATATTCAAATACCAAAAATACATATTGTTATTAATTGACAAGGTGGAATTTTAAATGCGTTTCATTTTTATAATGTATTATGATTATTTTATTAGAAAATTTGACTTTTCAATTAAACTATTTTCTTAATATTAAAGTGTATTACTTTTAGACACAAACTACATTTTCAAAAATAGTTATTTTATGAAGTTACCTTATACAGGGTCAAAAACAAATAAACTTTGCATCAAATGTGACCAAATTTTAATAGCCCTATTTGGATTTTGTAGAAAAAGACAGGTTGAACAGTGGCGGCCCGTGATTTTTTGGGACGGGAGGGCACCGGGTGGGGGGGGGGCTGAGTGTTTAATTTCAAAAATTAAGTACAGACAAAAAAATAAACTCAATATGTTATATAATTAATTTGTTTGAAAATAAAATCCATTCGCCGTTCCTTACGATTAGCAAAATGATTAATAACTAATTCATTGAAGTTTGGTGTTCATGAGTTTATCTTTATTATAAAATTCATCTAGATATTTTTGGTTTGCTGTAAAATTGTCAAATTGTATTGTATATTTAAAACATGTGTTCCTAGTTGCTTTAACAAGATGTGATACATCAAAAGAATAAAATATTTTATGTTCTAAGTAAAAGTATGGTGATTCTGGAGTAACTCCTTTTTCTTTTGAATACTTACAAAAATTTGAGCCGACATCAGATACTAGTGCTCGGACAGAAAGCCCAACTGCAAATAACTTTAGTATTGTATTATCTACAGTCTCCTCTAAAGCTTTACCACTACATGTGCTGCTGACTAATACATAACCAACTGGCTGTTTCCAATTCATATGAATGCCCTTAGCAAAGAGAACCATAGCAAATTTTGCTGGTTTATATGTTGTTTGACCATTTATTTTATGAAATCCTACAATTTCGTCTTTAGTTATATTATAAAATAAATTAGCTTTTAGTCACATTTCATCAATGCGTGGAATGCATTCACGTGCTTATGGTGTAAAATGAGCAGTTTTTATTTCACTTGCAGAATACACAAAATCAACACTCGTGGAGTTATATTCCAATTCCGTGTTAATCTTTGTAATGTTCTTACGCTTTCCAATTGAAGTATTTTACTTAAGTATTTATAAACTCTTGATCTCAAAAAATAGATATTTAAAGCAAATTGTTTGTACTGTATGCTGTATCTTGCAATATTCTTATTTTTATTAACTGCATTAAATTTAACAACAGTTGCCAGTTCATTTGATAAATATCTGTCACAAAGCCCTAGAAAATATTGTAAATTCTCCTGTTTAGGATAGGATTTCATTTTAGATTTAGTAGCTATAACTCGATGCTGTTTTAGAGATTTTCTGTCTTTCCTTTGTGGGTGTTTGGGCAGAGATTTTTTTTCTGTTTGAACCCCAACATAGGGTAGGACTTTCCATAACTGGTAAAATAAAATTAAAAAATTATACATTTCGTTAAAACAAATTAATTGTATGTTTGTAATTGAAAAGTTCTAAATTATTCTACTTTATACTAGATTAAATACATATGTGTTGAATTTTTGTTCAAAAATGACTTCGAATTCTTCAGTTAACAACTAAACGTATTTTATGTTTTGCTCATAAAATAATTTTGTATTGTAAATATTAATTGTCATACCTATAGGTGGGTTCACGTTCACTTGTGCTATGAACATTCATAGTTTCCACACATACTAAAATACATTTTGAAATTAGTATGCTTTTAAAATTTCAAATAATACTTAGTTCTTATAAAATAACATTTTATAATAAACATTTACCTTTAGATAGTTTCTTAACCAGTGAGGTTTGAATTGGTTTCTTTTCATTACGGTTATGGCTGTGAGAGATAATGATGTTCTCTAAAATTCTTATTTTCGAAGGAAGTTGCTTCATTATATAAAAAATTTCATTCAAAGTGTTTACTACAAAGATGAATTATTACAAACTATCTGTTATAAAACTTACGGATTTTCTTCTTTAGGAAACGAAAAGAAATTGTAGAATATACTTTGTTGCTAAACATTTTTACAAGCAAAAATGCAACATCTATGTGCTCGGGATTTCTTCTTTCGTACAGTTTCTATTATTTATATCAACAACAATTTAACTGGCACCTTTATTTTTTCGTAAATTATAAGTTATAAAATTAAGACAGGTTATATTTATACAAGTGCATACACAACAAAAACAAAACACGCCATTTTGTTTGATTTTGCGCACAAATATCGGAATTATGCAAGTGACGCTTTTGTCACTTCTGTTATTTTGTGATATTACATACTGGATGTCATCCGGCATCACAGTCCAGTGCCCTATCGTGACATATACCGCTCTCGCCCCGCACCACTTTTTATACGCACGATTTCTAGTACAAACTGGGCAGTGGCGCAAGATGCCCCGGAGCCTACGTCAGACTGTGATTTTTAAACGCGCTGAAGAGACGGACTGTTACTTCCGAAAAAATACCCAAGCAGCAAAATCACAATTTTAGAGAAGGATAAAAATATATATTTACTAATGTAGGACAAGTGCAAGGTCCACTGATTTTGCTGCTAGGGATATTATTTGTTATCAAACAAATTAGAAAAATTACATACAAATTAGGTATTTAAATTTATCTGTTAAAAGAAGTTTATCACGGGGGGCAGTGCCCCGTTGCCCTCCCTGCAGCAGCCGCCACTGAGGTTGAATATGGCGCTGCCTTAAAGAAAATGTGTCTGGAATAAAGCATTGTTAAAACTAAGAAGTTTTATGTAGGTTGTGTTGTCTTATTTCGCAACAGTGGTGCAATTTACAAAAAAATTGGCAAAAAATCTAAATTATCTTATGCAGCTGAAATTTTGCATATGGGCTAAAAATTGTTTTTAGAAAAACTTTTTCTAATAACTTTTTTCGATATTTTGAGAAATAACCCCACTTTTGAATTTTTTATTTATTATTTTTTTGGTTAATTTTCATCTTGATCGAAGCAGAAATTGATGCCAAATTCAAATTTAGAATAAATCTATTAATAAAAAAAAATCCCATATGATGCGGACTTCACTGATCACACTGTAGGTATATATGTACCACGTTATGTATGTAAAAAACGAACTCATTGTGCCACAGTAGAAAATAAATAAAAACAATTTAAAATAATATCTAATGTAATTAAAACAAGAAAACGGAGATTGTGAAATACAAAAGTACAACTTGAAATACAAGAAACTGTGAAATTTCTTCATTTATGTTGTTTCTAGCAATTGTCTGATTGGCATGTTCCGAGTATGTCTAGGATCTACTAATTCAGGGAGCATGCCGGTCATATAAAAAAATTTCAACTTAGTCTCCATGTTGTTTTTCCAAAATACTGAATATTTAATAATTTTTGTCTTCAAGGGTTCTGTTTCGGATGTCCAGACAGCTAATATACAAGTAGATTTTCCTGTGATTCTTAATTGATCTTGAATTTGAAAAAAACATGGATGTTGCATATTAATCTCTTTTCCAGAACGTGATTTTCCTATTATTTATGGCAATTTCCACAGGCATATGGTATGCTGAAAAAGGACACTTAATTTCAACTAGGGTGTCTGTATTTATAAATCCGCCCGGAGATGCTCCTAGAAAAAGAAATTCATCGTCGATAAACATACCGCATTTAGTAATATTTTCGTTTGTTTGTTTTTCTAGTTGCAGGTGTGCTTGTTCCTCAAACTTTTTTCTATGACATATAGCTTTAACATTCAATAGTTGTTTCGGGTAAACTATACTTTGTATTAACTTAACGGCGCTTTTGTTTTCGCGTCCTGCGCAAACTTTATAAAAATTGGAAGATCTCAGAAGGTTTCTCCTTTCTTCCATCCAAAGGCTACTTTCTGATTGCAAAATTGTGTCCTGCTCAAAGAGTTTCCTTTCCTCTTCATTTTTTTGAAGTGATGTTAAAAATCTATTTTTCTCGTCTTCAAAAATATGGGGTTCCATGTCTGGACGTTGGCAATATATCCCGTAATCTTTGTCTCCAAATTTTTCCTTTTGTTTTGTTAGTGACTTCTTGTACGTTTTTGTATACGGTAGTTGTCTTTGCACTTTAGCCCTTCTTTTTATTTCAAATGCGGTTTTTATTTTTGATGGACTTTTTCCAGTTATTACTTTGTGCAAAACGTAGTGTGGTCTTTTCGTATTAAATGACACTGCCGCAGCATGACATCTTGATAGATAAGAGCGTCTTTTGGAATAGTTGATTCTCTTGCCGCCGATAAACGTCGCAACAATTGCATGAAATTGCTCTACAGTATTGCTGTCTAAGTCATACAGCAAACTCCTAGAATGTTGGGGCAAATTTTTTACTGTTAATTTGAGTTTTTCAAAAAACTCGGCATGTGTCTTTAATTTGATGATTTCATTAGTTTCCTCAGGTTTTGTGCAGAAGTAATTTTCGCAATTTTCATGAGCGCTATAAACGTGAAATATGCTATTATCTATGTCACTTTAGTTTTTTTGTTCTAACTATATCGAGTGTGTCTTCTTCACCTTTTCTGTATTTTATAGCCGACGTTACTGCCTTTCTTAATCGCAATATCCGCGGATTCATGCAATCTCAATGCAAGTGGAAACCTAGTATCTCCAGCAAGCGCCTTTAATTTCGTACAGTAATTCCTCAGAAGATGGTTCCTGCATTCTACTTTCTCAACGGTTGTGTCCTTGTACGGTCTAGCACCCAAAATCATTTTGTATGTACTGCTGTCTCCATCTGCAATGAACTTTATATATTTTATCCCATACATCTGTAAACTCTGTCTAAATCCTTCGACAATGATTGTCGATTCCATGCTTGTTGAGCTTTCTGTATAGTTTTTCCAGCAAGTGTGCTCAACGGCTTCTTCGTTTTTTTTCTGCAGCTTGTAGACAAATTATACAGAATTTATTTTTAACTCCTAAATATAAAACTTATCCCGTGTGACGACCAACAATGGCGCCTGCTCCGGACAACGCGTTATAGTTCGTTCTGTAACTGCGTTTAGACCAGCAGCCATAAGCTACAACGGTGATGCATGGTATTCCGTTTTTATCAAGTTGCCCATTTTCAATGGCAAAAGTAGCTTCTTTTTCGGCTGCCACTTCCATTTGTTCCACAGCTGCTTTATCCCAACCGTCACAAACTGCCTCATGATATTTGTCGTACGTTTTTGAGTTCATGCAGGGAATTTCCATAGTGAACAAAAATTCTTCTAAATTGTAAAAAACCATCTCCTATACTCATTATTCCTTCAACACTGCACGTATTTATTCCCATTGTCTGTTGGTGATCGTTCGTGGTTTCATTAGTGGTAATTGAAAATCAGCGTTGCACATATTACAATTTAATTTGAAAATGGAGTTAAGGCCTTGTTTATTTTCACTCACAATTGTCAAGTTAATTAGATTACAACCGAGATTTCTATTGTGGTTAGTAATCCTTTGGCAGCGATTCAAAAAAATGTTGGACCTGAATGATACGTCTTCCTGAGACAAGGTATTAGAAATCCACAACCGATGGAGAATTGACATTTACTTCTTCTTGGTAATTGTCTTGTGATGTTTCGGTTTGAAGGGTATCATCTAAATCTGTATCACTACCAGTGGCGGCTGGTGCCCCAGATTTGGAGGTGTAGTTGCGTGGACGGGACTGGTTCGTTTGTTGTCGGTGATATGCTCGACATCTGGGAGTACATCGCCGATAATGGGCGAGTCGGTCTTGTCTGTGTGGCTGCTCACGCCCCGAGCCGCCACTGATCACTACTAATTTCCATATCCACCAGTTCTTCAAACTAAATACAAACGAACTATTAAAACTTAAAAGACGTGAATAAAAAAGAAATATTACATTGATTGATGTGCTAGGTTGTGCAGTAATACTGCTGTCCCAATCGCTATCTTCAATGTTCATTACTTCCGGTTTCGGTACACTAAAATGGCAATATTAATTTCACAGTTTAATCACACACAATACTATGCAAACAAACCGTTCTTATACATCAAATGGCAACTCTATAATTGGTTTAATAATACGCCAAAAGAGGCCACTAATATTGCGACACGCAAATAAAAATAATTCTAATACTAATGGTGGGTTTATGCAGCGTTCCTTAACTTAGTATTAATATTAGTCCTAAGAATTAGTCTTAACCTTAAAAATACACGTTATACAGACATTAAATTTTCAAATTACATTGCGTAAGTGATACGTAGCTGTGTACGTATTCCCTCACAAGGGTTAGATATTGGCTAACGAGGTCCTAACTTAGTCCTAAGAGTTAAAAATTACGAACTTTCAAGGTCGTGTCCTAACGGTCCTAAGAAGCTTACGACCATAAGATCAGCTGACTGGACGCTAACACGTATACTCAATGATCGAACTTTCTTAAGACTAATACTCTTGTTTATGAATACTATAGTTATACAACCTAGAGAAAACTGTAAATATTTCTTATGTAGTAAAGTGTCGTCCTCTGATATCTTTCAAATGGATTAATATGAATGAATGAAAGTGCTCAGCCAATGAAATATTCTCAACCCCACTCTCACAATTTAATCCGGAAGTTTATAAAAAATGTAAGTATATTTTGATGTTTATTAAATTTTACAGAAGAGTATATTTTGTTTGATTTGCTTTTCACATCGTTTGCCCTTGAATTACATATCAACATAACCTTTATAGCTATCTATAACTATGATAAAGTAGATTTAAGTAAATGTTTTATTGAAGAATCGTAGGATTACTATTTTTTTCTCTTATTATACTCACAATTACCCTTTTATAACATAATAAAAAAAAAACATACAAAAGGCTTTTTAAAAAACGTATTCATGTTTTTTAAAGAAAAATCTAAACAAGAAAACGGTATTAAAAAGTCAGCATTTTTATTAAATACCTACATGAAATGTCAGTCTGTTTCGGGTTCAGAGTTTGGGTTATTCTCATTTTTTTCTATGTGTTCAACAGGTATGTCTAAAACAGTCTTCTATATATTTCGTATGACTAAATATATTATGTAAAAGAAGAAAAAGTAATTAAAAGCTATCCGAACCACAACATTTATTAAGTTGCTTTGCATGGTTTTATCAACTTGACTGGTTTATGTGAGGCATTCAAACCAGTAATGTAGTATGCTTTACAAAGAAAATGCATTATTTTAAGGTTTGGTATCTTCAGAATTTAGACATTTAAATGGTTCACAGCCAATCGTTTATCACATAACCAGGAAAAATGTGAGGCAATTTACTTTACTAGTAAACATAGATCAAACATATATTCTACGAATTGAAAATTCCTTGATTTTAGACTAGACACAAGATTAACATGGAAGCCGCAGATAGATGAATTAATCAAACACTTGTCTTCTGCTACTTATGCAATTAGACGTATCAGATTTATAACTGATAGTCTACTGGAATAACGACATACTATGGACTATCAAATCACATATCAACAATGTTTAACCAATATGGGGTAAGTAGGCCTATGTAGAAAAGGTGTTTATCCTGCAGAAGAAGGCTGTTCGAGCAATTGTCTGTGTTTCACAAACTATCCACTTCAAACCTCTTTTCAGAGAGCTTATAATAAGTCCATTAGCCTAGACACATATTCTGCAACAACTAAGGAGGGCTTTGAAAAAGCTGTCACACCTAATGACTAGGGGGCGAGATTACAGAAGTCTCCACCCCTCATAACCATTTGCTGCACACCCCGCATTACATAGGACAAAAGCCACTTCAGTACAACACGTCACTGTTCTCCTTCAAGAAGCATTCTACAATGTCAGTGACATAAATTAGCCCTTTGATTACCTGTGATGACGTTATCATCACATTTTTGCTTGAATGTGCTATTGTGTAAACTTTATGTAAATCTTATTATTGATATAATAAATTTATTATTATAATAGAAACACTATCCTTCTTACTGCTGAATTATTATAATTAATCCTGCTTTTACACCCACAATACCTCATCTCATCAGGGAAGTCGCAGCAACTTTCATTATACATTTACATTCTTGGTAATTATCAATATAGTAAGTACTGCCTTCACGTGGTCTGTATATGGACGTTTCTTCAATTTGTATTTACCTGCGATTTTAAAAAAATTGCTTTCAATAATAGTAAGTCTTAATAATTGAAGTTACGTTGGGGTTATCAAACAAAACTAGTTTACTTGTATTTCTACTATTTAATTTTTTTTCACCCACGTTTAATTGCAATTGTTTGAAATCTTTATGGATTTTATTGTGTTATATATGTAGAATTTTAGCCTTCATACTGGTTGAAGTGAGGTATATCACTTCTTAAAAGTTAATTAGATACACACTTAAATGTACTCCGCTTTGACATTACTTATTTTATTATGGTTCTAGTTATTTTTATTTTATTCAGGCCTGAATCGTAACAACAACTGCCATGATGCAAGCCTGGATGAATAATCATCAATTATTGTTGAGGATAGTACATACCCAACAACTTATACAAACAAACTAATTCCTAACCAAGCAAAGATTTTTTTAAAGGTTAGTAGTTTGAACCTTTTTCAGCTTGTACTGCAATATCAATTGTCAATTATAAGATAAAATATATAGGAAAAATTTCGTTACATCGTCTTGCAATATGTATTTCAGAATAACATTTAACATCCACAATCACATCATCACTTATTTTTGGAATTTAAAAAGTTAGTGTCAGCTTAGTTCAAAATATTTTAAGATATTTAAATCTAAAGCAAAACGTCTATAAAATTGTAACAAACACGATTGGTGTAATTGGACAATTGCGTCACTTCCTTTAAGCTCCCCATTGGCTTCTTTTTAGTACTACGAGAAGACTGCTTTTACTATAACAAATTTAGCGGGAGAAATTTATGAATGGGCACATCCTACTGCCCAACCCTTCTGTTGGCTACCTACCCGAACTAACCTTCAGTTGTATAACTATAGTATTAATAAACAAGGCTAATACTAAGTTAGGACTAATTTACACTGCATAAACCCAGCATAAGATGCCGTAGAGTTTGGTAAATTTCTGCACTGAAATACCTATCACACACGAGATGACGTTATCAAGGTGATTCTACTTTTTTAAATGAAACAGAATTTTTTTTTGGAAACAAAAACATATCCAAGTTTATTATACTGGAATCTTGTTCCTATAGTAACGGTGGCCAGAAGCCATCAAACACAATTCTGCCAAATCTTTCAAACTTTCGTAACTGCATACTTTTGGAACTAGTAGACCCCTGTAACGCGTTACACAAAATATGCCGATTAGAGATCTACCTGAAGTCATAGCAGCTCAACAAAACATTAGAAATTAAAAAAAAAGTGACAAATATTCAATAATTTCTATATGGCCAATCGAATTCAATTGTTTTATTATTATATAAAGTATCAAAAATTTAATAATCATTCATTATTATGTACCTATCTATATGCATCTCTATTTTTGCCTGTTTTCTATTTATCATAACATCAAATGTGTTTGGGTTTTAAAGCTTTTTAAATTATATTCTTTCTAGAAAATTCATTCCTTATTGCTTATTACATTAACTCTTTTTATAACCGACCCGACACCGGATCGTATGAGAGAATTTTTTTTCTCGGTCATAAATTATACTACTTTTGGGAACTGTGTCCGTCTGGTGCAATTTCTGAAGTTCTGTGTAGAAGAAGTACGTACCATCCATCTATCTCTATCTATATTAGCAAGTTATTTTTATTCTGCCCATTAAAAATGCTGTAAATTTATGTACTTAATTAAATATTATTTAAATATTTATACTGGGTAATATTCAAAAGTGTCTAAAATGGAATATATGAATTTATATGTATTAAAAAACCCTGAAATCTAAATATTCTTTTTTTCATCTTAAATTATCGGTAAAAAGTAATAAGTCAGCATATCCCTCTTTGGTGGTCCCATCTGAAGTTTGATCGTGGAATTTGAAAAATACAGTGGCGATGTCTAACGTTTGCATTCTTTTTACCGCTGCCTAATAATGCGTAAGGACGGTTTGTCTGTTGTTTAATTATTGTATTGCCAAAAAATAGTCTTACCAATATTTTCCACCTTTAGGAATCGAGTTGCTCACGTCTTCACTTAGAAAGGGCAAATCGGCTTTCTTGCATCTTAATAAATCAATAAAAAATTCAATTACAAATTTATATTTATATCTACACTTGTTATATATAATAAACAAATATAAATTTTGACAAGTAAGGTTAAAAAGCGTAGCTACTTACAAGAGTGTTTAGAGAATGAATGTGTTTTAAAAGTTTTTTGATTATTTAACAGAAAGTAAGAACACAACTCACATACCTGTTATATTCTCTTAAATTAGAATTCGTTGTTCTGCGTCTTGCTGATAAATACAGTCGACTCTTACTGCTTTTCCGTTTAGGCATCTGGTATTTGTTTTGTTTACACTGCTTCGTGAACAAAGTACTATAATGCTGTTGTACGTACGTATATGATATTGGTAGTTTGTGGGTATATTTCGCAGTGGGGGAGGAGCCTTCGCGGTGAGATATATAACTGCTGTCAGAGGCAGCACCGTGCAGACAGAAAATTAACACCTGCAATGCTCCACGAGTCCTATTAAAATTAATAGTAATAATCATTTTATCAAACTGAATTTATGTACTATTGTAGAAAAACGGATAGACTAGGTAGCTGTAGTGTTACTTTTTTCCTCGAGTCCTCCTAACACCCTAAACAAGTGTGGTGAAAATAGCGAAAAACTGGTAATTTAAACCTTCAATAAAAAAAATTTTTGTATTTAATTTGAAAAAATAACACTAGAGAAACCTCAAGTGATAGATATCTTGGCAATAGTATTTTGATTTGTACAAAAAAATTAAATTTAAAGGTTATTTTAATGGGACTTCTAGACCTCTGCATAGAGTTCAGATCACAGCCATGGGGATTCCTCTTAAACTTGTCAAACAGATAAAAAATAAAATTTCAGATAATGATTTAATTCTACGTAAAGCATATAAAGGTAATACTATAACAAATTTGTCGAAAGACAGTTATAACAAGAAAATGCATGACCTAATTAACACCGAGGATTTCGTAGAACTCAAAGCCGACCCCACAAGAACCTTTCAAAAACAAATCATTAACACCGAAAAAGATTTTAAAAGCATGTTTCCTAACACTCATTTAAAATCAATGAACCCTCATCCGCCCATACTTTACGGACTACCTAATTACATAAAGAAGAAAAACCTATTCGTCCAGTTGTATCTTATGTCAATGCCCCTGCATATAAATTATGTAAATCATTAGATACACATCTACCAGAAATAATAAATTTCACAGCCCCTAACGCAATCAAAAATTCTTTTGAACTATTAGATAAAATAAAATATATTGTATTAACCAGTAACATGAAATTAGTCTCCTTCGATATTAACAGTCTATTTACTTCAGTACCTACCGAAGAATTAAAAGCAATTTTATTTAAACAGATCCAGAATTCTCAGTTAATCCCAGAGCAACAAAACATTTTACAAAAATCTATTAACACTTGTTTCACCCAAAATTACTTAAAATTTTGCAATAAATTTTATAAACAAACTAGTGGTCTACCCATGGGTAGTCCGTTAAGCCCATTACTTGCCGAGATATATATGACAGATTTTGAAGATAGATACATAAAGAATAGTAACAACCCTTTTTTAAAACTCATTTCCTTTTGGGCTAGATATGTAGATGACATATTATGTATTTGGTCAGCAGGCACTGACAGACAATTAGATCAATTTTTCAGTCATTTAAATTCAGGTAACAATAATATACAATTTACAATAGAAAAAGAGGTGGAAAAAACTCTAAAGTTTTTAGACATAAAAATCAATACAATAGAACAAAGATTAGAATTTGATATATTTAGGAAAACAACTACCACAGATACTATCATTCCCGCTAATTCAAACCAATCTTGGAATATAAAAATGGCAGCCTTTCACAGTTTAATCCATAGATTACTCAACTTTCCGTTGAACACTGATAACTACAAAAAAGAAAGAGATATTTTAAAAACTATAGCATTAAGTAATGGTTATAGCACATAACTCATTGATAGAATGATTGAAAAGAAACAAAAAAAGAACCTTATAAATTTTTTTTTACAGTGAACAAACTCAACATCCAAATGACCATCCAAGTAAACAAAGTAAATTTAGGAAAAATCTTAGTCAATAATAAAGAAAAAACAAACTTGTGTGACAAATCAGGTGTTTATGAGGTTGGTTGCAGTGATTGTGAACTGAACCGATGATACCAGTTGTGAAGGTATATATGACGATATCAATCAAGGGTACATATTCAAAATTAGTTCCATTGAATTTTAACTTTCATCAAAGTATCTGACAGGTCTTTTGTTCATTTCAAGAGCAGGATGAGATAAATCTTTATAATAAGTAGACCCATTATCATATTATGAAAGCCTGCTCTCATATCCACTACCGACAATGAATTCTCAGATAACGTAAAACATCTAAGTACCACTCTTCAAAATACAGTCGACAATACATTACCAACACCAAGTTTTTAAACCTTATTCGTAACCTCAGTGCAGTGGACTAAATTGCAATTTCTATATTAGAGTTATTTATTTGATTTTACTAAAGGAACAAATTAAACGTGATGAAGAAAAATGTAAGAGAAACGTTGGTTTCAAACTTCAGTACTTATTCGACTCTTAACGTAAATATACGAAATTCCACTTGGAATATCAGTGTGGAAAAGCGGCAACATGTTAGGACCCTGGCCGAAATTCAATTGGGTGATTTAATGGGCACTTTTAAGTATTCACACGGTCACATGAATGTCAATTATTCTTGTCACATTGGTCAAACTGGCAGACCCGTAGAGGATCGCATTAATGAACGTAAAAAATCCATTTTAAACAATAACAAAAATACAGGCTTTGCTGAACATTGCATAGACCTTATACATGTATTCGATACTAATAATTATACATTATTACATAATAGTTATAAAGGAAGAAAATTAGATTTATTAGAAATCATGGAAATTAAAGAAGCTACAACAGCTAATTAACATGTCACAAACACCCAACTAGATTTCATAAACACCCCCATTATTGACACTGTACTTAAGGGTGTTGTATACCAAACTAAAAATTTCGACGTCTTCGCAACGGGTATCGGGGGGGGGGGTGCTACTCAGGGGTGGAGTTTGCCAATACCCCACTACCACGTACTGTTTTGCTAAATGCTATAGTAAAAATCTAAATTGTACAGTTCCCAGTTTATAAGTACCGCCCTTATGGAGCGATGCATTCAAAATGACATACGTATGTGCGTTAAGTGCTAATTGTCTCTGTTCAGGCTACACATACTCTACGTAACGTAGGTGCTAGTAATATTTTGTATGATTTATTTAGTCTGGTGTCTAGCCGAGATTAGGCGCTACAGGAATGTAGATTGTAAGTTTTTTTTAGTCAGACATGTGTTCAATAAGTCAAAAGTTAATATGTAAGATGGAATTCTGATTAAAAGAAATATTATTTAGTGCCTATGAATACTATATAATAATAATATTTTGTTGAACGGTACTAATGTCATCGTCTTGATTATCTTTTCCATTGGGCGTATTGAAAATCACAGGATAATTATTTATATCTATAGGTGCTATTATTATACAGGGGCCGCCAAGGTATCCGAGAAACCTCGTACATGAATTCAATGACTAATTTTAAGCAAAAATGTTTCTATTCACTTTCCCGAATTCCTAACGGTTCTTGAAATATCGGAGTTCGAAGCTGTAATATTATTACTAGAGGGTTTAGAAAAAAATGTGATTTATTTTATGGAAAGCCTGAGGATCATTATTAATGCTGCTCAATGTGGCCACCGCATTGTACAATGCATAACTAACTTTTCCGTCAGAGTCCTCGTTCCCAGTTGTAGTTCTCCATTTTGTTTTTCACCTCATAAAACTTTTCTAAGGAAAATAATATTAATTCAATTTAATTTGGCATTTATTTTTATTAGTAAGTAATTAGGGGAAAGAAGCGAAATGAAGTAAAATGCCAATTGACAATTATTCTCAATTAGTCGACTAGATGTGAGAGGAATGCAGTCTACAAATTTCTATGTTATGTAAGCGTATGATGCTTGAAGTATTATTTTGTTGACGCCGCTAATATCGTGTTGATTTTCTTTTCCATTATTAAAAATCGTTCTATAAAACAATTTATTATGTTATGATATACCCTATGTTATAATTTACCTTTCATAATTTTACTTAATGCTAAAGTAAATAATAATGAATTGTACCTACAGCACGTGTCAATTTTCATTAGCCATAGGCGATTAATTCATGCAATACGTGACAACATGGCACCCCACCTTTCCTCTTCAATGCGAGCGCGACCGATTCAAGCTCAAGTTAGCAGTAGCTGTTGGACTATTGACTAGGGTGTTTGTACTGCGCTCAGAAATAATATTTACGCATTGCAAGGATTTTTCTTTTTCCTTTCAGTAAATGCAGAGAATTATTAAGCTGCGTTCACGCTGCATGTCACAAACAAAAGCGTAATTCTAATAAAATTAAAAATAAGGTAAATAAAAAAGGATTCTGAAAATAATAATAAACTACTAGATCGCGGAGGCCATTTGATGATGACGGCTTTTATTGCAGACTAGATCGCAACGTGTTCGCAGCTAAACATTTAATGTAGAAGTGGGAAGATCGGAGAAAGTCGTTGTGATGTCGGGATTGGTGACGGATAGTAGGGGTGACACACATTGCCACATATTATTTGTATACGTATAAATCGCATGTAAACATTGAATCCATATACCTAATGAAAATTGACACATACGGTATATATACAGGGTGAGTCATTAGTAGCCGCTTCTTCAATTGCTCTTTTGTGTTTTAAGTAAAAGAAAAAACAATTAGTGGAAGATCCATGGTTGATTGTGGCGCATATTGTAAAAATACTTTAAGCTCTGACGCACTTCTGGTTTCACCGGAAATTTTTTAAATAACTCACCCTATATATTTTTGGATTTTCTTGTACTGCTTTAAATTGTCTGTTCAATTGTTTTTTCTTTTTCAAAATTGAGCCAACAGTTTTTAAGTTATTAATTTTTTTTGAAAATATTTGACCAAAACACGTGTTCAGAAAAAAATTATTTTCACATTGTTTTTAAAAGTAAAAACTTTGGTGGTGCATGTAGCCAAGAAAATTCTGCATCATTTGGTAAAGTTGCACGCGACAATACCTCAAAAAATTTTGTTTTTTCAAAGCCTACTTCCTGAAATTTTCACATACCAAAAACTTATTTTTTTTAAATGGAACACCCATTATTTTATTGAGGCATTTTGTTCCCTTTTTTATTCTCTTTCATTTTTGTTAACAATATCCTATACCTATCTTTTGTAATTTCTAAGATAATCACTATAGGAGCAATTAGCGTTCAACCAATAGAAGGCAGGAATGGCGCCCGACTTCCTTAGTCAACTATCAAACAAAGTAAATGTTAAAGCCAACTATCCCAAAAGTAATAATTTTATAGAATGAAGAGCATCGCATTTCAATCTTTGAATTCCGGCAATGTCCAGTTGCAGTATTTCATTTTTGACACTGGTGGTTAACATCTAAATAAAATAAAGGTTATGTTTACTGACATATTTGAAGATGTCTTCAAAAAGTTTTGAAAACCCGTCCGTAGATAGCGAAGATACTCTCCCCCATTAACATTTTCATGAAGGAAATCAGGTCCAATTATGTAACTACCCACTATTCCTCCCCACAGTTTTAATGACCAACGATTTTGAAAGTTTATAGGTGTGATAAAGTGGGGGGTTTTATGTGTTATAATAACGGAGATTGTGACGATGAACGTATTCACTTTGATAGAAGGTGGCTTCGTTGGTAAACAACAAAAAATTGAGAAAGCAAGGATAATTTATCTGCTGCCAATTAACAAAAATGTAAGCGATGCTGAAAATTTATTTCATCTAACCCTGTGTATAAATATGCTACGGGTGAATTTCAGATTTCCTAATTATTCTGGATTCTCAAATTTGACTTACATCTAACTGACGACTAATTTTCGTAGTACTAGTATGGGGGTGTTCGACTACACTCGAAAGTACCATAACGTCTTATCCTCACCAGTTATTGCTTTTTCCGCTCTTTCTTCCATATTCAATACTTTCTGTTCACTCAAACCGTCCCTTTATACTTTTGAAGGTGTCTGGCTTCGGTTAACTTCTACCAGAGATCGCTGTGCATAAAGTATGAATGCTAGCAAAAACTTTCTTTCAGATTCACCTAAAACATCAATCATGTCTATTAACTCCTCATAAGAATAATTCATTGGGACGATAACTAATAGCGATGCTTTTATAAATTTGACATAAATGTTTACCGACTTTCTTTAACGGTTGACTCAGACAGTCAGCCGCATTCCAGCCTTTATTGGACGAATATTTGGGTGCATAGAACAGCGCCCGTAGTTCTTTAATTGACCGCTAATTGCTGCTATAGTGATTATCTCAAAAATTACAAAAGATAGGTATAGGACATTGTTAACAAAAATGAAAGAGAATAAAAACGAACAAAATGCCTCAATAAAATACTGGGTGTTCCATTTAAACAAGATAAGTTTTTAGTATGTGAAAATATCAAAAAGTAGGCTTTGAAAAAAAAAGTTTTTTGAGGTATTGTCGAGTGCAACTTTACCAAACGATGCAGAATTTTCTTGGCTACAAGCACCACCAAAGTTAATGTTTTTACTTTTAAAAACAATGTGAAAATGATTTTTTTCTGAACACATGTTTTGGTCAAATTTTTCAAAAAAAATTAATAACTCAAAAACTATTGGCTCAATTTTAAAAAAGATAAAACAATTGGACAGACAATTTAAAGCAGTACAAGAAAATCCAAAAATATATAGGGTGTCATTAAAAAAAAATAAGTTCCGTGCATTTCCGGCGTCAGAGCTTAAAGTATTTTTACAATATGCGCCACAAGTAACCATGGATATTCCACTAATTGTTTTTTCTTTTGCTTAAAACACAAAAGAGCAATCGAAGAAACGGCTACTAATGACTCACCCTGTATAGTATATGCATTTACATTTAAATTATGTTTCACTTTATTTAAATACTCTTGATACACGACATTTATTTCTATCTATATTATTATATACGCAATACATACACGTACATGTTTCTCCATTTACATTTCTCCAATAGTTCAAAGGAAACTTTTTAATTGCATCTCTTATATATTACAGAACATAAGAATACATACAAAAATTAAAAAGTGACGTATTAAAAAATTTAAATTCATTCTGTGAAAAACGAAGAATAACTATTTATGATATGTAGTGCAAAATGTGGTTCATCAACGTCGTCATTGTATTTATCACCAGAGCTATCAAAAGCTGTAGAGGGGCCTAGTAAGGGAGATGGCGGCGAAGAAATAGAGCAAGAGCAGGAGTCCTGGTTATAGCTTTTGAAAAGAATGTCGTTAATGTAGTCTGCTTTGTAACTTGTAAAAATTCATTTATTGGCCGTTCAACTTTCGTGAACCGTTCTACATTTGAATCCATACCTTCTAGTTTTAGTAGTTTCATTCACTTTCCTCTACTGGTTCCTCTTCCGGGAGCCGTTGTACTTCCAACTGTATTAACTTTTCAATATCCTCCACTTCAGCTTCTAAATTAAGCATGTTAGTAAGTTCCACTATTTTATGTATGGCATTAGTGTACTCGTCTTCGTCAAAATCTAAATTATTCCTGAACACTTTCTGACATTTTACATTTTGTCCATACACCCTGCATACATCTTTCTGTCACTTCTTCCCACGCGGTTTAAATGTTCTTTATGTATTCTAAAATATTATATGACTTTCAGAAATCACGAGTTATTTCATTACTTTCTGTTGCTGTTATGGCTTTGGAAAACGTTGTGCACAAATAGTATATTTGGAAAACGTTGTGCACAATTTATCCATTGGTTGTAGGATAGCGTTTGTGTTTTTAGGCAGATACACTACCTTTACATCTGGGTGTAAATCATCAAGATGTTGGGGAGGATCAAGCATAAGGATAATTTTAAATGGCAAGTTCTTTTCCAAACAATATTGCTTAACCGACGGTATGAAGCAGTTGAGGAACCATTCCTCAAATAATGCTTGCGTCATCCATGATTTGTTGTTTGCACGATAGTAAACGAGTAGGGTGTCCTTATTAACATGCTTTAATGCACGTGGGTTCTCAAAGCAATAGATAAGAAAAAGTTTTAACTTGAATCCAGCGACATTACCTCCTAACAACAATGTAATTATATCTTTAAATGCCTTAAAACCGGCATTGTCTCCGCTTCTACGTGAATATAGAAGCTCTCGGAATTTTTTTCCAAAAAAGACCAGCTTCGTCCACTTTTCAATTCTGTTCCGGGTGGTAATTCCCTTCATCCATAATTTTATCAAATTGCTCAATAAATTTTTTCGCTGCTTCTACGTCAACGCTTGCTGCCTCACCGCTAATACTCCTATTAAACTTCAGAGATCATTCGCGCCTTTGCCTGAATAATTAGTAGGCTCATCGGCATTCTGTTTTGTATCTGGTCATCAACCAAATCGCGAGGAGCTTTTCCATCTCATGAATCAGACCTTTCCACTGCCTAGTTATTACGGCTTTAAAACCTGTCGACTATTTTAATGCATCTTTTAGGCATCAACAAAATGTATCCGAGTATTCCCCACGTTAAACAGTTGTTTGTTGCGGGGAATACCCGTCGCAGAAGCTCGAGCGTCGAAGTCGTATACCCGAGCGGTCGTTAGATGGTTAAGTCGTTAAGTGAGAAGCACCTGTATACTCATATGTTTACCTTACATTAAAATTATTATTGCATTACTTTTATAAATTGCATTGTGGTTTGTAAGAAAAACTCATATGTTGCTTTTTTGTTGTTTATTTTTTATGTCAAAACCATGTCTCTTGTAGATCAAAAGATATCGCCAAAAAAATCGAAATCTTGTTGTTCTAAACAAAGTTACAAAATTACACTCATATCACTTATAGATTTCTGTAGCGTGAAGTTTTCGAAAATAAAGATTCTGACGAATTTTCTATATTAGTCTTACATTATTTTTAACTCACTTATAAATGTCAGTAGTATTTTATCTTGATAAATGTAAAATAGTGGAAGAACTAAAAAAGCAGTATTATTTATGAATCATATGTAATGTTTTTGTTTAAGTTTGTATTTATGTAAAAGTTATCAAAGCCTACCAGAAGAATGTGTACAATTTTATGAAATGTAATACAAAATAATATAAGTAAATTTTACAAAAAGAAAATATACATTAATTTTATAAAGTTAAATCAAGGTTACTAGATAATGCTTTCAATTTTATGAAATGTAAAATAATATAAATAATATTTAATCAACCTACTCAAAGCCCTAACAACGATTTCTGTATTCCGAATATCGCTCGTAAAGTGAATCCCCACCTAAACAAAGTAATTCCGCCCTGTCTTGGATTGCAAGGATATATCAAATATTTGACTGCAGGTGGCGTACTATAGCAGTGCCAAAAATGCATTTCGTTCTTATCAAATTACACATTTATCTTAATAAATACAAAAAAATTTTCCTAGAAATTAATGTTCACAATAATATTTTATACGTGGGTACGCATTTTATTTTTCGATTGTCTATTTATATTTAATTTTTTATAACAATTAATAAAAAATTGAAAAAACAAAATGCTTAGGGACGTGTAGATTAACATTAAAAGAATATTTCATCTAAATCATTTTTGCAAAAAGTTTAAAGGTAGCCTGTAATCTGTAAATATTTGAAAATGTACCTATACAACACCCTTAGGGCATTAGCACATACATATAAATAGGTATTGGTAACTTTTACTGTAACATTTAACTCAACCTAACGTGGACTTCAAGGTGTCATGGTCAGTTATGCTCGCCGACCTCCATATTGAATTTCGAAATTTCATGTAGGCCATAGAGGAATTTGACGGTCTACACGTCCTCCTTACGGGGAAAAAATTGATGCAGCGTGATTTTCTACACGTCCGAAAATTTTCAAAAATTCCTATCGAGCCCTCGTTCTCTCTTCGGAGACGTGAAAAATAGCCTAAGGCACATGGGATTGTAGTCCCCGTCACATGACACTTTCGTTCGGACCGTAGATGGGCCAGGTTCTCAGAAAAGTGTCTCCCCAATTCGTCAAATTTGGGGTATAGCTATGCCGTGTTAATCGCTCATATTAAGAGCTCGTCGAATGACTTTTATTATATATAAAATATTACATGATCTGAGAAATAGTGTCATGACGGAGGCCATAGAATAGCTAAAAGTTTGCGAGGCACAGAAAACCTTCTTGCATCTTGCGAATTTTAATACAAAGAGTTAGAATAAACACCATCATAATTTGCCACCATTCACGTGCGCCCGTTTTGCTAAAATCGACTAAAACAAATAAATCTTTTGCTTCACTCTATAGGATTCTATTTTTCTGCAACTAGAATCCTCTTTTGATTTGTCTCCCCCAACTAGAATCATGACGTCACAAGAATACAGCAATTCCTATTCTAGTGCCCACCCCCTGGAAAAAATTGTTGCTTAATGAGGTACCTTGAGGAAATTGTATGAAATTGCATGCAGTACTAAAAGTACGAAATAAATTCTTTTTAAACGAAATATTGTTTCAAACTGTAATCGGAATTGTCTGTATTCGTAATAATCGGATTCTATTATACATGTTTATTTTGAATAGAAAAATACAATGTATAATTCATAGTTTCCTCACGATACGTGCCTCATAAGCATTAATATGTAATTTAAATTTTTAGGTATGGAAGAAGAACACAATGTATCATTTACTGAACATGTTTTCCTAGAAAAGTATTTAGAAAACTGGTGCTCCTCGAAAGGTCCAGTAAGACATTTCATGGAATTGGTTTGTGTTGGGCTGTCAAAAAATCCATATATGAGTTCGAAATGTAAACAGGAACATATTGAGTGGTATAAGAATTATTTTCAAGATAAAAGCAAATTATTAGAGGAAGTTGGTGCAATACCATCGGATGTTCAGCAGACAATTGAACAAGTAGCCACAAAAGATGTTAAGGATTAAAATACCAGAAATAGAAGGAATTGATATGTATTGTTGCCCCTTAAATAAATGTTGTAGTTCATTACATAATTATGATGTTTTATTTTTAAATTATTGTGAACATTAGTAAACATAACCTAAACATATTTGACTCTACCTAACAAAATGTTTACTGCTTAATACTTAATGCATAACAAAAGTTTAGTAGGGATCACGTTGAATACAATTCTATTTTAATGACGTCACGTTGACTAGCAACCATAGATGCTTGCTTCGTGTCGACAATATAGAATCATGATGTAGGTTCGCTTCCAATCCTTCTCCTCTTAACACCCCCAGTCGACTTGAGAACGTTTAAAAGCCAGCGGTTCAAATATATCGTTTTGTTGTTTCATCTCAATTTATGTAGTGAACAAGACGGAGAAAGCACATTTACCGCCAAAATTATAACATAAAATGTGTATATTTAGCAGAGTGTATACTTATATGCAAAAGAAAGAAAACAACATTTTTTGTTTGTATACATTTAATAATTTAACATGTAAGTTTGTATGATATAAATTAAATAAAAAGTCTTGATTTCAATTATAATTTATATTTTGGCTTAAGTAATGATGTCAAATAAAACAGAATTCAAAAATGTAGGTGTTATTGCCAGCAAATGAGTAAAACGTAACAAATTTATTTTTATTTATCAAATTGCCGCCATTCGGTGATCCGCGCGCCACTCGACTTTCGTGATACCAACGCAAATAGCGCGCGTAAAATTGACGGATTTTAACCTGAAAATAGTGTTTTGTAAAACAATAGTTTGATACTTTTTACTCACTTGCTGGCAATGAAAGCTACATTTTGAATAAATTTTGAAATGCATTTTCAGACAGTAAAAAAGGATCATTATCACTTCGCATTATACAATGAGATTAATCTTAAGTGAAGTGGGGGGTATCTTAAAAATCCCTACATTAGGGTATTTTCTTGTTAGGCAGATATCTAGCCTGAATTTTTTTATTTATTTCGAACACTTACGTTTTCTAACAGTGTGATCTAAATGATTTTTTTGTTGTTATAAAAGTTGAAAATCTTTTTGTTCATTTTCCTTACTAATATAAATATAACATGAAACAAGTCGATAACATATATATTCTTTACTACAGCAATCTACAAGTATTTAACAATAGTACCAACTCGACAATGTTGCCAACTTAAAAATTTAGGCCACGCAACCTTCACTTGAGATTGATCACCGACGGCGTTTTCAGAAAATGTATAGCATTAACCTGACCCGGTCAGAAAGTATCTGACAGGGCCAGTAACTACCCGGATAAATGAAACATTTTCGAACGCAATTGCGGTCACGTTGAGTAACGTAACGTAAACGTCTGCATATAACCTTATAAAGACCTATCTTCATAGCATAGTTTAGCTATACTGGCAACACGTAAGAAGAAATAGACCGGGGAGGGGGTAAAACAACGCATTACCCTACTCTACTCACTTACCAGGGTTATTAAAATCGATGGGGTTGTTGAACCTGGTTACTTTTTCGATTTTACGAACACGGTTGTTTTTACCCGACTGAATTAACTTAACGAACGCATTCGTGCTAACCGTGTTGGGAATAATTGTAGTTGAGGTGTCGGACGGTTTTTAACAAAATGACTAGTGTACCTTATAGAGGACCTCTAATTCAATAACTTTTTCTTATAAAATTATCAATGCAAACGTAGAGAAATGGAAATAAAAAATAAATTAGGTACTGACCGAGTCAATTTTGATGTTTATTTAAGCTCACAACACAACAATTACCTTCGATTTGGAAGTTTTTTTGATTGAATTTTAATAAAATTAGTAAATACGAAAATCAAAACAAACAAAATGGCGCATGTAAATAAACTGTGATAAAACGAGTGACAGAAAGCAATCACAATCTAAGGTTCGTGTTGCATCGGTTATGCTTTGTTGAATCAGTCAATAAAATTAATACGATGTAGAATGTCATTTAAAATACAATGTTGGAAATAGTATTAAATGTTTATTATGAAAATTACTAATAAAATTGTAATTATTAATAGAAATGTTGTTTTTGTAAGTAGATGGAATATTAGATAATTAGTTTTATATTTACGTATAAATAATATTTATGATATGGTATTTATTTATTATCTGTAATTTGAAAATACATAATGAAATTGTAAAATGTATCTGCTCTTACTAATAATTGGTTTTTAATGTGTCATGTAAGTGCATTTATTTCAGAGAAAATCACATATTACATATATTTTGTAAATATTAAAGTAATCCAATAATGGGTGGAGACTGTGGCTAAAAATCTGAAATAAAATGCAAAAGGAAAATCCCTTACCACAAAAAATATATATCAAAAAATCTAAATACGTATTTCGGCAACTAAGTTGCCATCTTCAGTAGATATCTGTATAAAACAAAAAAGAGTGTTAAACGTGGTGTTTTTGGCTAAGGTGTAACCTTAGAAGATATGCTCTTCACCAAATCACCACTGGGATAACACCATAGATAAGAAATACTTGGATACTGGATAACAATGATTTCTTAAGAAACGACATCCCTATATATACTACTCTAATCTAAAATCTAACGGAACTATAACAGTACTCTAAACCGTGACAGACTAATCCGCTAAATTACAATCTGTAGGCATACCATGGCCTGTATCGAAAATATGTCGAGCAACACTAGATTTTTCCGGTCTGTTGTATCTGAAATGTGCAATGTGTTCTTTGTAACGAGTTGAAATTGAACGCCTAGTTTGACCTACATATTTTTGATTACAGTCTTTACAGGTTATTTGGAACCTGTTGTACTCCGTAGACCGGGAATTCATGATGATCCAATAATGGGTGGAGACTGTGGCTAAAAATCTGAAATAAAATGCATGATATATATTTTTTGTGGTAAGGGATTTATGGTGTGGGTCACTTCCTACTCAGCAAGACATAGCGTATAGTGCATCTAGTAGTATAATAGTATTAGATCATTGAGGGCCGGTTGTACCATCAAAGTTCACCGGTAGTTCAAGCTGAACAGCGGATCACGACAAAGAAAGCGTTGTACCAACATGGTTCAGACTAGTTTTTTGAACTTGTGCATTTATATTTATTAAAATGAATATGTTATCAGATGATGAAGATTTCTTAAATGTAGTTAATATTGTTATGCACCCAAGAAAACCTAAAGTATATAGAGATCGTCCAAATCACTTTGAAATATGGAGCGATAATGAATTCAAAGATAGATTTCGATTATCAAAACCAGTTGTAGGCTACCTTATGAATGAAATCACTTTGAAATATGGAGCGATAATGAATTCAAAGATAGATTTCGATTATCAAAACCAGTTGTAGGCTACCTTATGAATGAAATTGGAGAAAATATTCGATCTGAAACTGAAAGGTAATCATGAAATTAACGTTATTGAAGTTATGGTAAATATTTAATAATTTCAGGAACCAAGCATTAACACCATCAGAAATGGTACTTCTGACGCTGCGATTTTTTGCGTGTGGGTCATTTCTTCAAGTTTGTGGGGATGTGATAGGTGTTGATAAATCAACAGCAAGTAGAGCTGTGCATAAAGTGTCAAGAGCAATAGCGAGATTGGCACCAACTTTTATTAAAATGCCAAGAAACATACAGGAAATAAATGAAGAAAAGCAACTGTTTTACAACATAAGTAGATTTCCAAGATGCATTGGAGCAGTCGAGACTAATTGGTCGCAGTGGTGCAAATTTGAAGAAACATACTGTTCCATCTCTACATTTGCCATACACCATTGAAGGTATGATTTTATTGTATTGTGTTGCTGTATGAAATAATATTTATTTTAGTAGGTAATCAGGCAGATGATTTTGAAATAACTACATCTTCAACAGATATTGCTGTTCATGATCAGAAGGAGAATATGCCAGGTAAGATGCATTGTGCTTTTTTTTACTCCGAAATTTTAACAGAAATGTATCTGTTTGAATAGTATTTGTCATAGTAAGAAGTACATTTGTTTTAGAACAACCAAGTACATCAAAATATGGTACTGAAATAACTTTAACAAACATTGGCGTTCCTGCTCCAAAAATACAATCAAGTACATCAAAAGTAGATTTAAATTGTTCAGCAAATAATGAAAGTACAAAACGAAAATGTAGGTAATTTTATACACATATAAACAATTTTAACACTTTTGGAAAATGAAATATTGTAATATATAGTTTTTACTTGCAGTTTCAACAGCACGAAGGAATATATTAAAATGTGTTTATGTAAAAGCTTCAAAACAATTATCACCAAAAGCAAGGAAAATGTATGAAATTTGTGTAAATTTATCTTAAACCGGGAAACAATTGCGTGCACAACGTGGTACCTTAAAGGAAAGACTAAAACGAGCAAAAGAATATGCATCATCCCCTGATTATTTACGAATGAGATTGAACCCTTCGGCATTTCTTTTTATAAGTTCACAAATTAGATTACAGACAGTAGCTTCAAAAGCAAGACGCTTTACATTAGAGGATAAGTTACTTGCCCTGGCATTATTAAAGCAAAGCCCAAAAGGATATAAGTTCTTAAGCAGCCTTTTTTGCTCTGCCAAGTCGGAAGACATTATTAAGTGTTTTAAAACAAGTGCCTCCTCAGTCTGGTATTAACACAGCCGTTTTTGATTGTTTAAAAGAAAATATTGACCGAATGAGTTTCTTGGAGAGATATTGTATTATCATATTTGATGAAATTTCTTTAGAGCCCTCTTTACTTTACAATCAAGGAAGAGACATTATAGATGGCTTTCAAGATAATGGTTTAGGCAACAGAGTTCCAATTTTTGCAGTTCTTTATGGCCCGTGGTATTTACAAAAAATGGAAACAACCTCTTGCCTATTATTTTAATGCTGGAGGAATGATGGCCAATGTCATTACCAAAACTGTAAAAGAAATTATTCGGAAAACTAGGTCAATTGGATTAAAAGTTGTGGTCACAGTCTGCGACCAAGGTAGTCCAAATATGAAAGCTATTAGCAATTTGTATTTTGAGACAAATAGGAATTACATAAAAGAGGGAAAAGAAAACAGAAACTTTGGGTTCTTGGTGGATGATGAAGAAGTGATACCGCTTTATGATCTTCCACACCTTTTGAAAGGAATTAGAAATAATCTGTTTGATTATAACTGCCGTTTTAAATGGAAAAGTCAGGAAGTGCAAGTGGCATCCTGGAATGATATTCGGATATTATATAGTTTAGAAGATCCAGATGAGGAATATAGAATGTGTCATAAACTGACTGATGTACATATTAATAACTCTAAGAAGATGAAAGTTAGTATAGCAGCTCAGGTGTTTGTCAACGAGTTGCTGCACTAATGCCTGGACTAGCAAGATTAGGTAAGGCTATGATATTTGCTTCGAATTTTTAAAATAACTTTTATTGTATATCCTTATCTTAACATGTAATTTATTTTAGGGCCAGAGAAAATGCCAAACAGTGGATTAGCAACAGCAGAATTTATACTTTTTATGGACAAAGTTTTTGACAGTGTCAATGGTGTTTCTGTTACTAGAGAACCTGGAAAGCTATTTCGTTGTGCAGTATCTGCAACAAGCAAGCATGAGGAATTTTGGATGGAAGCTGTGAAGATATTTGAAAGTATGCAATTTTTTAGTGAAAATAGAAATAAAATAGTTCCTCCTTCTATAAAAAATTGGATCCATACTTTGAAAGGATTTCAGTACCTGTGGCAGAAGCTACATGAAGATGGCTTTAAGTTTTTCAGTATCAGAAACATAAACCAAGATCCGTTAGAAAACTTCTTTGGCCAGATAAGAAGTCATGGCGTGCAAAATGTGTACCTGATGTGTCAAGTCATTTGTTGCCTCATTTAAATCATTAATAATATGTCAATCGACACATCCACCCTCTTCTGCTAATTGTGAGGATGATAAGTTCTTTCTTTTAGATAAATTAAAAGATTTTTTTTCTAAAGTGAATAAACCTATGGAGGGAACCAATTGAAATAAAAGGAATTTATATGCCTATATGCATACCAGACAAATTAGATTACTCTTTTGTCAAGTCGGGTACTTTATCATATATTGCGGGCTACTTAGCCTAGAAACTTGTTCGGCTTGTTAATAATTGCAAATGCAGTAAGAATGACATGGTATGAGATAATGCTGCACTCTCAGAAAAAGATAAGATTGTAATAGAAAGCAGAGCATACAGACCGAATATTTTAATTTCTCCAACAGTTAATCTGAATAAACTCTTCCATGAGTGTATGTACACCTTAAAAAAAGTTTTACCTGAGTTTTGCCACCAGAGTAATGTGGCAAGACTACTACATTATATAATAAAATCAAATGTGGACATAAGTTATTTCAAAAGTGTGATGCATGATACCGGAAATACTTTTATAAAGTTACTTATTCAATTTCATTTATTTACTTACACGAAAAATATAAACAAAATATTGAAAGGTAAAACACTCACAGTAAATTCAACAGACCCACTAAAATTACTTGCGCGAGAACAATATATTAAACATAAGAAGTTCTCTATAAAAATCAAGAATACTTGATTGTGTACACAATTTGTTATATATTAAGGGGATATTCACGCTAGGAAACAACTGGCAAGTGTGATCAAATATGTTTGTGTAGTTGTTTATATTTAGTAAAGGTATTCACAAGTCTATACACTACACCCACGCAAACCAACTACTAATGAGCGAACCCTGCTTCCGAGAAATCACCGAAGCTGGAACCGTGATCTGTAGTGCACGTGCACTCAACGGGGGTGGAGTTAAACAGTTTGAGGTGTTGACGCCTCCGATCTTCAAATTTTAGACTTTCATCTAAAAAATACTCAGTTATTTTCTACAATTTTGAAAAAGTTGATTCTTCACTTTCTCTTGAACAAGTGATTTCGAAGCTAATGGTTGTTTTACATTTTCCATTTTTTATTTATTAATATTTTTTTTCGTTTTTCAATGCTTTTTTAAAAAAACTAAAACAACCATTCGACAGAGAAGGCATTAAAACATGTTTCTTCAACACAAAAACACTAAAACACCTTACCACACTAAAGCACAGCAGCGATGACAACTTAGTTGTTGAAATACGTATTTAGCCTTTTTTTTTGTGCTTTAGTGTGGTAAGGTGTTTTAGTGTTTTTGTGTAGTTTCAAGCCACAGACTCCAAGTTTAGTTTCTATGTTTCTTCAAAATTTCAAATTAATTGGTTGAAAACTGAGCTCAGGAAATTTATCATAAGTTATTCATTCTTTCCTAACGTGAATATCCCCTTAACAAAATGCACTAGGGGGAATAGTGTGGTTTTAGTGGGTAGGCGGTTCGTTTTATACTGAAGTCTCACACTACCATGTTGTGATCCGGATAGACATAAGCACATGGTGTCCACCTACAAAAAAAAATTATATATATACGCATGTATGTACATTTGTACACTTGCTTCACTTGCTCCATGTTCCAGATTTGGAACTGCTAGAAGTTGATCAATCCCATCTCCCGATACCAAAATTGGCAGCCGATCTACAGTTTCCTGCCCAGTAATATCTTCAATTAACTTGCCATCCCAGTGAATTGTTAATGGCAAATTAGGTTTGAACTCGCTTTTGAGAGACTCTGCAACTGCTTTTCGATTTTTCAGTTTTTTAAAAAAACTAAAACAACCATTCGACAGAGAAGGCATTAAAACATGTTTCTTCAACACAAAAACACTAAAACACCTTACCACACTAAAGCACAGCAGCGATGACAACTTAGTTGTTGAAATACGTATTTAGCCTTTTTTTTTGTGCTTTAGTGTGGTAAGGTGTTTTAGTGTTTTTGTGTAGTTTCAAGCCACAGACTCCAAGTTTAGTTTCTATGTTTCTTCAAAATTTCAAATTAATTGGTTGAAAACTGAGCTCAGGAAATTTATCATAAGTTATTCATTCTTTCCTAACGTGAATATCCCCTTAACAAAATGCACTAGGGGGAATAGTGTGGTTTTAGTGGGTAGGCGGTTCGTTTTATACTGAAGTCTCACACTACCATGTTGTGATCCGGATAGACATAAGCACATGGTGTCCACCTACAAAAAAAAATTATATATATACGCATGTATGTACATTTAGGGTGGTCCTTATTTTTCGAGTTTTTAAATATTATCGCGGCACCTTTTCATTCGATTCTCTACTATAAAATATGAAGTAGTAATTTTTTTTTTAATTTTTGGACAAAATTTAGAGGTCGCTACCAGTTGTCAAACTAACGAAAAGTTATTTTATGGCTACTTCGACTATGAGTCTCACTAATTCATTAAGATAAGTGTTTATTTTGCGTTGTTAAAGTGAAACATGCAGAGACACGTATAGGTCCCCCTCTCCTGCACCTACGCATCGAGATAAAGCCCGCCCGCAATTCAGTCGCAGTGCTGCCGTTTCAGTACAATTGTACCGAATTCAGTACACTATTTACAAATCCAGTACGTCAGTACGCCATTTTGCAAAAAGACCTAATTTCAGTACAAACTTGAAAGTTTTAGTACTAAATTAAATCCAAGTAATAATAATAATGTAATACTAATAAGAATTACAAAAAACGAGTATAGAAATAGTTTAAATATAGATACGGTCAAAAATTTATTGTTTTTACAGGGTTTTTGGGTTACCTTTCACGATTTGTCGTCCTTTGTGTTTCACTATTAATCAAAAGACATTTGCATTTGTCAAATGAGTTTCACAAGAGTGAGAAGGCGAAGGCAAAATGCCAAAATTAGTGACGAAATACGCACATTAATTATTTTCTATGAATCAGGAAAAATTTTCTGTTGAGGAAGACAGTTTAATGTAAAATCGAATAATACAAAAGACAAATCGTGAAAGGCAACCGAAAAACCCTCTATATTCAAAAATTATTGTAAGAAGCTAAAAAAAAAATTTGGATATAATATGGTAATGGTAAATGGTTATTTAAGAGTGATTTGTTGTTTTGTCATATGTTTCAAATCAATATATTTTATGATTTTATGAAAGTTGAATAAAGTCATTACATATGTTAGTGATGTATTTTATTGTCCCTCGAGATTAAAAAAAGGTCATCCATAAATTTTTCTCGATTCAGTACATTTTTTGTAAATTCAGTACGAAAATTCAGTACGTTTTTAGAGCTAGTGGCGGCAGCACTGTTCAGTCGGTATTAATTCATTGACGGAGAGCACACGCGTTTTGTTTCAAGAAACATACAAACTTGTTTTAACTTGCAATGGCATCTACTAGTAGCGGAGTCAGCGTAGTTACTAGAAATAAAACCAACATTTGGCTGATCGGCCAATTACTGCCTAAACTAAACCAGTCAAGGTTACCATCTATTGGTGAAGTGTTACGTTTGTTTTGTTATTACAAAAGTGAAGAGAAGAAAACCATTCATGAATCTGCGACTTTGGCTGCATGTGAAGTGATAAACTTGTGGGAAAAAGCTAATATACCAACGAGATTAAAAGAACATGTAATCTGTAAAATCGAAAAACACGTCAAAGAGTGGCAGAATCTGAAAAAAAATAAAGAGAACAAAAAAAAACGTACGGAAGCATTAAAGAAAAAAGAACAAGACTGGCAACAAAAATTAGACGATTTATTTCATATAGCTCATTGTGATGCTTTAAATATTATAACTGTCGAAGAGGACAAGCAGTTTTTATTAGCACAAAGACAAAAAAATCGCCAGGGTTTTATTGGTTCAGTAGATAGAAAAAGTTTAAAAAAAATTAAGAAAATAAAAGAGAAAGAAGAACGGCTTCAGAAACTGCGTGAACGTGAAAACATAAATATCTTGACTTTGACAGAAAAGTGCTCTTTTTCTTCTTTGTCATTTCTTTCGTCGTCATCTACCAGCACCAGCGAAGAAACAAGTACAACTGATTCAGAAGTTCCATCAGAATCTCCGAAAGTGCAACCACCCCAAAAACGAGCTCGAAAAGACATTATTAGCGGCCCATTAGCTTCTAGTCTTGATGTCTCTAAATTGAGTGACAGAAAAGCAACCATGGTCGTAACATCTACTTTGAAAAGTGCTGGATGTGATCCATCAGACTTTAATGTCAACAGATCTTCCATTCGTCGGCACCGTTTGAAAAATCGAAAAGCAGTTGCAGAGTCTCTCAAAAGCGAGTTCAAACCTAATTTGCCATTAACAATTCACTGGGATGGCAAGTTAATTGAAGATATTACTGGGCAGGAAACTGTAGATCGGCTGCCAATTTTGGTATCGGGAGATGGGATTGATCAACTTCTAGCAGTTCCAAATCTGGAACATGGAGCAAGTGAAGCAAGTGCGTCAGTTATCTACGAAACAATAAATTTATGGAATTTGAGCGATAAAGTAAGTAGTTTGTGTTTTGATACAACTGCTGTAAACACTGGTTTAAGAAATGGAGTTTGTGTTCTTTTAGAGCGAAAAATGGAGAAAGACATGCTTTGGCTTGCATGTCGCCATCATATAATGGAAATTATGTTATCAGCTGTAGTGGACACTAGTGGATCAATCGCTCGGTTCGTCTAGTGGTCCTGATATTCAATTATTCAAAAGGTTTAAGAAAAATTGGGTCAGCATTGACCAAAGCGACTACAAATCAATTACTTATGACACCGAATCAAGTATCCTTGTCGAATCCGCCGCAGACAGAATTTCTTTTGCAAAAAAACAATTACAGCAGAAACCTGCTGGTATACATCGAGCTAGATGGATGGCAAGGGCTTTGTACTGTTTGAAAATTTTCCTATTTAAACATCAGTTTAAACTGTCAAAAAACGAAGAGAAAGCTGTAAGAGAAATAAGCATTTTCACAGTGATAATATATGTAAAATATTGGTTTCAAGCCTCTACCGGATGGTCAGCACCAAGAAACGACTTACAATTATTGAAAGATCTTACAGCCTTTGAAAAAATAAATCAAAAAATGGCTACTGTTGCCCTAAAAAAAATACTGGGCCATTTGTGGTATTTGTCGGAGGAACTGGTGTCTTTTGCATTTTTCGACGACGAACTTCCAGTACAAGATAAAAAGAAAATGGTAGATGCACTAAAAATTGAAGCCATAGAAGATTGCCCAAAAAGAATAAACATTGACATCGAGCACATCGACGAAAAAAACATTGAGGACTTCGTAACTAGCAACTCTTTGCGATTTTTCCAAATTCTGGGTATCTCATCAAAGTTTTTGAATAAAGATGTGGAAACTTGGAACGATGATGCTGATTTTGTGGCTGCAAAAAAAATCGTTCACTCTATGCGAGTAGTGAACGATATAGCTGAGCGTAGTGTTGCATTAATTCAAGAGTATAATAAATTGATCACAACCGATGAAGAACAAAAGCAATATTTGCTTTTATTGGTGAAGGAGTATAGGAAAAGATACCCTAACACTAACAAATCAACCCTTGTATCTTTATAATAAAGGATTTTAATGTTTTGATAATATGTCTTAATTTGTAACAATAACAATAATTTTACACTTTTGACGTCCTGACTTATGAATAAAAAATTCTAACTAACTCAGAAATTTTGAGTATTTATTTAATATTCAAACCTTGGTAGCGACCTTTAAAAGTTATTTAAAAATTATGAAAAAAATACTGAATTTTTTTTTAAGGTATATAATCAAATTTTGGGGTGCCCCGTAAAATAAAAGAAAAAAATTTTTTTTCTTAATAATAGGGACCACCTTAATGTACATGTATTTGTATATCTATGAATTATTTGTAATAAAGTAAATTCCACATTTCTGACATTGTTTTTCTATATTTTTTTTTTATTATTTCTTTCTAGATCTATTTATCATTACAATTGTACAATACAATGAGAAATAATGTTTGAATTTGAATTTCTGTTTGGTATAAAAATATATTGTACTATTGTGATGGGTGAATATAAATTAAAAAGAGAGTAATCTTGTCTTGCAAACAAATTGAATGTGTTAATTTTCATCCGACTTTAAGATGTGCATTAAAGCGAGGTGAAAGTGACCACATTTAATTTGTTCGCATCTGAAAACAATAATTAATATTTCAAAATATGAATAGGTATATGAAAGTAATACGTGACTAATCCCGCGACAGGGCAGTTCCGTAAGTACTCAATTTTTATACATTTATGTTTCCCATCTCTGGTATTCCTTTATCCTATGGTCTAGTCTTGGTGGAAGTGAACCGTATTCCCCTATCTCGCTCATGTATAAATATTAAATATAACATATAACATTAAAAACACCATACTCCTAGAGCTTTTAAAAATGCCAATAAAATTTTAGGGTGCATTTTACAGACTAAAGTATAAAATTAAAACGTACAATATTCAATTTACATATTTGCCCTTGTAACCCAAAGTTTATAGATATATAAGGTTGCCTGGTAACTTTCAACCAATAGAAAGCTCCGCGGGAAAACGTCATCCAGCGTGCCCATTCAAAATTATTACTGGTATTAAAGATGCTGTAATGTACATTAGATTACAATTGTAGACTTTATATGATGTCTATATAAAAATAGTTTTTTAATTTTGCATTTTAATAATAAAAAAATACGAGAATAAATTTAATTAACAAATTAATGTAGGTTTTATTCGTCAATAAATAAATGAATTAAATAAAACAAACAGGATTATTTATTTATTTGACTATATTCAATAAAATCCTATAGTATACATATATTATATTTTTTAAAACAAATTCTCATCTACTAAAGATTATTTTAACAAATAATATATAGTCTAATCTTTTTTACAAATTGTCAATTTTAATATAAGTATGAAATATGTACATACATTGTAATTACATTTTCAAGTCCTTTTGTTATACATGTACATACATATTATAAAACTAAGTTATAGTTGTTTTCATTTCCTTTGAATTCCTATGGTCATCTGTTCCATTTCGTTTCCCCAAATTTACACTTCGAAGATTTATATTTGCAGCCCAATGTTGCAATGTAGAAAGTCCAGCTAAAGGATAGTGTAATGTTTGCCTCAGGTAAATGTAGCATCGTTTACTAAAGTATCTTATGGTGAAAGCTTTAGACAATTCTTCTGAATTCCAGCGTGCCTTACTTTAGGATTTCTAGCTGGTCAAGTGTTAAAAAATCTTTGAATGCAGTTTCAAGCTTTTTTCAGTTTGTTGCATCTCTGTGAACCTGGGCTTCCAATTTTAAACAGAGTTGCTGTAAACTATCTCCACTGCTTTGACAAATTTTTACTTTTTGTTTTAGTTCTTCATTTTCTTGACACAGGGCCTCATATTTTCTTTTCAAAAGGTCATAGTCTGTATCTTCCTACATGAGAGAATTATTTCCTGTTGGTGTTGACTGAGATTCATTTTCCTTTGATTCTAGAAGTAAGTCCTCCAGAAATTCTTTACGATTTTTGGTTTCCATTCTTGTTAATCGTTCAGATAAACTTTTATTTTCGATTCGTGGCAGTAAATGTTGAGTAGGAATTGCTATAAAAACCAGTGGCGGCCCGTGATTTTTTGGGACGGGAGGGCACCGGGGGTCTGAGTGTTTAATATCAAAAATTAAGTACAGACAAAAAAATAAACTCATTATGTTCTTTAATTAACATTTTTGAAAATAAAATCTAATCGCCGTTCATTGCGATTAGCAAAATGATTTAACCAATTCATTGAAGTTTGGTGTTGATGTCAGTAATTGTTTTTCAATGGAAAACATTGCTAAGGCGCATAGTCTGCTTTCCTGCATGGTATTTCTAGAAAATGTTTTTATTCTCTTCAAAGTAGAAAAACACCGTTCACTTTCAGCTGTTGTCATCGGTATGGTGCAAATTATTTTCAATAGCTTCACAGAATGTTCCTCTTCTTCTTCATCGTTATCACTATTTTCTTTGTAATAATCGTAATCAGTTGAGTTCCTCACATGCTGAATTGACGATTTAAATGATGACACACAAGACTGTATTTTAATACTGTCAATTTGACGATGTTGTAATTGGTTGTAGAGAATTTCGCAATGCGGCATGATTTTATTAAAAAAATATAACCAGTAATTGAAATCATAATCATATAAAATGTTTTTCAAGCCTACAGCTTTCCTTATTGTCGACTGGTCACTAGATTCATCATCTATGATCCGCGTCAGACATGTGATAAGCTCTTTTTTATATCTGAAGACACTCACAACACATCTTGATTTAAAGTTCCATTTGTATAGCAGTACGCTTTGGGGATCTTGTAAAAAAAAGTAGAAAAACCATCTAGGTTGCAAAAGAAAACTTTCACTTGTTTGTTCAACTATCAGATTTAATTGGTGGGCATAGCAATGAATATAATTTGCATTTTTGTTAATTTCTTTAATTTTTGCCTGAACACCGATGTTTTTACCACTCATTACTGAGGCGCCATCGTAGCTTTGAGATATTAATTTTGCAGACGTTTGGTCCAATTTAATTTTTCTAAGTTCTTCCAATAAACATTTGCTAATGCCATCAGTAGTATGATTCTCTGGTTGCAGAAAAGACATAAATCGTTCTTGTATATTTTCCGTTCAACTCGTATCGAACTATAAAAGCTAACTGGGAAAATGTAGCCGAATCTGTCGTCTCGTCTGCTTGTATAGCGATATAGTGGGCTTTGTTAATTTCGTTTAGAATCAAAGTGCGAGAAACTGCATAGATACTGTCCAGCAATTGATTTTGAATGGTTTTTGACAAACCCATAAAAACTCTATTATTAGACTTTTTGATGTGGTCCTTGAGGGTGCTGTCAATTTCTGCCAATAAATTAACCAATCCACGAAAAATCCCCGGATTCGCACTGTCTTGTGTTTCGTCATGGCCCCTTAAAGCGATTTCAAACATGCAACAAAACTTAATGCAGTCTATTAATTTTCCCAGAATATGTCTGTTTTTACTGACGTTTTCATTGTACTGAATTATATTTAATCTATATGCAGAGTTCAGCTGGCACATTATATTTACCTTTCCCAAAGCTGAATATTCTATGATGTTACTAAGATGTTTTTCACTTACTTTATGTCTTTTTACTTTTTCACCAAAGTGTTTTAAATCCCTAATACCATTAGAAGTCCAGGCAGGGTCGCTTTGTGGAGAATTCCTAATTAAGCACACATAACAAAAAAAGCATTTTGCACATTACACCCACACAACCAGTCTGATAAACTGTAAGAGCTTCTGTTGAATGTTCTCGTCACGGTTTTATTAGTTTTCGAATTGTAATCTTCTAATTTAATCAATAAATCTGGTCTAGGGGGACCTAGATTTTTTAATTCTATCTTAATATCATAGCTCAGTGTTTTATTTTCTATCATTTCGATTATGTTACTAACGCAATTCATGCGAAGCAATTCACCATTTTTAGGTTTTATTATCAGATAAAATAGAACTTTCTGATGAATATTTTGTACGATATGTTCAGTTTAAATTAGAATAGTATCCCTTAAAACGCTTTGAATTATAGTAATTAAATTGACAAGTAAATCAGTTTTAATAAAAATTACGGACAAATTACTATTGAACTAAAATTTTGCTTTTTGTTATTGATTAAAATTATTAGTTACTACTACCTACTATTCGATCATTACATTCAATTCATTGCTCACATAATTATTCTTTCTGTAGCGCTACTTTAATTGCTTTTTTTATTCTCTTTATAAATACTTTCTCACTAACAATTTTTTTAAATTGGAAGGAACACAATTGCCAAATAAAAAACAACACAATAAATGTATTTTTTTAATCATAAATGCTGTAAAATATTTAACTTTACATTTTTGCCTTTTTGAGAATTAAAATCTCTATTAACAAATTTCAGTATATAAAATATTCTGAGACGAATGAACAATCAAAGCAAATAATCCTTCGGAAAACCACTACAAGGTGGATTGTAAGCTATGCTTTTCAAAACGCCTAGTAGTTTAGCTCCAATTTGATTTGTTGTAGCAATTTCTGGAAAAAATTGTAGAAACATACACTCCAATCTGTATATATACAAAACAAAATGCTGTGTTGGTGTTTTTAAATTTCCAAATAATTCCTCATCAGTTGCTGCTTTGAAATGAGTAAATAAGGTCGATGGTGACTTAGATTCATCTTTTGCCATTTCCTCACATGCTATGCATGTATGCTTACCTAAACATTTATTAATTAAATACCCACTGACATACGTCAAAGCATTTTGCTCTGGTAAATCAAGAGTTTTATAGTCTCTGGTATATACTGAGAATTCTTGTGATTCATTGGTTTCATTATTGGAAAATAATTCTACTATATCTGTTGGATTTACAGCGTCCAATTGATTTAAAATCACTTCAAAATCCTCAGCACAATTTGCACCATTCGAATGCTGCAGATAGTTCATACAGAGCAACTTTTTAAATACTCTCTTAAATTGTATTGGTGTTGGATTTCTGACATTACCACATTGTTGTCTAATAGAACCAAAAAAGTTCTCTAAGCTGTCTTGCTGAACCCTTCTGGTATACAAAACAAGTTTTTCCATATCTACCCATAGCAAAAGCAAACTATTTAATGTTATCTGCCAATATTTAAAAATGTTTATAATTTTTGTGACTTCATTGCCAACTCTATCAAATGCTTTAATACCTATAGGTGGTTCACTTTCTGCTAAATTTTGGGATCGAATATCACTTGTGCTAGGAACATTCATAGTTTCCACACATTCTAAAATACATTTTGAAATTAGTATGCTTTTAAAATTTCAAATAATACTTAGTTCTTATAGAATAATATTTTATAATAAACGTTTACCTGTAGATAGTTCCTTAACCGGTGAGGTTTGAATTGATTTCTTGTCAATATGGTCATGGTTGTGAGAGAAAACGATGTTCTCTAAAATTCTTATTTTCAGAGGAGGTTCCCTCACTAATATAAAAAGATAAAAACCACATTAGAAGTATTTATTTTCAGGCTTCATCTTTAATAAAAACTTTAATTATAAGTACAAACCTTATCAAAACATATTTAACAATGATAAATAAGATCATATATTTTTTGTAGATAGTAAATAAGTTTACAAATTTAAATTACGAAATACCTTATTAGAGAAATTAAAGTAAAACGTTATCATGTACAGATTTTTGGTATATTACAAATTATAAAGTCATGTTATTATATTTATTCTACTTCAATGATGACGTATGAAGTTACATATTTTAAAATTACAATGCAACGGTATTGCAACTTAATATAGACAAAAATTGTTGAATATATAAAAGATAAATGCTAACAAATAATTTTGGAAATATTTTAATTTTATGATAGTTTATATTAAAAACACTTTTATGAAAAATAACCTACCCATGTGAAATTTTGCATCAAAAGCTGTTTCTTTCTGGTGTTTCCATGCAGAGTGAGAGAAATAATGCGGGAATTGCATTGGATTCCTTAAATATAAACACAAATTGATTCAAAGTGTTTACCACACACAAATATTGTTTGCCATAATTTTGACAAATCTTTACTTAGGTCATTCCGGTTGCAGCTGGTGTAAGACACACAAAAAAGATGAATTATTATATTACAAATTAACTGTTACTCAATAGCTATAACTTACTGATTTTCTTCTTTAAGAAACGAAAAGAAACTGTAGAATATATTTTGTTGCTGAACATTTTTACAAGTAAAAATACAACACCCACATACGCCAGATTTCTTCTTTCGTACAGTTTCCATTATTTATATCAACAACAATTTAACTGGCACCTTTACTTATTATTCTTTCGTAAATTATAAGTTATAAAACTTAGACAGGTTATATTTATACAACAAAAACAAAACGCCATTACGAAATGTGCGCTTGTTTGATTTTGCGCACAAATATCGGAATTATGCAAGTGAGGCTTTTGTCACTTCTGTTATTCTGTGACATTACATACTGCATTGCCAGCCGGCATCACTGTCTAGTGCCCTGTCGTGACATATACCGCTCTCGCCCCGCACCACTTTTTATACGCACGATTTCTAGTACAATGGGGCAGTGGCGCAAGATGCCCCGAAGCCTACATTAGACTGTGATTTTTAAACGCGCTGAAGAGACGGACTGTTACCTCCGAAAAAATACACAAGCAGCAAAATCACAATTTTAGAGAAGGATAAAAATATATATTTACTAATGTAGGACAAGTGTGCATATACTGGTTTTGCTGCTAGGGATATTATTTGTTATCAAACAAATCAGAAAAATTACATACAAATTAGGTATTTAAATTTATCTGTTAAAAGAAGTTTATCACGGGGGGCAGTGCCCCGTTGCCCTCCCTGCAGCAGCCGCCACTGATAAAAACACAAAACATGTTATTAAAATAGTCACAACTAAGTTAAATTAAATATAACCCGCTTACCTGTTTTTTTTTAATTTCCTGGGTTGCAATCCCATTATACTTGCTTGCATTTCATCATCATAATCATGTAATAAAAAGTGTACTCTCTTGTTTTCAGGATTAAATTTGTCTTTACGATAACATTTTTTAATCCATTTTTTCCTAATTTGAGGGTTCTTAGGAAAAGTAAAAAACATGAACGTCCTGCCTTTTTTGAGTTATTTTTACAAATTGCAACACTGCAGATGTAGTGTATGTAGTTATATTCTACATACAGTTGGCAACATGAGTTATATAAGTTACCTGGCACACCAACGTGTATTGTAATAAATATATTTAAATAAATGATCTCTTAAACAATAAGTGTTTTAATAGAGAGACACAACATGGCGCAGTCAGAAAAGTGAACCACGATACACATACATTTCATAAATTTAAGAAAGCAAGCCGCTAAGTTTTAAAGTTTTATAGAGTGAGGTTAGAATGGAGGGATTTAAGCCGCCCAAAAATTTTGAGTTAAATGGCAACATAAGTGAAAACTGGCGTAAATTTAAGCAGAGTTTTCACATATATATGAAAGCCACAGAAAAGGAGTCGCTAGATTCAGAAGTAAAAATAGCTATTCTTCTGAATATAATGGGTGAAGATGCCATTGACGTATTCAACACTTTTTCCCTTGGAGAAGAGGAAAAGAAAGATTATAATAAGGTCTTGAAAGCATTTGAAGATTATGCGACCCCAAAGAAAAATACTGTGTATGAGAGATTTCTGTTTAACACGAGAGAACAAAAAGAAGGTGAACCGTTTGAGCAATTTTTTGTAGATATAAAGAAGTTGGCAAATACATGTGAATTCGAAAATCTCAAGGATCAAATGGTAAGAGATAGAATTGTATTAGGTATTCGAGATAAATCATTACAAGAAAAGCTCCTTCGTGAGGATAAACTAACCTTGGATAAAGCCATGGGCGTAGCCAGGATTTATAACAGGGGGGGGGGGGCAACCATGGTCCATGGTCGTTCAAAATGTAAAATTTTAGGATAAAAAGAAAAGGCAAATGAAAACAAAACTTTGAGATTTTAATTATACTTAAATTAAATTAATAACATTTTTCTTGGGTTGAAACTAAATTTATCCAAAACTTTCTTCACTATGCAGTCCTGATTTTCCTTAAAAAATTGTCGATGCACACTCATCAAACACAACCCAGTGAGTCTGTCATCGCCCATTGTACTCCTGAGCCAGGTTTTTACCCTTCGTAGGGTACTGAACGATCTTTCCACGGTAGCAGTAGTGGATGGGAAAGCACTTAATATTAGCAGTGCGTGCCTTGTTGCAGGGAAAAAAACATTAGCTTCCTCCAAAAGTGCAGCCACTTCAATGTCCTTTAATTTGTCTTCTGCTAAATTCTTCTTCTTCCACATATTGTACCACAAATCTAATTCTGCAGAGACATCACCCAACTTATAAAATTCCATGAAAGATTCTGCATTATTTTTGAAATCTTTTGAAGCCATTTTGAGCATGCTTGAAGGATGAAGATAAGCAAAAGCAGGTGTATTTTCGTTGGAGAATCTAGCACCCAAAGACGAAGTTAAAGAATCAAGATAGGGGATAATTATTGACCGCTTCCAGTATACAACTGCAGACTCAGATGGTGGATTACTTCTGTGTACTTGCTTTTGAGTGACTCGTGGTACTGACAACTCAACCCCTACTTTCTCTGCGATATCAAGTGATTTTTTATATAATTCATAAGAAACATTTTCGACATCTTGTCGATCTTCTTTGATTACATCTAGAATATCATCAATATGTTTCTTCACCATAACCAAATCCATACTTTTACCTTGTAAAACGTTTACAACGGGTTCCAAAATTGCAGAGTATCTTGCAATTATGTTTAAGCCTAAGATGAAAATTGGTTTAGTAACTGCACAGTGCAATTGGTAGGCACATTTTCTTGTTGCATAGTTTCCTTCGACAGATAGATGTTCTAGTGCTTTAACAATGTAATGAAGCTCACTGAAAATTTTTTTATGCTCTTGTATTTTTCCGACCATCTGGTCTCACAGAGCCTTGAAAGATTTGGAACCGATTTCCTACGGGCTGGCGATTCACGAAAGAAGGTTATTGTGTCTTTAACCGTTGCAATTGTGTTTCTTAGTTCTGGTAGCTTGCTAGTATCATTGACTACAAGATTTAGTCTGTGGCTGGAGCAATGGAAAAATAAAGACTTAGCGTACTTTTTTTTAAGAATGGCCTGTACACCACCTTCTTTGCCGGCCATCGTAGGACACCCGTCAAATCCGAATCCCACACAATTATCGGCGGAAAAATTATTATCTTCTAAAAAACTTTGAATTGCGCTAGCGATTGTAGAAGCATCTTGACATTTTAACTCAATGTAGCCTACAAATTCCTCCCTGATTATTTTTTGGCTTTCATCATAGAACCTTAATCCAATAGAAAGCTGCTCTTTTCCAGCGATATCTGCTGTTTCATCAGCCATTACAGCATAAGCTTTTGCCCGTTTACAGTCTTCGATTATTTTTTCTTTGATAACTTCACCGCATAATTGTATGATCTCATTTTGAATTGTTGGTGAGGTATAGACTGCGTTTTTTTGACATTTATCCAAGTGGCTCTTTAGCTTCTCATCACCAGAGTCAATCCTCAAATTTAAAAGGTCAAAGAAAACTCCCTCATTTCCTACTTTTCCTCTAAGCGGCAAATCATGAATTCCACAAAATATTATGCATGAAATAATTGCTGACAATATTTGTTTATTTTCTTCAATCGTCTTATGGTGCCCTATTTGCAACTGGACATCAACAGGAGCATTTTCAAGAAATGCTTTTGCAGCAGCTGTTGAAGATTTGTGGTAATGGGTGCCAACGTGCTTTCTACAATCTTCATGTATATCCTTAAACTTCATGTAAGGCCTTACCATAAATGACCCCAAAACTCCTTTAACTGTAGCAATTCTTGGCGGAAATAAAACAATACAAACATAGAGCACCTTTCAAACGACTTGAGTACACCAGCCATGGAGTATATTGATCTAACCAGCGATGGTTAAATTTTCTTTTCAAGTGAATGGCATCAGAAGCAAAATCGTAATTGGATGATGGAACCCAAGGGTTTGTCAACAATTCCTTCTGTTTTTCAGAAGGCAAGTTATTGGCACAACTAACATAACGACCAATGTCATTTTCATGGTAGCCATCGCGTTCTTCAGTTTGTTTAGAGGTCCCAGATCCAGAGACAGCTTCATGTAGATATGAAGAACTACTTGAGCCTTCTACAAAAATAGATTCCGATTTTGATGTTCCGACCATTTTATTTTCATCTTCATCACAATCATTGCTTCCACTTCCACTACTGTCATCATGAACTTTTTTCCGGTTTAGAGATTCTTGACCTAAAAATAATAACCTAATATCATTCTTGTTCTTAGTCCCTAATATAAAAATTAGTATAAAACAAAACTACCATGTAATGATAGTGATAGCTTATAATGTGGATATACTATATCTGATGTTAATATTTTTTCTCTAGATTAAAAACACAAAATGAAATTAATAGCACGTACAAAGTGCTGTTTGATCTTTAATATGTAGGTACAAATTTCAAGTTTTAATTGTGAACAAAAATTAACATGGGATATAACATATCTGCATTATAAGCTATCGTTACATGGTAGTTTTGTTTTATTTGGTGCTGGTCGAGCAACCAATTTTCAAATTTTTGGACCATTTCTAATGGAATGACTCTGACTCTAAAGTTTTAATTAAAAATTTAATTTTGTACTGAAATTATTTAACTTACCTTTTTGTAACCAATTTCTTATATCCATATTGTCTTTTCTGTCTCTTTATTCTGTGGTAAAACTATTGTTACGGATTTTCCCTCTTGTTTCTCGCGCCTCGCTTTCTATTCGCCGTATGCAACTTCGTATCCTGCACTATGTACTGTATTGTATTGTCTGTCTTCGCGCCGGTCAGCGCTGCCAGACGACCAAAACGAAATTATCGTATTCATAGAACAAAATTATAGTACCATATCGTATACCACATACAAAATTATCGTACAATTATCGTATCACGTTTTTTTTCCACTATTTGTGTAAAAAAATGGTAACAGAATTGTAGTAGTAGTGGTGACAGTGTGACAGAATATTTTGAAAGTTTAATCAGTTTAAGCCACAGATCACTATACTTTGGCCGAGAAATTTAGGGTTGTGACGTTACTGGGAGAGGGGTGGTCGGAACGTCGAGACGCATTAAGGGGGCGTTTGAATCATAGAAAACATAAGTAATTTCCTTACTGTCAAAAAATAACATCATTTTAGTCCTAAAGATGTCGCGCTCTGTATCAGAACTCATCATCTCAAATATACAAATAATTGAATTGGCAGAATTTGTTTGAAATAACAAATAGGTATACGGTCACTATTAAATCATTTTAAATAACTTGGATATTTATGATTATCTGTTAATTTCCTGAGATAACAGTCACAGTACAGTATTTTTGAATCCGCGCCCTCTCTTAGGGAATCCTGCAAGGTACAAAATACAAATATGGCCGTTCTTTACCAATTATTTAAAATATGCAAATAAACCAAACTAATACCCTTGTTTATTAATACTATAGTTATACAACTGAAGGTTAGTTCGGGTAGGTAGCCAACAGAGGGGTTGGGCAGTAGGATGTGCCCATTCATAAGTTTTCCCGCTAAATTTGTTGTAGTAAAAGCAGTCTTCTCGTAGTAGTAAAGAGAAGCCAATGGGAGCTTAAAGGAAGTGACGCTATTATCCAATTACACCAATCGTGTTAGTTACAATTTTGTAGGCGTTTTGCTTTAGATTTAAATATCTTAAAATATTTTGAATTAAGGGATATGATAAGTCTACCTAACCTTTAATAAAATCTTTGCTTGCTTATGAATTAGTTTGTTTGTATAACTTGTTGGGTATGTACTATCCTCAACAATAATTGATGATTATTCATTCAGACTTGTATCATGGCAATTGTTGTTACGATTCAGGCCTAGATAAAATAAAAATAACTAGAACCATAATAAAATAAGTAATGTCAAAGCCAAGTACATTTAAGTGTGTATCTAATTAACTTTTATGAAGTGATATACCTCACTTCAACCAGTATGAAGGCTAAAATTCTACATATATAACACAATAAAATCCATGAAGATTTAGATAGTGATTAAAATAAAGTGAAGTTATTCAAATTTAATTGAGTGTTTTATTTTACTTATGTATAAGTAACAGCCGAAAGTGTTACATACTTTAAACTAGTTTTGTTTGATAACCCCTACGTAACTTCAATTATTAGGAATTACTATTATTGAAACCAATTTTTAAAATCGCTGGTAAATACAAATTGAAGAAACGTCCATATACAGACCATGTGTAGGCAGTACTTACTATATTGATAATTACCAAGAATGTAAATGTATAATGAAAGTTGCTGCGACTTCCCTGACGAGCTGAGGTATTGTGGGTGTAAAAGCAGGATTAATTATAACACTTCTACAGTAAGAAGGATAGTGTTTCTATTATAATAATAAATTTATTATATCAATAATAAGATATACATACAGTTTACACAATAGCACATCAAGCAAAAATGTAATGATAACATCAACACAGGGCTAATTTATGTCATTGACATTGTAGAATGCTTCTTGAAGGAGAATGTCCTTTATTTTCTCTTTAGATACGAAAGTAGAAAGATGTCTACACATAACTTCGATTTTGTTAAATAATTACCAGTGACGTGTTGTACTGAAGTGGCTTTTGTCCTATGTAATGCGGGATGTGCAGCAAATGGTGATGAGGGGTGGAGACTTCTGTAATCTCACCCATAGTCATGAGGTGTGACAGCTTTTTCAAAGGCCTCCTTAGTTGTTGCAGAATATGTGTCTAGGCTAATGGACTTATCATAAGTTCTCTGAAGAGAGGTTTGCAGCGAATAGTTTGTGAAACACAGACAATTGCTCGAACAGTCTTCTTCTGCAGGATGAACACCTTTTCTACATAGGCCTACTTACCCCATATTGATTAAACATTGTTGATATGTGATTTGATAGTCCATAGTATATCGTTATTCCAGTAGACTATCAGTTATAAATCTGATATGTCTAATTGCATAAGTAGCAGAAGATAAGTGTTTGACTAATTTAACTAATCTGCGGCTTCCATGTTAATCTTGTGTTTAGTCTAATATCAAGGAATTTTCAATTCGTAGAATATATGTTTGATCTATGTTTACTAGTAAAATAAATTGTCTCACATTTATCCTGGTTAAGTGATAAATGATTGGCTGTGAACCATTTAAATTTCTAAATTCTGAAGATACCAAAACCTTAAAATAATGTGGTGTTTATAATGCATTTTCTTTGTAAAACGTACTACATTACTGGTTTGAAAGCCTCACATAAACCAGTCAAGTTGATGAAACCATGCAAAGCAACTTAATAAATGTTGTGGTTCGGATAGCTTTTAATTACTTTTTCTTCTTTTACATAATACCTATATCTAGTCATACCAAATATATAGAAGACTGTTTTAGACATACCTGTTGAACACATAGAAAGAAATTAGAATAACCCCAAACTCTGAACCCGAAACAGACTGACATTTCATGTAGGTGAGTATTTAATAAAAATGCTGACTTCTTAATACCGTTTTCTTGTTTAGATTTATTTCTTTAAAAAACATGAATACGTTTTTTAAAAAGCCTTTTGTATGTCTTTTTTTTTTATTATGTTATAAAAGGGTAATTGTGAGTATAATAAGAGAAAAAAATAGTAATCCTACGATTCTTCAATGAAACATTTACTTAAATCTACTTTATCACAGTTAAGCTATATAGGTTATGTTGATATGTAAATTCAAGGGCAAACGATGTGAAAAGCAAATCAAACAAAATATACTCTTATGTAAAATTTAATAATATCAAAATATATTTACATTTTTTATAAACTTCCGGATTAAATTGTGGGAGTGGCGTTGAGAATATTTCATTGGCTGAGCACTTTCATTCATTCGTATTAATCCATTTGAAAGATATCAGAGGACGACACTTTACTACATAAGAAATATTTACAGTTTTCTCTAGGTTGTATAACTATAGTATTTATAAACAAGGCTAATACATCATTGTCAAAATTTCTGTTATATTTCTCTTCTACGAAACACGCGTCATAGGGTTAAGGGGTTCTTTTGATAAAATTGAAATATTTTTTTTATAAAAAGAATTTGTGTAAATTAAACCCCTATACCATACGTAGGAGGATATTATGGCTTATTACATACAATAAAATAAGCAATTAATGATTTTATAACCGACATTTGCATAATTGTAAATTTATATTGTATTCTATGATTCAAACGCCCCCTTAAGGCCCGGTTATAGTGTTACCGACCGAGTCCATTTTGTACCAGAATCTTATTTCATGTTTTTGTGAAAATAAGAATATGAATAATAAAATTTAAAAAGGGGAATCATTTATAATTAAGTAGTGATTAGTCTAAAGCAATTAATTATTATAAATCGTAATCAACTAATTCTAAAAATCAAGAAATATAACCAAGGGCATAAGGATAGCATTAGGATAATGTACGCATGTTTTGCGAAAAGATAGTGCAAACAGAAATAAAAAATATGCTTTTATTTTCCTGAAAAGCATGAAATACATATGATAAAAAACATAGGCGTTCTGTAAAACGCTGCTTCCTAATAGTTTGTACATTATTTCATAGATAGCACCACAAGATAAAATAGTCAAGGGCAATTGTGGTGTAGCAGATACAGTTGGCCTTGAAATAGAAAATAATGTGGGAAGGAGAAAGAAAGCTATATACCCTTTCCTTATTAAAATATTACAAATACATTTGATACTTTTATAGTAAACTTGAGGGGTAGCACAATTTATTAGTTTGTGTAGGAATATTTTATTTTTTGAGCCGCACCCAACTAAAGAATAGATAGGTATATTTTATTACTTTCTTATACGTAGTATAAGGATGTCTTTTGATAAAAATTTTCGACCTCGAGATTTTTACAGATGTCCACATTTTGAAGTCCTCTGATACCAAATAATGAGGTGTGGCCACCACACGACTTTCTTATACGTATGAGTTTCAAATTATAGAATTTTAAGAATTTTTTTATATAAAAATTATCTAGAATCCTATTATAAGTACTTCTGTTCTCTTAATAAATCTCTATAGAATGCATACTTTGCGAGATATTCGAAAGAAAGTGCTACTCGCTAAGAGTAAAAGTGTTACTTCCGGTTCGAATTTTGAAATTTCATTTATACCAAACATATTTCAAAACCAACTCTAAATACTTTTGTACTCTTGACAAATATTTATAGAACGCATAATTTACGACATATTGGCAAAAAATCGCTATTCGATAAGAGTAAAAGTGATACTTCCGGTCCGAATGTTGAAAATTTTTTTATACAAAAAATATTGAAAATTAAGTTCTAAATACTTTTGTATTCGTAGCGTACCTATCTAAAAAGCATGACTTGCGAAATATTTGCACAAAACTGATTTTTGATAAGAGTAAAAGACCTACTTCCGGTATCAATTTCAAAAAACTTTTTAAATAAAGTTGTTCTCAATTTTAATTCTAAGTACATATGAATTCTTTATAAATTTGTTTAAACTTAGTAGTTGACAAAATATTGGCAAAATTCGATTTTTTGAATGAAGTAAACTACTACTTGCGGTCTATGAAAACCTAATCAGATCTCAAGAGGGAGATTGTACACGTCACGCGCACACACACACACACACACAGACAGACAGACAAACAGACATCTCTCAAAAACCACTTTTTTGGTGTCAGGCGACTTCAAAACGTGGACATCTGCAAAAATCTCGAGGTCGAAAACTTTCGTCATCACAATACTTCCTTATACCACGTATAAGAAAGTAAAATGGTTTTTAAAAAATGTCTCTCTCTATGTGTGTGTGCGTGTGACCACGATAGCGATAAAAACGGCTATAGGTAACTATCAATTCCAAATATTAGGAGTATAATCTCCCTCTAGAGATCTGATTAGATTTACAGTAAAATCGGCATACCGGAAGTAGTAATTTACTTAGTGAAAAAATCGAATTTTGCCAATATTTCGTCAACTACTAAGTTTAAACAAATTTATAAAGAATTCATATGTATTCAGAATTAAATTTGAGAAGAATTTTATTATGAAAGTTTTTTGAAATTCCTGTCGGAAGTAGATCTTTTTCTTATCGAAAATCAGTTTTTTGCCAATATTTCGCAAGTCATGCTTTTTAGACAGGTACGTTACGAGTATAAAAGTATTTAGAACTTAATTTTCAATACCTTTTGTATCAAAAAAAATTTCCAAATTTGGACCGGAAGTAAAACTAAAGCGAAGCTTAAACAAATTTATATAGAATTCATATGTATTCTGAATTAAATTTGTGAAGAATTTTATTATGAAAGTTTTTTGAATTCCTGCCGGAAGTAGGTCTTTTTCTTATCGAAAATCAGTTTTTTGCCAATATTTCGCAATTCATGCTTTTTGGACAGGTGCGTTACGAGTATAATAGTATATTATACACCTAGGGAGTGAAATGATGTTTTTTTCCGAGGTGCAGTTTGTAGCCCGAGGGCTCTACAAAGCACCGAGGAGAAATTCATTCACTCCCGAGGTGTATATACTATTTTTTGCACGACCCAAACGATTTTAATTGAAGAAATCTAACTTTTTTTAAAAATTGTCAACATGACGTTTCCAGTTGTCGAATGGTGGTACTAACATTAATGTCAATATTAATATTAAATAAACGATTAAATTCATAAATTGAGTTGGCTATGTTTTTTATACCAAGGGAGCAAAAGAGTCACTTCACTCCCTCATTTAAGGGAGTGAACGTGCCTATTATGCAAGGGTCGTGCAAAAAAGTATTTAGAACATAATTTTCAATACCTTTTGTATCAAAAAAATTTCCAAATTTACACCGGACGTAAAACTTTTACTCTTATCGAATAGCGACTTTTTGCAAATATGTCGTAAATTATGCATTCTATATATATTTATCAAGAGTACAAAAGTATTTAGAGCTGGATTTGGATATTTTTTGTATAAATAAAATTTCAAAATTTGGACCGGAAGTATCACTTTTACTCTTAGTGAGTTGCATTTTCTTTCGAATATCTCGCAAAGTATGCATTATATAGACATTTATTAAGAGAGTAGAAGTACTTATAATAGGATTTTGAATAATTTTTATATAAAAAATTCTTAAAATTTAGCTAATTTTTCTATGACATAACACTATTTCAAACAATTTTGTATAATTTGAAATGCTCATTCCTATATATATTTTTTAATTCTTTATTTGAAAAGTAGGACAATTTTTTTTTTAGATGAAGGAAATGCAGCAAGAAAATACTACATATAAACTAAAAAATATATAAGTACATGGTAAATAATAAAATTTTATCATGGGCAATATAACTCAACAAATATAGGGAAACTTCTAATAAGCAATGTAGAGAATATATTTGTAGTTGAAAATAGAAATATATGCCCCTATCAGAAAAAAAAAACATTTTTTAAATATATTAGAGTGTTAAAGAAATTTACATTATTCCATCGTGTTTTCTATTTATTTTAAATCTCTCTTCTGACCGAATAAATAATATTTACACACTTATATTACCCCTTTAGCACATATCTCTGCTTTATATCCACTTACAATAATGTGTAGGACGGAAAGAGAGGTATACGACTTGCAAGGTATTCTCCCTCTTACTTTAGAAGACCGATATTCATTCATAATGTTACCTGCGCGATCCAGTTCGTTCTACAATTCAGTAAATAAATCGTTTGCTTTACTTTCGTCTGCATCCCCATGGCAACGAACTAAATTTTAATTTTAGTGTAATCCGTACATTTAGCGACATCTATATAGCATTAGATTTCGAACTCTAGCTAATTTCATACCTATTGAAATTTTTACCGACTATAACCGGGCCTTAAGGCTGCGTTTGATAAGGTTTTGGCGGGAGAGAAATGTACCCAAAAAATACCATTTTTATTTCCATTTTTTCAGGCGTAAAAAATCAAAGCATGTAAATTTTATGCATTAAGCATGAAGATAAAGGTTAAAAGAAGTGAACGGTCGTATTCTTTTTCAAATTAAGTTAATATATAAGCCGTAAATAAAATGGGAAGACAGTGGTTTTGCAAGTACTACAAAAAGTGCCTACATTTAAAAATTACACAGTAAATTTATATGTAATATAGCAAGTACACTCGGTATTTATATTTGGAAGGTAAAATTAGTAACAGTAGCTAAATATATGTGTAATTTTTTAAGTGATCCATGAAATAAAATTTGTTTACATTTTTGGAGGGTCTTTACATACATTACAGATATCTGTTACATTTACGCCGCCTCATAGTGTAGCACATATAGTATAGATGGCGATATTATCTTGCAATTATTTAGAGGTTAGTTGTGTGTTATACGATACTTTAATTATTTATTATAATCTAAAATTATAATTAACAGCAATTTTTGCGGTTACTAATTATAAAATTTAGTATGTTACGAGTTATTTGAAAGTACGTAATAGACAATGAGCAGTTGGCATCCCAGGTTGGCACCACAAATCATAAAAAGTAACTACATAATTTAATTTGTCAATTTAATCAAATTGTATCATTTTAAAATATGGAGTTTTCTGTTATCTTTAATTGAAAGATGCCTACGGATTTTTTTACGCCGATAAAAGCCTAGTAGCCGTTTTATATTTACGAAGTAGAGAAGAAATTGTTGACAAGAACCTTCTATATTTTTTTCCAAATTTTTTTAAAGTTGTTGCTAATTACTTAAAATGTAAATATAGGTACATTTTATTTGATAGCAATTTTCAAAACTTTGAAATGCCGGAGGTCAGTTCGCCGGGTTTTTAGTTTTTAATAATAACAATAATATTATAATAGCCTCATTATTTATAATATATTAATATTAAAGTAATACCTTTACCTTACTTATTGTTTTGAAGATTTTACAACAATTGCTGTTCCCCTAGCACAATGCCCCTAGCAGCATTTTTCGAATTTCGCGGTTGTTTTAAGTTGGCTAGGAAGACAATCGAGTAGAATACAGGTAGGCTAATTCACTTTTTATTGCGAAATTACTAGACACACCGTGTACTCAAACAAAAGATTGGTCAAAAAATAGATGTAGAAACATTTAATGACAAAATTATATTTTTATTAACTAATTTTGTAGTGAAATATAACGAGTACCCCTCTATATGTTATTCAATTGCGCCCAGTGCAAACATAAAACACTGGTGAAATTCGAAAAATGCTGCTAGGCTGTTCAATTTTGGTTCTTGTTTTTGAGTTAAAATTTTGTACATATTTAAAACTGTTTTTATCGTTTTTATTGTGCTAATACTTGACGCTGTTTGGTTGGTGAATTTCACGGTGTGGTTGGAAGCGCCTTATAATGTTCGTGACGTACTTACACTTACAGATAGTGTTTAATAACACACTAAAATATAATAAATCAAAACAAAAATGCAAGAGAATGTTCACAGGTTACGGCTTGGTTATGTTATAAAATATAACAGATATCCCATATACTTATATCTCCTTGTTAAATTTGCTTACCCAGGAACCAATACAATCTGTTAAAAATAGTAGCGTTTCGGCGCGATATTTGAATTGAAAAGTTAAAATATGAACTAAATAAAAAGACTGAAAATTCAGACTATATAAACCAAACGAACGGGCAAATTGACATTTAGGATTTGCAAATACTAACTTTACCCGTATTTTTATCGGGTAAGACATATTTAATAGAATGTTGAACTAATGATAGTACGTGAAGACAATATGACTATATTTCTGTTTTGCATATTATTATTCTATATGATCAACAAAGATATGATACCGCACAGATGCAGTATCCTGTAATAATTACAAATGTATCAAGTAAAAGAAAATGTTGTATATTTATTTATTGTATAATTTTGTATGAAATAAGAAAGTCGAATGGATGAGTATCACGTACCTTCAGCGTTTAAGAATTTGTTAAAAATTAACTAAATCTATAAATAAAATAAATGTAACTGACTGTAAATGTATAAAAAGTAATTTAATTTAAATTATGTATTTAATAATGCAATCAACATTTTATTGAAGATATGGCAAACTATATTATATATATGTATTAAGTTTTTCAATTTACAAATAAATTCAAATGAATGCTTAAAGTTCGCGCGTCTTTCTCCCTAATTCTGCATGAAAGTTGACAAGTGTCGATTTGATTCATACGCATAAAATAAAATTGCAAAGAAAGTCCCACAGACCAAATTTACAAATCGTATGTAGAATTGTAGAGGTAGAAATTTAACAGGTAAAATGACCTTGAAATGTTTGGAGGTAATTGCTATTTAATTTTAGATTGCATACCGTGGCGACATCCTAGTATTGCTAGTAGTACTTAAGATACAGGAAAATCTTAGTTCCGAACCGAAATGGATTTGGCATGATTGAAACGCACCCTTAAGGGTGCGTTTCAATATTGGCAAATCCATTTCGGTTCGGAACTAAGATTTTCCTGTATCTTAAATACTACTAGTAATAATAGGATGTCGCCACGGTATGCATTCTAAAATTAAATAGCAATTACCTCAAACCATTTCAAGGTCATTTTACCTGCTTCTTAAATTTCTACCTCTACATACGATTTGTAAATATGGTCGGTGCGGCTTTCTTTGCAATTTCATTTTATGCCGTATGAATCAAATCGGCACTTGTCAGCTTTCATGCAGAATTAGGGAGAAAGACGCGCGAACTTTAAGCATTCATTTGAATTTATTTGTAAATTGAAAAACTTAATACATATATATATATAATATAGTTTGACATATCCTCCATAAAATGTTGATTGCATTATTAAATACATAATTTAAATTAAATTACTTTTTATACATTTACAATCAGCTACATTTATTTTATTTATAGATTTAGTTATTTTTTAACAAATTCTTTAACGCTGAATGTAAGTGATACTCATCCATTCGACTTTCTTATTTCATACAAAATTATATAATAAATAAACAACTTTGTGTTTGCGAGGTGCCAAATAAAACATTTTCTTTTACTTGATACATTTGTAATTATTACAGGCTACTGCATCTGTGCGGTATATCATACCTTTGTTGATCATATAGAATAATAATAAGCAAAACAGAAATATAGTCATATTGTCTTCATGTACCCATTAGTTCAACATTCTATTAAATATGTTTTACACGCTAAAAATACGGGTAAAGTTAGTATTTGCAAATCCTAAATGTCAATTTGCCCGTTCATTTGATTTATATAGTGTTGCGTTTTCGGGTTCGCAATAAACAACTCGTGCAATTTATTTATTTAAAACAGTCTGTATATTTACACACGTAAAATTAATTACAATATAAAAAATGTAAAACTAATGTATCACACTTAAACTATTACGATTTAAATTAACACAGGTATTTATTTCTATTACTAATATTTATGTCCGTGTATTTATATCACTTCTATTTATATAACACCGCACCACTATATTTATTTTGTACTACTTATATTTATGTTTACTCTTCGACTATACCTTGTCTCAGAATAAGAAGGAGTGATTCAAATATCGCGCCGAAATGGCGTATATTTTTAAAGTATTTCATTGGTTCTTGCGTAGGCAAGTTTAACATGGGAAAATAAGTTTGACAGTGGTTTGACAAAACGTCATTTTATGTTTATAGCCAAGCCATAACCTAGTCTCATACATTTTTACTTTGGTTTATTATACTTGATCATGCATTTGAAACTTTGAATTTGATTAATCTGTCAAAAATACTGTACGTCAGTGCAAAAATCAAACATTCAACAATTAATATCATTGCAAAAATAACTATAGATGAGTTCATACCATAAGTGAACTGGACAACTCACATATTCTAGAATTGACTCATTAATTTCAAGTAAGTGTTAATTAAATACTAATTATATTACCACATGTTCATATAGGTACATGTTATATTTCAGATATGTCAAACGTAAAGAAACCTGTACTAATAGAAAAAGGTGAAAATATATGGTGGAGAATATGGGAAAAAGATTGGATTGCTGCAAGTATAATGAGTGCACGACAAGCTTTGATGAAAACCTGTAGGATTAAATAGCCATACCGATAAAGATAGGCAATTAAGAATACTTCATATAGGATCTGAATTGATACATAAGATGAAGTTGCTTCAAAAAAATCCCCTTTCAGAATATCACTTATATGAGAACTTTTGACAGAAGCAATTACAAATGTTACAATAAGTATTTGGAAAAATTGTACCGAGCATGTAAATTTTTAATCTTTTTAACACGATGTGAACACTAAATTATATTGTTAATTTCCAATATTTAATAGAAATAAATATTTGTTATACTTTATATATTTTCATAATAAATAAATTTTAATAGGGAATAATAATTAGTAATGTGTAGGTATATGTAATTATCTTTGCAGTTCGTGTAAACAATTTTAGCCGATGTAAATTTTTCTATTTATTGCTGTTGTATGTAAGATTCACATTTCCAAGACTAGTTGCTTGAATTTACCTCCTCAAGGTTTGTATAGCAGTAAAACGAATGATTTATCTATATAAGTTCTTTATTGATATTTAAAATAGAAACTAATAAGTAAAACTTTTTCTGCAAGTTCTTAAGGACATTTTGATAAGAGATAAAAGGTTTGATTCATTCTTGCTCTCTGATACAAATATTTAATAATAAATAGACTTGATTCGCAATTTTCATGTTGATGTAGCACATACACTAAAATGTGCAGTAATTATATATTTATAACGACAATCCTCCTCAAAACGCTCAGAACAAAGCCTATAGGCTTTCATTTGTAAATTGAGCCTATATCTTTATCCATAGATTCTTCTAATTTTTTTTGTAAAACTAGAATGAACAGATTTGAATGTTAAGAGATTTGTATTCATCAAATTATAGATATATGCACCTATTTGTGTTTATAACTTTACTCTCCTGTTTCCAATTGCCGTGCACTCGTATTGCTGCTTCGACTGGTAGAATGAAAAGCGGCACATCCATCTATTTTAACGAAAGTAGTAAATGAAACACAAAACAGCTAAATCCTTGGTTAGAATTAATACAGTTCTTCTAACCTCAATTGTCATGATGTCATATCAAATTGTCTACTAAATTTTAAGCTATGTGTTCCATGTTTTGGCGGGATATTTGAATCACTCCTTCTTATTCTGAGACAGGGTATACCACTCAAGGAACCATTTATTTATTTCTAATATTTATTTTTACTTTGGTCTGTTCCGCGCGACGACTACTAAGGACTTTCTTATTCCGGAATAAGAGATTCATTCAATAGTCTCGTGCGGAACAGGCAGATAAATAAATAAACATAAATAAATAGTTCCTTAAGTGGTAGTCGAAAAGTAAGCATAAATAAGTGAGTGTAGTTGTTACATAAATATTACGGAATGTAAATAGAAGTGATATAAATACGGTACAGTGTTACATAAATAACAGTAGTGAAATAAATACATGTGTTAATCTATTTGTAATAATTTTAAGTGCGTTACATTTATTTTACATTTTTATATTTTGATTAGTTTTATATTTTTATATTGTAATTAATTTTACGTGTGTGAATATACAGACTGTTTTAAATAAATAAATTGCACGAGTTGTTTATTTGGAACCCGAAAACGCACCAATATTCTGAATTTTCAGTCTTTTTATTTAGTTCATATTATAACTTTTCAATTCAAATATCGCGCCGAAACGCTACTATTTTTAACAGATTGTATTGGTTCCTAGGTAAGCAAATTTAACAAGGAAATATAAATATATGCGATATATGTTATATTTTATAACATAACCAAGCCGTAACCTGTGAACATTCTCTTGCGTTTTTGTTTTGGTTTATTGTATTTTAGTGTGTTATTAAACACTATCGATATACTTATTTGATTTTATTATTTTGTGTTTTTTTTTCTGTCTTCTTTGTTATTTGTTAAGAGTGTTGTTAGTATTAGTATACACTACACTATTTATTTATACTTATCATGATCTGACAATTGTAATGCATTACAAGTTTGAGAATATTGACAATTTTATGTAACAGAGGTCTTACAAATATATAGTCTATTATTATTATTATTATCTGTAAGTGTAAATAGGTACGTCACGAACATTAGATAAGGCGCTTCCAACAAAACCGTGAAATTCACCACCCAAACAGCGTCAAGTATTAGCACAATAAAGACGATAAAAACAGTTTTAAATATGTACAAAATTTTAACTCTACAAAAACTAAAATTGAATAGCCTAGCAGCATTTTTCGAATTTCGCGAGTGTTTTATGTTTGCACTGGGCGCAATTGAATAATATATAGAGGTGTACTCGCTATATTTCACTATAAAATTAGTTATAATAGTTATATATATAGAAATATAATTTAGTCAATCAATGTTTGTACATCTATTTTTTGACCAATCTTTTGTTTGAGTACACGGTGTGTCTAGTAATTTCGCAATAAAAAATGAATTAGCCTACCTGTACTCAACTCGATTGTCTTCCTAGCCAACTTAAAACATCCGCGAATTTCGAAAAATGCTGCTAGGGTATTGTGCTGGGGGAATAGCAATTGTAGTAAAATCTTCAAAACATTAAGTAAGGTAAAGGTATTACTTTAATGTTAATATATTATAAATAATGAGGCTAGTATAAGATTATTGTTATTATTAAAAACTAAAAACCCGGCGAACTGACCTCCGGCATTTCAAAGTTTTGAAAATTGCTATCAAATAAAATGTACCTATATTTACATTTTAAGTAATTAGCAACAACCTTAAAAAAATTTTGAAAAAAAATATAGAAGGTTCTTGTCAACAATTTCTTCTCCACTTCGTAAATGTAAAACGGCTACTAGGCTTTTATCGGCGTAAAAAAATCCGTAGGCATCTTTCAATTAAAGATAACAGAAAACTCTATATTTTAAAATGATTCAATTTGATTAAATTGACAAATTAAACTATGTAGTTACTTTTTATGATTTGTGGTGCCAACCTGTGATGCCAACTGCTCATTGTCTATTACGTACTTTCAAATAACTCGTAACATACTAAATTTTATAATTAGTAACCGCAAAAATTGCTGTTAATTATAATTTTAAATTATAATAAATAATTAAAGTATCGTATAACACACAACTAACCTCTAAATAATTGCAAGATAATATCGCCATCTATACTATATGTGCTACACTATAAGGCGACGTAAATGTAACAGATATCTGTAAATGTATGTAATTGCTTACAAAAATGTTACAAATTTTATTTCATGGATCACTTAAAAAATTACACATGTATTTAGCTACTGTTACTATTTTTACCTTCCAAATATAAATACCGAATGTACTTGCTATATTACATATAAATTTACCGTGTAATTTTTAAATGTAGCCATTTTTTCTAGTAGTTGCAAAACCACTAACTTCCCATTTTATTTACGGCTTATATATTAACTTAATTTAAAAAAGAATTCGACCTTTCACCTCGTTTAACCTTTATCTTCATGCTTAATGCATAAAATTTACATGTTTTGATATCATACGCCTGAAAAAATGGAAATAAAAATGGTATTTTTCGGGTACATTTCTCTCCCGCCAAAACGTTATCAAACGCAGCCTTAAGCACTTCATTTAAAATAATATAAAGGTTTGGAAATAATTATAACCAAAACTATTGGTTTTGAAGATAAAATTAAAGGTATAAAATAAATTACAGTACTTTTTTAAAAGTAAAAATAAATAAACATATTTATTGAAATAACAAAAAATTGCATTCTATAAATAAATATTTTTTTCTATAAATCATTGTCTTTTTTTATGTTTCAAAAATAATGTCATCTGTTGGAATTGCACTTTTCAAGTATATTTGTTTTGATTTCATGTCCGATATCATTTCTTCCGTGGGTTCAAAATTTAAGCAGGAACCTGTTTTTGTTATGGCTTGTGAAGCCAAAAGAAGAGAATTTAGAGTATCAGTAATGAGACGATTTCTTATTGGGGTTTTAATAAGGTTGACTTCTGAAAACACTCGCTCAACAAAAGCATTGGAATGTGGATAACCACATAAAACATCTAAAGCAAACTGTGCTATATTTTCATATGGATTGATATGACAGTGGTCCTGTAAATTTTTAATTCTGCTCCAGTAAATATCTGGAGGTATATTTTTAAACGTATCTTCATCGTCATCTCTTGAAATAATCAATAATCTCCACTCATCATCAATTTTTTGAATATATTGTGTACTAAGATGTTTTGTAATTCTATTACAAATTTGTATAAGTGGATAAATAGTGTTTGGTCTATTTGGATATTAAGGTTTTAAAATAGTAATCTTTTGTAAAAGTGGATCTGCAAAATTAAATCTTTTCTTCAATTGTAAACATGAAATAATTAACAATTTTTGGCATCGTACTAAAAAATCACCTTTTTGTATTTCACTTAAGGTGTCTATATTCTGCATTACATTAATACCTAAATACATATTTTGAAGTGGTACAAAGTGCTGTGTATTCTCAGGTTCAACGTAGCTAAGATCACATTTATTTATATAATTTATATTCATATAAATACTGAGGAAATCTTTGAATGTTTGACACATTTTTTTATGTAAGTCTGGCAATATCACTTTTTCACTTTGAAAATATGCATTTAAATTCGAAAACTTTGGTAAAACTCAATCTAGGAAGTAAAAAAATAATTTATTTTTCTTGTTTGTCAAAGCATTTAATATATGTTCGGACTGGCTTAATCTATGTTCTTCAAAATTTGATCGAAAATATGCACTCCATTGCTCTATTACTCGGTTTATTACCGCAGTTAAAGATAACCATCTTGTCTGTGCTGGTCGTAATAATTTATGAGGTTCGAGATGGCAAAACTCTTGGAATTCAGTAAATTCCACTTGCCTTTTTGAACTATGATTAAAAAAATTAAATATATCCCTTGCCATGCCCTCACATTCTCTTGGCAGAACTTTACATGCCTCACTTGCTGCCAGATGTATAGAATGACAAATACACTTTGAGGTAAATATCCCAGCCGATTTTTGACAAAAAAACTAGTGTACCTTATAGAGCAGCACTAATTGAACAACTTTTACTTATAAATTAATCCGCGCTCACGTACAGGAACGGAGATAATTAATAATTAAGGTGCTCACCGAGTGATTTTTCCATGTCACATTTTTAGTCGTATCTGTTATACACACCGTTGAAATTATGAAAATTGTAATAAATGAAGTTTATTTCACTTTACCACACAACAATTACATTTGATTTTTATGTTTTTTAATAACTTTTCTCAACCCAAACATAACAAAAACAAACAAGAAACCTAACCTTAAACCACCTACTGGAGAAAGCCCATTCCAACTTTCATGCAGATTCGGATAAACGACTGTCATCCATAGAGTTATATAGAAGATAGATGGTCGAACAAACTTGTATTTTTTAATATTTATTTGAAAATTATATGCAAATCAGTAACAAAAGACGTTATAAAGTGTATATTATTTACAAATTTGTAGTTTATTTCATTGATTTTTTTACATGCCTTTTAAAATTATATAATATCCTGTAAATTAGTACGGAATGATATAGAGAATGTTTATAAGTGTTTTCTTTGATTTTTTCAAACATTTATAATTCTCTTTTTGCACATTTACATGATTTATACTGCAATCATTGCAATGATTGTTGAATTTTAGAGGAAATCTCAAGAAAGTAAAACATATATTTTTAAAGCAATAAAGAAAAACACAAATTAAGTTTGCCATGTAAGAGCATTTATTTCAGATAAATTCACAAGAAAGTAAGACATGTATTTTGTAAACATTAAAGTAAAACATAAATTTCAATTGACTTCTATAAGAACCTAATGAAGCATAAACCTCATTTTGCAAGTCAATGTTGAATTAAATACAGATATAAAGGCTGTATTACACTTATCAATTTCTTGACCAAGTTTTTAGGTGAATTAGTAGTACCAATAGTGCAACAGTATGAAATAGAAAAATTAAAAATTTACGGAAGATTTGTGTTTATATTTTACATAGTCGCAAAAACTTTAAACATGCCTTTTACTAGAAATCACTAAAAACTTGATCAAGTTGAGAAGAAAAATAGAATATGTGATAATTCAACAAGTACTTGGTCAAGAAATTGATCAAGTCGACTTGACATGTGTAATACAGAACTTGTCAATTTTAACTTGATCAAGTTCTTGGAATAAAACAGTAGTAGAAATGCAAATGTAATACATGTCATGAATAAAATTTTCACACTGTATTCTCAGTCAATGTAGAAATACTGAACACTATGAACGACCATTAGTTAATTATTGCTTCTATTTAAAAATTATTATTTATGTTTAATGTGAACATTATTGAACGTGTTAAAAATCAATCAGCAAACATTATGTTAATAATAATCTATTCAATTGTTATTATGAAAGTATTTAGTGATCTTAAAAAAACAAAGTACAATCCATTCAATTTCTGTATCCCATTCGCTGTGCGCACTCGTATTCCGGTTGATTTATACCGATTTTTTGATGTTTTGCCGCCCCTTCCCCCGCCCCAGCGCGCGCGGGGGGGCGGGGGAAGGGGCGGCAAAACATCAAAAAATCGGTATAAATCAACCGGAATACGAGTGCGCACAGCGATTGGGATACAGAAACCAAAAACAAATATTCTTGCCGCCCCCTTTTGTGAAGGGGGCGGCAAAACATAAAAAAATGGTATAAATCAACCGAAATACGAGTGAAGGGGGCGGCAACATCAGAACGGAATTTGTATCGGGGGAAGGCAGATGGTGAAAAAGTAAAAAATCTATAAATGAAGGGAATAATCATTGCTATTATTGCAGTATAAATCATGTAAATGTGCAAAAAGAGAATATAAATGTCTGAAAAAATTAAAGAAAACACTTCCGTACTAATTTACAGGATATTATATAATTTTAAAAGGCATGTAAAAAAATCAATGAAATAAACTACAAATTTATACATAATATACACTTTATAACGTCTTTTGTTACTGATTTGCATATAATTTTCAAATAAATATTGAAAAATACAAGTTTGTTCGACCATCTATCTTCTATATAACTCTATGGATGACAGTCGTTTGTCCGAATCTGCATGAAAGTTGGAATGGGCTTTCTCCAGTAGGTGGTTTAAGGTTAGGTTTCTTGTTTGTTTTTGTTATGTTTGGGTTGAGAAAAGTTATTAAAAAACATAAAAATCAAATGTAATTGTTGTGTGGTAAAGTGAAATAAACTTCATTTATTACAATTTTCATAATTTCAACGGTGTGTATAACAGATACGACTAAAAATGTGACATGGAAAAACCACTCGGTGAGCACCTTAATTATTAATTATCTCCGTTCCTGTACGTGAGCGCGGATTAATTTATAAGCAAAAGTTGTTCAATTAGAGGTCTTCTGTAAGGTACACTAGTTTTTTTGTCAAAAATCGGTTGCACCCGTATTCTCTAATTTACCCACTAAATGGTCTAACGTAACAAAAGAAATATTGTGTTCTGCTAAGAATCCACAAATTAAGAGTTCTGCTCTTTTAACTTTTGTTTCTAATACATTTTCCTTAAATGAAGTATTAATCTTAGGTTGCGTTTTCATTTGTTTAGCTGTATTAATGTGTTTCTTTCCCAGCGAGTGTGTGTATTACACCATAATCAGCAGTTAACTCCACATGGCAGCAGTTACACATTGCCATAAAATTACTACCTTGTAACGTGTAATATATACAAAAACTTAATAAAACTTTTTTTCTTCCCAAGCTCGTCTGTATTTTTGTGTTACTTTTTTTCTTTTTTTGCTCAATTGATTAGATGGCCCTGGCACTGGATTTAAAGAATCATCATTTGTATTACTATTATATTCAGAATCGGATTGTTCAGCGTCAGACATTGTACGGTTTTTAAATTCGACCGAAGAAAAATGCAATACAGAATAAATCGTTATGATTTCTTTTATATGCGTACACTACATATACATATAAATGACTAGGGGAAAACCCAGACTTAGTAGTATACAGTGACAGTGACATTAGCAACGTTCCATGAAGTTCGGGTCTGTTCGGTAATAACGGTGGATGTTCACATTTAAATAAAAAAAAACGAACACAAAAAGAGATAAATGATCAATCATGAAATTATCGTATAATTATCGGATATCGTATACTTCAAAATTATAATCGTACTGAAACACAAAATTGTGGAAAATTATCGTATAATACGATAATTATCGTATCAATGGCAACACTGCGCCTGATAGACAACTAACTTTAGGTTTGTCTGTATGCGTCATAGTACACCGTTCGGAACGGTCTGGGAACGGTTCCGAACGATTCGATGCCTTTATCCCGAATTAGTTATACAGTTCTAGAACGGTTCCAGAACTGACAATCAGAAACCAAAACACGAAATTTTTAGTTCCAGAACAGTTCCGGAAACCCGAACACTTAACATATTTCTGCGCATGACGTGAACTGTTCTGGGATCGTTCTTAGCGAAACAAAAACAAACCTTTTATATACGCTTTTGAGTCTAGAAATTGCCAGAACATTCGCATCGCCGGTTCCCGTATATTCCTCACTTGTATCTCGATTTTTCTCGAACTCGAAGAAAACCAGTGGCGTTTTGTTACACTATTAAATAGGACACTGTCGCTAGACAAGAGCACTTACACACCAACTCAATAGTTGTTATAAGAGTATTTAATTCGGATTCTGATGTAGGATTGTGTATTGAATGTTTCAAAATATTTCACGCTAAAACTACTTATTGAGTAAATTTATTTTAATTAATAGGATTAAAAAATGTAGTTAAATGAAAACAAAAAAAAAGTGACAATTTTTTTACCATTTTTCTCAAAAATGTCCGACTGTTAAGTGGTTGAATCGAACACTAAAAATTGACGTATCCTGAGAGTAAATCGAACACTCCTTTTTATCCAATTCTGGTGTGGGACAATTCTGGTGTGCACCAATGCATAGATCGAAAACGCTATTAATATATATTTAGCACTATGTCAGTTTTTCAAACAGGTTTGTTTTTTGCTGATGAAATATATTTTAGTGACAAAGGACACGCGAATAATTTTATTTATTAGAGCTTATTAATTAATTTTAAAATGTTCATAAAAGCAACCAAACGACCACAACAACAAACAAAATATATAAAACAGATAACAAAAAAAAATATGCAGAACAGAAAAATATGTATATTTTAGATTTAATTTTAGGTTTATTAAAATTTAAAAATTATTTAATTTATTTTTGCTTCCGGGGGGGGGGGGGGCAGTTGCCCCTCCCTGCCCTTCGCTGGCTACGCCCATGGATAAAGCAGTTATGTTATCGAAAGCAGCTGAACTTACAAGGAGCCAGGTACAAATACTACAAGATAAAAGTATTGAAGTAGTACACAGACAGAAATTAACAAGAGGAAAGAGCAAGAATAACTCAGAAGATCAAGAAGTCAGTAAAGTAAAGGATCGAAATCAAGTAAGTGAAAATAAAAAGACAAATAAGTTTAAGTGTTATCGGTGTGATACATGGCATAGTGCTCGAGAATGTCCAGCCTTTGGAAAAAAATGTAAAAAGTGTAACAAAGAAAATCATTTTGCAAAATGTTGTAGAGTAAAAAATGTTAGAGAAATTGAAGTTGATGAACCATGTATAGATATTATTGATAATGTAAATGTTAATAATGTAGAAACTTGGTATGAGCAACTGAAACTAGAAAATACATTTGTGAAATTTAAATTAGATACTGGTACACAAGTAAATATAATACCAGAGCATTTGTTTAAAAATATTAATTCTAATGCAAAAATAGTAGATAGGTACAGATATAACACTAGTTGCTTTTGGAGGTACGAAAATAAATCCTGTAGGTATAGTACAATTAAATTGTCAAACAATGAAAAATATACAAGCATTAAGTAATTTTATAATTGTAAAAGAAAATGTAACACCAATTTTAGGACTAGATTCTTGTGTGAGTTTAAATTTACTTAGTAGAATAGATGTAGTATCTAAGTTTAAAAATAAGGAAGAATTTATAAAGGAAAATTCTGATGTTTTTGAGGGTCTAGGTAGTTATAAACAAAAATGTGCTATTCAAATAAAAGAGGGCTCAAAACCAGTTGTTAATCCACCTCGTCGTATACCAATTGTTATTAGAGATAAATTAAAAGAAAAATTACTTGATTTAGAAAAGCGAGGTATTATTAGTCGTGTGGAAAAGCCTAAGGGTTGGGTCAGCAACTTGGTTATTGTAGAAAAGCCAGATAAATCTTTAAGACTATGTTTAGATCCGAAGGATTTGAATTTAGTTATAAAAAGAGTACCAAATGTATTAATTCCCACATTAGAAGAAATCAGTGAGCAATTAGCAGGTAAATGTCTATTCACTGTTCTCGATTTCAAAGAAGGGTTTTGGCAAATTAAATTAGATGAAAGATCTAGTGAACTGTGTACGTTTAGCACCATGTTTGGATGTTGGAAATTTAATTGTTTACCGTTTGGTCTTAGTATGGCTCCAGAGTATTTTCAAAATATGAATGTTAAGCATTTTGGAGACATTCCTGGAGTTTTGATATACTATGATGACTTATTAATATCAGCTTCAAGTGAAGAAGAACATGATAAAATTTTAAAGGAAGTAATTGACAGAGCTAGAGATAGTGGTATTAAATTTAATAAACAAAAAATACAATACAAAAAGGAACAGGTAACATATTTGGGACATGTATTTAATAAAGATGGTAAACAGGTAGATCCGGATCGAGTTAAGGCATTATTGGAGATCAAGGATCCAGTAAATAAGAAAGAACTGCAAAGTATATTAGGCATGTTCAATTTTTTGAGACAGTTCATACCAGATTTAGCAGAACTTACCGCACCGTTACGCCAATTATTAAGAAATAATGTAGTATTTAATTGGTTACCTTGCCATACTGAAGCTCTTAAAGAAATCAAGTGCAGAGTTAGTAAATCACCTGTTTTGGGAAATTTTGATGTCAAAAAGGAAATAACTATTCAAGCAGATGCTTCAAAAAATGGTATTGGTTGTTGTTTGATGCAAGAAAATAAACCTGTTGGTTTTGCATCAAGAAGTTTAACAGATACAGAAACAAATTATGCTCAAATAGAGAAAGAGTTACTGAGTATAGTTTTGGCTACAAAGAAATTTCACAATTATATATATGGTCGGAAAGTACGCATACTTACTGATCATAAACCACTAGTAAGTTTGTTAAATAAAAAAGTATGTGATATAGCTTCAAATAGACTAAAACGAATGAAAATAAGATTATGTAACTATGAGTTAGATGTTACATACTTACCAGGTAAATATATGCATATAGGTGACTTATTATCTAGATCCAGCATCGAAGATAATGATTGTAAGGATGACTGGATTAGTGAAGTTGTCCATTCAGTCAGTACGAGCTTAAATATAACAGACGAAAAACGAAAAGAATTTCAAAGAGAAACTGAATTAGACACAACTTTACAGCAACTCAAATTACACCATAATAATGGTTGGCCATTATCAAGAAATAATATGACTGAAGAAACCAAAATATATTACAAGTTACAAAATGAAATAACGTGTGAAGATGGACTGTTATTTATGAATTATAGAGTAATTGTGCCAACAGCATTACGACAATACATATTAAATTTCTTACATGAAGCACATTTAGGTATAGTAAAAACAAAAAATAGAGCTAGGCAGTTGGTGTACTGGCCTGGATTAATGACTGAGATAGAAGATCTTATAGGAAAATGCACTACTTGCGAGAAATTTCAAAATCGCAATTGCAAAGAACCTTTAATACCTCATAATATACCAAATATACCCTTTAATAAAGTGGGGATTTTGATGGTAGTGATTTTTTAGTACTGCAAGACTATTATTCGAAATGGTTAGAGGTAGTACCATTAAAAAAGAAAACTGCCGAAGAAGTTATCGAAAAACTTAAAATAGTATTCACTACTCATGGTATACCCAAAGAATTAATTTGTGATAATATGCCTTTCAACTCATTTCAGTGCAAAACATTTGCTAAGCAGTGGAATTTTGAGATTATAACTAGTTCTCCTAGATATCCGAGAAGCAATGGACAAGCGGAAAAAGCCGTAGGAATTGCAAAGAAAATGTTACGAAAATGTAAAGAAAGAAATACAGATTTTCAGGCAGCACTATTAGAATATCGTAATACACCAATTTCTGGATTAAATTTGTCACCAGCTCAACTGTTATTTAATAGGAGAATGCGAACAAAAATTCCAGTCATAAGAAACTATTGGAATCAAAAGTTCCTAATGGAGTTCCTAAAATGTTAAGAGATCGACAAAATAGATATAAAGGTTATCATGATAGAAATGCCAGAAAAAGGAAGGAATTTCGGAAGGGAGAAAATGTACGAGTGTATAAGGATAAAATATGGGAACAAGCAAGGATCGTGGAAAAACACAACACTCCAAGATCTTATATGGTAGAAGATAAGCATGGAGAATTACTCAGACGCAACTCGACTCATTTGAGAAGATCAGGTAACATGTATAAATTAGAACCTAAACCTTTGGATGACGACAGTTGTCAATTAGACATAAGTAATACTAATGAAGGATTAGTTAATGTTAAATTAGAAACTAAGACAGACTCTGCTTGTGGTAACGAAACTTTAAATAACAATTTACAGGTTGCGACACGCAGCGGTCGAGTAATTAAAAAACCTCTTAAATTTAAAGATTTTGTGTAAGAGGGGAGATGTAGTGTATGTAGTTATATTGTAACATACAGTTGGCAACATGAGTTATATAAGTTATCTGGCACACCAACGTGTATTGTAATAAATATATTTAAATAAATGATCTCTTAAACAATAAGTGTTTTAATAAAGAGACACAACAGCAGATGCTTCCACCAGGCATCTAAATAAAAGACATTTACATTTATTACGAAACTGTTAAAATTTAGCGCGAAAGTATTTGATTCGGCAATAATACTTGTACTTTGTACTGGTACCACTGGGCGATACAGAGCAAAATAAAGCTTAGAAGAATTAGGTTATGCTTTTAAATAAAGAAAATGCAGAATATCACTTGGAACAAAATAATTAGTTTATTATAACAATTAAACGAACTTAAATGTGAAGTCTAATATCATAACAAGTTCTCGAAATGTCCACCTTGTCTTTCAAGGCAATAAGCAAGGCGATCTTGAAAGCAACGAAGTGTATTTCTAATAAATTCTGGCCTTATTCCATTACATGCAGTACGTATACGCTCTTTTAGTTCATTCAAGTTGCGTATTCGTACATTGTTGTAAATTTTACTTTTTAGGTAACCCCAAAGAAAATAGTCATTTGGAGATAAATCAGCGGATCTTGGAGGCCATAGTATGGGACCAAATCTACCAATCCACCGTCTTTGATATAAGTTATTTAAAAAATTCCTGATAGCGTTAGTAGAATGTGGCGGGGCCCCATCCATTTGGAACCAGGGTTCATCAACATTCATCATCTCAATTGATAGAATGATATGGTCTCTCAACAAATTCAAATATTTCACTGCAGTGAGGTTACCGTCAATAAAAAATGGGCCAATAAGTCTATCGCTTATTATTCCAATCCAGACATTAACTTTTTGAGGGTACTGTGTTCGGGTCAGGTTTTGAGCGTGAGAATTTGTACGGGACCAGTACCTAATGGATTAATGGATAGGAAATTTAATAATTTTTCATGGATAAATGTAGGATACAAACCGAAAGTTCTGAGAGTTGACTTCACCGTTTACGGTAAATGTAGCCTCATCAGTAAAAATTATTTTATTTAAAATTTCTTGGTTTTCATTTAACATGTTAAACATTATTTCACAAAACTCAGTTCGTTTTATCTTATCCTCTTCGAAAAGCTCTTGATGATTTGATATTTTGTATGGCCTATATTTAAATTCTTTCAGAGTTTTGTATACCGAACTGTACGATACTCCAAAATGTTTAGCTACATCTAAAAGAGATCCTACAGACTGTTCCTCTACGTAACACAGGATATTTAGTTTCATGTCTTCTGTTCCAACATGATTGGTTCTATTTCTTTTTTTGTGAGAATTTAGAACACAACCATCTTCTTGAAATTTTTTAAAAAATTTCAGAATTGTTTTTGCACAAGGTATAGGCCTGTCTGGATAATTGACGGAAAACATGTGTCTAACTTGCCTTAAACTATTATTTTTCTGGTACCACATTACTATAGCCACCTTTTCATTTCTGTTGTATTTATCCATGATTTATAAATAAATTATCTATTTTTTAATAAAATGTATTTAATTTATGACTTATCTTTGAATAAAAATTCAGAAATATTAGACATAAAAAATGTTTTTCCCGTCATGGCAACCTGATTTAAAAATTAATTATACGTAAATTCTTCATTAGTGTATAACTGGTTGTCTACTATACAGTGACTATATCGCTAATGCATTGACAATTTTTTTTTTATCATTACACATAGGGAAAATGCTATGTGTAATGATAAAAGAAGAGCCCGGTGTATCTATAAACCTTGCTTGTAACCCTTGTAAAAGTGGGTCTTTATTTTTATTAAACAACTAAATTATATTGACTGGTAACCAATGACTTGACACCTATGGACTGCGCCTGAGTTGAAAATACTGTTGTCAACATAGGTAGGCAACACATTAAACTGAATAGTGGCAAAATACAAGCTTTCTATGTGGGCTTGATATAAGCAAGTGAGTTTTTTAAGAGAGTTCGAACGTTATTGTTATAAATTATAATAATCGATATGGTGAAATCATGCGCCGCTTTTGCCTGCACAGAACGATATTCCAAAAATTCATTAATATCGTTCCACAGGTGGGTATATTCATGAATTCGTCGAGTTATTATTATTAGGTTATCTGGATAGATTTTGGCGCCAAAGTTATACAGCAGCTAAAATACTGAATTGTGCATATTTAGATATTGGTTCTTAATTATAGGTTTCCAAATGACAAAGAATTACGACAAAAATGGATCATTGCTACTAAAAGAGATAAATTTAATCCTTCGAAAAATACCGTTTTATGCAGCAATCATTTTATGATGGAGGATTTTAAAATCTATTTTGGCAAACGGCAATTAAAAGAAGATGCCGTACCAAGCATTTTTGACTTTCCTCAACACCTATTAAACAAAAAAAAGAAAAGAAAATATGTTGATAGATCGTCAACGGTTCCTTTATCTACAATTATTTCTTCAGCAAGTACCACTTCAAGATCCACACTTATTACTACATGCCATAAGCCTAGAACATTGATTATATATAAGGAGATATATCAACGCAATAAGAAAATCGACGCTTAAAACTCAGTTTCGGGATGAGGCCGCTTAAAGTCGCTAGTGTTCCTACATCCCAATATATATATGTATATCAAATTGAAAAGGTAGAACATCCAGTAAAATGCTGCCTATAATTATACTTTTCAACGCTAGATGACAGAACTATCGTAACATAGAAAAATATTTTTTTAATTTTCTGGGCGCCAACGAAGCCAGTGTAGTTGAATTTGCATATTTTCTTTTCAAACGAAAAATATGGCTGGTAATAAGTGTCAGTATTTTAAATGTGAGAACAACCGAAGAACTGTTCCGAATCTAAGTATGTTCTCATTTCCTGTGCAAGATTTGGAACGTGTAAAGCAATGGATATTAAATTCAGGTAAGTTTCATATTTAATATCAAATATTTACCTTTTGGGTTTAATAATAAATATACTCATCTTACTGCAGGAAGAAATTTTACCCTTTATAGACAGCGGAAATTAGACAGACACAGAAATAACACTAACAATAATAATAACCATAATTGTCCTTATTTTAAATATATAAGTACATATATTTTCTTCATTGTCTATTACTCTATTATTTACTAATTTGAATTATAAAATATATTCCGAAATCTGTTAACTGTTGTCATTACAAAATAGATATATTCCCAGAAATAAAATTATTTGATATTATGTATTAGAGATACATCCATATCAGAATTCAAGGAAAAAGCCTAAGCATATTTGAAACCAGATGGGCTAGAACAGAAACAGCTATTGATAAGTGTGTTTACATAATATATCAGTTAAGGGCCTCTAATTTTTAACATCCATGAAATACCTACCTTGTCTCTTTAAGGTTAGAAAGAGATAACAGAACTGGAATTTTGCGTTAATATTTTCATTATTTATTACCCTAATAATTATGAAGAGCTGAGGGATTTTGCGGGGTGCCAGGATAGTATTCAGGTAAACGCACGAATATAATGACCTTGTTTCGATCGGTGATGCATGCATTGCTTTACATGCATTCGCTATTTATATCACTTAGGTATGTCAGTTATGTCGTTATAAAGTTTATATTTAGAGAAATACTAAGCAAAAAAAATTAAATTCTTAACATACATAACATAATTTTCTACAAAAAAGACAATTTCTCGGTCGTACGTATATTTTAGTAACTATGTGTACATTTTAAAAAAGAAGTCTATGCCTACATGTTTATACAAAAAATAAATAAAATTTGAGTTTATAATTAAATAATATATTCAGGTGAACGTATTTTCTACATAATTTAAATTGCACTGAAAAATAAAACAATCCTTATATTAAGCAGAAACACCATAAAAAGATCTATTGACAAAGCACAATGTCGCCTATTCATACATTTATACATAAACTCGATGCGGCTCTAGTACATAATGTATTATGTTTACATAATACATTATGTACTAGAGCGGCATGTATTATGTTTACATAATGCATTATGTACTAGAGCGGCATCGAGTTTATGTATAAATGTATGAATAGGCGACATTGTGCTTTGTCGATAGATCTTTTTATGGTGTTTCTGCTGAATATAAGGATTGTTTTATTTTTCAGTGCAATTTAAATTATGTAGAAAATACGTTCACCTGAATATATTATTTAATTATAAACTCAAATTTTATTTATTTTTTGTATAAACATGTAGGCATAGACTTCTTTTTTAAAATGTACACATAGTTACTAAAATATACGTACGACCGAGAAATTGTCTTTTTTTTTGTAAAAAATTATGTTATGTATGTTAAGAATTTAATTTTTTTTGCTTAGTATTTCTCTAAATATAAACTTTATAACGACATAACTCACATACCTAAGTGATATAAATAGCGAATGCATGTAAAGCAATAAAATCACGCATGCATCACCGATCGAAACAACGTCATTATATTCGTGCGTTTACCTGAATACTATCCTGGCACCCCGCAAAATCCCTCAGCTCGAATTATGATGTACTTATATTTAAATATTTAAAGTTCTCCTTTATATTGCCCTAATTTTAAGAACAGTATTTTACACAAAGGTAGGTATCTCTATATGCAGATAATAAGGATATATGTATGTTGACATACATATGTTAACTCACTAAGCCATAAATTTTTATTTATAGGTAGTACATACATATATAATTTCAAATATCTTTTACATTTAAATGACAGAGTTTAAACAATTTTTTATTCAGGATTATTATATTAACTTAGACCTATATATACAGTGTGCCCCGGATTGACCTAACTATACCCCTAAAATCTTTTATTTCTTATTTTTTGAGAAAGTCATTCTTCATAAAGAGTTTCGCTTGTTCTGAAAAGTCGATAGCTATAACCAGAATGTCGGTATAACGTAAAGGATGTTTAAAAATTAAGGAAACGTAAAATTATATCAAGAGTAAAGTACTAGTTATTTGAGATAAAATTAAAAATCGCAACCCTCAACTTTCTGTGCTAATTTGCAAGGTTTCTGAATATTGTGTTTATCATTGTATAAAAAATTACCAATACTAACACAACAAGACTTTCAAAAAAATGTTGGTATAAGATCAAGTTAATTAATAAATTACATTATTTTGTAAAGCAAAAGGTATTAAACAAACAAGTATTAATGATGATAGAGTACGGATTTTTCACATAATAAACATTTTAATTAATAATTATAGTTAATAAAGTAATAAAATACTATTTAAGTGAAAATTGGTATTAATTCATCTCCAAATCTATAAATGTAAATTTCTTTGGTTTATAGGAAACTCTTCCTTAGCCACCACACCCCTGGAAGACCTAAAAAGGTATCAAATTTGCCAAAGACATTTCGAGAGTGACAGTTTTGTTAATCAAATACTGAAGAATCGTTTAACAAAATCAGCAGTTCCCCAACCATACCATTCTAAAAGAAAACGGGAAATATCTGAGCCGCAACCAGGCCCGTCTAAAATTATAACAACGTATGAAAGAAAAATACGAAGCGATGAAAATATAACTTTGGAAGAAGACGAAGGGGAAGAATTAATGGATGAATCAGCGGATATGGATTGGCTGCGTGATATCACAAATCTTCCTGTTGCAGAAGTTTCAACTATATCTGGAAGAAATACATCTCGTGAAAAAAAATTAAAGAGCAATATTAAGAGTCAAAGTAAATTGCTTTTACGAAAACGAGCACAAATATCCAAATTAAAAAAAAAAGTGAGATTCTCAAATTTACATCATCAACTGAATACATATTCATTTAAAAAACAATGTAGCAAAACATTAGTGAATATGCAATTAGGACAAAATAGTGTAAGAAAGTGGCCATTAGATCAGAAAAATTTTGCGTTGGCATTATATTATAAATCATCCACAGCGTATAAGTGCTTGTTTGAAAAAATTGTACTACCAGCACCTAGTACAATAAAACGATGGATTAGTGGGTCTAGCTTTTTACCAGGACTTAGCCAAAAGCTCTTTTGGCAAATTAGCAGAAAGATAGAAAGTTGGAGCATTGTAGAGAGAGCTTGCGTGATAAGCTTCGATGAAATGTCACTTAAGGAAATAAGTGAATACAACAAACATCTGGATCTTATAGAAGGTTTTGAGGATTTGGGACATCTTGGAAGAACTAGCCGACCAGCAAGGTATGCGTTAGTCTTTCTTGCTAGAGGGTTGTTTTCAAGATGGAAGTTGTCACTGGCATACTTCCTTAGTCATTCTGGCGTGCCTGCAAACAAGCTTGTAGTACTACTGCAAGATATAATAGAAAGATGTTTAGAGAATGGATTACTCCCTTATGCAACAGTTTGCGATCAAGGTGCTTCGAATCAAAGCACTTACAAAAAATTGGGAGTGACTGAGAAAAAGCCCTTCTTTAATATTCAAAATCACCCCATTGTAGCTGTCTATGATGTGCCACATCTAATAAAGAATTTTCGCAATAATCTACTAAAGGCCGATTTTATTATTTCAAATAACACCGTTATTAGTTTTCAAGATATACGTAAAGCCTATCATATTGACAGCACAAAACCTTGCAGAGCAATGCCAAAAATCACGGAAAAACATATAAATCCCAAAGGATTTCAAAAAATGTCAGTGAAGTTAGCTACACAAATTTTCAGTCACTCCGTGGCAAGTTGTATTCGGACTTGTGTAGCAACAGGAGAACTAAGATCAAATACATCTTTACACACTGCAAATTTTATATCTACGATAAATAATCTTTTTGATACACTCAATAGCAGCACATTTCATGATCCTAACCCATACAAATGTAGTTTACATCATAGCCATCCGCTAGTAAGAACAACATTAGAAGAAAGTTTAGTCTTTATTCAAAATTTAAAAAAAAATATTATTAATGGAATATTAATGTTGTATGACACTGAAACAACCAAACATCCTGATGCATATATTCTTACTAGAAAAGCCAACCAGGATGTTATTGAAAATTTATTTTCCATTTTCCGTCAAAAAGGAGGATACAACCCTAATCCAAGCGCGCGAACATTCAGAACCACTTTCCGTTCATATGCAATAAATTCTCTTTTAACACCTTTGGAGGCATCAAACTGTGAACATCAATCAAGAGAAATAGAGACTGAAATAGATCTATTGGAGCCAATTTCTTTAGATTCTACAGCGCAAGAAATACTGCACTCTTCCAGTAGCTTCTCCACATCTTCTTGTGATATTTTATCAGGAGGAACTGTTGAAACATCTACAAAAACCGAAACTACATTACAAGAATGCAGTATTACATATTTCGCCGGCTACCTGGCTAGAACATCGTTTGAGCAATCAAAATGTAAAATTTGCTCCCACTCTTTTGTTGATACTACCTCTACACTTTCCAATAAAAATGAATTAGGGGAGGGTGGTCCACAGTGAGACATGGTCCACGGTAAGACAATGGCTTTATTTTTCAAATTGGCAACACTGGTTTGTTCCTACCACCACTCAACAGTCGTTATTGGCGGTTAAATCTTTCAGTGAATTCTTAGATACGGCCAGTCGGTAGTTGCCATAGTGACAGTGTGGATGCAAGATTGATGTCGGAAAGTAATAATTCCACGGACAGTTTTCATCCTTATTTTTTCACAGTGGTAGTAGTTATAATTGTGGTATTTTGGGTAAGTAAAGTTCAAATGTTGATAGATCTATGTACATACCAATAAGTGTTTCACTGCTATTTGGTTTAAGAAAAAAAAGCATTTAAAATAAAAACTTACATGTGGGGCACTGTGAGACGTGTCGTAATGGGACACAGTGAGACGTCTCATTGTACCCCACTCTACAAAAAAAAAACTAATTTCCGTTATATTCAGAGCAATGGCGAGAAATCGGAACAGAAAAACCAACATAGGATTGTCCTCTGAAGAATCTATGAGAGAAGCAGTGCGACTTGTCTTGCAAAATGGTTTGTCACTTCGTAAAGCTGCTCAGTTAAAGAATGTTTCTTTTCAAACATTAGCTAGGTAGGTTATCAAGCAAACTTTTTTTAGCACCAAACTTTAGATAGCTGTTGTTTAAGATATGTGAAAAAGCAAAAGATGAACGAAGGCGAAAATATTAGAATGAGACCTAACTATGCGTGCAGACAAATTATGACATCAGACCAGGAAAATATGTTATCAAATTATTTAGAAGTATGTTCCAAGATGGCTTAACAACTCTTGACTGTCGTCGATTGGCATATGAAACTGCTGTAAAAAATGACATCAAATTCCCAGATACATGGTCAGAGAATAAAGCAGCGGGGTTAGAATGGATGAGAGGTTTTCTAAAGCGACACCCCAAGTTAAGTATCAGACAATCAGAGGCCTGTAGCCTTTCACGGGCAACGTCCTTTAACAGGCATAATGTGGGAGTTTTTTTCGATAAATTGGAGAACGTCCTAAGAAGAAACGACAATTTTGCTAATGGTTCAAGAATTTGGAATCTCGATGAGACCGGAACTACAACTGTCCAAAAACCAAAAAAAGTTATAGCTTGCAAAGGAGTAAAGCAAGTAAGCCAAACAACAAGTGGAGAGCGAGGCACCTTAGTAACGGTATGCTGTTTTATAAGTGTGACCGGCAATACAATACCACCAGCTATTATATTCCCACGAGTTCACTTCAAATCGCACATGCTGCGGAATGGTCCTTCTGGAAGCCTAGGGCTTGCAGCGCCAACAGGTTGGATGAATGCTGAACTATTTATTGAAGTTATGCGTCACTTTATTAAGCACACCAACTCTTCAATAGAGAATCCTACATTTCTGTTGTTTGACAATCATGAAAGTCATCTATCGATTGAATGCATTGATCTAGCCAAATCACATGGTGTCACAATTCTTACGTTTCCACCACATTGTAGTAATAAACTTCAGCCCCTAGATGTTGGAGTGTATTTTTCATTCAAAGCTCATTATAATCGAGCTGTTGACTCCTGGTTAATGCACCATCCAGGAATACCCATGAACATATACGATATTCCCGAATGTATTACTACTGCGTTTCAGCATTCTATGACACCAATCAACATATCATCGGGTTTCCGGAAGTCAGGAATATTTCCATTCAATCGCGACATTTTTACAGACGACGATTTCCTCCCCAGCAGCGTTACTGACAGATCTTTGGACCATCCGTCTCTTCCAGGTTCTAGTGGTTTAAACACATCCAAACCTTCAGATTTGAATGAACCTATAAATAATGTCGAGCAACAATGTGACGTTCCAGAAACGCCATCTATCTCAGCAACCAGTTTTCCTGAAAATAAGTGCGCTAACGACGTTTCTGATATTTTACCCAACCCTAAGAAAATTTTTGTAAGTCCTCAACAGTTTAGAGGGTACCCAAAGGCAGCAGCTAGAAAACAGGTGCAACGCAGAAAACGCGGCAAAAGCTTCATTCCGACCGATACCCCCGAGAAATTAGAGTTGGAAGCAAAGAACGCAAAAAAACTCAAAACAAAGGCAAAAACAGTTAAAAGAAAACTGTTAGAATCAGAGAGTAGCTCATCAAACAATGAAAGTGAAGTTTCGGAAGGTTCGTCAGAGTATGATGAAGACATGGAGGCACCGGTAACAGGATTTGAAGAACTTGACAGAGATGTGATAAAAGATGATTACGTCCTAGTGAAATTTGCTGGTAAAAAGTCAATAAAATACTTTGTCGGAAAAATAATAAGTGAAATAAACAGTGGCCATGAGTATGATATTAGTTACCTACGAAGAAAGGCAAAATCTACCAAATTTTGTTATCCCAATGTTCCTGAAATTACTTCTGTTTTGCAAGAAGACATTATTATGATCCTCCCAAGCCCTAAATTAATTGGGAAAACTAAAAGACAAAATCCGTATGTTCAATTTGAAGTCAATTTTGGAAATATTGATGTACAATAAGTGTTGTCTCACTCTGTACCATTATGTGTCTCACTGTAAACCATCATGGGGCACACTGAGACATTTGACACCACACCAAAAAATTACTTGTAGTTTTTTCGTTTCTAATTTTTTTTTTTGATTTTGTGAATTTTATACTACGTAATAAAATGACTTTTTCCAACCTAGTGTTTTTTTCATGAATTTAGATTCTATTTTTGCAAAAATGGTGACCAGGAAAAAAATCGTCTCAGTGTGGACCACCTTCCTACTCATATTAAATAAAATGTATGGATATATTGAAGAAGGTGCATTTAGTTTATTAGCACCAACAGATCAGCTATGTGAAGCAATTAAATTGACTTTAGATACATTTGAAAAATATTTTGATTGTACAAAACATAAGAAGAAACTACGCAAAAGGATATTAAACAAAGTTACAAAAAATCTGGAAAGAACATCGTTTTTAACTGACGAACCTTGTAAACAACATAAGGTGCAACTATTAGAACGTTGCATAACATGTGTCATTTTTAAGAGATGTAAATTTACTTCTTCTAAGCATGTAATTGGCAAAGAAAGCTTGAAATTAAAAAAGGTGAAGAATCTATAAATTATTTGTTATTTCTATTGATTTCTGTGCTATTTATTATAAAAAAATCTATGTAAAAAATCAAATAAAGTAATTTCAAGCATGTCTCTTGTTTTATCCTTAATAATATGTAAAATTATACATTTGGAATAAATCAATTTTTGTAAAACATTGGAAAGTACCTGAGTACCTATGTATGTAATGTAACACCTATGTCAAACAGATTTTCTATTAACTGTAATAAATATTTTCACTTCCTAATACATACAGACAGAAAGCATCCCTCTAAATAGCGAACGCGATATACTTAATGAATAATAGAGTAAATCACCCCTATACAGTAAGCACACGAATAGTTTTAATTATGGCCAGAAAATAAGAAAGTAAGGCAGGAATTAAATAACAAATAAAACAAAGATAGTTCAGATTCAGATAGATAAATATACTGAGTTGTCCAACAATAGCCAACCTACTTACACTTTACAAACGGCTAACTTAGAATTCACTGGCTCAATTCCAATACACAGAGATTATCTTATTCCTGCGATTATATTAGCGATCCTAATTAAAACATTTCGTTTACATTTCTTCAATAATTGTTTTGATAGGACACATCATTATAGATACATTCATTATCTATTTTAATAACATTCATCATATCCTTGTTTATATAAGTATATTATAAAAACAGGGATCATATACACACACATTGAACAAAAACTGAGAAAAAATATTGTGCATTTGCAGGGTCATCGAAATCTTAATATGTTTTTATTGAAACTTAAAATACCTTATGGGGCTTGTGTAGGAACTTATTAAGTCACTAAAGGTAGGAAAATAAGAATTTTGGTCTTCAATATATTGCACATACCTACAGACGTATGTATATATTTACAAAGCATGACAAGTCAAAACAAATAATAAAAATATCACAATATATATCTAAAACAATTATGTGAGGTGAGAAAAGCAGGAAATACTGTTTCTTTCATTTATTTCAAGCAACTTCCCTATTTATATTCATTTTCCGTAATAATACAAAGGAGCATTTAGAAAAAAAAATAGAGGATGATTTTTTGGCCCTATATTATGTCGATTTATACAAATGTAAACAAAGTGTCAAATCAGTAGGATTTATTACATATTTACAAAGCCGGCTGTGAACCAAATTTTAGTACTTCCAATAAATACCAGAAAGCGCTAAATCTACAATTCCCAAATTGTGGGAAAAACTGCATAAGATGGTAATTTCTGGTTTGCTCCGACACCTATTGAGAATATTTACAATTTTTGTGAAAAAGTGCTCGTTGATATATCTCCTTATATATAATCAATGGCCTAGAATACATGAAAAGAAAATGACTACCAAAAGAATTAGATGCAAATACTTTGGAGATTTTAATGAAACACATTTAAATTCTCAAAGCGATGCAAAAATGATGTTTCAAGCAGCTACAAATAAAATATTATTACAAAAAAAGAAAATTAAAATCTTACGGATGAGAAATTACAGATTATCTAAACAAGTAAAAACGCTAAGAAATTTACTTGAACATTTGAAGGAGACAAACAAAATATCAAATGATTGTTTATCCCTCCTGCAGGTAACAGAAATATTATAATATCCCAAAGTGTACTTAGAAAATCGAACGGAGATTTTGATGCATGAAGAATTACAGTAGTCGCCCCTCATCCATTCTTTATTGCTAGACATGGTACCTAACAGACATTTGCAACTGGCACGAACTCTAAATAATAATTATTGCTTTTGCATGTGCTTGAAAATGATTAGCTTTTTTTTGTTAGTGCGTGTACTTACAAGTTTAAGGTGCAACTGCCTTTGAAAAAGAATACGTTTTAATTTTATTTTTAAGAAGAAACTTTTCTTTCAGAAGTTTGGGGGTCACTTTTATAGTAGAGTATTTACAATTTATTGCAGATGTTTCTAAATTATATTTTAGGATACGATTCCTGAAAGTGAAAAGGAGTTACTGTTGAGACAACTTAAATTGTCAACAGCAAAAAAATTCCCTCCTCAACTTCGGTCTTTTGCGTTAACATTGAATTTCTACTCGATTTCTGCATACAATTATGTACGTAAGACCTTTAATAATTGCTTGCCCCATCCAAGCACCATAAGGAAATGGTTATCTTCTGTGGATGGATCACCAGGGTATACCGGAGAATCTCTCAGGGCCATTAAATTAAAAGTTGCAGAATTAAGAGATAAGAATCAAGAATTGATATGTGGATTAATTATGGACGAAATGGCAATAAAGAAGCATATTCATTGGAATGGGAAAAGATATTTGGGTTTTGTAGATTTCGGCACAAATTTAGACAGCGATGCACTTCCGGAAGCCAAAGAAGCATTGGTATTTTTATTAGTTGGCTTAAATACTAGATGGAAAATACCAATTGCTTATTTTTTGCTTGATGGTTTGGAGGCTTCAGCAAAAGCAAATTTAGTTAATGGATGTCTAAAAATGACTCATGATTCTGGTGCAAGAGTTGTATCAATCAACTTTTGATGGTACTGCTACAAATTTTGCAGTCGGTCGAATATTGGGTGCTAAATTAGAAGCAGCAGATCTGAACCCTTGGTTTATAAATCCGTTTACAGGCCAGAGAGTCCACATTTTTCTGGACGTATGCCATATGATAAAACTTATCAGAAATGCTTTTCATCTATGGAAAGATATAATGGACATGGACGGAAATATGATAAACTGGATTTTTTTTGAAAAACTTGTAGAGTTACAGGAAAAAGCAGGCTTACATGCTGCCAATAAACTGACTAGAAGACATCTGAATTTTAAATCTGAAATAATGAAAGTGAAGTTGGCAGTACAATTATTTAGCAATAGTGTGGCCGATGCACTAGATTTTTGTAATTTTCATTTAAATTTACAAAACTTCAAAAATTCACAGTTTACTTCAAATTTTTGTAGAATATTAAATAATACCTTTGACATTTTAAATATTAGAAACTTTTTGGCCAAAAATCCTTGGAGTAAACCATTTTCATTAGAAAATGAAATTCAAATAAAAAATTATTTAAAAGAGTTCAAATCATTTATTAGATCGCTTAGAACAACTAATGGCTGCAGTGTATTGTACAGTCCAAGAAAAACTGGTTTTTTGGGTTTATTAATTTCTATGCATAGTGTTGAAAACTTATTTGATGATATTGTTAAAAATAACAATTATTTAAATTATATTCTTACCTACAAACTGAGCCAAGATCACATTGAGCTTTTTTTTCTGCAATACGGTCAAGAGGAGGATTCAACAACAATCCTACTGCTGCTCAATTTGAAGGAGCGTACAAGCGACTTTTGATGCATGCAGAAATATCTTCGTCATCATCAGGAGCTAATTGTATTGCTCAAGACAGCACCAGTATATTATCGGTTTCTAGTGGAAGTAAGCCAGCCATTGACAATTTATTATTAGACACAGAATCTCTGGATAATGATTATTTTGTTGAAGGGGATTTTGCCAATTGTTCGAATTATGTAGATGATGTTGTTGAATATATAAGTGGATTTGTTTCTAGGAAAGCTGCACGACTGGTGAATTGCAGTCATTGCTGTAACAGTTTATTTTCTGCACATTCAGCATCGATTCTATTAAATATAAAAAATCGCGGTGGTCTATGTAAAGCTTCTGCCAGTGTTGTAAATGTTTGTAAATGTGCAGAAAGAGTTGTTAGATTATTTGAAACTCTGTCAAATAATATTTCCATTAATAGAATGATAACAACTGCGATGTCGGAAATTAATACTTCAGAACTTTTTAGGGACCTAAATGATCATATTTTGAACCACGACCCTTTAAACAATCACTTGTTGCAATTAGTTCAAATTCTGTTAAAAATATATTTTACAATTAGAATTCACAGCATTAACAAAAAAAGAAATGAGTGTGCAGTTAGAATTCGACATCTCTATTCAAAATTAATTTTATTTAAAAATCAATGAAAATTGTTATTATCTATGTAAGTGCTAATTTCATGTAGTTTTAATAAACTTTGATTTTTATTTATTTTCTATGCTTTTTATCCAATTTTTAGTTTTTAATGTGGTAGTAAATTTGGCGGTTTTAATTTTAGTCAGAAAATCTATCGTGGCATAATATACTAAACTAGTATGATAATGAGAGATATTATGTTTAAATACTATATTACAATCAAAATAATTAATAATTGTTCATAGTCCAAGGAAATTATACTATTATGGAGACTTGTTTAACAGTTTAAATTCAATTTGCCACTACTTTTCGTATAGAACTAATATGGATTTTGCCACTAACGCGAATTGGTGGTTGCATAACCATGTTGACAACAACCGGTGTATAGCGTAGTATTGGCCAAGCGCAGTCCATAGAGGTAAGACGTCAATGCTGGTAACACTGGTTGTTTTGAATTTTTGAACATAACCAAACTGACACAACCGTTAACCTTATCGAAGAAAATGAAGAATTTGCAAGATTTTCAAGCGCCCACAGATGGGGAAGTTACATTATGTGAAGTAGATGGACGGATTCACTCTATGAATTATGAATACGCGAATATTAATGTTTTTACAAACTCTGTAACATTATTTAGGTTGTGTTAATTAACATTAACAATTAATGGTATTTTAATTTTAGGTAGAAAATTATCCACAAGTACATATTACAAGAGATTCTTTATCTTCATGTAAATTAGGCGAAGATGCCAAAGATTTATTTCTATTAGTAGAAGTTCCATTTATAAAGCAACTTATACAGATTTATTATGAACATGGATATACAGAAATGTTTCATGTTGTTGCTAATGGACAAATATTTATTCTTTCAACTCTAGCGAAACTTTTATTAAAGTCTTTGCATAATATTGATAATATAAGGACAATTTTTAATCCTAGTTTCAGACAATGTAAAATGAAAATTATTTCGGAAGTTGTTCTAACTAGAAATTGGGTAAACAGTGCATTAAGGCATATTGCATGGCATCCTGATTTCACAAAGATTGCTTTGGCCTGTTGTGATGACACTGTGAAAATATACGTAAGAAACTTTAATTTGGTACCTATACTTAAATGTAAGCAACAGAGAAATATTACTGCACTTGAATGGAGACCAATGTCAGATTCCGAAATTGCTGTTGCTTGTGAATTGTGCATCATTATTTGGAATGTAGATCCACATTCAGTGGTAAGTAGGGAAGTTATTATAAATTATCTCTCTATGCTATGATATTATGAGCTTTACTTAAGACATATTTGAGGTGTGAGCAATGCCATTTATACATAACTAATCTAACAAGAACCTATATTTTACATTTTATTTATGTAATTTTGGTATATTATAATTTACAAAATAAGTTAACATGTTGACAATCTAATGAGTGCTTATATAATACTTTTCCTATTGAGATTTTATTACTTTTTCATAGGTAGTAACAGCCATCAAAATTGATTGTCATGGTTGCCCTCTTAATTTTGCGATAAGTTTTAATTTTCTTGCACAAATATAGAATGAAATGAGTTCCCAAAACTAAATTTTTTACGATATAAATATTGCATTCTTAAGTGCAATTTAAAATTATTTTGTGTAACATATCATTGTGTGCTTATGTAAGCTCTTAAAAAGCGACATTGACTATCTTTTTCATTAAGAGATATTAAGTTCTCAGGTAATGTTCTTAAATTTTTTTCTGATGTTCACAATACACAGATGGACACACTTTTTTTATAGAAAATTCCAGTTTATTCTGTGACCACATTCTAATGTTTATTGTACATATTTGAAAGATTCTGTATACCTATATTATAGCTTGAAATGTTGTTATCATAATTACAAAACAAAAGCAAATTTTTAAAAAAGAAATATGTATTATTACTTTTAAACTACTGTGTGCCCTAGAAATGTGTGTGGTTTGTTATTTGCTTGGTAATTAAAACAGTGAAACATTTATTAAAATACATTAATTGTTTGCCCATGTGTATAAATATTATATATTATTATGTTATATTGTATTATGTATGTTTAGTATTTTAAGGTTGGCAGGAACAGAAAGCAGCGCTAACTTATGAACAGCAAGAAGTGTCAGACAGACAAGACACAACAATGAGAGAAAGCAAAGCTTTTTGTTGTTAGCTAGCTTAGAGTTGTTAACTTTAATTTAATAAAGTTATAAAAACAATAATTGGTTGTCTTGTTGAAACATGGTGTCAGAAGTGTTGGGAAGTAAGTGATAGTTGATACTTACTGCAAGAAAACCTATTTGATACTTAGGGCAAGAAAGCGTGTTTAACAAAATGGAGAGTACAGAATTTCAGGATTTTTTAAAGGCACAGGTAGATGCTATGAGTAAATTAACGGAGCAGTTACAGAATATGCAAACGCAAGTAAATACTTTATCGGTTGTAAATAATAATGCAAGCAATGTTCCATGGCCAAAACCACTAGATGTAAATGATAGTAATATTGGTGAAAATTTAGATCTATTCTTAACAAATTGGAATACATACTTGAAAGCTACAGGAATGGACAAATGGTCAGCAGACAAGGAAGCACAAAAGGTTAATATACTATTAACAATTATCGGAGATGCAGCAAAAATGAAATACAACAATTTTGGTTTATCCGAAGCAGACAAATTGAGTGTAGATAATGTAATCAAAGTAATTAAGGAGAAAATAGTGATGAGGAAACATGCAATGTATGAAAGATATTTATTTTATTCTTGTAATCAGCTAGAAAATGAAACTTTCGATGAATACTATGTTAGATTATCGAAATTATTGGAAAAATGTGAGTTTGAAAAGATTGATACAGATACTATAAAAAGTATTATGTTACGAGACAGATTAGCCTTTGGTATTACAGACCAGGAACTCAAAAAGAAATTTTTACGAGAAGATCCAGAAAAAATTACGTTAGAACATGTTGTAAATAGCTGTAAAATAAGTGAAGTGACAGAAGATAGAATTAAATTATTTAAAGAAGAGAAAACGATAAATGCAGTTAAAAATAAAACAAATACGAGTTGGATTAAATGCAAATTTTGCAACAAAAAACATGAATTTAAACCTAAGGTCTGTCCAGCAATACATCACACATGCACAAAATGCAAAAAAAGAGGACATTTTGAAGTATGTTGTTACACCAATCAAAAAGAGAAGAAACGTAATAAGAGTAAGAAGATATATAAAATAAATATAAACGATGAAGAAGAAGACAATATGAACAATGACGAGGAAGACAAAACAAGTTCAGGTTCAGAAGATTTTGCCTGTATATCCAAAATAGTTGATAGCAAGAAAGGTATAAATGTTAGTGCAAATTTAGAATTAAAATTTGGTAAAAAGTGGCACACAGTTAGTTGTGAATTGGATACAGGTGCAACAGTATGTTTGATGGGATATAAATTTCTATGCAAAATGTTGGAAAAGCAAGAGATGCAGTTGGAAAAATCAAGCTATGTTTTGAAAAGCTTTGGTGGAACAGAAATAGAAGTGTTAGGACAAATGGAAATACCATGCAAAAGAAAAAATTGAAGATGGAAAATACTTTTTCAGATAGTGACTGTTGATCATGGACCACTTTTATCAGCTAATGCTTGTAAAAAACTGAAATTAATTAAATATTGTAATAGTGTTTCAGTATCAAGTGAAGAGATAGAGAGAGCTAAATTGGAAACCTATCGATATGAAGCTGAGAAGTTGGTTAACCAACACCAAGATGTATTTCAAGGATATGGATGTTTGCCAGGTAAAGTAGAACTGGAAGTGGATGCAAATGTAAAACCAGTGATACAGCCGGCTAGAAGAATTCCACTGAACTTACGAGGTAAGCTAAGAGATGAACTGGATAGATTGGTTCACAAAGGTATCATTATTAGAGAAGATAATCATACAGAATGGGTGAGCAATATTTTATTAGTTAAAAAACCCAATTCCTTTAGAATATGCTTAGATCCTATACCTTTAAACAAAGCCTTAAAACGACCAAATTGTCAATTTACGACTTTAGATGAAATCTTACCTGAATTAGGCAAAGCTAAAATCTTTTCGACAGTAGATGCTACAAAAGGTTTTTGGCAAGTACAGTTAACAGAAGAGAGTAGTAAACTAACTACTTTCTGGACCCCATATGGTAGGTTTAGGTGGCTCAGATTACCCTTTGGCATTTCGCCAGCTCCTGAAATTTTTTCAATGAGAATGCATGAATTAATTCAAGGGTTAAGTGGCATTGAATGCATGGCAGATGATATACTGATTGTGGGTCAAGGAAATACTTTAGAGGAAGCATTGCAAAATCATAATGATAATTTTAAAGCTTTACTTGAAAGGTGCAGACAGTATAATTGTAAATTAAATAAGTCAAAGCTTCAATTATGTAAAACATCAGTAAATTTTTATGGACATATTTTAACTAGTGAAGGTTTGAAACCTGATATTTCTAAAATTGAAGCAATTCAGAAAATACCGTCTCCTACCAACAAGACAGAATTATTACGATTTTTAGGGATAATTACATATTTAAGCCGTTTCATTAAAAATTTAAGTTCAGTGTCAGCATATTTACGAAAATTGACATTAAATGATACTAAATGGGTTTGGACTGAAAACGAGGAAAATGAATTTTTAAAATTAAAGAATATTGTTAGTCATATTGGAACTTTAAAGTACTATGAATGTAATGAACCATTAATTATAGAATGCGACGCTAGTTCAACAGGTTTAGGAGCAGTAGTGTTACAGAAAAGCCAGGTAGTTGCCTATGCTTCTCGTACTCTTACGAAAGCAGAACGCAATTATGCAATGATAGAAAAAGAGCTATTAAGTATTGTCTTTGGGTGTGTACGATTTGATCAGTTGATAGTCGGTAATCCAAGTGTAACTATACGCACGGATCATAAACCGCTAATTAATATTTTTAAGAAACCATTACTTAAAGCCCCTAAAAGGTTACAATTAATGCTAATGACTCTGCAGAGATATCCTATAAATTTAGAATATGTAAAGGGCAAACAAAATATAATAGCAGATTTTTTATCTAGAACAGCTCTTAACAATACAGAAAAAGATTTAGTAAATGAAAGTAATAAATCAACCGTCTATAAGATATCTAGATATGAACGCAAAACATTTAGAGCAATAGAAAACATCAATCTTTGTCATACAATTAAAGTAACTGACGAAAGAATGGAGTCGATTAAAAATGCAGTTCGACAAGATGAGACTATGCAAAAACTTATGATGATAATTACCGAAGGTTGGCCCAAATATATTAAAGATATACCTGAGGAAATTAAAATATATTTTCAATACCGAAATGATTTATCTGTACAAAATGGATTAATATTCAAGAACGATAGAATCCTTATCGCACACAGTTTGCGAAATTTAATGATCCAAAAGGTACATACTGCGCACACAGGAATTGAGAATACATTAAGATTAGCAAGACAAAGCATTTTTTGGCCTGGGATGACCAAACAGATTACTGAAGTAGTTAAGGAGTGTGAAGCATGTCAAAAATATTCAGAAAGCCAAGCTAGACTACCTATGATGTCTCATGAATGCCCAAGCTACCCATGGCAAATAGTATCAATGGATGTATGCTTTGCACAATATAAAGATAAACAAGTAAAAATATTAGTATTAGTCGATCATTATTCAGATTTTATTGAAATTTCGTTTTTAAAGGATTTAACTCCTAAGTCAGTAATACTAACCATGAAAGAAAACTTTAGTAGATATGGAATACCCGAAGTTGTATGTTCAGACAATGGAACACACTTTATTAATTCGGAAATGATAAAATTTTCAAGTAAATATAATTTTAAACATGTTACATCAGCACCGTATCACCAACAAGGAAACGGTAAAGCAGAATCAGCTGTTAAAATAATAAAGAAAATGATAAAAAAGAGCAATTGCAATGGAGAAGATTTATATTTTATGCTACTACATTGGAGAAATACACCTAATAAAACCGGATATAGTCCAGCACTAAGATTATTATCACGTCATACAAGAAATAGCTTACCAGCAATTGAAGATCATTATAAACCTAAACCACTTGACAATATTTCTGAGAAGATTGTAAATAGAAAACAAACAGCAAAATTCTATTATGACCGGGATACACGAAGGTTACCAGACTTGGACATAGGGCAAGGTGTGTGGGTTCAATTAAGACCTGATACGGAGAAGTCATGGCAGAAAGGTTTTATAACCAAACAGCTTAGTCCGCGGCAATACGAAATAGAGACTAATGGTATTGCATATAGAAGAGACAGGTCGCACATTAAGGAAAGAAAAGTAGAAGAGGAAAAGAGGAAAATACAAGAAGAAACAAGAGAACCAGTAGAATATGAAGAAACAAGAGGACCAACAGAAAATGGTGTAAAAGAAACTAGGGAAGAGAATCAGCTACAAGAAACCGAAACCGGCATTCAGAGTAGTGAAGCCATACAAAAAGAGGACAAGACAGAAGAAAGAAAAGTTACAACGTCCGTAGATCCAGAGATAAGAGATAGGCCGAAGAGAAAGATAAAAAAACCCATAAGGCTAGACGACTATGTGTGTAATTAGTGTTAAAATTAAACGTGAAACATTACATTTATAAAGAGAGAAGGATGTTATATTGTATTATGTATGTTTAGTATTTTAAGGTTGGCAGGAACAGAAAGCAGCGCTAACTTATGAACAGCAAGAAGTGTCAGACAGACAAGACACAACAATGAGAGAAAGCAAAGCTTTTTGTTGTTAGCTAGCTTAGAGTTGTTAACTTTAATTTAATAAAGTTATAAAAACAATAATTGGTTGTCTTGTTGAAACAATATATATATATAAATTTGTCGAAATTCAGTTTTTATATATATATATATATACTAGCTAATACGGCAGGCCTTGAAGGCCCGCTGCCGCCTCTTATTCCGCTTACAGTTGAGGTACCGCTCTCCCTTATTCTTCTAAATTTATTGCGGATTTTGTCTTTATTGCGTTAAGTTTATAAAACACCATGTCATTCCGATATATAGCGAATAAATAAATATAATTGTGTTTTAGATTTTCAATACTGCTTTACTTCAGCTGTTTTTGTACACCCCTGTATATAGTTTGCTACTATCCGATATTTTATTCAGAATGGTTATCGGGTTCTGTTGTTATAGAAAATGTTTTTTTCAAATAAGAGGTGCATCAATTCTTATTCTTTATATTTTAATATTGATATTTAGATGTGTGCACTAACATATTTAAGTTATTTCTTACATGCTTGCTTCAATACTTAAGCGACGTACTTTTCTTCCTAATTAATTTAAATGAAATTATTAATAATAGATTTAGTGACAATAGCAGAGTTTTTAAATTGAAAATGTTTATTGGCTGTCTATGAAATAATATGTATTTTATCGTTTAAAGTTATATGGACATTTTTCACATACTTATCCTGTGCTCTTCACAGTCGGTAGTTTTCACTCTATTTTAATTTTTTCTACTTTTATTGGTTTTTGTGCCTTCATTTTCCGATGATTTATTTCATTTATTAATTTGCGTTTCAGTTTTTTGAACAGCACATATTTCTGGTATATAGCGAGTAAGTAAATATAATTGTGTTTCAGATGTGCAATATTGATATTACTTTACTATAACTGTTTTCGTACACCCCTCTATATATTTTGCAAATATGTGACATTTATTCAGAATGCTTATCGAATTTTGTTATTACAGAAAATGTTTAAAATGGAGGTGCACCAATACTTATTCTTTATTTTAAAGTTTTATTATTGTTTTAAATAAAATGTAATGTTTGTTTTTTAGATATAAAGTGATTTTTGTTTATGATGGTATTAACATTATATTGTCTAAATAATTAAAACAATTGTAATTAGTTTTTATTGACCTTTTTCAATATTTGATTTACAGAAATAATTTGTTGAATCTCTTTGTCTTCTTAATGTGTGCACTAATATAATTAAATTATTTCTTACATGTATGCTTCAATACTTAGATGACGTACCTTGCATCCTAATTAATCTAAATGAAATGATTGATAATAGATTTTGTGATAATAGCAGCATTTTTAAATTTAAAATGTTTAATGACTGTTCATGAAATAAGATGTATTTTATCGTTTCATGTTATATGGACATTTTCACATACTTCTTCTGTGCTCTTCGCAGTCGGTAGTTTTTCACTCTATTTTAATTTTTTTCTAGTATTATTGGTTTTTGTGCCTTACGATGATTATTTCACGTTTGCCTAATGTATCTATAGTTTGAATTTTCTTTGTAGGGTATAGAATGGGCAATCTGCAAAATCTGTGTTTTTCATTAGTTGGAAAATGTGGTTTTATAGTTTTGATAGTCAATAGTGTTTCAGTCTATATATGTCGATTCCAATGATCTTTTTGGTTTAAATGAGGGTTCATTAAAAATTAAAAAGAATATTTTGTATAAACTTGTAGATAGCTTCATAAGATGTTTTATTAACACGAATGCATATTTTAAATAACTCACTATTACCATTTGATTGTTTCATCATTATTGTATAACAAATAATATCTATTTCATTGGCATTTTCTATAATTATTCCCATGCCTATATTTTTATAATTTGCAGTGTTTTTTGTGGTAATTTGTATTACAACTCTCAGTTATGTAGGATTTTTAATAATGTTGATAGAATCTTGTTTGCACTGTATATAATTATTCACTTTTGCATTGTACACCTACAATTTATGGGACAAATAGATATAGATATAATATATTTATTATAGTAATATTGATTACCTATTGTTATAATCCAAAATACTGTAAGACATCCTTATTGAAGTTCTATTTTGAATTATTGCAATTGACGATGTTGCTTACGGTTCATTTTCATCAATGATAATTAAACAATCTCTTGTGAATACGTACGATATTACTTCGCAATAGCTATTTTTCAATATGTTCATGCTTGAATAGCCTTTTGCGCGTCTGCTTACAGCCTTTTTACAGCTTTCAGTAAAACCTGATCACTGTCAGGACCGTTGTTAGAATTTCCGTTTTTATAAACTTTTGACACATCCCTGTATATACATTATGCCATTATATTTTGTAAGGCCAATCGTATATATTACTCAGAATTCTTCTCAAACTGTTTTTAACACAGACCGGTATACAGTGTAGAGTAAGAAAGATAATTTAATGTTTAACATGAAAGTCATTTTAAAGTATTCGAAGAAATAATGTGCTCAAAGACAGCACCATTTTCGTGGATACAGTCTGCAATACGCTTCTGATGCGACAATAGAAAAGTTTGATGACTGTTTCAAAGTCTACAGTTTTTAAGAAAAAATCAAAAAGGATGGTAATAAGTCAAAAACAATTTAAGATAGACATAAACAATAATAATAAAAATGAGGTGTGGCCACCACACGACTTTCTTATACGTATGAGCGTTTCAAACTATATAATTTTAAGAATTTTTTTACACAAAAATTATTCAAAATACTATTCTAAGTACTTCTATTATCTTAATAAGTCGCTATAGAATACATACTTTGCAAGAAATTCGAAAAAAAGTGCTACTCCCTAAGAGTAAAAGTGTTACTTCCGGTCCGAATTTTAACATTTCATATATACAAAAAATATTGCAAATCTAGAATTAAATACTTTTGTACTCTTGATAAATATATATAGTGCATAACTTACGACATATTTGCAAGAAATCGCTATTCGATAAGAGTAAAAGTGGTACTTCCGGTCTGAATTTTGAAATTTTTTTTATAGAAAAGGTATTGAAAATTATATTTTAAATATTTTTATACTCGTAACGTACCTGTCTAAAAAGCATGATTTGCGAAATATTCACAAAAAACTGATATTCGATAGGAGTATAAGACCTACTTCCGGTAGGAATTTCGTAAAACTTTTTAAATAAAATTGTTCTCAATTTTAATTTTAAGTACATATGAATTCTTTATAAATTTGTTTAAACTTAGTAGTTGACGAAATATTGGCAAAACTCTATTTTTTCGCAGAAGTAAACTACTACTTCCGGTCTACCGATTTTACTGAAACACTAATCAGATCTCAAGAGGGAGATTATACACGTAAATACAAAATTTGGAATTGATATCTACAGCGGTTTGACCGCTATCGTGGTCACACACACACAGACACACACACAGACACACACAGACACAGGCACAGACATTTTTTCAAAACCACTTTTTTGGTATCAGGGGACTTCAAAACGTGGACATCTGCAAAAATTTCGAGGTCGAAAATTTTCATCATCACAATACTTCCTTATACTACGTATAAGAAAGTAAAAATGAACCGAAAATTCAATTTCATCAAAGACTCGAAAGGGGCCAAGTAAGAACCGTCAAATTGCACTCGTCATTTGGCATTTTGAAAGATTGTCTTCGGATTCATCAACAGGGACCACAAAAACCCTCAAGTAATAAATTTGAGAAAGATCTAATTATGTTTCGCACATTTCCACCATGTTGGTCGCCCCACTTTTTTTTTGATATTTCGACTTCCAATTCGTTATCAGCGACAATAAGAATCCCAAATATTGAATTTCACGCGGATCCAATACGTTTTCGAAGAACCATTACGCTATATTGGACACGCCATTTTATTTTTAAATATAAACTTCAGATTCCTCATCAGCGAACCAAGTACTAAATTCCATACAGATTCAATTACCTTTCTGCCGTATTGAATGCGCCATTTTGTTTTATCAAATTTCGATTTCAGATTCGTGTTCAGCGACCTAAGAAATCTCCCAACAAAAATAAATTATTTAATTAACACTTCAAGATATATAGATTCCGCTAGTGAATATTATTACATGAAAACCAGTTACAAATATACCTACTTTTTCTATACATACGTTTTATTTAATACTTGGCTACTCTGTATAATGGGCAAGCATTTTTGATAAATAAAGAGGGTTTGAAGGACAATTATAACGAACATCAAAAGGTAATTATGACAAATATCGAAAGGTGTATGGATATCCTTATTTATGAGAGTCATGATATGACTTTTGTAGATTATATTATTTAACAAATAAACTTATGCAACATCTCAAAATCATGCCATTTTAAACTACTGGCGCATGTTGGTTGCGAAAGCGACATAACCATAGAGAAAATTATTGCAGTTGTTTGTTGTGTTGCTTTTGTTTATGAGCGAATGGAGATTCCTTTATAAATATTTATGGAATGTAGATTTAATTTATTTTATTATTTATTTATTACGTGCACTATATCTGTTATTGAATATGAATAATTATATAATTGTAACCTAACATGTTAAGGAACATGTTGGTTATAATAAATTATTTAAATTGGACTAAGTGAAAAAAGTATTATTAGAAGTGATTAAAAATGATTGATTCTGTTGTATGGAAAATAACATCTCTCCTTTCGGCACAAAAGTAAACAAAACGTGTGAAGTAAATTAAAGAAATACATAGCTGTAAACTCAAAATACGTTTTCCAATAAACGCAACAGACAACTGCATTCACCTTTTGATGTGTCTTAATTTTATTTTGACGTTTGTTATAATTGTCACGAAAATAATGTAAAATTGTCAACAATGCCTGCCTACTACACAGAATAGCTATGCATTAAATAAAATGTCGGTGTAAGAAAGTAACATGCAATAACTTTATTTATAATATTCATTTTGTAACCGGCTTTCATTTAATGGTATTTTTGTAGCGGAAGCTATATATTCTTAAACATTAATTAGGAAGTTTACTTTCGTTATTTTGAAGTTGTTGCGGCCAATGTATATTTGTAGTAGCACTGAACCGTCGTTTCTAGTTCGTAGCTTGATCGTGCCATTTACTATATCGAAACTACGCATGTGTTCAAAACGTTTGTATAAGGATTTTTTTTTAAATTAGTCAATATTTTTCTCATAATGTTTCCGCCATTTTCTACATTTGAATTTGTTTTTTGTGCTTTTTGCACTTTTTTTTTAGTTTATATTCTATATAATTAGAAATTTAATTTTAGTAAATAATCTGTCGACATTTAGCACATATTTAAAATTTCTATTATGGAATAGTATTGAAAGGTGAAACAAATTTGAGGGATACTGAAAGTTTCTGAAGAACCTATTCGTATGTTGGATCCGTCATTATGTAAATAAAAAAGGCAAAATAGGTTGATTTTATTGTGTTTGTGTTGTTACTTTTATCCATAATAAAAATCTAATGATGTCCAAAAAAATGATTTGCAAAAATGAGCTTGAACTTATTGGACATGTTAAAATTAAATAATGAGAAATGCATAAATTAACTGTTTCATACTTTGAAAATTGAAAATTAAAGAGTATCCATCTGGCCATTACCAACAATAAGAAACTTAAACTTCAGCACACGAAGTGTCCTACAGAAGTACATAGATTTCATAAGCACTGAATCATCTTTAGAGCCGCTTTAGAAACTTAATTTTAGTAAATAATCTGTAGACATTTATTTTGTGAATACATCTGAAAATGTTTGTGTAAATAGCACATATTTAAAATTTATATTATGGAATAAATAGCAAAGTACAACAAACTGCAGTGATACTGATAGAAATTTATTGATTACTTACTGCTATTGACAAATACAACAATATAGTAAAAATAAAAAAAACTAATACAACGTACATCGATGTGAAATTAACAGTTACCTACAAATATGTGAAACATGTGACATGTAAAAAATTATAAAAGTGGGAACAGTTTGTTGAAAAAGAAAACACTTCATCTGCCGTCATAAACTGGATTATCGATCATATTCTTAAGATATGATCAGTAATCCAGTTTATGACAGCACTTTCACTTGCCATATTTAAGACAATTTAACTTGCACAAATTTGTATAGGATGAATAAGGCCAGAAACATTTACTGAAAAATCATATATCAACTGTTTACTAAAAACATTATATTTTACTGATTGTACAAATTTCTTAACTCAAAGAAAGCTCATTGAGAAAACCTTGTCTCCAAATTGGTATACATAATTTTGACTGACAAAATGTTATATTCTGGAGGAATCAGAGTGCCAATAATAATTATAATTATTAATGTAAAATTTAACTACACGTTAACTGAACAAACACACTATTTATCCAAGCCCAGTTTAGTCAAGAGTAATTTATACAGTGTCTGCATAAGCTCTTAACGTGAACATGCCAGCTTCAACTTTGCGTCCGCTTACAGCGGTCCGTCAATCTCCTCTAGTTTGAATCGCCCTTTTCGCGTCCGCTTACAGCTTTTTTACAGTTTCCTGTAAAAGGCAATCACTGTCATGACGCCTCTTAGAATGTTATTTAGTTAGTTAGAATTTTGTTATGCCAATCGTAATATTACTTAGAACTTTTCTTTCCTTCTTACACAAACCGTTACACTGAACACTGAAGAGCGAGAAGGATAATTTAATGGTAAACATAAATCATGTTAAAGTTTACGAAGGAAGGATGTGCTCAGGTCCAAGCACTTTTCACCAAGATTAACAACATTTTGAAGAACCTTTCCGCCATTACGTTTTTTGACATTTCGACTTTGGATTTGTGATCGGCGACCCCATAAACGCCCGTGTCTAAAATTTCACATGCATACGTCAATTTTCAAAAAACTCTTCCGCCATTTTGATTTTTTTGTCATTTTGACTTTGGAATCATGATCCGCGACCCCCAAAACCCCCATATCTAAAATTTCACATTCATACGTCAATTTTCAAAAAATTTCGGCCATTTTTTTTTTTTTTTTGACATTTTGACTTTCGATTTATGATCGGCGACCTAAGACACCCCCGTACCTAAAATTTCACATTCATACGTCAATTTTCAAAAAACGTCCGCCATTTTGTTTTTTTTTGACATTTTAACTTTCGATTTGTGATCGGCAACCTAAGACACCCCCGTACCTAAAATTTCACATTCATACGTCAATTTTCAAAAAACTTCCGCCATTTTGGTTTTTTTTGACATTTTGACTTTGGATTCGTGATCGGCGACCTAAGACACCCCCGTATCTAAAATTTCACATTCATACGTCAATTTTCAAAAAACTTCGGCCATTTTGTTTTTTTTTGACATTTTGACTTTCGATTCGTGATCGGCGACCTAAGACACCCCCGTATCTAAAATTTCACATTTATACGTCAATTTTCAAAAAACTCTTCCGCCATATTAGATGCACAATTTTTTTTTTTGAAATCTTGACATTGGGTTTGAGATCACCGACACCAAGAGCGCCCGAGTACCGAGTTTTACCTTAATCAGAAGAAAAACTTGATTTGGCTCCACCCACTCGGCAGTGCGTAATTATTTAAATAATTATTTCGTAGGGCACATAAATGTTAAAAGCATTATTTTTTCCCTTAAGAAAACGGCATACCCGTTTTAGAGTTATTGTATTTTAAATGGAATTTATAATAATTAAGAAAAAATCATGCTGTATATGTGAATGGTTATTTCATCGACCGGGAAAATTATGTCGAGCAGTCCGGCGTCATGTCTTATAAATTGCCGGTAAAATACACGAAATAAATACACAACATCTCATTCGAAAAAAAAATATTTTGCCCCGGCCTGGGTTCGAACCGGACCCGGCAAAGTAATTGTATTAAGAAGCCGTCAATCTTATGCATCGGGCTATCGACCTATATGTAAATAGTTTGTTCAACTGCCATATTTATATGTAAGCTTGACTCTATGTTGAAATCTGAAATATTCTTTTTAAATCTCAGAGAAAATAGACGTGTAATCTTCAAAAGAATACGTTTTAATTGCGTCCAGATAATTAATTTAGTATCTTGTCCTTGTCCTATATTATGTGTGTTTATTTGCCATGAATTTATTCTGACGTTAATAATTAAAAGCAATCCTTTTACTCATTAAGGAAACTGGACTACGCGTATTTTAAAATTCAAATTTGTAATCATTAAAAGATATCAGCCTGTATGTAAAAATGTTAAGTCAAGCTACCGATATATCATATATATTCACGGGCAGTGCACATGAATGTATGTGTGTGTACATAATATGTTATGAGCATTGCATTTGATTTATTGTGTACATTCATTTGTGACGTATTTCAGCCACTTTTCGAGTGCATGAAGACTTTAAATTCCTTGTCCTATCAATACAGCATCTGTATCAAGCTGGAATAAGCATGGAAACGCTTCCTAAAACGATATTATTTTAAATTTCAAGTCGTTTTCCTCTCGAAAAATCGTCAGAGCTTGGAATTTCATGCTTAAAAGTCAATGTTTGGAAATATTTAGTCCGCCTGTCAGATTTGCGAAAAGTCAATTTTGTGTTTAGTCCTCGTTTTTATTTACGTAAATGGGCTTTCTTTAGGCACGTCATGGCTTAATTTCGCGTGTTTTGAAAAATTCGACGGAACGTATATTTTAATTGCTCACGCGTCCCTCGACCTTAAAGTATGCCTTCGAGCGCGTTGAAAAGCAGAAAGTGCGGGCTTTTTAACCGTACTTTTCCCTATACGTGTTCTGGATTCGTCTCGGATGAGATACCTTCAGAAAATCGTGCACGTCGAAAACACAACGTTTAAATTTGTCCGTAAATATCCGGCGATCGGACAGAGCTATAAAGGCGAAATTTTTACGGTAATTAGCTCGGACTTTCCCCTTCACGGGACCATCGGTCCGGACGCGCTACCTATACGGGGTGTTGCACAATTTAGAGAAACATCATCCGTTGCACGGTCCTATCTCTATCCCGTACTTACTTCAGTGAAAGAGCGAGAGTCACCTAACAGCTATTATTAAGGTGAACTAGCTATAACGTCCGCTTACAGCGGGTCCGTCCGCTTACAGCTGATCGTCCGCTTACAGCGGTCCGTCCGCTTACAGCGGGTCCGTCAATCTCTTTTAGTTTGAATCGCCTTTTTCGCGTCCGCTTACAGCTTTTTCATAGTTTCGTGTAAAAAGCAATCACTGTTATGACGCCTTTTAGAATGTCTGATTTTATTAACTTTTGACGCACCCCTGTATATACATATATTTCGTGAAGCCAATAGTATATTTTATTTAAAATTCTCCTCGAATGGTTTTTTACACAAAGCGGTACACACTCAAGAGCGAGAAAGGTAAATTAATGTTAAACATGTCATGTTAAGGTATCCAAAAGCACAATGACATCAAAAAGTTCAACATGTTGATTAAGACAGTTTACAATACTACTTTGATGTGAAAGTGTAAAACCCTGTTAACCTTTTCAAAATGAACTATCGTTAATAAAGGAGCACGAAATAATAATAAAAGGAAAAAGCCCAAGTTTTAAATTTAAGCCCTATTGAAGCGCCTTTCCTGTAAAAAACGCTTTTTAGAATGTCCACTTTTATAAACTTTTGAAGCACCCTTGTATATACATATATTTTGTTAAACCAATAGGATATTTTATTTAAAATTCTTCGCGAACTGTTTTTTCCACGAACTGGTACACACTCAAGAGCGAGAAAGGTAATTTAGTGTTAAACATAAGTCATGTTAAAGTATCGAAAGAAACTATTTTTTCAATTTTTATCACACCTTGTATAGATGCATATTTTTGTCAGCAAACTGCTGTCATGATGACAGATGGAATGATTTTATTGACAATCTTATAATACGCTCTTGAAATAACAGTGGAAAAATATAGTATTTGGCAATCTTTTTGAAGTTTACTGTCATTTAAAGAAAGAATGTAAATAACTCAAAAACAATTTAAGATAGGCTTACACAATAATAATAAATAAGAACCTAAAATTCAATTTAACACTGTTTTGACATCAAAAGATAGAAACCATTTCAAGAGATATTTTTCACTCTTGTGTGTAATATGGAGCAGCTTTTTTAATATAAAATTTCGGTTATCAGTTTTGATATATTGATCTATCACCTACACGAAATTAGTTCGCATATCGATTTAAATAAAGAACTTGTATTAAAGATCATTTTAAATTTACACTGAATTACATTACTATTGGTACGGTTATTTCTCTAGTGATAGAATGGATATTATGTATACTACTCGCCCGCGATCGCGGGCTCGTTATTTTAATTGACATGCTCAAGTATACGTAGTATCTGTATTGTATTTAAAATGTTTATAACAAATTTTGTTTGATAAATGGGCGTCGCTTTCAAACATTTTTATATAATGCTAATAAATGCTGATGAACTTCAAACAACAAACTAAATGTAGTTTAATATGTTAATGACATACAGATTGAGTCTAAAATGAAGTTTTAATAAGGTGCTGTTAAAAGCAATTACAAAGAAGAAAAGAGGAAGCGCAGGCATAAATTTTCACAAATATTTAGAATTTTTCGCAACTGAGATAAAGTCCCAGAAATGTAACAGAATTAAAAAGCTTTCAAAACACAAGTATTTCCGTAGTAAGCTAAAAGTTGCACATATTCAATATTACGTTTTCATTTTTAATTATACTGTTAATTTCATGTATAGAAGGAGCAACACAATTACTAAATCACTAATAAAAATAATTATTAATTACAAATGCATAAGAAAATATAATCGCAGTCAATACTAATAAAAATCCAAATCTTCTAGGTTATGCGCATGTGTAAGTAACCCTAATTACTGTTTAATATTTATCAGGTTTGGAAAAACACCGGTTAAAGTATCTTCATTTAATAACGTTCTTAATCAATTATTAGCGCCAACAGGTTTTTGCAAAAACGTATTATCCCATATTTTATTTAATGAGTACGCTGATCTGCATTGGGAAAACCGGCCCGCAATTGAACTTAATCAACTAATACAGTGCAATAATATAAATAATTAAAAATACGTTTAAATTTGCCGTTGCAGTTGTTAGGGCATTTTAATGTTGAAGGTTACATTCAAATATTATGTCAACTTTAATGAAACATGCGCCAATAATTTAAGGGCATTAAATTTGAGATATTGCAAAATTTTACCTGTCAAATATTATACATAGACATGCCATTTCGAGAGAGGGAGAGAGAATGTCCGACTTTTGGCGCACCCCTGTACACATATAAATTTTGTTATGCCAATCGTATATATTATTTAGAACTTTTCTTTCCTTTTTACACAAACCGTCACACTGAACACAATGTTAAACATAAATCATGTTAAAGTTTACGAAGGAAGGATGTGCTCAGATCCAAGCACTTTTCGAAGAACCTTTCCGCAACATTGTTTTTTAAAATTTTTATTTCGGATTCGTGATCAGCGACCTGAAAATGCCATTTGCTAGATTTCACCAAGATTAAAGACATTTTGAAGAATATTTCTGCCATATTAGATCCGCCATCAAGTTTTTTTTGACATTTTGACTATGGATTCGTGATCGGCGACCTGAACCACCCCAGCATCTAAAATTTCACGTTCGTACGTCAATCTTCAAAAAACTCTTCCGCCATTTTGTTTTTTTTGACATTTGTACTATGGATTCGTGATCGGCGACCTAAGACACTCCCGTATCTAAAATTTCACATTCATACGTCAATTTTTAAAAAATTCTTGCGCCATTTTGTTTTTTTTTGACATTTTGACTTTGGATTCGTAATCGGCGTCCTAAGGCACCCCCGTATCCAAAATTTCACGTTCGTACGTCAATTTTCAAAAAATTCTTCCGCCATTTTGTTTTTTTTGACATTTTTATTTTGGATTAGTGATCGGCGACCAAAGACACCCACGTATCTAAAATTTCAGATTCATACGTCAATTTTCAAAAAACTTCGGCCATTTTGTTTTTTTTTGACATTTTGACTTTCGATTTGTGATCGGCGACCTAAGACACCCCCGTACCTAAAATTTCACATTCATACGTCAATTTTCAAAAAACTTCGGCCATTTTGTTTTTTTTTTGACATTTTGACTTTCGATTTGTGATCGGCGACCTAAGACACCCCCGTACCTAAAATTTCACATTCATACGTCAATTTTCAAAAAACTTCGGCCATTTTGTTTTTTTTTGACATTTTGACTTTCGATTTGTGATCGGCGACCCAAGACACCCCCGTACCTAAAATTTCACATTCATACGTCAATTTTCAAAGAACTTCCGCCATTTTGTTTTTTTTTGACATTTTTACTTTCGATTTGTAATCGGCGACCTAAGACACCCCCGTACCTAAAATTTCACATTCATACGTCAATTTTCAAAAAACTTCCGCCATTTTTTTTTTTTGACATTTTGACTTTCGATTCGTGATCGGCGATCTAAGACACTCCCGTATCTAAAATTTCACATTCATACGTCAATTTTCAAAAAACTTCGGCCATTTTGTTTTTTTTGACATTTTGACTTTCGATTCGTGATCGGCGACCTAAGACACTCCCGTACCTAAAATTTCACATTCATACGTCAATTTTCAAAAGACTTCCGCCATTTTGTTTTTTTTTGACATTTTGACTTTGGATTCGTGATCGGCGACCTAAGACACCCCCGTATCTAAAATTTCACATTCATACGTCAATTTTCAAAAAACTTCGGCCATTTTTTTTTTTGACATTTTAACTTTCGATTCGTGATCGGCGACCTAAGACACCCCCGTATCTAAAATTTCACATTCATACGTCAATTTTCAAAAAAACTTCGGCCATTTTGTTTTTTTTTGACATTTTGACTTTCGATTCGTGATCGGCGACCTAAGACACCCCCGTATCTAAAATTTCACATTCATACGTCAATTTTCAAAAAACTCTTCCGCCATATTAGATGCACCATCTTTTTTTTTGAAATTTTGACATTGGGCTTGAGATCACCGACACCAAGAGCCCCCGAGTACCGAGTTTTACCTTAATCAGAAGAAAAAGTTGATTTGGCTCCACCCACTCCGCAGTGCGTAATTATTTAAATAATTATTTCGTAGGGGCACATAAATGTTAAAAGCATTATTTTTTCCCTTAAGAAAAAGGCATACCCGTTTTAGAATTATTGTATTTTAAATGGAATTTATAATAATTAAGAAAAAATCATGCTGTATGTATGAATGATTATATCATCGACCGGGAAAATTATGTCGAGCAGTCCGGCGTCTTGTCTTATAAATTGCCGGTAAAATACACGAAATAAATACACAATATCGCATTCGAAAAAAAAATGTTTTGCCCCGGCCTGGGTTCGAACCCGACCCGACAAAGTCCTTGATTAAGTAGCCGTCAATCTTGCCATTGGGCTATCGACCTAATGTAAATAGTTTGTTCAACTGCCATATTTATATGTAAGCTTGACTCTATGATGAAATCTGCAATTTTTTTTTAAATCTCAGAGAAAATAGACATGTAATCTTTGAAAGGTTATAAAAAACGTTTTAATTGTGTCCAGATAATTAATTTAGTGCCTTGTCCGTGTCCTAAAACTAAATATATTATGTGTGTTTATATGCCATGAAGCTATTCTGACGTTAATAATTACATTAAGGAAACTGGGCATACGCGTTCTGGAATTATGGTATTTTAAAATTCAAATTTATAGTAATTAAAAGATATCAGCCTGTATGTAAAAATGTTAAGTCAAGCTACCGATATATAATATATTTACGGGCAGTGCACATGAATGTATATGTGTGTACATTTCATGTTATGAGCATTGCAGTTGATTTATTGTGTACATGTATTTCTGACGTATTTCGGCCATTTTTCTACGATGTCCGTCTGCATGAGGAATTTAATTTACACGCACTATCGATATCGTACGTCGATGAAGTCGCAGTAGGAATGGGAATGGTCTAGAAATATCTGTACTTACTATTATGAATCTTGTTGGGCCGTCAAAACCTTCTAAATTCGGAATATAAGGCTTAAAAGTCAAACGTGCAAAATTTCTCGTTGGAGCTGTCAGATTTGCGAAAAGTCAATTATGTGTTTAGTCCTCGTTTTTATTTACGTAAAATGTACATTCTTTAGGCACGTCATGGCTTAATTTCGCGTGTTTTGAAAAATTCGACGGAACGTATATTGTAATTGCTCACGCGTCCCTCGACCTTAAAATATGCTTTCGAGCGCGTTGAAAAGCAGAAAGTACGGGCTTTTTAACCGTACTTTTCCCTATGCGTGTTATATATTCGTTTAAAAGGAGATCCCTTCAGAAAATCGGCAACGTCTTAAAAAACAACGTTTAAATTTGTCCGTAAATATCCGGCCATCGGACAGAGTTATAAAGCCGAAATTTTAACCGTAATTAGCTCGGACATTCCTCTTCACGCGACGATCGGTCCGAACGCGCTGCTTATACAGGGCGTTGCACAATTTCGAGAAACGTCACCCGTTGCACGGTCCTATCTCTATCCCGTATTTTCTCACGTCATTTGTAAAGGTAAGCCGGCAGCTTATATTATGTCGCAACTAGCTAATACGGCAGGCCTTGAAGGCCCGCTGCCGCCTCTTATTCCGCTTACAGTTGAGGTACCGCTCCCCCTTATTTTTCTAAATTTATTGCGGATTTTGTCTTTATTGCGTTTCAGTTTTCGAAACACCATATAATTCCGATATATAGCGAATAACTAAATATAATTGTGTTTTAGATGTTCAACATTGCTTAGTTTTCTTTATACTCCCCTGTATATATTTTAGAACTATGCAATATTTTATTCAGAATGCTTATCGGATGAAATGATTAATAGTGTATTTAGTGATAGCAGTTTTTAAATTTAAAATGTTTAACGGCTGTCCATGAAATAAGATGTACTTTATCGTTTAAAGTTATATTGACATTTTTCACATACTTTTCCTGTGCCTTCACAGTCGGTAGTTTTCACTCTATTTTGAATTTTTCTACTATTATTGGTTTTTGTGCCTTGATTTGCCGATGATTTATTTCACGTTTGCCTAATTTATCTATAGTTTGAATTTTGTGGATGTAAAATTAGAACAATCTCGAAATCTATGTTTTTTGCATCAGTTGGAAATGTGGTTTGATAGTTTTTGTTAATAGTGTTTCATTCTATATATGTCGATTCCATTGGTCTTTTTGGTTTAAATAAAAGTTCAGTAGAAATTTCAAAAAAACATTTTATTTTATACAAACTTGTAGATAGCTTTATTAGATGTTTTATTGACGCGAATGTATACTTTTAAATAATTCATTATTACAAATTGATAGTTTCTTCTATAACAAATAATATTTATTTCATTGGCACTTTTTATAATGATTTCCATTCCAATACTTTTATAATTTGCATTGTTTCTTTGTGGTAAATTGTATTACAACTGTCAGTTATGTATGATGTTTAATAATGTTGGTAAAGCCTTGTTCACACTATACATAATTATTTTCTTTTGCATTGTACACCTACAATTTAAGGAATATATAGATATAATATATGTATTATGGTAATATTGATTTCTTATTGTTATATTCGAAAATACTCCTTAATCCTCATAGAACATGTATTTTGAATTATTGTAATTGACTATGTCGCGGGAGGTTCATTTTCATCAATGATAATTAAACAATCTTTTTTGAATACGTGTGATGTTACTTCTCAATTTGCCTGGCACAGTAACAACATGATTAAGTGCTTGTTTAATCTGATAGGAATATATTTTAGTTTCCTTTTTCTATTTACAATATCTTATATTTTGAAGTATTTTTACAACTTAATTCATGGACGAAATGACTCCAGTCATGTATCGATAATTGCTAAAAATGAGTAGAAAGTGTTTATAAACACATAAGGAATCGAATTTATAAATTTCTTACCTATACACCATTATCATTGGGCCAATTATTATATATTGCAGTACATATTGTGTTGAATGTTTGTGAGCTAATGCTTCAATCTTATCGAGCTTGAATTCGCCTTTTTCGCGTCCGCTTACAGCTTTTTTACAGTTTCCTGTAAAACGCGATCACTCTCATGGTGGTTTTTAGAATGTACGATTTTATAGACTTTTGGCGCACCCTGTATATACATATATTTTGTAAAGCCAATTGTATATTTCATTTAGAATTCTTCTAGAATTTCTTTTACACAAACTGGTACACATTGAAGAGCGAGAAAGATAATTTAATGTTAAACATAAGAATGATGTTAAAATATCCGAAGAAACAATATGCTCAGTAACTGCATCATTTTCATTGAGACAATTGGGATAATACGCTTTTGAAATAACAGTGGAAAAATTTAGTATATTAAGAAAAAGTATGTCAATTGCTCAGAAACAATTTAAGATAGGCATTTACAATATTAATAAAAAAAAGACCTAATAATCAGTTTGACACTGAGATATTTTCACCCAAATTATTTGAAGTGAAACAGCGCTTTCATTACGAAATTTTGGTCAGCAGATTTGAATTATTCGTGTGTCATACTCAAAATTAGTTAGCACGTTAATTAAAAATGAAGGACTTGTATTAAAGAACATTTTAAATTTTCACTCAATTACATTATTAGTCGTACTGTTCTCTCTCTAATGGTAGAAAGGATATTGTGTATACTACTCGCCCGCTATCGCGGGCTCGTCATTTTAATTGACATGCTCAAATATACATAGTATCTGCATAGTGTTTAACATGTTTATAACAAATTTTGTTTGGTAAATGGGCGTCGCTTTCAAACATTCTTATAGAATGCTAATGAATGCTGATGAACTTCAAACATATAGCTCGCAAAAATATGTATGTGAATGGGTAAGGTAAATTTAATTTATAAAGTATACTACTTTCTTACTACCTTTTCGAAGTCCACTATCATTAATAAAAGAGCACAAAATAATAATAAAAGTAAAAAGCCCAAGTTTTAAATTGAAGCCCTATTGAAGCACCTTTTCTGTAAAAGCGATCACTGGCATCACGCTTTTGAGAATGTCCACTTTCATAAACTTTTGAAGCACCCCTACATATATTTTGTTAAGCCAATAGTATATTATATTTAAAATTCTTCTCGAACTGTTTTTTACACAAACTGGTACACACTCAAAAGCGAGAAAGGTAATTTAATGTTAAACATAAGTCATGTTAAAGTATCGAAAGAAACAATGAGCGCAACATATTCATTGAGACAGTGTACAATACGATTCTGATGTTTGCGAATCTACTATCGTTAAGAAAAAATGCAGTATTAAATTTAAGCCCTGTTCAATTACGTTTCGACGAATCGCCAAATTGAAGACGTAATAAGCGATCACAAACACTCCCGTACCTAAAATTTCACATTCATACGTCAATTTTCAAAAAACTTGTTAGCCATTTTGATTTTTTTGATATTTTGACTTTGGAATCACGATCGGCGACCCCCAAAACCCCCGTATCTAAAATTTCACATTCATATGTTAATTTTCAAAAAACTCGTCCGCCATTTTGTTTTTTTTTGACATTTTGACTATGGATTCGTGATCGGCGACCTAAGACACGCCCGTATCTGAAATTTCACATTCATACGTCAATTTTCAAAAAACTGGTCCGCCATTTTGATTTTTTTGACATTTTGACTTTGGAATCATGATCGGCGACCCTCAAAACCCCCGTATCTAAAATTTCACATTCATACGTCAATTTTCAAAAAACTGGCCCGCCATTTTGATTTTTTTTGACATTTTGGCTTTGGAATCATGATCGGCGACCCCCAAAACCCCCGTATCTAAAATTTCACATTCATACGTCAATTTTCAAAAAACTTCGGCCATTTTTTTTTTTGACATTTTGACTTTCGATTTGTGATCGGCGACCTAAGACACCCCCGTACCTAAAATTTCACATTCATACGTCAATTTTCAAAAAACTTCCGCCATTTTTTTTTTTTTTGACATTTTGACTTTCGATTTGTGATCGGCGACCTAAGACACCCCCGTACCTAAAATTTCACATTCATACGTCAATTTTCAAAAAACTTCCACCATTTTGTTTTTTTTTGACATTTTAACTTTGGATTCGTGATCGGCGACCTAAGACACCCCCGTATCTAAAATTTCACATTCATACGTCAATTTTCAAAAAACTGGTCCGCCATTTTGATTTTTTTGATATTTTGACTTTGGAATCACGATCGGCGACCCCCAAAACCCCCGTATCTAAAATTTCACATTCATATGTTAATTTTCAAAAAACTCGTCCGCCATTTTGTTTTTTTTTGACATTTTGACTATGGATTCGTGATCGGCGACCTAAGACACCCCCGTATCTAAAATTTCACATTCATACGTCAATTTTCAAAAAACTGGTCCGGCATTTTGATTTTTTTGACATTTTGACTTTAGAATCATGATCGGCGACCCCCAAAACCCCCGTATCTAAAACTTCACATTCATACGTCAATTTTCAAAAAACTGGTCCGCCATTTTGATTTATTTTGACATTTTGGCTTTGGAATCATGATCGGCGACCCCCAAAACCCCCGTATCTAAAATTTCACATTCATACGTCAATTTTCAAAAAACTTCGGCCATTTTGTTTTTTTTTGACATTTTGACTTTCGATTTGTGATCGGCGACCTAAGACACCCCCGTACCTAAAATTTCACATTCATACGTCAATTTTCAAAAAACTTCCGCCATTTTGTTTTTTTTGACATTTTGACTTTCGATTTGTGATCGGCGACCTAAGACACCCCCGTACCTAAAATTTCACATTCATACGTCAATTTTCAAAAAACTTCCGCCATTTTGTTTTTTTTTGACATTTTGACTTTGGATTCGTGATCGGGGACCTAAGACACCCCCGTATCTGAAATTTCACATTCATACGTCAATTTTCAAAAAACTTCGGCCATTTTGTTTTTTTTTGACATTTTGACTTTCGATTCGTGATCGGCGACCTAAGACACCCCCGTATCTAAAATTTCACATTCATACGTCAATTTTCAAAAAAATGGTCCGCCACTTTGATTTTTTTGACATTTTGACTTTGGAATCATGATCGGCGACCCCCAAAACCCCCGTATCTAAAATTTCACATTCATACGTCAATTTTCAAAAAACTGGTCCGCCATTTTGATTTTTTTGACATTTTGACTTTGGAATCATGATCGGCGACCCCCAAAACCCCCGTATCTAAAATTTCACATTCATACGTCAATTTTCAAAAAACTGGTCCGCCATTTTGATTTTTTTTGACATTTTGGCTTTGGAATCATGATCGGCGACCCCCAAAACCCCCGTATCTAGAATTTCACATTCATACGTCAATTTTCAAAAAACTTCGGCCATTTTGTTTTTTTTTGACATTTTGACTTTCGATTTGTGATCGGCGACCTAAGACACCCCCGTACCTAAAATTTCACATTCTTACGTCAATTTTCAAAAAACTTCCGCCATTTTGTTTTTTTTTTGACATTTTGACTTTCGATTTGTGATCGGCGACCTAAGACACCCCCGTACCTAAAATTTCACATTCATACGTCAATTTTCAAAAAACTTCCGCCATTTTGTTTTTTTTGACATTTTGACTTTGGATTCGTGATCGGCGACCTAAGACATCCCCGTATCTAAAATTTCACATTCATACGTCAATTTTCAAAAAACTTCGGCCATTTTGTTTTTTTTTGACATTTTGACTTTCGATTCGTGATCGGCAACCTAAGACACCCCCGTATCTAAAATTTCATTATTAATAAATAATAATTATTTAAATAATTATTTCGTAGGGCACGTAAATGTTAAAAGCAATATTATTTCCCTTAAGAAAACGACATACCCGTTTTAGAATTATTGTATTTTAAATGGAATTTATAATAATTAAGAAAAAATCATGCTGTATATGTGAATGATTATTTCATCGACCGGGAAAATTATGTCGAGCAGTCCGGCGTCATGTCTTATAAATTGCCGGTAAAATACACGAAATAAATACACAACATCTCATTTGAAAAAAAAATATTTTGCCCCGGCCTGGGTTCGAACCGGACCCGGCAAAGTCATTCTATTAAGAAGCCGTCAATCTTGTGCATCGGGCTATCGACCTACATGTAAATAGTTTGTTCAACTGCCATATTTATATGTAAGCTTGACTCTATGTTGAAATCTGCAATATTTTTTTTAAATTTCAGAGAAAATAGACGTGTAATCTTCAAAAGAATACGTTTTAATTGCGTCCAGATAATTAATTTAGTATCTTGTCCTTGTCCTATATTATGTGTGTTTATTTGCCATGAATTTATTCTGACGTTAATAATTAAAAGCAATCCTTTTACTCATTAAGGAAACTGGACATATGCGTATTTTAAAATTCAAATTTGTAATCATTAAAAGATATCAGCCTGTATGTAAAAATGTTAAGTCAAGCTACCGGTATATAATATATTCACGGGCCAGTGCACATGAATGTGTGTGTGTGTACATAATATGTTATGAGCATTGCATTTGATTTATTGTGTACATTCATTTGTGACGTATTTCAGCCACTTTTCGAGTGCATGAAGACTTTAAATTCCTTGTCCTATCAATACCGCATCTGTATCAAGCTGGAATAAGCATGGAAACGCTTCCTAAAACGATATTAGTTTAAATTTCAAGTCGTTTTCCTCTCGAAAAATCGTCAGAGCTTGGAATTTCATGCTTAAAAGTCAATGTTTGGAAATATTTAGTCCACCTGTCAGATTTGCGAAAAGTCAATTTTGTGTTTAGTCCTCGTTTTTATTTACGTAAAATGGGCTTTCTTTAGGCACGTCATGGATAAATTTCGCGTGTTTTGACAAATTCGACGGAACACGGTCAAACGTATATTTTAATTGCTCACGCGTCCCTCGACCTTAAAATATGCATTTGGGCGCGTTGAAAAGCAGAAACTGCGGACTTTTTAACCATACTTTTCCCTATACGTGTTCTGGATTCGTTTCAGATGAGATAGCTTCAGAAAATCGGGCACGTCGAAAACGCAACTTTTAAGTTTGTCCGTAAATATCCGGCGATCGGACAGAGCTATAAAGGCGAAATTTTTACGGTAATTAGCTCGGACGTTCCCCTTCACGGGACGATCGGTCCGAACGCGCTACCTATACGGGGTGTCGCACAATTTAGAGAAACATCATCCGTTGCACGGTCCTATCTCTATCCCGTACTTACTTCAGTGAAAGAGCGAGAGTCACCTAACAGCTATTATTAAGGTGAATATATACAGGGTGAGTCATTAGTAGCCGCTTCTTCGATTGCTCTTTTGTGTTTTAAATAAAAGAAAAAACAATTAGTGGAATTTCCATGGTTGCTTGTGGCGCATATTGTAAAAATACTTTATTCTCTGGCGCACTTCCGGTTTCACCGGAAATGCACGAAACTTAATTTTTTTAAATGACTCACCCTATATATTTTTGGATTTTCTTGTACTGCTTTAAATTGTCTGTTCGACTGTTTTTGCCTTTTCAAAATTGAGCCAATAGTTTTTGAGTTATTAATTTTTTTTGGAAATATTTGACCAAAACACGTGTTCAGAAAAAAATCATTTTCCCATTTTTTTTAAAAGCAAAAAGATTAACTTTGGTGGTGCTTGTAGCCAAGAAAATTCTGCATCATTTGGTAAAGTTGCACTCGACAATACCTCAATAAACTTTGTTTTTTCAAAGCCTACTTCCTGAAATTTTCAAATACCAAAAACTTATTTTTTTTAAATGGAACACCCAGTATTTTATTGAAGCATTTTGTTCCTTTTTTTATTCTCTTTCAATTTTGTTAACAATGTCATATACCTATCTTTTCTAATTTCTGAGATAATCACTATAGGAGCAATTTGCGGTCAATTAAAGAACTACGAGCGCTGTTGTTCTATGCACCAAAATATTCGTTCAACCAATGGAAGGCAGGGATGGCGCCCGACTTCCTTAGTCAAGTGTCAAACATAGTAAATGTTATATTCAACTATCCCAAAAGTAATAATTTTATAGAATGAAGAGCATCGCATTTCAATTTTTTAATTCCGGCAACGTCCAGTTGCAGTATTTCATTTTTAACACTGTTGGTTAACATTGAAATAAAATAAAGGTTATGTTTACTGACATATTTGAATATGTCTTCAAAAAGTTTTGAAAATCCGTTCGTAGATAGCGAAGATACTCTCCTCCATTAACATTTTCATCAAAGAAATAAGGTGCAATTATGTAACTACCCCACTATTCCTCCCCCACAGTCTTAATGACCAACGATTTTGAAAGTTTACAGGTGTGATAAAGTGGGGAATTTTATGTGTTATAATCACGGAAATTGTGACGATGAACGTATTCACTTGAATAGAAGGTTTCGTTGGCAAAACAACAAAAAATTGAGAAAGCCAGGATAATTTATCTGCTGCCAATTGACAAAAATGTAAGCAATTCTGAAAATTTCTTTCATCTAACCCTGTGTATGAATATGCTACGGGTGAATTTCATATTTCCTAATTATTCTGGATTCTCAAATTTGACTTACATCTAACCGCCGACTAATTTTCGTAGTACTAGTATGAGGGGTGTTCAACTACACTCGCAAGTACCATAAACGTCTTATCCTCACCAGTTATTGCATTATCTGCTCATTCTTTCATATTCAATGCTTTCTGTTCACTCAAACCGTCCACTTTACATCTTTGAAGGTTTCTGGCTTCGGTTGACTTCTACCAGGGATCGCTGTGCGTAAAGTCTGGATGCTAGCAAAGAGTTTCTTTCAGATTCACCCAAAATGTCAATCATATCTATTAACTCTTCATAAGAATAATTCATTTGAATGATAACTAATAGCGACGCTTTTATAAGTTTGACATAAATGTATACCGACTTTCTTTAACAGTTGACTCAGGCAGTCAGCCGCATTCTAGCCTTTATTGGACCAATATTTGGGTGCAGAGAACAGCGCCCGTAGTTCGCTAATTGCTCGTATAGTGATTATCTCAAAAATTAGAAAAGATAGGTATAGGACATTGTTAACAAAAATGAAAGAGAATAAAAAAGGAACAAAATGACTCAATAAAATACTGTGTGTTCCATTTAAAAAAAAATAAGTTTTTGGTATGTGAAAATTTCAGGAAGTAGGCTTTGAAAAAACAAAGTTTCTTGAGGTATTGTTGAGTGCAACTTTACCAAATGATGCAGAATTTTCTTGGCTACAAGCACCACCAAAGTCAATGTTTTTACTTTTAAAAACAATGTGAAAATGATTTTTTTCTGAACACGTGTTTTGGTCAAATATTTTCAAAAAAAAATTATAACTCAAAAACTATTGGCTCAATTTTGAAAAAGAAAAAACATTTGAACAGGAAATTTAAAGCAGTACAAGAAAATCCAAAAATATATAGGGTGAGTCATTTAAAAAAATTAAGTTCCGTGCATTTCCGGTGAAACCGGAAGTGCGCCGGAGCTTAAACTATTTTTACGATATGCGCCACAAGCAACCATGGATCCGCCACTAATTGCTTTTTCTTTTATTTAAAACACAAAAGAGCAATCGAAGAAGCGGCTACTAATGACTCCCCTGTATATATAAATATATATATAATTATTATATCAATTCTTGGGTGTAGCGGCCTGTTTCATTAAACAATTGTAGAATTTAACTGCATGAAGGTATAATAAACCTCATTTTCTTTTTTGTTCTTAACGTTTCGACGTCATGTATAACGTCTTTATCAAAAGTACTATAATATAAAAAAAGGACAGTCATATAAATTGAGTAATTAAAAATATAAAATAATTAGACTTACATTGTATCTTTGAATAAAACTTATATCTATTTGTTGGTTTTTCTTAAAAAATAGTTTTTCTTTTTATGATTTCTCTTCTTCATTTCGGCTTTTTTTCCTTTGAGTGTAACAAAATATATTTATTTTTCATGTTCACTAACTTTAATCATTTACTATTCAAAATGTTCTTAACAATTGCTGTGCTTAGTATGTATGTGTATCTATACAAACTTGTATTTTTAGATTCATGTGTGTGTTTTTCGTGATTATTTTTTGTTTGTATTTTATTTATGCCCGAGGAAACATCGTGTTATAAGCCAGTGCTGTCCCATTGTTTATTCTAAAATTGAGAAATAAATATTTGATAAATTGTTAATATCAGTCCTATCATTAATAGACGTTTTATGTTTTTGAATGTGGATGCTTTCTAGTATACTTCGGGCCTTATTATTTGTTTCGGTTGCTAAAATTGTAGTATTTGTATAATTGAACGTGTGATCTGTTGTTTGAATACGTTTTTTAAGTGCGGTACTATTATTTGAAAATTTATGTCTGTTTATTCTGTCTTTTAAATATTGTGTGGATTGGCCTATGTATACTCCTTTACAGTTGTTGCATGGAATTTTGTATATTACATGGGTTTTCTTTGGGGTGGGTATTTTTGTTTTTAGCGAGGTGTATAAGTTGTTAAGATTACTATAATTTTTATGTGCCACTTTTATATTGTATTGCAACATTATTTTATGTATCCTTTCTGAGAGGTTCTTGATGTATGGTGTGGTGTAAATTTATAAATAGTGTTTTTATTTTTATCTGTAGGTGTATCATGATTATAATGTTTGTGTAGCTGTTGTTTGACTATTTTGTTTATTTGTGTAAGTGGGTAATTGTTTTTCATTAGTGATGTTTTTATTTTTGTTAAAATTTCCGGTCTATATTTTGGGGTGGTTAAAGTTATTGCTCTATTAATTAAATTTGCTATTGTATTTTTTTTTGAAAGATGTTGGTTGGCAAGAATTGTAGTTAAGGGTCTCTATCAGTACCGAAAATGTATACGCGAAAGCACCAATTCTTTACCCGTAAATAACATCTTCAATTTTCAATTCTACAGGGAGATCCATATTTCTATAGGATAACAAAGTTGTTTTCTAGGTCGAACTAAATTAATTATTTCCTAATTTTGTTCCTAACACTTTTTATGGTTGAATAGTTGACAAATTGTAAACACGTTCTTCTCCAAGACTTTACATTTGATATTCTTTAGACTTACACCAAAATGACGAGCATGCTGTTAGCAGGGGCGGACCAGATTTATTATTTTAATAAATGTTTTAATAAAAGTCTAATTCTCGGTTTAAAAAAAAATAATATGCAACCAACATAACTTTTGCATCGAAAAAGTTTTCTTCGAGACGTGATTTATGAGCTCTCATAATTTCTCTTGCCCCCTTGGAGAGAGGTCGGACTCGTTAATCCATCAAGCAGGTACCGACACGCCAATTTGTCTGTGGATTTTACCTACAAATAGTTACATACTTAGGCAACGTATTATTAAATTTAAGTAAATGATATTTAATGAGGTCATTTGTTGCTTGTAAATTGTTTTTATTATTTTCAACTTGTATATTTAAAAAGGGTACAATTTAATAGATTATTGTTAAGTACTTTATAAATATTTGTAATTATAAATTTATTTAATGTAAAAAAAACTGCATTCCGGGCCTAGTATGTACGTGATTAATTTACTAGTTGTACAGTCAAACAAAAATTATTTTATTATTAGATGGTAATTGTTCACTGATTAAAGAAAAATAGCATATTATTCGGAATATGAAACGTAACTGTTGTAATTTCCGAAATTGTTCTTGGAATTTCTCCCTAATTGGTCGGACCAAAATAACCTGCTCTCTGGGTTTTCCGCAAGCTAAAGGATTATTAATGATTAGACATACCAGTTGTTCATTAGAGTTAGAGGTACAATAGAAATATGCTTTGTTTGTTTTTATTTCAACTTAGTTTGTGTGCGTCCTTAGTGATTATAAGTTGAGTTGAAGTAACGTTCTAAAAATGGGTATCCATGGCAAGAATAAGATTCCTGGTATTATTCGCCGGAAAAGCATAAAAAGAAGAATGAAAGCATTGCGTAATAAGAGGTAAATATAATGGTTTTATTTTATCTATCTGACTGACAATATTTGTCTTACTTTTGTAATTAGTATAAAATGATGTATGATAGAAAGCACCAAAGAATCCACCTTCGTCATGAAAATCCATGATGCAATAGTTGTAGTACGTCAATGTTAGTATTGTGATCGACGAATAAAATTTACGATTTCTGAAGTTTACTTCGAGGTTATAATTACATCAAAATTTACCAAATTTTCTGAATGTAAATTAAGTACTTTTTGCTAAAATAAAACAATGTATTCTGTGAGCATAATGAAATAAAACTGCATCTTGAACTCACCATTTCATTTAATGAATAGCGAAAATAAAAAATCAAACTCTTCGTACTTTTATTCTCTGTAATTATTTCTTAATACTGAAGACTTAAGCAATGGTTGTATAAAGCGAATATTTTAGGAAGCAAGTTCTTTGAATAATTCTTCATTATTTAAAATTCTTCAAACCTGATTTCAATTTAAATTAATGTCATATTTTACAATTAACTTGTTTCAAAGTATTAAGCTTAACACAAATGAACTCATCACTTTACCCAATTTATAATAAATTATTAATGATAGCATTCTTCAACTTAGAACATATACAAGTACAACAAAAAGAAAGTTACAAATGTTACAAGCAAGTAATAAAATGTAGATATTTATTTTTATATTTCGTGTTTCTTCTTATAATTCGTATAACATTGAGTACAAAATTTAAATCAGTATACATTTTTAAAATCAGTATATGTAGTCCATTTATTATATGTATATTGTACACTTTCTTTTCCTTATAAATTTAATTAGAAGTAACAATTAAATAAATTAATTGATCTTTGACTTGAAACTAAAATTCTCTAAGTTGTAATAAAAATATACGCAAAATATCTACATATTTTTATACATTTACAAGACATATTATGAAATATGCCACTCTCTGCCATATAAGCAAATATGAGCACATAAAATAATAAAACTACTGGTAATATGAAACTTTTTCAATTTACAGTACAAAAATAAATATTAATTTGATATGTTGTTTGTGCTATTTCCATTGCAGAAAAAACATATCACATTATACTACATACTAAATTAACTCTAATCGTCAATAATTAGATCATTAACGTCTAAAGTACACTCACATTGCTATATTGTATAATAACTACATATGCTCAAAATATTTTACTTCTGTAAAAAAGACAACTTATGTCTGTTTTATTTCAAGTTGTTAATCTTCAATTTTACAAATTAATTATAGTAATATATTAAAAAATTATCAGAAAAGAATTGTGGATTTTACAAACATTCTTGTTCATTATCACTGTTTTCGCCCGGAGGTCTGCCTCTTTTTGTGGGCTTGTTTCGTTAAAATATTTTGTAAAAAAATTAGTCACTTGCAACCTATTTCCATCGGTTTATACTTTAAATAACTTTTTTATTTGTTTCAATACATTATTTTTATGCTTCCTAGATCAGCTGAAGTAGTACCAGACATTGAGCCCATTGTTTGCGATGAAGTAAACGGACAGCTACAGGTGGAAGCCACAAATAATCTCCCGGAATGAGCATTGTCAAAGAAGATCCAAAGCAGCAAGATGGTGGACTAAAGGGCAGACGTGTTGTAGACATACAATATTTTTTAACGACTTTAAAAAAACTAAAGCACGATGGGTTTGACTGCAGCTTTTTTGATATTGAAATTTTGTCTGAAAGAAGGTATGGACTAAAAAGCATTTTCACAGCAAAATGTAGAGTGTGTAATGTGTCAAATACTGTTGCAACAGAAGCTGATTCAAATTTCAGTGTAAATAAAGCCGCCGTTTGTGGCACCTTGGCAGTCGGTCTAGGATATTCTCAATTTACAGAATTGTGCGCCTCTCTAGATATACCGGCCATAGCTCCTAATACATTTTCATCACATGAAAAATCTTTATCTGACGTTATTAATCATTGTACAGATGACTCTATTATAGAGGCAGGTAAACAAGAAAGAGCGTTGGCTGTAGAAGCGGGCGACCTGGATATTGATGGTGCCCCTTACATTTCTGTAATTGTTGACGGAGCATGGTCTAAACGGTCTTACAGGACGAATTACAATGCTTCTTCTGGTGTTGCTTGCATAATTGTTCAAAACAAAATTGGTAAAATTGGAAGCTTCACGGAAAATTTTTGTTTGAAAAGTAAGCGTACTAAAAAAAGCAGTTTACGAAAAAGAAAATTATTTACCAAGCTGATGCCGATTACGGCACACCCACTGTTGACGATTTAAGTGTTGATGAATTTCAAAGAATTAAAAAAGAGTTTTTGATTAATATTGAAAATGCCAATTGTGAAACAATTGAAGAAAATACTCGGGGACAATCTTTAAATCCAAAATGGCTGCAAGAACGTATGTATCGATTAACTTCCAGCAATTTTGGAAAAATTTGCAAGCTTCGACCAACCACTTCGACTGCATCGACCATGAAGCAATTAATTTATAATACAAATATTAAACGCAGCGCACCAATACAACATGGCATTGTCCATGAAGCAACAGCTCGAGGAATTTTTGAAAATATGTACAATTTACACGTGAAAGAATGTGGCATGTTTATTCATCCACAATATAATTTTTTGGCTGCCTCTCCAGATGGTCTTATCGATCAAGATGCTATTTTGGAAATAATATGCCCATACGCTGCCCGAAATATGAATGTAGAAAATGCAGTAAAAAACAACATAATTGACTACTCTTACATTGAAAATAATAAAGTTACGCTAAAAGAAAGTCATAGTTATATGTACCAAATTCAAGGTCTCTTGGAAATAACAAATCGAAAATGTTGCTATTTTTTTATTTATACTTTTAAGAACTGCCATTGCGAAGCTATTGTAAGAAATAAACAATTTTGGAAAGATCAAATGGTCAGTAAATTGGACAAGTTTTATTTTTCTGCATATTTATATGAATTATTAGATTCAAGATACAATCGAAACATGGCTTTAAGAGACATTAAATGTAGAGGTTTATAATTGATAGTCGTGAATATGCAATTTTATTTTATCGTCAATGATGATTTGTATCCCTATAATACGCAGAATAATGTACCTCTTCTTTGTTTATTTTATTTGTACCTAATAAAAAGCATAGTTTTACTATTATAATTGGATGAATAGTGTGTATTTTAGATTTTTTTTTTATAATATATTTTATTGAAATTGTTTGTATCTAATAATAATTATTCTATTGTGTCTTTCTTTAATTTTGATGTAATTTTTTATTATGTATTTAATTAAAACTTTCAATAAAGTTTTAATTAAATACATAATAAAAAATTACATCAAAATTAAAGAAAATACAAGTTGATATTTAGTGTAGCTTTTTCTCGCTCTTCCTGCCCAAATTTTATCTAAGTACATTTTAGCATTCTCTAATATATTAAACACAGGCTTCAGGGGAACCCTCTATAAAGTGGCTAGTAAAATAACCGTAGATTTATGGGTCAAGTAAAATCCCAGCGTGTGGTACACTAATCTCTTGATTGACAGCTGTTAATTTTACCTGAGTGCATTTTGTATGGTTGGTTGTATAATTAGAAAAATATATTTTTATTTTACTGATGGGCACCCTTAAGGTATCTATCTGAAGAAGTGGGTTTGTGATATAATTTTGTGTGTATGCTACTATTGGCATGTATTAATGTCAAATCTAAAAAATTAATTGTATTATTTGTTTCTTTTTCTAGTTCAGATTGTAACTTTTGGGTGTATTGAATTGAATTTATTTAATGTGTATTCAGCTTTATCCATGGGTATGCAAACGATGCAATCATCTACATATCTCTTGTAAAATACTGGCACGAAATCAAGATCTGATATTATTTCTTGTTCTATTTGTTCCAGTACTACAGCGGTTTTCAACCTTTTAGGTCCTACGACCCCCTTTTTAGGTCAAATATTTAGGCGACCCCTATGAATTGCAAAGTTAAATTACCATGCTAATTATATCTACAATAGATAAATGTTTATATTTACTGAAAAAGTGAGTTACTTTTATTGATTTATAATTACAATAAATTTAACGCGTAACTATTTAAGACGATTATTGCTATTAACTGGATGTATAAAACACTTAATTTGTTAAGCGACGTCAGCTGAAAGTAAGAAGTCTTCAAAAAAGAACCGGCAATTCACAAGGTCGATGGTCGCGGGTGCATGTGTGCGCGCGCACCCAGTGGCAGGCCTGAGCACTACAAGTAGCTGCCTGTCAGCTTATCACTCACATTCACATCACAGCCACACAGCGCCAGTCTGCCCGAGGGCGTCATATTGAGGTGATCAGTCTTCTTGTTGTGCAGTTTTTTTATTGATACCATGGATAAGTTTTTGAAAAGAGCATCTACAAGTAGTGAGAGTCGTGAAAATGTGAACACAAAGGTTTGTAAGTACAACGAAACGTACATACAGTTCGGTTTTACTGAATTAGGCAACAGACCTCAGTGCGTTATTTGTAGTGAAACGCTATCAGCGGAAAGCATGAAGCCCTCGAAAATGAAACGCCATCTTGAAACTAAACATTTCGCTTTGAAAGACAAACCAGTGGAGTTTTTCCAGAGAAAATTGGTTTCTTTCAGAAGTCAACAGGTAAATATTAAACACTTTTGCGATGTTAGTAAAAATGAACTCACGGCATCGTACGAGGTGGCGCTGAAGATAGCTAAGAAAGGAAAACCACACACAATCGCTGAGGAATTGATTCTTCCTGCCGCAATTGATTTGGTTACTAATATGATCGGCCCTGAAGAATCCGAAAAATTAAAGAAGGTCCCTTTATCAAATGACACTATATCAAGACGCATTCCTGACATGTTTGAAGATGTGCAGAACCAGCTAAAAACACAATTAAAAGAAAGTAGTTTTTTGTCCATCCAGTTTGATGGTCAACTGACGTTGCCAACTGTGCCCAATTTTTGTGCTACGTTAGGTATGATTACAATGATTGCATTCATGAAAATATATTATTCTGTAAGCCCCTGCCAAATAACACAACCGGTGAAAGTCTTTTTAAGATTTTTGTAGAAGCGACTGAACCTTTTGAAATTGAATGGAACAAATGTGTTTCAATTTGCAGTGACGAGGCAAAGGCACTAACGGGAAAGAACAGTGGTTTGATAACTAGGCTGAAATCATTAATTCCACTCGCAAAATGGGTCCACTGCTTTTTACATAGGCAAGCTTTGGCAGCTAAGAAAATACCAGATGAATTCCGTCAAGTTTTGGCTGAGGCAGTAAAGGTTGTCAACTTTATTAACAGTCGCCCCTTGCAGAGTCGGTTACTAGAAAATTTGTGTGATGATATGGGAGCCTTACATAAACACTTGCTGTTTCACACCGAAGTAAGATGGCTATCTCGTGGCAATGTGCTAAGCAGGTTGTTTGAACTGAAGTCTGAAATGTTGTTGTTTTTGGTTGATAATAAACCTGAATTTTCGAGTTATTTCAGTGACGAGAAGTGGTTAATAAAGCTTGCTTATTTAGCTGGCATCTTCTCTCATTTTAACAGTTTAAACGCATCCCTACAAGGACCAGACAAAACAGTGTTGTTTGCACAAACCAAAGTGAATGCATTTGTAAATAAACTTACTGCATGGAACACACGAGTTGAGAGAGACAATTATGAGAACTTTCCACTTACTGAAGAATTCAGAGAGTATATTTTGAGTGCAGGCGACACATCCCTTGACATTTCTTCTCTCTCTCAGCTCATATCCTCACACCTCGTGGCCTTAATTCAACAACTGACGGATTACATTCCAAACAAAAATATGAGCGGTGACTTGTGGGTAGTAAATCCTTTCAACGAACAAGCAGTACAAAATGCCGAGCTAAGTGTCCGTCTTCATGAACAACTTATAGAGGTTTCGACTGATCAGGCGATTCAATTAAGTTTCAATAATGCTTATGCGGATAGATTTTGGATGAGTATAAAAAAGGAATATCCAGACCTGTCAATAGCAGCGTTGAAAGTGTTGATGCCATTTGCAACATCTTACAATTGTGAACAAGGATTTTCCACTATGGTAAATTTGAAAACGAAATCAAGAAACCGTTTGACTTTGGAAAAAGACATTGTATTGTGTATTACTCAAATAAATTCAGACATTAAAAATTTAGTAGAATGCAAACAAGCACAAGTTTTTCATTGATTTATCTAAAAGAGTTGTATTATTTGCTTTCATTTACATTTATACATGACTATTTTACATTCTATATTGTTATAATATCAACAGTTCTACTCTTAATTTTTCTTTACATAGTTGCGTCGTGTATATTTTCTTCTTGGGTAATTTCGGCTTTTTTTTTTGGAATAAAATCTCATGTATAATGGGATGTAAAATTGTTATTTGACGTTTCGACCCATAAATTTTGGTTATTTCTGTAACAAATTATTATTTTTTTTTTCTTTATAAAAGACAAGTCAGTTACCATAAAATTGGTTTTACAAAGAGTATATTAATAGCAAAAATATTTATGGGGCGAAACGTCAAATAAAAATTTTACATCCCATTATACATGAGATTTTATTCCAAAAAAAAAGCCGAAATTACCCAAGAAGAAAATATACAATCATATATATATATATATATATATGTTCTCTTTCAGGTTTCCGCGGGTAGTAGTATGTGTTGTCACTGGATTCCGGGTTTTCTTCCGCGTTTCCACTGCTTGGTCTTTGGAAAGACCGATGCTGGTTTCTTGACGACGTTACTAAAACCAGAATCATCAGGGAAGCCATCGAAATTGAAAAACATCCGAACAATCTGAATTCACGAGATGATACCCAGAGGTTACCAACAGCATGGAAACCAGCACTAACAAGAACAGATACCAACAAAGAACACCAAACTAATACTTCTACATCGCAAACCAGCCGTCACACTCCAAACACGAGCCCAACGACACGGAACCATGCACACACTCGTCCAAGGGCAACCAACCGACACGCTAACGAAGTATATAACCACCATCCGAATCCCGAAAACGTCAGTTTACGAATAACAAGAAGCAGAAGCAGACAGTTATCGCAGACCTGAAGATGGCAAGTGTGATTTTGCCGAAACGTCGTCAAGAAACCAGCATCGGTCTTTCCAAAGACCAAGCAGTGGAAACGCGGAAGAAAACCCGGAATCCAGTGACAACATATATATATATATATATATATATATATAAAGAAAGAGAATAATTACGGGTAAATTCCGCTGTAGAGCAACCGTAGACACGTGTTTCTGACTCATTGGTCGTCGTCAGTACGGTGTAGCCAAGGAATAAGGTGGGATAACCTTGGAGATGTAAGCTACATGGAAGACCATCAGGTGACAGACTCCCATTTGTAGCTTCAGCTAGAAGATCCTCAAATCTGAAGACAACAACTAACGTCGCCACGAGGAAGACTAATGTCAACCTGCGTGCCATCCGAGACCCAGGAAAGATAAATCAAACATATATATATATATGATTGTATATGATCATTAAATTGTAGACAAAGCAACTTAAAAATTGGAACAAATATCTTGTTAAATTGTATGCTTCGTTCAATGATAAATGTATTAAATGTAATACACACTCATCCTAAATTTTCATTGAAGCGCTTACAATATTCTATTTGTTTTCCGATATCTCAAAGCGATAACATGCGGATCTTGTCTTTCACATCCTAGTTTTTGTTCCAGATGATAGTAGTATAATAAAAAAAATATTAATGACAAAGTAGCTATGAAGGTGTCTTTTAGTCTTCCACAACAAATTGGTTAAATCTAAGGTGCGCCCGGATAACCTACCTCTGTCTGTTTGTCAAAACCGGTTAGGGATTCCGTAAGATCAAATTATATCGTAATTAATTGCATTAGTTATCGGTATATTCTTGAACACATAATTTTACGGAGTATCTCTATTTTCCTTATTCATTACGTTGGCCATTGCGAAAGAAAACAATAATGTTAAACTTAAATTAAACATTTCTCAACGATATTAAGCTCAATTATTTGAATGTATATATAATAATAATAATATTTATTAAATTGCCCAGCAGGTCACCCCAATACAGACAATATAAACAAATAATAAAGATAATACATATGTGAAAAATTAATAACAACAAACAACCCAGAAAATAAGTGAAAAATATTAAAAACATTAAAATATAAACAACTAATGAAAAACATCAAGGTTATTAAAATTCCTGGCAGAATGCACCATAGGAGCCCTCAGCAAAATATTCGTTCTGGCGGTGGGAAGTTGAAGCGCTTCATTCACCCTTGAGCTTTGAAGAGGCACTGGAAAATTAACTTCTGCTAGCAAATCAGGAGAGTCTATCTTAAACAGAATGATATTTTTTAAAAAATTAGCATTAATTAGGTGTCGCCTTGCTTCAAGCGACCCAACCTCATGTCGAGCCAGGCAACTTGTAATCACATCCACGAGGAGGGTAAGATACATCTAGTTTATAACACAAATACTTTAGGAACTTGCGCTGTACTGATTCAATTGCATTACTATAAAATTATATTGATAAAGGTTTGCCACGGAATGTAAAACGTCTGCCTTAAGTTATATTATTAAGTGCCATACTGACATTTGACTGTCATAAAATTTGTAAATATGTAATGACAGTATGATACTTAATGATACAACTTAAGACATACGTTTTACATTCCATGGCAAACCTTTATCAAGATAATTTTTGATCTCGCGGTATATAGGATACCATACAACAACGGTGTATTCCAGCCTGCTAACAACCAGCGCATAATAAAGTGACTTGAGTATAACTATGTTGTCAAAATCTCTGCAGGTACGGATAATGAGACCCAATGCTCGAAATGCTGACGCAGTGACTTAGGAACTAACTCCGAAATTATTGACATGGGTTTTGCGGTTGATTGCGATGTTGTCAATAAAATAATTGTTAAAGTCTACTGGGTTTTCTGGTAAACAGAACAAAACAGCATTTGTCGATGTTCAACTTCAATTTATTTAAAGAGCACTAATTTGTGACTCGGTCTAAGTTCTCTTGAAGAAAGGCAGCATCCCGAGCTCCATCAATTCGATAATTTTTTTTTAATCATCCGTATAGGCCAAAACATTACAATCCATTGAAGTTATCATATTATTAACAAATATGTTAGATAATAAGGGTCCAAGATTGGACCCCTGGGGAACGCCAGAGGTAGAAACATACATCCTTGATTTGTAGCCATTATAATATACGAAGTTACTTCTTTCAGCAACGTAAGAACCAAGAAGTGTTAACAGTGAGTTGCTGAAACCAAACACACTCATTTTAGTCAGGAGAGCGGTATGCTTAATGGTGTCGGAAGGCACGAGAGAGGTCAGTGTAAATGACCATCTGCCCCCCCCCCCTTGTCCAGTGAACCTGTGATAATGTGGCGAGATTCGAAGACCTCTTGGACATAAAGCCATGTTGGCACGGCAACAAAAATTATTTGATGCTGTTATATATATGTTCGTACAGTATAGCCCTCATATACCTTTGCAAAGTTTGGTAGGATTGATATCAACCTGTAATTATTAATATTGGTATTATCTCCTTTTTTGTGTAAGGGACAAATACAAACTACCTTCCAGGTCTGAGGAAAGACAGATGTCTGCAGAGATAAATTAAGTATTTTACAAAGAGGCTGAGCAAAAATAGACGCACAATCACGAAGCAGGAAGCTGGGAATATTATCATGTCCGGAGGTACAGTTATTCTCTGATTTCTTCAGTTATTCCAGTACATCATCATATGCAATTTTTCCATTATTCAGAGACGGCAAATTTGAATGCATATCTCGAATGTCACAACTGCCAGCACCTGGCAAGAAAACACCAGAGAAAACAGATGCAAAAACATCAACAATTCGCTGAGGGTCGTCGAATTCGATGTCGCCATTGAAGAGTTTACCAGGAATTCTGGAGCTCCCACGTTTGGATCGTATAAATTTCCAAAAAGATTTAGGGTCACTAACGAGAGAATGCTGAATACTGTTAATATAGGTTTGATAGGCCGTGGCAATATCATCTTTAGGAGATCTGCGTAATCGCAGAAATTCACGTTTGAAGATATTATTCTCAGTCTGCTTCCATCTCCGATGATAATAAAGCTTCAAACTAATGATCTTCTCATAGATGGTGTACCGCATGGGGGAAAATGTTGCTTATTGTTGTGGCAGGTATAGGGAATACAAGTGTCCATTATAGAGTAGACTACACAGTAGAACATATCCGTTGCGGCATTAACGTCACAAAAGGTATCAAGGAAGCTCCAATCAACAGAAAGTAATTCTGAGTAAAGCTTGTGAAAATTTGCTTTTTTCAAGTTATAGCGCTTCTTATTATTTGTTGGGAAGGTGGTTGGAACAGTTATGTAATGGAACAATAAATCCACAGAGAGCGCAGGATGATGCAAATCAACCGGAACAAGTGGCATCAAATCATGTAATACACTCAAATCATAAGTCAGATTAGATAGAACCAAGTCCAAAATTCTATTATTCGCATTTAAGATAGCGTTGTACTGCGTCAAGCCAAGAGATTCAGTAAACGATAAAAGCAGATTGCATTTATTGTCATTACGCACGGAGCTGTCACAGAAAGTCGGAACATTGAAACCACCAAATCAGTACAGGCTTATCCAACAAAAGTATTTCAAGCAAATCAAGAAACTGCTCCAAGTCACTTAAACTTGTATCTGGGGGATTATGTATAGCACAACGAAGAATGCAGAAATATCGCACAAATAAACTTTACAAACAAGGAAATCAACGGAAGGCAATGCAAACCTAATCGAACTAGTATCAATGACTTCATGATGAATATAATCAATATGTCTCTGCATTTTGACAAAGCATAATTACTTATAACTAGGCTTACCATAAATATGCAACTCTAAACCGGGACAGGAGCCGGAGCTGGGGCAAAAAAGAAACAAATAGTCAAACATTGTTTTATTAAATCTTGAATCAAGCTTTGACTTATTTTATGAATTTTATGATATATTTTTGTAACAGTCGTACTTTCTCGCTGGAGTGAACGTTTTTAATACCATATCATTTTTTAAAATTCTTTCATCATAATCGGCGCACGTATTGCCAAGTTTAATTTACACTACAGTAACGCTCGTACGGTAGACTCCAGCATGCGGCCCCGGTCATCCGACCATTGTTTCATTAACGAAAATACACGTTCCAAAGGTGCGAATCTTCCTGGCAAACACAAAACGTATTGCGTCACTCTTAACTAGATTAGGTGCATCTACGTATTGCTTTGGAAATGATTAAATAATTGGAACCATTTGTTACTGTAATTAAAAAAAAAAAGAAGTTTTTGCGAGTGACAACTCGTCAAAAAGATGATTAATATTAATCTTTTGTTGATTGTCTGAATCCTGTATTGCGTATATAGCTTCAGCTGAGCGTTCAATACATGATGTACTCCAATCCATTCGAAGATTTCGGTGCCACCAAAACTATTTTCCCACAATTCATTATAATAAATGCATCGTCTATAAAAAGCAGTAACCTCTGCAATATCTATATATCTACATCCTGGCTACCGAGTTTTTTAAATAATTGTATCGCTCCTTGTAGAACAAACTGACTATCCTTACGTTATGTAAGATTACGTTTCAATTCTTGTAGCTTCAATCTTATGTCTGTTGCGCTTGCATTACTTTTTGCCATTAGTAGCACAGTCTTGTTAAAATTATTTAGTTGTCCATGCACAAACCTAAAATACAATTCACCTGTGTTACTTTCAAAAATATCTCGCATTGCACGTGGACAATTTTCTTGAGCAAGAAAATATGATTTTAGTTCTTTGAATATCCATGCTGGGGTAGTTTTTTATATTCCACATTTGCAAATTCACAAAATTCTTTCAGTTGAGTTACTCGAACGGTGTAGATATGAAAATATTTATATATTTTCGCAAGAGGTTCAATTTCGATTGGCAGGCCACCCACAGCAGTTTGAAGCGTATTGTGCACAATGTGTACACCACATCTAATGCCGATAATATGAACTTTAAGTTTGTTTGAGCCGACTGTAAATATTATTTTGTCGTTATAATTGTCACAACAAAAAGCCGCTATTTTTCTGTATATCTCATGACGATGCAGTGATGAGATTATATTTTCAGACAGGGTTTCCGAAGTCTCACCGTTAACATATTCAAAATCCAGCAGTTTTATTTTTACACGTTTCAGTGGTAAAAACTATCTAACCATAACAGACGCTAATTTTACGTCTTTTCTGTTTGAAGTGTTGTTGCTAACACTAACAAAATGCGTCTTCTGTAGATCAGCAAGTAATTCTTCACCAGAACAGGGTGTCAGAACATTTAAAATTATGGCTTCGCATTTGGATCTTGCAGCTCCAAATTTAGGTTCAAAGAATTTTGAAATCAATGTAGAAGTACAATCAGAAGTTTTGAAGCTCAAGTCATAAATTGCTGTATGATAAGCAAATGTGGCTGCTTTGGCCGCAATAATAAAAATGTTCTAATAGATGAAGTACTTGCAGACGTCGTTACACTGACGCTCCCTGATACCGCAAAAATGGTTTTTAAAAATGTCTGTGTGCCTGTGAATGTGTGTCTGTGTGACAACGATAGTCGCCAAACGGTAAAATATAACAATACCAAACTTTATATTTAGAAATATAATCGGGCGATCTGATTAGTTTTCCAGTGAAATTAATAGACCGGAAATAGTAGTTCACTTCAGAGAAAAAAATCAAATTTTAGTACTATCTTGTCAAGTACTAAGTTTCTGGTGAATACAAATGTACTCAAAAGTGAATTTAAATTGGTTGTTTTCTACCTGAAGTAGTAGTATTTTACTCTTATCGAAATATATCAGTTTTAGGGCTTCCATGAACTTTCTTAGACAGTCTTTCATATTGAAAGGTAGTTTATTATAATTTAATACTTCACTGAAGAAAGCCATTTTTGTACTGATTTTGTGTTTTTATGGGTAAATGTAAAATTATTCCTGTTTCTTGTTTCATACCCATGTATTTAATTGAATGATATTAACATATCATTCCTCTCACAACTAACCAACACATTTACTTAACATATGCTTTATTTGTTTCTATCTTTTCGCATACACCTATTTTGCAGTATTTCTCTGCGATTCATTTCACCCTCACAAGGCATACAACCGCTAACGCTTTGTTGACTACGATCTTATGTCACTGGTAATATGCTTATTACAGTTATTACAGTTGGAGATTTTGCCGGAGCAACAATTCGTCCTCCTTGTAACAAATTTTACGCAATATATTTAACAATAAATTAGCATCATGTGCCATAAAACGAATGCGACAAAGTGGTCGAACAAAACGAGCCTGAAACTGTCAGGAAAATCAATATAAATATCGTAAAGTAGAAAAATAAACTATAATATAAAGCAACTAACACAGAAACATACATTGGAATTAACTTTAGCTACAGTGAAATGTAACTCCCTTATGGAACGCGTTTACTTTTATTCCACCTTAAAGTCAGCTTTATCTTAAAGTGATCTTTGGTTAAAGCGACTTTGACAGATGTATGTATTAGGAAACCGGCTGTTAATTTATTTATTTATTACAATATCTCTTTCTCGTATTTTCTCATGCGATCTTAAAGATTAAAATCTTGGGTAAATTGTGAAATAATGAGTGAAACTACTCTTTATAAATTTTTCGCTTTTTACCAACAACTTATTTACAATTAATATACCTCATGTCGTAAGTTTTTTTTCAATGCTTGAAGTCAGAAATATGGTTGAGATAGGTCGGGTTCGTACTCATTACTTACTAGTAGATAAGGAAGCTGTGCTGCCCTAGCTAAGCTAGGCTACCACATCACAAGACTTTCATTATATGTTAAATTTTTTATTTAGTGTGTTTAGTATCTGACCGAGAGATGCATATTTATACTATTGCTAAATTTAATAGGAACCTAAAACATTAGCTTATTAATTGTTTTCGTATTTCAGTTTAGATATACATATTTGAAAATATTAAAAAGAATTTTTTAATACAGGTAACACGACCATCTGTAAGTAATGCAGTTATATTACAAAGAATAGAACATCAGCCAATTGTGAGTATAGCATGGAGCCCATTTGGTGATACATTAGCTTCAGTTGCAGCACAAGACTCAACTATTCTTGTGTGGGATGTTGAATTAAATAGAACAAGCTCCTTGAAACGAACTGGATGTTCCGGAAATTGTTTATTGAAGTGGTCACCAGGAGGAAACAAATTATTTAGTGCAACAACGACACTTGTGTTTAGGTTTTTTCTTCAGTGTAAGTGTCTTGAGAATTTCAATAAAATATTTTTTTGACAGAGTTTGGGAATGCAAGACATGGCAAGCGGAAAGATGGAATGTTCTAACGGATCGAGTACAAGCTGCTTGTTGGTCACCTTGTGGATCAATTTTATTATTTGCAACAACCCAGGAACCAATAATTTATGCGTTATCATTTATTCAATCGGATTTCATTTTTGCCAAGGATTCTAATAGTTCACCAAATATTGCAACACCTTTGTATGACGTTTCGAAAGTAGATATTGATGGAATAATAGTTGGTGGCATTGTTCAAAATATAGACTGGGATCCATCTGGTAATCATCTTGCAGTTATGTTTAAAGAAACGAATTATATTACAGTATTTACTGTAACATTTCAACCCGTTTTACAATTAAGTGCAAGGTAGAATTTGATCTTATCATTTATTTAATGGTTTTAAACGTTTTTATAGTTTTTTAGTAACTGGTACAGCAGATGAATATCCATGTGTCTTTGCTTTCCAGAAGAACTTTAAACAAGGCTCTTGTTTATCTATCGGTTGGTCAAGCGGCAGACTTCAATATTTTCCTATCATTTACTCTGATTTAACAAAATCTGAAAGCGTTAAGCAATGCGCATATTATAATTGATAAATTATACGTAATTTAGTTAAGTGAAAAAAATGTTTTAATTATATTCTTCTTATTTATTATTGGTGTTTAATTATATTTATATTATATAGGGTGATTCATTATTAGCCGCTTCTTCGATTGGTCTTTTGTGTTTTAAATTAAAGAAAAAACAATTAGTGGAAGATTCATAGTTGATTGTGGCGCATATTCTAAAAATACGCTCTTCCGGTTCCACCGGAAACTCACGGAACTTAATTTTTTTTAACGACTCTCCCTATATATTTTAGGATTTTCTAGTATTGCTTTAAATTGCCTATTCAACGGTTTTTTTCTGTTTCGAAATTGAGCCAATAGTTTTTGAGTTATTAATTTTTTTTGAAAATATTTGACCAAAACACGTTTTCAGAAAAAAACCATTTTCTCATTTTATAAAAGTAAAAACATTAACTTCAGCGGTGCTTCTAGCCAAGAAAATTCTGCATCCTTTGGTATAAGTTGCACTAGACAATACCTCAAACAACTTTGTTTCTTCAAAGCCTACTTTCCGAAATTTTCACATACCAAACACTTATTTTCTTTAAATGGAACACCCGGTATTTTATTGTGGCATTTGTTCCTGTTTTTATTCTCTTTCATTTTTGTAAACAATGTCCTATACATATCTTTTGTAATTTCTGAGATAATCACTATAGGAGCAATTAGCGGTCACATAAGGAACTACGAACGCTGTTGTTCTATGCACCCAAATATTCGTTCAACCTATGGAAGACTGGAATGGGGCCCGACTTCCTTAGTCAACTGTTAAACAAACTAAATGTTAAATCCAACTATCCCAAAAGTAATAATTTTACAGAATGAAGGGCATCGCATTTCAGTTTTTTAATTCCGGCAATGTCCAGATGTTCATTTTTTACACTGTTAAATAAAGAGTGTGTTTACTGATATATTTCAAGATGCCGCCTCACTAAAAGGTGCATAAAAAATACTGCTGTCTTCAATTTACTTTGCCTAATTGCTCGTCTTCTTTCATTGTTGAAGCTCTTCTTAAGAGATGGCTATAGTTTTTCAAAATTATAAATTGATGTCCTATACTCCATTCACTGAACATATAGAGTAATCACGAGCTGTTCACGACTGTTTCACGTGCACAGCTCAATTTACAATAGAGTATTTATATTAACAATAAACTGTTATAAAATCTTTTGATTACAGGTTTAAATTTTCGACTTATTAATTTATATAAAATACTGAACCGATTTAAATTTACAGAAAATGCATGTTTTGTCTTTTTAGATAACTAAAATACGTAAATCTCAAACATAACCTATATCAACAATACATTCGTAAATTGCTTAAAATCCATCACTTAATAAGTGGGATAAATATTAATTGACTTAATAAAAAAATACACAAATGCGCATTTTGTAAACAATTTAAGATAAATTTAATATGCATTTGTCAAATTCAATATCAGGCATTTTAACAAATAATACAAAACCAATATAAGTATTTAAAAATGAAGCAAATATATTAAAGACTTATTCACATGTGTATATAATATAAATTACAAGTTTAAATAGAGCATAGGTAGTTACTTTATTGTGAATTTATAAGGTATTTTATACGTGTATAAATAGAGTACTATCCGTCCATCGGATCTTTTGAGTCACATGATTAATTGCGTGCTTTATCAACGACATCCGCACCTAGAATGTATATATACTCATTTCTTTCCAATCTCAATGACTAGATAAGGATAGAAATTTTAAACTTTAAGGTGGGGTTGTCTTCTCCATAAGAGTAATAAGACAGACAGAGAAAATATACCGCCATGACATGTTACTACGTTAGTCAACTTATTAAAGTTTGACATATAACATTATTCTCTGCGTTTTGGTTTATTTTTGTTATATTGCTTTTCTAATTCGTTTTTGTTCTATCTTGCCAATAATTGTTCTATTCAGAACAAAAAAAACTGAATTTAATACATTTTCTGTAAGTATTCTAATCACTAAATTTATTGGTTAGAGGTTAAGAATTTACATTTATTACAGAAACATGTCTGGGAAACGTCTGAATTCTGAATTCACAATCTCAACAACTTGTATTAAATGTCCTGGACTTTTTTGAAAGAGAAAAACAAAGTCGTGCACCTCTCATAAATATAAATGTACCTATTGAAGTAAGAATCATATAGATATATTTTTTGAAATCACAATAAAGGTTTGAATATTGCAGAGAGCAACCGCTGTTCTTAAAATCTCCACACAAACTATCAGAAATATAAAACAACGTAAAGGACAAAACACTGCTTTCTTCACCCGGTAAGAAAAGACCTCGTGTCAAAGCCAAAACAGAAGATTTGCGAGAATCTACAAAGATGGAAGTACGAAACACTATTTATAACATGTATAAAGAGAGTATGTTATTAGGTATTTCATTTATGTTTCACAATTTTAATATATTTGAAATTATTTCAGAGAAACATGTTACTCTGCTTACATTGAAAAATGAATTACACACCAAAGCAGTAATCGATATTGGAAAATCTTCTTTGTCCCATTTATTAAAAGATTGGATTTAAATTCAAAAAGGAAGACAACAGACGAGCATTGGTGGAAAAGCATGATATAGCCCTTTACTGAAGCACTTTTTTGAGGAAGTATACAGATAATTTAAAGTCAAATTCTCCAAGACCGGTGATATTTCTTGATGAAACATGGATATATTCAAAAGATAATTGAGGAAGATCTTGGCATGTACATCTACAAAAAGTGTTCGAAAGCCAGAAGGTTATGATGGCAAAAGGTTTATAGTTTTACATGCCGGAGGTGAATCAGGGTTTATTGAAGGTGCAAGTTTGATATTTGCATCGAAAACCAAAGCAAAATACTATCATGCTGAAATGAACAGTAAAAAGTTTGAGGAATGGATTAAAATACAATTCATGCCACATTTACCAAACAATTCACTTGTGATAATGGACAATACACCATATCATAGTGTAGTATTAAATAAAATCCCAAATTCTACATCGAGAAAACAGGAAATAATAGACTGGCTGTCCAGCAATAAGTTTTTCCGGTGAATTCACAAAATATGAATTGTTGGATTTAGTTAGGAGAAACAAACCTGAGAAACTGTATTTAATCCTAATGAAACATCCAGTTCAGATTCAGATTTAGAATCTGAGTGACGTTTTTATAATATAAAACAATGTGTTTGTTGAGTTTATAAACATGATAATGCAGTGATTACCTGAAGAAGTTCTTATCTGAAAATCCATTTATTAACAACTTCTTTATTTTATGTGGAAATTGATGTTTTTGTTTCGGTGAAACATTTATAAGAAGTTAATTTAAAACCAATGGATGAAAAGTGAGTGCATTATTATGAAATGTGAATCAATACTTTCGGCTCACTCTACATGCATGGCTGGTAACAGCCGAACATTGTAGTTATGTTGGTGCATTATTATTTCTAGTATACGAAGAAAAAGAAAGCCACTCATGCACTGATTAAGGATTACTTATTTAAATTTACAGTACCTAACAAAATAATCAGAGGATTGTTTAATAAGATTTATTTATTAAAATAGTTTCACTTAATTATAATAAAAGCAATAGTTAATAAATAGCAATAAGAAAATAAGTTTAATCATATAGAAATATTATGTGTGAGATTATAAAAGTTTATTATAGATATTTAGCATACAATAAATAACAGTAAAAAAAAATGTAAATAGATTTCAAATATATTAATAAATAAATTTAACTTATTATTAAATTTTTGTGTTTTGTCTGTAATGAAATGCCTATTTAAATTCTAAAATAATGGCCACGTTGTGCAGGAATAAATTAATATTGTATAGTGCCATAAATAATTATAAATACAAAATTATTTACAACTTACATACATTAAATACAATCACAATTAAATCTACACTGTTTAATTTTTGCATATTCTTACACTTTTTTAAGAAATGAGATATTTTAAGGTGCTAACGAGGTCTTCTTTTAGAATAACTAAAATTCACTTGCAGAATTCCGAGTGCTTCCTTTATTAAAAATGCTCTTTCTCCTAGAACAACATATCCTGGGTTAAGCTTGTTGCAAAAATTACTTCTTCCATTCATTTTTGAGATGTATGTCACTCCGAGCTTCACTAATGTAACATATACTTCACTGAGGAGTTATTGCTATTAAAATTTCTATCGTGCTTATAAATAGAACAGTACTACTGCTGAGCTAAATTATTATCTGGTTTTCCAATGATAATTACTCACAAATTGTAAAAATAACCATAAAACAAAAATTATTTTGAACTGAACTGATTTTCCACAAAATAATTCCATTAAAAAATTGTCACTAGAAAATAGGTAGAGGTGCATTTAAACATTTCATGTGTTCTATATTCAGACTGACATGATTTGTTGTTAAATATTTTGAGATATTATTCCACTACTATGTTTTTTTTAATAAATACATACTAAGGAATTGTACATAACCAATTTGTTGCAAGGTGAATGAATGACAGACCGACAAATTTTGTTGATAACCATAACCAAATTTTATTATTGTTTTATAAAATTTCATTATGATAGATATAGCTAATTTTAAGCAATGAATAAAACATGGTATAAAATATAAAAAATATTAGATTTAAGCATCATAAGTTCTTTATTTTTAAATGTTTAATTCTATTTTGTAAGTAATGAATTTGAGCCAGAAGTGTTGATTTAATTCATACGGATCAAAATTAATCACGTGACTCAAAAGATCCGATGGACGGATAGTACATACATAGTAAACATATATAAATAAAATGCATACATAATATACTTTATTTTTAAAAAATATATAGAAGGAAGAGCGAAAGAAACTATGAATGTAATCATATATTTTAAATTTTCTGTGTTGACAATTAAAATTATTCCTGAATGTCACTGTCACATTCACTACTTTCAGAACTTTTCAAATTAATTATGAAACTCTCTTGTAAATGTTCAACAATTACGTCTAACTCCCACATATTCTTCTCTACTTCCTTAACATGTTTGATGGCATTCAACCAGTTCTCTTTTGTAACATTGTTCAATGATGTGTGTAACAGCTCTTTGACTTCCTTTAATTTAAATGTAGTGTTTTTCCTTGCAATTTCTCCTTTAACTTGGGAACATATTAATTCAGTCGGCTTCAATTCGCAATGATGTGGTGGTAGTCTTTCACATTTTTCCTTTAAAAAACTATTACGAGCTCTTTTTTTTTGGAAGAGAAATTCATTTCTTTCCACAACTTCCACACTGTTGTACGTTTGAGGTTTGGCAAGTTCTCATCTTCATTTACTTTAAATAAAATCTTATCCACTATTGGCACCACATTTTTATAGAAAAATGAGTGTACTATACGTCTAATAATATTGCGCATATCATCATCAATATTATCCAGGACAGATCGTGCTCTTGTATACGTCTTTGGAGGTTTCGCATCTTGTGCATTGTCTTCTCGCAAAATATTAAAAACACTTGCAGATACCTGCAGCTTCGGCTGTAAAGTCATCAATTCGTGTCTTAGAGTCAGCTGGGCATTCTTGTTGCCGTTTGGTAAATATATTCAGTACAGTCTCTATTTGTAGCACGGTAAAATGCCTCTTTTCTCGTTTCTTCAGTTCTGGCTGCATTTTGCACAGTACTGTATAAACAGGTAAAAACAGTAACTTAAGTTTTTGAGATATTTTGTTCAAATTTGGAAGGTAGGTTACGCTATAAGGCCTGCATCATTAGCCATGCCAAATGATTATGTAAATCTACAGGGTAATGATTTTTTCGGGGTCATGCCCTCTTTTCTCACCCTGAACTTTTTTGCGATGCGCCACTGCTAGATTCTAAAATACGCAATAAATTTTCTGTCTTGTTTAGAAACTTTTTGATCTCTTATATCTTTTTCTTATCTCTGACCGTTATCGAGAAAAAAAATAGAAAACAATTTTCTGTAATTCGCCAGAGAAAATTAAATTTTTTAAAATGGTCTAGCAGGCTCTGGCTTTATTCAGATAATCACTTGAGTTTATTAATTTGACAATTGACATTAGAAATCGTAAAAAAACTGCAGGAGCTATACAGTGAAAAGTGAAAAATTCTTGAAATTTCAACACCCTGCATATTGGTAACGAAGCGTTTGCAGACCTATGTTTATATGAAATTTTAGGCACAAAATAAACCAAATAGTTACCCCCTTCCTTATGTACATGATATTTAGGAACAGCCTGTATATATGTAAATATATATTAATTTTATTGGACGATTTTTAGGTCGTTATACTAGTTTATACTAGTATGTCCTGAGTTCGAATCTCAGCCGTGTCGGTAATTTTTAAAAAAAATTACCTAATTAATTAATAGTCAGTGGTAAAATTAGAAAATTATAATTTTCAAACACTGCAAATTAGCGAGTTTTAAAATTATTTAAAACTAGTATAACGACCTAAAAATCGTCCAATAAAATTAATATATATTTACATATACCGGGCTCTTTTTTTATCATTACACATAGCATTTTCCCTATGTGTAATGATAAAAAAAAAATTGTCAATGCATTAGCGATATAGTCACTGTATAGTAGACAACCAGTTATACACCAATGAAGAATTTACGTATAGCATACCTTAATTTTTAAATCAGGTTGCCATGACGGGAAAAACATTTTTTATGTCTAATATTTCTGAATTTTTATTCAAACATAAGTCATAAATTAAATACATTTTATTAAAAAATAGATAATTTATTTATAAATCATGGATAAATACAACAGAAATTAAAAGGTGGCAATAGTAATGTGGTACCAGAAAAATAATAGTTTAAGGCAAGTTAGAGACATGTTTTCCGTCAATTATCCAGACAGGCCTATACCTTGTGCAAACACAATTCTGAACTTTTTTAAAAAATTTCAAGAAGATGGCTGTGTTCTAAATTCTCACAAAAAAAGTAATAGAACCAATCATGTTCGAACAGAAGACATGAAATTAAATATGCTGTGTTACGTAGAGGAACGGTCTGTAGGATCGCTTTTAGATGTAGCTAAACATTTTGGAGTATCGTACAGTTCGGTATACAAAACTCTGAAAGAATTTAAATATAGGCCATACAAAATATCAAATCATCAAGAGCTTTTCGAAGAGGATAAGATAAAACGAACTGAGTTTTGTGAAATAATGTTTAACATGTTAAATGAAAACCAAGAAATTTTAAATAAAATAATTTTTACTGATGAGGCTACATTTACCATAAATGGTGAAGTCAACACTCAGAACTTTCGGTTTGTACCCTACATTTATCCATGAAAAATTATTAAATTTCCTATCCATTAATCCATTAGGTACTGGTCCCGTACAAATCCTCACGCTCAAAACCTGACCTGAACACAGTACCCTCAAAAAGTTAATGTCTGGATTGGAATAATAAGCGATAGACTTATTGGCCCATTTTTTATTGACGGTAACCTCACTGCAGTGAAATATTTGCATTTGTTGAGAGACCATATCATTCCATCAATTAATATGATGAATGTTGATGAACCCTGGTTCCAAATGGATGGGGCCCCGCCACAATCTACTAACGCTATCAGGAATTTTTTAAATAACTTATTTCAAAGACGGTGGATTGGTAGATTTGGTCCCGAGATCAGCTGATTTATCTCCAAATGACTATTTTCTTTGGGGTTACCTAAAAAGTAAAATTTACAACAATGTACGAATACGCAACTTGAATGAACTAAAAGAGCGTATACGTACTGCATGTAATGGAATAAGGCCAGAATTTATTAGAAATACACATCGTTGCTTTCAAGATCGCCTTGCTTATTGCCTTGAAAGACAAGGTGGACATTTCGAGAACTTGTTATGATATTAGACTTCACATTTAAGTTCGTTTAATTGTTATAATAAACCAATTATTTTGTTCCAAGTGATATTCTGCATTTTCTTTATTAAAAACATAACCTAATTCTTCTAAGCTTTATTTTGCTCTGTATCGCCGTGTTACCAGTACAAGTATTATTGCCGAATCAAATACTTTCGCGTTAAATTTTAACAGTTTCGTAATAAATGTAAAAGGTTTTATGTACGCTGCAAAGTTTAATTTTTCCGTACAAATAATTTATGGTAGAAGTATGTAAGAGAAACGGATCTCCAGAATATTATTTTATTTGTATCAACGTTACGCGGACAGTGGGAAATGGCGGGAAATCCTTAATGTAGCAATTATGATGTTGACGACGTGATATATTTCGAATTTTAAAATTGTAAGAAAAATTGTACAAAATTAGTTATTTACGATATAATTGTTAAAAGTGCTATTTTATTTTGCGAGTAAGATTTGCGACATGAGGGTGATTAGGAACTGGAGCAATTTAAAATAATCAAAATAAAATAACATTTTAACACGTGCATCGTACAGTGTTTCTGCTACAAACTCAATTTTTATTTTAAAATTTTAATAAAAAGTTTAACGAAAATTGACTGATAAAAATCTTATGACAGCTCACTGTTCCTGCTTGTCAAAATACGAGTGTATAACTGGTTGTCTACTATACAGTGACTATATCCCTAATGCATTGACAATTTTTTTTTTATCATTACACATAGGGAAAATGCTATGTGTAATGATAAAAAAAGAGCCCGGTATGAATTAAAGGTCAATAAAAATTTAATATCACATATATATATGTAAATTTTTTAAATAATTTTAAAATTCGTTTTCCTCAGCGTAGAAAATGTCAAATATGATTTTTCTGCTTAAGCACTGAGTAATTAAGGTAAATTTTTAATTAGAAAAATTTACCGCCCAGGGCGAGATTCGAACTCACTTTTCCCGATCTCATGTCAGGTGCTCTACCAAATGAACCACCTGGGGGCGTTGTGAGTGCGAGTCTACTTGCACGTTTCAAGACGTGCAAGTAGACTGTTGTTGTTTGAAACCATTTTGTGTTAGAGCTGTACGGAGTGTTTTCATTTCTGTATGTAAATGTTCAGCGTCTGTAAGTTCCAGTGACCCACCGCACACGGCTTGTCTCACTTCGACACGATCTACAGCAACAAGCAGAACTTCTTGATAATGGCAACAGCGAGAGTGCCGAAAGGTCGACAGAACAGAAGTCCACTTACGGACTCTACGACAACGCGGATCAATTCCCGAAGCAGAAACGACACACATAACTGCCGCGAAAACCTACGTATTAACATATATATATATATATATATATACGTGTAGGTAAATTCTTGGTATTTAGGCCTTTTTGGAACGAAATGCAATAACATACTAAGGTTTAACGTTTCGACATTTTTAATATAAATGTCTGCATCAGAATACTGAAATTATAAGTATAAGTTACAAATAATGCTTCAAAAATTAATACAATACAAGATTACTTACTTAAAAATAGGTATAGCAGCTAAAATTGTATAAATAAAGTGAACAGTCTGAGACTGTTCATTTTACTTTCAACATGTGCTAGTGCACACGTATAAAATCAGCTGTTTTGCATCAATCAGCTGTTCTGCGTCAATCATCCGACTTAAAGTAATTTTCAAATGTTTATTTTTGTTTTCATGTAACTAACGAATATTTTAACGTAGTATGATTTTTAATGACTTTTTTAATAAATTTTAAAGTGTTGTGTTTTGTCCATTTTGGTTGTATCCAAATGAAATACAGTGTGATGTTGACTTCTTTATAACTTAATTAGATTGGTCCAGAAGAAGATTAAATAAATCAATCGAAAGCTCGACCAAAACTGTAAAGAGTTGTCTTATTTGGCCCTCCGACTGCTAGACCCATTAAATTCCACGTTTTCTGTCTTAACTAATCAGTCGAGATCATCCTTACTTTACTACAATGGACAATGTCTACCTCGCGGCGACGTTAGATTCATCCCAATATCGAGGACACTAGCTGAAGCCTCAATTGGTAGGCTGTCCCCTGTGTATGTCTTTGATTGATGTTTTTCAGCTCCAAGGTTATCCCATCCTATTCCTTGGCTACACTGCGCTGACGAGAACCAAGTAGTTCGAAACACGTGTCCGCAGTTGCATTTTCAGCGGAGTTACCCCGTTAAATTCTTTACTTCATTATTCCATGATACGCAATATTTCTTTTCTTTATATATATATATATATATATGTATAATTATATATATATGCACATGAATATATTGTCGTAACCCAGAGTGTATAAAAATATCTAAGTAAAATCAAGTTAATATAACCAACAATCACCCAAATAATCCCTTAATTACACCCTAAGTTAGACATTCAACTTCTTCCTACGTCACACGTTGGGTAAGCCAATAAATTAACGTAGAATGTTTCCAATATTATATTTTACTTGTTTATAAATCAAATATTTATATGCCCTAACTAACTCAGTCGTTTTAAAAAAATTCTAATACTTGCATATTATTATTAATCATAAAAATCTTAGTCCGGACCTGTCTCTTTAAAATATCTAAGAAAGATTATTGTTCAAGTTCTTTTCACTCTAAACGTTGGTAATCCGTAACTAAACGATTTTACCGCTACTCATGTGAACTAACTTTGATAAATTTAATAACTGTTTTCGTTATTTGATACAAACATTTTATATTCAGATTGAATTCTAATTTACATCAATTCTTATCTAATAGAATGGTAAGTTACTTTTAAACTATTTCTATATCTTCCCAATACATTAATTGGTATGTTTACTTTATTTTTAGGAGGTCCAAATACTATGAGAATTGCAGAATGTTAACCTATCAAATACCTTTACGTAAATAAAATCAAAAATGGTTGAGTAACAATAAATATAATGTGCTGTTGAGAAATAACATACAATTATCATGTATATGATGAAAATGCCAGTATATTTAACAATTTCTTATTAAACTTGTCCAATATCTTGTTATTTATATCTGTGGTTATGATAGGAATTGATATTCTAACCCTATTTTTCAAGGTAAGATTATTTTACAACATGTAATAAACTTTAAAAATGTATATCCATAATTTCTAAATCAAATAGTATTATGTAACTGCTGTTTATAATTCAAGATTTAATTTCTGATACATTAAGTCCTTTAATTTTTAATCTATTCTGTGTCAATTCGTTAAATTAAAGAGATTTTCATATTAATAGGAACAATCAAATAATACAACCTTATAATTTATTTGTGTAACTTCTTATTATGGAGTTCCTTTTGATTTGTTGATTCTTGTCTCTTTGTAGCATCATTTGAACTGGGATTCCACAAACTACCAGCTGTTTATGCTTCGGAAAAATAATTACAAGTGTTCGTGCTGGATATTCTACTGGATATGCAGGTACAAGGATCCTATTATTCGGTGTCTTCGTCCCAGGAAAATCTTCAATACCTATGGTCGCTCAATAGTTAAACTGGTTATACGCCTACCTCGGCTGGATTTAATTAATTGGATATGTACTTCTTATATTTCTAATATTCGTGAACTGCGCTCAAGAATATTCTCACAATGAACTTCCTGCTATGGATATATTCTTCTCCTTTTCCTTTCCAACTGTAACGTGCTACTGGAATTCCCCAAGAAATTATCTCCTTTAATGGTGAGTACTTTAATTTGTTTTTATGTTTTATATTCATTCAACTCTTCTTTTGCTATCCAAATCACTTTATACTGCCTACGTTGCAGTAATGATGTACAAATACTGAGTTTAAATTTATATTTTATATAACCCAGTAACAGAATATTAATTTTCTATACACAATATGTTCTTTATGCACTTTTATGTATGAAAATACGGTATAAATTCTTCGTACCGAATTTTCATCAACTCTCTTCTCAGAATTTTATAAGAAGTTTTCCTCTTATTTACTCTCCAATTACCTTAGTAATAATTTCTATATTTGAATTGACCAATCTCTATTCAACACCTCTTAATGATATTCAAAATACATTCTATTATTTTAATACTCTCTTGCATGCCTTTCTATATTACAATATTCATATTTTAACAATTTTTACCATGAATTTATAAATGTATTTCAGTATTCAAAACAATTTTTAAATATACTCTCTCAAAAATTCTGTAAATGTCAAAATCTGTCAACCACTGACTTTTCCTCTAATTAAATTATGGCGGGAGTTTTTATCTATTTTAACGTTACTTTCAAACAAAGTTTCCTTTTTTAAAAATCAATTCTCATCATTTAAGACAATTGAACAAGTTCTTACAATTTTATATTACAAAATAAACACACGATTAATATCAAAATCTCTATTTTACAGGTTTTGGTATCATTTGCTGAACTATGGACCTTAACCAATGGACTTTACTACATTATCAAATCAATAATTGTAAATATTAATACTAGGATAATAAATATCAATTTTCATAATACTATTTCTATTTATAAGTTTCTTAAACTTTTAATATCAAAATACAACTCTTTTCATAACCAACTATAAATATTGATGGTCAGTACCCAGTACTACCACATTTTGCCCCTTTAATAAATGCAAAATTTCAACCGGTTTGAATAATTTTTCATTTATTAAATAAGAAATTTTCTGTCTAAGCAATAATTAAATATCTGTCACCTATATAAAACATTTACACTATTAACAACTTTTAACGTAACATTTTTTTATTATTATGCTTGCTATATTCTAGCATTATGTCTGTATTATTTTTACCATATGGCATTTTCGTCATGTAAACTTTATCATAAATTTTTTTTAACAATTCATCACTATATTCTCTATGCAAAACTATATACATATATTATTATTATAACTATTTTGACTGTAACATAAGTTTCTTTTCTGTCTTTATTTTTTTTTTTAATATGTGTATTTGGTATTAGGAAAATTATTATTCTCAAAAATGTTATTTATATTCTAAGTATATTTTTTTTTTTTAAAATATCTGGTTATCTGTAAGTACTTTATTGTCTCCAATTTCTGTATAAAATATTTTCTCTTTGTATACCTCTATATCATGTTTTTTTTAAACATATATGAAAACTTTATTATAACTACCATATGTAATATCTTTGTCACATTATGGTGAATATTAAATCATCTTTTCCATTATTTCTTTGGAACTTAAATTGCCTCTCTGAAATATGCTTTAGTCATACTCACTTATACATTATAAATTATTATCTATTTTGTTCTTATTCGAACATTTCCCCTATATACCTTATTAGACATTTTCGTCTTATCCCTTACTTTTATCATACGAAAGCTTTTACTTATAATTACGTTTTATTGGCGTACGTTACCATTTAAATAATATGTAGACATTTTTTTGTCATATACATTTTACAACTCTGGGTTTCTTTACCCTTTCTCATACATTTTTACATTTATAATACCATATTTTCATGGATCATTTTATATTACTTTATTATAGTAAGCATTTTATAATTACTTCAATTATCATATTTCTTCGTAAAAGGCCCTTTTTCTTTCTTCTTAATAATTATATTCTCTTATTCACCTAATGTTTCACACGATTTGCTTTAATGCACAAAATTATCGTAGTATATCTCTTAGTTTTATAATCCTTCTATACATTTTTTCTTGATAATATTTTCTTTCCATAGACAATTTTATTTTATTTTAAGTTTCTTACAATTCCAGTTATCTTCTTTAAATTCCTTTTCTTTTACACACATGTTCTTATATTATCAACTTATATTACATTATTTTTTTGTTTCTACTATATACACATATTTTGAAATAAGGGAATAACTTTTAATAAATAATGATACTAAATTTAATATTAATAACGCTCCTATTTCTATACCTTAATTAAACTTCCGGACGAGTTTCTGAAAAATTCCTGCCCCTACCTTATTATCAAATAGATACCTTTTATATATGGGCTCGTATTATTTGTAGTCGCTCTGGTTATGAGTGAAATATCTAAATTCACCATCATTTTATTGTCTTTTAATCAATCTCTATGCCCCTAATAATATCAACTCTCACGCTCCTAACATTTAATTTGAGAAATATTGTAATAAGGGTCTTGTCCTTTTCTGGTCATTGTATTCTTAATTTTATCCTTGATAATTGGTGATGCTTAACACCTACCAGAATTTTCTCTATACTTCTGTCTTGGTTAACATACTATATGAGTGATTCTATTATTGGAAATTATATCCTGCCCCTATCTTATAATCGAGTGGGGATATCTGTATATTAGATCCATGTCCTTAAATTGAGAAAGATCATTTTATAAGGGCTATTATTTTTTAATTTGTGGTAACTCTTGTAACAGTTGTTGTCACTAGTACCATCAAATACTACCCTATATTATCTGCCATGTCCAAATTCTTTATTTAAATGTGGGCTGTTAATTTGAAGCAGCTATGGTAGGAAGGTGTCGCCGGCACCTTCGAATACTGCCCTAAAGTATCCGCCATGTCCAAATAAATGTGAGCTGTTAAATTAAAGTAGCTATGGTAGGAAGGTGTCGCTAGTACCTTCGAATACTGCCCTAAAGTATCCGCCATGTCCATATAAATGTGGGCTGTTAAATTAAAGTAGCTATGGTAGGAAGGTGTCGCCGGTACCTACGAATACTGCCCTAAAGTATCCGCCATGTCCATAAATAGATGTGGGCTGTTAAATTGAAGTAGCTCTGGTAGGAAGGTGTCGCCGGTACCTTCGAATACTGCCCTAAAGTATCCGCCATGTCCATAAATAGATGTGGGCTGTTAAATTGAAGTAGCTCTGGTAGGAAGGTGTCGCCGGTACCTACAGTTGTCGCCCATGTATACAACTGCCATGTCCATAAATAGATGTTAGATTGTATCATGTATTATCCGAGACATTTTTTCTATTATAATTTTTAATCTTACTCTGTTTTTTAATGTTCCATATGTTTCTTCTTTATCCACATCTTCTTCATACCATAACTTATTTTCTTCAGTTTTGTAAAACATCTTATTCACAAATTTTCCAATCTGTTCAAATATACTCGCTACATCTGCATTTCTAGGTGTAACTATATCTGTAACTTTCTGAACTTCAATATCCCATTCCAGTAATTTGCCCTTAATCTCCAAGATCATCATACCCTGATGAACATTTCCCGGCACATATTTTTCTGAAAAATCTCTTATACTCATAACAGAATCATTTCCATTTACAAATTCTTTGTACTTATTAAACATTCTAATCCTTTCATTCCCCAAAACATTTTTCACAGAAGATGGTATTATATTACGTCCTACTTTAAAACTTCTTCCCATATACTTTTTGTCTCTTATGACTATCCTTGTTGTCTTCTTTAAAAAATATAAATCCAAAATATTATCCTCTTCTTCTGCTAATAAAAGTGAGTCTAAATATGATCTCAAGATTTTCCTGCCAGAATCTAAGTATTTAGTTTTCTTTTGTATAGGCTTAATCGTGTAAGTTTTCTTGATTTCAGCTGTATTTTGTTCAATGTTGATACAGTTTATTTCCGTTGATTCTATTTTCTTATTCAAATTTTCTTCCATTCTTACTACCTGATCAGTAGTTTCTTTAGTTACCTTTTCCAATCCTTGTTTTAAATTCTCAGCCATCTCTTTATGTTTTGAAACATTATCTACTTCCAACTGACTGACATTACCTTTAATTTCCTTTACATCTTTTTCTACCCGTTGAACTTCAGTAGTAATAAAAATTATAGCTTCTGATTCTTTAGTAATAAATTTCTCGTTCATATCTACTACAACTTTGTCAATACTATCTTGTGTATTATTCAATAACGATACCTTCAATTCTTCAAGCTTCTTATTATTTTCTTCTCTGATAATTTTATTTTCTTCTTTTAAATTATTTAAATTCCTGGTAAATTCTTCACATGTCTTATCTAATTTTCCGCTTAATTCTTCTTTCATATCTGTTAAATTTTTATTAATTTCAATTTTATCTTCCTCTCTATTTTTCTTTAATTCTTCGGTTAACTTATCCAACTTTCCACTTAATTCTCTCTTATCCTCCTCTCTATTCTTCTTAGAATCCTCGCTCGTCTTATCAATTTTACCACTTAATACATCCATATTCTTTTCTAATTTTTCATTTAATTCTCTTTTATCCTCCTCTCTATTTTTCTTAGCATCCTCGCTCGTCTTATCAATTTTACCACTTAATACTTCCTTCAACCCTTCAAACATTTGTTGAAATAATCTCATGTCTATTGATGAATTCGACATCTCTGTTATCGAAGTCTCTCCTTGTAACTGCATCTTATCACCCCTATCTTGTCCTTCTTCTAACTGTCGTGTCTCTTCCTGTAACTGTGGTATTTCTCCTCCATCTTGCAAATTACCTATTTGTTGTGTTTCTTCCTCACTATCGCTTGAAGACTCTGGCCTATTTATTACAGAACTGCTTTTTGACCTAGTATTCATGTTTATATACTATTATGTAACAACACTTTAATAAAAATTACTTGTATTTACGTTTCTGGTTTTATTATACTGTTAATCTTTGTATATTGAAAAATGTATTTAACTAATTATAACCAAGAGAATAAAATATCAAAACACAATCTTTGCGAGTTTCTTTTATACCGCCCCACGTTGGGCGCCATATTAATGTCGTAACCCAGAGTGTATAAAAATATCTAAGTAAAATCAAGTTAATATAACCAACAATCACCCAAATAATCCCTTAATTACACCCTAAGTTAGACATTCAACTTCTTCCTACGTCACACGTTGGGTAAGCCAATAAATTAACGTAGAATGTTTCCAATATTATATTTTACTTGTTTATAAATCAAATATTTATATGCCCTAACTAACTCAGTCGTTTTAAAAAAATTCTAATACTTGCATATTATTATTAATCATAAAAATCTTAGTCCGGACCTGTCTCTTTAAAATATCTAAGAAAGATTATTGTTCAAGTTCTTTTCACTCTAAACGTTGGTAATCCGTAACTAAACGATTTTACCGCTACTCATGTGAACTAACTTTGATAAATTTAATAACTGTTTTCGTTATTTGATACAAACATTTTATATTCAGATTGAATTCTAATTTACATCAATTCTTATCTAATAGAATGGTAAGTTACTTTTAAACTATTTCTATATCTTCCCAATACATTAATTGGTATGTTTACTTTATTTTTAGGAGGTCCAAATACTATGAGAATTGCAGAATGTTAACCTATCAAATACCTTTACGTAAATAAAATCAAAAATGGTTGAGTAACAATAAATATAATGTGCTGTTGAGAAATAACATACAATTATCATGTATATGATGAAAATGCCAGTATATTTAACAATTTCTTATTAAACTTGTCCAATATCTTGTTATTTATATCTGTGGTTATGATAGGAATTGATATTCTAACCCTATTTTTCAAGGTAAGATTATTTTACAACATGTAATAAACTTTAAAAATGTATATCCATAATTTCTAAATCAAATAGTATTATGTAACTGCTGTTTATAATTCAAGATTTAATTTCTGATACATTAAGTCCTTTAATTTTTAATCTATTCTGTGTCAATTCGTTAAATTAAAGAGATTTTCATATTAATAGGAACAATCAAATAATACAACCTTATAATTTATTTGTGTAACTTCTTATTATGGAGTTCCTTTTGATTTGTTGATTCTTGTCTCTTTGTAGCATCATTTGAACTGGGATTCCACAAACTACCAGCTGTTTATGCTTCGGAAAAATAATTACAAGTGTTCGTGCTGGATATTCTACTGGATATGCAGGTACAAGGATCCTATTATTCGGTGTCTTCGTCCCAGGAAAATCTTCAATACCTATGGTCGCTCAATAGTTAAACTGGTTATACGCCTACCTCGGCTGGATTTAATTAATTGGATATGTACTTCTTATATTTCTAATATTCGTGAACTGCGCTCAAGAATATTCTCACAATGAACTTCCTGCTATGGATATATTCTTCTCCTTTTCCTTTCCAACTGTAACGTGCTACTGGAATTCCCCAAGAAATTATCTCCTTTAATGGTGAGTACTTTAATTTGTTTTTATGTTTTATATTCATTCAACTCTTCTTTTGCTATCCAAATCACTTTATACTGCCTACGTTGCAGTAATGATGTACAAATACTGAGTTTAAATTTATATTTTATATAACCCAGTAACAGAATATTAATTTTCTATACACAATATGTTCTTTATGCACTTTTATGTATGAAAATACGGTATAAATTCTTCGTACCGAATTTTCATCAACTCTCTTCTCAGAATTTTATAAGAAGTTTTCCTCTTATTTACTCTCCAATTACCTTAGTAATAATTTCTATATTTGAATTGACCAATCTCTATTCAACACCTCTTAATGATATTCAAAATACATTCTATTATTTTAATACTCTCTTGCATGCCTTTCTATATTACAATATTCATATTTTAACAATTTTTACCATGAATTTATAAATGTATTTCAGTATTCAAAACAATTTTTAAATATACTCTCTCAAAAATTCTGTAAATGTCAAAATCTGTCAACCACTGACTTTTCCTCTAATTAAATTATGGCGGGAGTTTTTATCTATTTTAACGTTACTTTCAAACAAAGTTTCCTTTTTTAAAAATCAATTCTCATCATTTAAGACAATTGAACAAGTTCTTACAATTTTATATTACAAAATAAACACACGATTAATATCAAAATCTCTATTTTACAGGTTTTGGTATCATTTGCTGAACTATGGACCTTAACCAATGGACTTTACTACATTATCAAATCAATAATTGTAAATATTAATACTAGGATAATAAATATCAATTTTCATAATACTATTTCTATTTATAAGTTTCTTAAACTTTTAATATCAAAATACAACTCTTTTCATAACCAACTATAAATATTGATGGTCAGTACCCAGTACTACCACAATATATATATATATATATAATATAATAGATGTTTTCCTTGGGAATAGCGGCATATGTGAATAAAACTATAATTGATTGTGACGTTTCAACATTTATTTATGTTTTCTTCAGACCTCTGTAATTTTATAGAAAAAAGATAAGCTTTACATATAATTAAAATTAGATCTATAGAGTTATTATTAATCTAACTTTGTTTAAAATTGATTTGTATAAACACTCTGTATAAACAAGTTTATAAAGACAAACTATATATATAACATATAAAAACAAATTGTATGAACGATGAAAATATACATTAAATCTACTTACATTTACTTTTTTTTTTTTTTTTTTTTTTTTTTTCTATTAAAGATCATCTTTTGCATTATTTCTTTTTTTACTTCTACATTATTACTTTCCGTTGTATTTTCTATTTTCTTGGTAGTAATGCATTTTATTTAAAATTAGTATATACTAAATTCTATTTTTATCAATTGGTCAATGTTATTTCTGTATCAAACCTTGAAATGAGAAACTCTAACATCTGCATTTGTTGTTAAAAACATAATGAAAGAAAAACAGACACAAATAATGCACACACAGAGTATTTGTTCGTAAATACAAGGGTTATACTAAAAATAAGCTGTTCCCAATTTAGTACATTTACAATCTAATCAAATAATTCCAAAATAAATGTCAGAGAGTCCCTTGATCTCTGTTCGATCATTTACAGCATGTTCCTCTTTTTTTATGTGTATCATTTCTAACACGTTTCGCACTTTGGTATTTTGTGCTTTGCTTAAAATACTTGTTTTATCAAAATCAAAACCATGTCCCGTGGTGTTACAATGTTTTTTTAATGATGTAACATTGTTAGCGTATTTATGACCCTTTAGTCTTTCTGCTATATGTTGTTGTGTTTGGCCAATGTAAACACCATTACAATTAGCACAAGGAACCTTATATACAACGTGTGTTTCTTGCGTAATTGGTACTTTGCTTTTGGTTCTAGTAAACAAATGTTTTATATTATTATGGTTTCTGTGAGCTACTTTTACGTTGTATGGAGCTAAACTTTTATTTAATTTTTCAGTTAAACCTCGAATATAGGGTAGGCAGACATATTTGTTTATGTTAGATTGATTTTCATTTTTCTTTTTGTGTTTGCTTTGGTTATAGAATTTGTGTAGTCTGTGTTTTATTATCTTTTGAATAAAGTTTAGTGGATAGTCATTAGTTTGTAATACACTCTTGATGTTATTTAATATGTCTTTTCTGAATTTTACACTTGTTAATCTGATTGCTCTGTCAACTAAAGCTGTAACTACATTTTTTTTTATATATATCCGGTTGGCAAGAATTGAAATTTACGTATCTGCCTGAGGCTGTTGGTTTTTGGAAAAATTTCGTTAGAATAGTATTTTTATGTCTTATCAATGTCATATCTAGAAAATTCATTGATCCTTCGTTTTCGATTTCTAGGGTGAATTGAAGTTTACTATGAAAACTGTTGAATTGTTCCAAAATGTAGTTAATTTTGTCAAGGGGTGCAACCATAACGCAGTCATCAACATATCTCATATACAAAGTTGGTTCAAAATTTAAATTATTAATCACTGTTTGTTCTAATTCCTCCATTACTAACTGAGCGATGACACTCGATATTGGTGCACCCATCGCACAACCGTAAACTTGTTTAAAAAATTTGTTTTTGAATTGAAAGTACGTTGTTGACAAAGTCAATTCAATTGCTATGAGAAATTCCTTCAACGGCAACTCTGTGTGTTGACTAATTTTATGCCATTGTTTTTCTATGGTATATTTTGCCAGGTCAATAGGTATATTTGTATATAATGAAGTGACATCCATTGAGATAATCCTTTCATGTCTATTTAGTTTAATTTTATCTACTACATTTTTAAATTCAAATGAGTTTTTTATAAAATATTTATTTTTTGCTGTTTATGTTTGCAATAATGTTAGCAAGGTATTTAGAAAGATTATATAAAGGACTTTGTATGCATGAAATGATTGGTCTCATCGGAAAGTGTTGTTTTTGTGTAGTTTTGGCAAACCATATATGCTCGGTGGTAATGCATTATTAATTTTTAGTGTTTTTGCGGTATGATTAGAAATTATATTCATGTTTTCCCATTTTTTAATTAAATCGTTATTTTGCTTTTGGATTCTTTTTGTGGGGTCATTTTTAATTTCTAAATAGGTGGTTTTATCATTTAATAATTCATTCATTTTTCTATCATACTCTTCAACATACATAACAACTGTTTTGTTGCTTTTGTCCGGTTTAATTACACAAATGTCTGAGTTGTTTTTAAGAAATTTCCCGGCATTCGTTATATTTTTTTGAATTTCTGTTTGTGTTTTATTTTGCTTTTTTGATTTTACTGTATTAATAAAGTTTGTTATGATATTGCATGTCTTAGCTCTAATGGTATTCTTACTATTACTATTATTAACCTTATCAGGTAAATCCTGTATTACCGTTTCAATATTTGCTATTATGTTAGGGATTGGTATTTGGTTTATTTTTGAAATATTTGTGCAAAAATTAGGTCCCAAACTCAAAATATCAGCTATGTTACTTGGTATGATCGTACTTGTTAAATTTGTGATCCATTTTTGTTTCGTGTTTTCACGGCCATAATTATTACGTTCGAGGTGTTTAATATGTTCCCTTTTATTGTTTTCCAATTTATTTACTTTCTTTTTTTGTCTATCCCTAGTTTTGCTAAAATGTTTTTCTTTTTCTATCTCTATTTTTTTACGAATAGATTCACCTAGCTTTGATGTAAATATGTGATTTAATTTCTCTGCGTATGCGTTAATACTGTTTTTTAACTGATTTATACTATAAACTGTGTCAGAAAGTAATAAATTTATCATACTATTTTTAAAATCCTTAACTTTCATTAAGAACTTTTTTTGTAATTGTTCATCGTTCATACTTACATGTCCCAGTTTAAAATTCAAAAATGTCGGTTGTAAACTCCTTTTCTTGCAAATTGTTAAAAAAAATTTTCTATTTTTAGCATTGTTCAACTTAAATTGCAGTTTCGTTAATGTTCTTAATAACCTGTAGTCGTCCTCCCCTAAAAGACCCTGAATTTTCTGGAAAGTGAGGCATATATGGTTTGCCAAAACTACACAAAAACAACATTCCGATGAGACCAATCATTTCATGCATACAAAGTCCTTTATATAATCTTTCTAAATACCTTGCTAACATTATTGCAAACATAACAGGAAAAAATAAATATTTTATAAAAAACTCATTTGAATTTAAAAATGTAGTAGATAAAATTAAACTAAATAGACATGAAAGGATTATCTCAATGGATGTCACTTCATTATATACAAATATACCTATTGACCTGGCAAAATATACCATAGAAAAACAATGGCATAAAATTAGTCAAAACACAGAGTTGCCGTTGAAGGAATTTCTCATTGCAATTGAATTGACTTTGTCAACAACGTACTTTCAATTCAAAAACAAATTTTTTAAACAAGTTTACGGTTGTGCGATGGGTGCACCAATATCGAGTGTCATCGCTCAGTTAGTAATGGAGGAATTAGAACAAACAGTGATTAATAATTTAAATTTTGAACCAACTTTGTATATGAGATATGTTGATGACTGCGTTATGGTTGCACCCCTTGACAAAATTAACTACATTTTGGAACAATTCAACAGTTTTCATAGTAAACTTCAATTCACCCTAGAAATCGAAAACGAAGGATCAATGAATTTTCTAGATATGACATTGATAAGACATAAAAATACTATTCTAACGAAATTTTTCCAAAAACCAACAGCCTCAGGCAGATACGTAAATTTCAATTCTTGCCAACCGGATATATATAAAAAAAATGTAGTTACAGCTTTAGTTGACAGAGCAATCAGATTAACAAGTGTAAAATTCAGAAAAGACATATTAAATAACATCAAGAGTGTATTACAAACTAATGACTATCCACTAAACTTTATTCAAAAGATAATAAAACACAGACTACACAAATTCTATAACCAAAGCAAACACAAAAAGAAAAATGAAAATCAATCTAACATAAACAAATATGTCTGCCTACCCTATATTCGAGGTTTAACTGAAAAATTAAATAAAAGTTTAGCTCCATACAACGTAAAAGTAGCTCACAGAAACTATAATAATATAAAACATTTGTTTACTAGAACCAAAAGCAAAGTACCAATTACGCAAGAAACACACGTTGTATATAAGGTTCCTTGTGCTAATTGTAATGGTGTTTACATTGGCCAAACACAACAACATATAGCAGAAAGACTAAAGGGTCATAAATACGCTAACAATGTTACATCATTAAAAAAACATTGTAACACCACGGGACATGGTTTTGATTTTGATAAAACAAGTATTTTAAGCAAAGCACAAAATACCAAAGTGCGAAACGTGTTAGAAATGATACACATAAAAAAAGAGGAACATGCTGTAAATGATCGAACAGAGATCAAGGGACTCTCTGACATTTATTTTGGAATTATTTGATTAGATTGTAAATGTACTAAATTGGGAACAGCTTATTTTTAGTATAACCCTTGTATTTACGAACAAATACTTTGTGTGTGCATTATTTGTGTCTGTTTTTCTTTCATTATGTTTTTAACAACAAATGCAGATGTTAGAGTTTCTCATTTCAAGGTTTGATACAGAAATAACATTGACCAATTGATAAAAATAGAATTTAGTATATACTAATTTTAAATAAAATGCATTACTACCAAGAAAATAGAAAATACAACGGAAAGTAATAATGTAGAAGTAAAAAAAGAAATAATGCAAAAGATGATCTTTAATAGAAAAAAAAAAAAAAAAAAAAAAAAAAGTAAATGTAAGTAGATTTAATGTATATTTTCATCGTTCATACAATTTGTTTTTATATGTTATATATATAGTTTGTCTTTATAAACTTGTTTATACAGAGTGTTTATACAAATCAATTTTAAACAAAGTTAAATTAATAATAACTCTATAGATCTAATTTTAATTATATGTAAAGCTTATCTTTTTTCTATAAAATTACAGAGGTCTGAAGAAAACATAAATAAATGTTGAAACGTCACAATCAATTATAGTTTTATTCACATATGCCGCTATTCCCAAGGAAAACATCTATTATATTATTGAATATACGGCAAAGAAAAATCTAATTATAATTATATATATATATATAAACCAGTTTAATTACTGTTTCGTAACTCCGAAAACAGAATGTATGGGTAGGTATAAAGAAAACACTATATTGTAGCTTATAACGTTTCGGAAATATTTATTTCCTTCATCAGATAATTGCCACACAATGGACCAAAGATCTCAGTATCTATCATTAATTTTAATCAAAGAGTATTTTGACAATCACTAATTCTAAAAGTCTGTCAAACATCAGATTTGTAATGGCTAGATAACTAACAAACATCGAAAACAGCACTCTGAATTCAGTAAATCAAACATATTACAAATTTTGGACAACACATCTAAAATTGTCACGAAATGGCAAATACAAAAAGAGCGCATTATCGACAGCAATGGAAACAGATATGAAACCTCAGATTTGTTTTGTGTAATACAAAATGGGGGTTCCCATTTAAGATTTCAAAGTTGTCCCCCCTCCCACTCTGGAGGGGCGAGGTGGGGTATCGAGTTCGGCGCCATTCAGTGAGCCCCCTACATTATAACAAATCTTATTAAGATCTTTTTTTGATTTGATGCAGTGGTTTAGAGATATTCCGTTGTCTCAAGATAAAAAACTCACCCTGTATATATATATATATAACATATACATATATATATAACATATACAGGGTGAGTTTTTTTGAATGTTTAGCATTGGGATCTCAGAAACTACTGGAGATAGAAAAACGCTTAAATGGGGAGAGATGCGCAGTTTTACGAGTTTGATTTAAAACTGCTTTTGTTTCTCCGATAACTTTCATGGCTTATTAGATATTCAAAGAAAACTAAATTTTACGATTTTCTTTAACCATGCTTAGCATCGTTAATAGTAATTTTAGAGAAAAAGTGTTCAGACAAAAGTTTTAGATAATTTTACACCAAATAAAACTATGTAGCTAATATTTTTTTTTCGTTCACCATTATCGAGTTATGACACAAACTTGGGTTTTTTTTAAATGGAAACCATAGTTGGTTTTGACATCATTAAGAAGTTTATTTTTTGCTGATTACAATGATATAAGGTTTGATATGGTTATTTTAAAACATAAAGAGGATATAGACATTTTTATGGTTTTTATAGAAAACAATTTAATTTCGAACTGATAAAATACAAACCAAACGATAACTTATTTTGAAATCTTATGTAGTAATAAAATGAAAACTGTAAGAACTTTTATTAAGGGCACACAACATTATTAATGTTCAAAGATACCTCCATTATTATTAATACATACATTGCATCTCTTCACAACAGAATTTGTTTAAGATAACGATTGCGTACTTTACGCCTATCGATGTTATTAAAAGCAACTAAGACAGCTTCTCTTAAATCGTCGATTGTTTCATATGTTCTTTTGTATACTGTGTCCTTTAGTACACCCCACAAGAAAAAATCCAAAACTCATAAATCAGGGGATCTAGCCGGCCATTCAATGAGTGCATTTCATCCTATCCATTGATTAGGAAGTTCAAATTTAAATAATTTCTAACATTCAGATGATTGTGCGGGGGCGCTCCGTCATGTTGAAACCATTGCAGCATTGCTCGGGTTCTTAAATTTAAATTTCCTCGAAATCTTGTAAAAAATTAAGATAACGATTGCCAGTTAGTGATCCATCAAAAATAAAAGGAGGAAGAACAGTTGATCCTATAACACCACACCAAACATTAAACCCAAATTTAATTTGTGGTCTCCTATGTTCAACGTGAAGTGGATTTGTTTCAGACCATATGTGCTCATTGTGCCTATTAAACATTCCACAATTTGCGAAACGAGATTCATCAGTCCATAATATTTTCATTGAAAAGTGTGGATCGTTTTGACACTGATCTTTAAACCATCTACCAAAAGCTATTCGTCTGATGTTATCACCTTCATGTAAAGTTTGTGATCCTGATAATTTGTAAGGACGAAATGTATGCTTCTTCAACACTCTGACAGTAGTGCGTTGAGAGGAGCCCATTTCTGTTGAAATTTGTCGGGTCGATGTACATACATGGATTCTGAGCGACACATGCTAATATGTTTATTTCTCTATCTTCATCCATCCCTTTTTTTGATTTTGGTTTAACGAACGAACCATAATCTGCTAAATTATCCCATAATCTCTTAAAAGTAGGTAGCGACGGCTGAAGTCGATCAAAATAATTTTCAAAATAAACTTCAGCAGCTCTAGCAGAATTTTTCTGGCACTGAATGTAACATTCAACCATATCACGCTTTTCTACGTTAGAAAATTCCATAGCCAATGCAAACTTATGATTAACGGCCGTTTGCACCGCTTATAGTTAAGTTACAATTAAATTAATTAATAGTTAATTGTCAATGTTCTACAATTAACTTGACTTAAAAGTAAAAATTAACAGCTCTCACTTCTGTGATTCAACGTGAAAGCAACGTTAGTATATTTATCTCGACTGCTCCAACGAACACTATTGTAACTCAGATTTTTCGTTTTTTGAATTATAAAACACCAAACATTTTTTTTTTTAAGTTTATATCTTATAAAGTGAACAATCATAGAAATGTCTATATCCTCTTTATTTTTTAAAATAACAATATCAAACCTTATATCATTGTAATCAGCAAAAAATAAGCTTTTTTTTTGAAATACAAAACACCAAACATTTTTTTTTAAAGTTTATATCTTATAAAGTGAACAATCATAGAAATGTCTATATCCTCTTTATTTTTTAAAATAACCATACCAAACCTTATATCATTGTGATCAGCAAAAATAAGCTTTTTAATGATGTCAAAACCAACTATGGTTTCCATTTAAAAAAAACACAAGTTTGTGTCGTAACTCGATAATGGTGAACGAAAAAAAATATTTGCTACATAGTTTTATTTGGCGTAGAATTATCTAAAACTTTTGTGTGAACACTTTTTCTCTAAAATTACTATTAACGATGCTAAGCATGTTTAAAGAAAATCGTAAAATTTAGTTTTCTTTGAATATCTAATATGCCATGAAAGTTATCGGAGAAACAAAAGCAGTTTTAAATCAAACTCGTAAAACTGCGCATCTTTCACCATTTAAGCGTTTTTCTATCTCCAGTAGTTTCTGAGATCCCAATGCTAAACATTCAAAAAAACTCACCCTGTACATATATATATACCGGGTGTCCACACGAAAACTTTATATTGAATTATTCTGGTGTTTTTGAAGACAAAAACTTGAAATTTTGGGTGGTTGTTCAGGATATAGGGGGACAATGAATAGTGTATTTCATACCGCCCCATCGGGTCACCCGCCGCCGCCGGCCACCCCCACTCCAATATTTTAAATGACAACCTGTATTTTTTTTTGGTGGTTTTGAAAGAACACAATTTTCTTGATATTCCTATGTGAAAAAACTAGTAACACACATTATGACATTTATGAGATATTTAAATTTAAAAGTTTCAGATATCAGAAATTATTAACTCCGAAAAATCATAAGTTAGTCATGGAAATACTTAAAACAAGATTTATTCACAACATTTTAGTTAAATTAAATGCTCAAATTGTTCACCGTTTACATTTAAACATAAATAAAGTCTATTTTCAAAAGCATTTCTAACATTTTCGAACACTTGTGGCGTTAAATTTCGACATTCCTCTGTTATTCTATTACGTAAATCAGCTATTGATTGTGGCGGTGTCTTATAAACAACAGACTTCAAATGTCCCCACAAAAAGAAATCTAGGGGAGTTAAATCGGGGGAGCGAGCTGGCCATTCAATAGAGTCCCTACGTCCAATCCAATGTCCTGGGAAAATATTATCCAAATAATTCCTAACGTCTAAACAGTAATGTGGCCCAGCTCCATCTTGTTGAAAATATAATTGCTCCTCCTCTATTTCATTCAAGTTTTCTTCTAGACACTGTATGATAAGAGGATGTATTAGCTCTTCCAAAAATTGTAAGTACTTAGGTCCATTTAAATTTTCCTGGAAGAATATCGGGCCAATTACTTGGTTATTAAGAATTCCAGCCCATACATTAATTTTTTGGGGATATTGTGTGTTGCGTTCTCGGAAAAAATGGGGTTTTACGTCGCTCCAATATCGACAGTTGTGTCTATTCACAAGACCATTTAAGTAAAAGCAACTTTCATCACTAAAGCAAATACTTCGCAAAACATTTCCATTTTGCCGAATCATATCTGTCATTATTTCACAAAATTCGACTCTTCTGTCGAAATCACCGTCACCCAACTCTTGGTGAAGTTGAATTTTATAAGGGTGCATTTTGTTTAATTTTAATATCTTATGGCAGGTTGATTTTGACACTCCCGAAACTTCGGATAATTTTCTCAACGAAAGCTCTGGGTCTAAATTAATATGCCCAAGAACTGCTAGTTGCATAGCTTCATTTAGTACACCACAATTATTCGTATTCCGTTTTTTATTATTTACAGATCCAGTTTGCAAAAATTTTTCTATTAGCGTTCTGACATAAGCAACAGATACGTTTCTGTTTGGATGGTTTTCATTGAATAACGTCGCCGCTTGGGAATAATTTTTGTTTGCAATCCCATACAAAATCACTATTTCAGTTCTCTCTTCAAGAGTATAAACCATTTCAGCGAAAAAGCCGAAACTTTAAGAACAATTTTACAAGTATTAATATTAATGAAACACAAAAGTCACAATTTTGACAATTCTAATTTAAAGCAAACTATTTCCATGACTAACTTATGATTTTTCGGAGTTAATAATTTCTGATATCTGAAACTTTTAAATTTAAATATCTCATAAATGTCATAATGTGTGTTACTAGTTTTTTCACATAGGAATATCAAGAAAATTGTGTTCTTTCAAAACCACCAAAAAAAATACAGGGTGTCATTTAAAATATTGGAGTGGGGGTGGCCGGCGGCGGCGGGTGACCCGATGGGGCGGTATGAAATACACTATTCATTGTCCCCCTATATCCTGAACAACCACCCAAAATTTCAAGTTTTTGTCTTCAAAAACACCAGAAATAATTCAATATAAAGTTTTCGTGTGGACACCCGGTATATAAATATGTGAGAAATTTCTTGAATTAGCGGCGTATTAATTAATTGATGACAATTACTTGCATTATTACATATAAAATATTAATTGTAATTATCCAGAATGAAATTGGGATTTCTGTGTTCCAACACAGAGTGCACTGAATGTGCTTTAATTTCGTAGAAGGAAAACATAGTAGTTAATATGGTTCCTTCGTTAAATGAGAATAATTGGAAATTATCTCTCAAGCTTGCAAAGATCGTCCCCGAAACTATATATACAAATTTCGGTAGATAGGAAAACGAACACATTACAGATGCCGAGCTGACGAGTGTTCACGTTGTAGTGGTTAAATGAAACTAATGCATATGTGTTAGTCCTCGGGGTGGTGTGTTTCTTTTCCTTAAAATCATTAACATTTGAATAATGCAAGTAATTGTCATCAATTAATTAATACGCCGCTAATTCAAGAAATTTCTCACATATTTAGATATATACGGCAAAGAAACGAATTATATGTGTTTAATATATACGTTAACCACATATAAAAAATTAATTATATATATATATATATATATATATATATATATATTGAACTGGTCTTGTATCTTAGCCACGACCAGTCAAATATGTAAAATATGAATATTTAGATTTTCGTTCATGTTTTAAAAGATTCACTTTTGGGCGAACCCTTGTACATTGTAGTTAAAATAATTATTATTGAATGGTTCATACAATTAAGGTCAAATGCGCATACAATGTGCGCAGACTCGCATCACACATAACAAAGATATAAAACATTTAGTATCCTGCTCATTGGTTTAGTTATAAAAATGTTTACTTTGGGTCGACAAATATGGCCATTGCAAAAGTATGATTTATAATAAAAATCGACTAAAATTGTTAAATTTGCAAATTAATAGGGATACTTCAGTATCAATACTTGATGTATCATAGGTTTTTGTAAGCAAATGGAAATGTAAAGACCGTGAAAAGATCAATAGCATCTTTTGATTTTTACATACGTCAAACGTAAATGTCATTTATTATGTCAAAGATAACTTTAATTCAGTAAAGAAACAAACTTTTGGGTACACACATAATTGAACCAAAAGCCCTTTACATATTCAAGTCCTGTACAAACAGGGCATGAGCATTATTAAGATTTCACCACATGTTTGAATATAGGTTGTCAAAAGGTCACCCTTAAATAATTTTATTTTTTTATATAAATGAATTGTTGTCTGGTAAAAAGAAACGGAAAAGAAACAAAGAAACGATGTAATTAAATGTTAAGAGAACCATTGTAAACGCCGTTGCATTAGAGATACACATATTGAGTATGTTAGGCAAATCAAAAATTATAAAAAATAATATTTTTATGAGCAGAACTGTACTAAGAAAATCAAACGCGCTACTATTAAAGTTTTCAACACGCGTTTAATTGTCAAAAACTAGAATTCTAAGATTGTATATAGTAGAAATAAATTTCAAAAGACTTTAAGAAGGCAATAAAATCGAGAAACAATAGGGTTTGCCTTTTGAAATGAACGAGTGGTTGGTGGCTTGATTGAATTTTGTTGGTTGTCTTGACAACCACCATACAAACATTGGATTCATATAAAAGGGAGTACTCACATGAGAAAGGGGATTCTTCTGCAATAACCAACCAGTAAGGTTGTGTTTAAATGAGTTCTTCTACAACAACCAAGCAGTAAGGTTGTTCTAAATATTCGCGAGCATCCCACTTCTGTGAAACAAAGTGCGAGCTAGTGCAACTACACACATTGAAGTCAATCCTGTGTTTTCGATATTGGAGAAACCAAGGATGCAAATAACGTACTGGAAAGAAAGAAATAATCAACAAGGATATTAACTTCAACTACCAGGGAGTTAACCAAACAACAATTCAAATATATTTGAAAAAAATACGAACCTGTGTCCAGTCATCTACAACGAGTCAACACATCTGAACAAGGTGCCGCCAAGAAGATACACCAGGGGTGCCTATCAAGAGAATCAACCCGGAGGAACAAGACGTTCCTTCATCTACAAGCATCTGTGGAGCCCCCTTCAAGAACGACAGCAGCACCTGCATTCTTTCCAGCCAGCGAACTTAAAGTTAAACAAACAAAACTGTATGTAAAGTGATATTGATATAAGGTCACGTTCATTAGAAGGAAACAAGATAAACTTGTAAATGACTAACAGTCAAGTCAGACTTAAGTGTAATCCGAGTTTTTTTACCAAGACTAAACGTTCATTTCTCACGTAGCCGGTTTTAAATAGTACATAATAGCCGGATATATTTAAATATTTAACCTATGATTCAAATACCATTCATGCATTTTAAATTAGACAACGATCTAAGTTTAAAACTTACGTGTTACATTAGTTTATTTTAAGAAACGAAGAGTCATTAACTTCCATATATAAATCCACGTTGAATCAAATTGTTTACCATTAGTAAAGTAGACAGATTAAATATTGTTATGTGTATGCCTAATATGACTTGCGTAGAGTAATTTGTTCATGTTATTCCAAGTAAAGATTATGCCTACAGACATTCTAGATAAAGATGTTTTGAACTGTAAATATAAAGCTACACTCAATTCAATAATAATAAAAAACCATAATCTAATAAACACCTGTGTTTTCATTTGACCCAGTTATACTATCCATCAACCTTGACCGAACAGCTGTTTTAAAAAGCATGCTCGATCGTACAATTGTTTGTTAGGTTATCTACAAGACCATCAGGAATCGGCCCCTTTCTACGTGTTTGTAAGCTGTAATACAGAAGTAAGTCGTGTACTCTTCCTCAGGTTCAACAACCGAATCCCTTTTACGACCCATTAATGAGATTTAATTATATTAGAGCTCAAATTCAGAACGTCAAAACCAACAACAAACTGATTTTTTTTCAGCATGGATGTATTAACTATATGGATAGAGTCTATCAAATCAAGCAAGTGTACAGCATCGACCCTAACATTAGAGAGAGAGATCGTGCGAGTGAGATAGAGCTAGAAAGGGCAAAATATTCATGTACTCCCATAAGATTTACATTGTTATTTTGGTGTTGTCTACGAATTATTCGTTTATCTCGGTTAATATTGATCGGATATCGACTAAAATATTTGGAACAGGTGGCGGGATAAAAGTACTAAGTTGTAGTGTGTTATTTATTGTAAATACCTAAGCAAGTACTATTAAATAAAATAATGAAAAACAAGTTTATCAATGCGTTCGAGTATAGGTACCAAACATATGTTAAATCACAGTTAAGTGCACCGCTCAAATAATATTATAATAATATAATATATATAATATATAATAATATTTCCTTTTCATGTGTTGCACAAAAGAAGAAAATGTATGGAATTTTTCCCTATACATTTTGGGGTATGCTCAACGTCTGGTGGTTCGCAACGGTTTTAAGTCCGGAGAATACGAATATTGACTTTTTAATTAATTAAATAATAATTGTGACGACAAAGTGCATATTATAATAAATAGATTTTTAAAATAACAATAAAAAAACCTCTTATTTTTTTATAAAATCTCTACGTGAAATGAAAGTTAGGGCAAAATAAGAAAATAAATTATGAATTGATATCCTGAAATTCTATGGTTATACATACATCTTAAGTGGGTGAAATATAGATTACAAAGACAAGCAGATTACCATAAAGTAAAGAAGTACATACATATAAAGTTTGAATAATGTGAAAGAAGAGGAAATGTATTTATCATAATAGGGATAAAAAAATTAATTATTTAATGTAAGAACTTTAATTTCATTATGTACATCCAAAAATGCTAACTATTAATATTAAAATATTAGCAGTTTAAAACAAAAAAAGGTTGTCAAAATTTAAGGCAAACGTTAAAGTAATATAAACTGGGTTTCCACTGGAAAAATTTAAGAATATGTATAGTAAAAGAGCATTTTTTTTTGAAAAAAATTAAAAAGTGAAAAGCAGACTAGTGAGAAAATTTTATTTAATATATACATAATAATAGTAATAATAATAATTTTATTTAGCATTTTACATTGCTATATAACTACAATCCTTTCTATATCCTATCAATTATAACTTATAACATAACATATATATTCACTCACTCTTCTTAAGCTCATAACATTCAACACCAAATCTAATCTAATAATGACAACTTATAGTGTACTTCATTATTTCGATATTGTAGTTCTATTAACTTATGCTTAAATTTATCTATCTCTAAAATATCTTTAATTCATTTTGGTAATTTGTTATAAACCACAGTTCCCTTAAAAACTACATTGTTTTGTCCCTGTCTAGATTCCTTCTGTTCTAAAATAATATCGTTTTTATTTCTTGTGTCATATTCGTGTATGTCTTTAAATTGCACTACATATTTCTTAAAATAGTCTGGTATTAATCCTATGTATGAAAATTAACACAGAAATTTCTACCATAGCTTTTACTCCCAACCACTGCAACCTACTTAGCATCCACTGTATGCTTGTATATCTATCCACCTGTAATATTACTCTCATTGCCCGGTTTTGCAATAATTTCATTCTATTCATATCTTTTGAGCTAACCAAAGAGAGTATTGTTCCAGCAAAATAAAAATGAGGAAGCACTATTGTATTATAAACCATTTTCCTTGTATATTCACTTAAGAACTTGCTGCGTCGGTTTAGCACTCCTATTTTCTTGGCTATTTTCTTACTCATATACTCTACATGGTCGCTAAATTTTAATTTCTTGTCAATAATCACTCCCAAATATTTTACCCTCTCCACCCATCCAAGCTCTGCGTTTCCCAGTTTCAAATTACCGTTTTTATTTTCAATCTTGCCTTCATTTAATACCATAGCCTTGGTTTTTTCTAAATTTAGTTTTAGTTTGTTAGTTTCTAACCAATTTTGTAAATTTTGAAGATCAATATTCATTTTTTTAACTATTTCATTGTAGTTTTTTCCAGCTAAATAAACTATTGTGTCATCAGCAAATAAGTGGTAATTCGCATATTTTAACATCTTTCCTAGATCATACATTACATAGTAACAAACTATAAACTTTGTATATTACAATATTTAAAACTTAGAGAAATGGTTCCAAATATCAACACTTATTCCAAGTTTATCTTGTTTATTGATAGCGTCTTTTGGTCTAATATTAGCTACTTCTAAAAGCTTATCGTAGCTAGAAAGAGTAACCACAATTTAACTGAATAAAAGTGAATGGCCCTGTATAAACTATTGAAATTTAGAAATTACAATCAATATGAAATCATTGGTGTTTAAATATTACCAACTTTGTATGCATCTGCCTTACTCGTAAAATTCCTGCATTAATAGTATTATTGTAGTGATGCAATCTCAAAATAAAATAATTACGTAATATCAGTTTAATCAATTGGTAATGATGTGAATTTAAGGACTGTTGTTCATAAAAGTGATTATGAAACTTTTTAAAATAATCATTTAAATTTAAAGAGTTTAATGTTTGTACAACAAGAGTTTCAATGATATTATTGTAGGAGTAATTAGGATGCTGTTTGAATATTAATTCAGCAACTTTGCATAGTGATATAACATCTCTGGTTGCTTTTATGAGTCGGCCTTTATTTTTTCTGTTAAGAAGAAGTGACATGCTACTATTGTCTATAAGAGATTGCATACAAACTTCACAATTTATACTAGATATTACCTTCTTCACAACAAAACCTGACACATACGCAATAACATCTTCAATAAAATGTTTATTTTCATCATTCAAAAGCAAATTCTCAGTTTCTTGCTGTTCGGGGTAATCTGTATTAATTAAAGAATCAATATCATTTTGCATTGCAGTATCTAATTTTGAACTAACAGTTAAGATACTTGTGTCATCCTGAGCCAGGCAACTTGAACTGACTGATGCTTTTAATTCGTTATGGACCAGTAGCCGTTTATAAGCCCCTTCAAACTGCTTACAAGTTGGATTATTATTAAACCCACCTCTTGATCTCATAATTGAAAAAAACATTTCAAGGTGATCCTGGCTAAGCTTGTATGTTAATAAAAATTTCATGCGTTCACCTTTTATGAGATCAAGAAATAAGCCTTGTACACTTTTAAGGCAGATAATTAGTCCAAGAAACCCCATTCTTCGGTTGCTACATAAAATGTGTTCGTTACTGGAGGTCCTCAAGTTTTCTAAATAGTGGATACTATTGCTTACAAAAGTATTTATGAAATCTTCATTGCTCGGTATCAGTGCTCTTTTGTATTTGCTTTTTGACAAAAAATTTCTTGTATTTAAAAAATCGAAAATATTATTTAATTGTCGGCAAAAAAGCGATGTAGCTTCACTATCTTTGAATTGTGGAAGTTTGAGATCGATGTTGCAAAAATCTAAAGCATCAGCAACAGACTCACTAAAAGTTTGTACAGCAAGTTTAACTTTCATTTTTTCTTGACTGTATTTTAAATGTCGGGATCTTATTTTTGTGGCTGCATGTAAACCACTCTCTTCTTGCAAATGAACTAATTCTTGGAAATATTTCCACTGAATATGTTCACCTGCTGTATTGGTAATAAGGCCCCAGTCTCCTACTGTATTTCGACATAGCTTCACCATGTGGCATGGATCCAATATTATGTAGATTTTTTCTTTTGTGATAGGATGCAATATATGGGTATTTAAATCTGGCCACGATAGATTTGCACCTAATACACGAGCCATAGCAATATTTGATGCAGCACCATCAAAAGTTAATGATTTTATAACTACTTTGGTGTTAGATAGCATCAAAAGACAACCTCTCACCAAATTAGCTCTTTCATCAGCAGATAGTCCATCAATTAAAAAATACGCAATTCGTATTTTCCAGCTTGCATTTAATGCTACTACCATAAAAACAATAGCATCTTTTGCCTTTGGCAAACAATCATTATCACTTACACCGGCACCATAGTTAATATAACCATACTGTCTCCTTCCACACAACTCGACATGTTGTCTTATTGCCATTTCGTCAACAACTATTCCACAAACTAATTGCTTTCCAAGGCTTTCCATTTCTTCAGCCTTACATTTTATCACTCTCAGTGTTTCGGCTGTATATCCTGGAGATCCATCAATAGAACAATACCACTTTCTTATTGTGGTAGGATGAGGAAGACAGTTACCAAAGGTTTTCCTCACATAATTATAAGCATTGCTTGAGTAAAAATGCAGTGTTAGTGCAAATGCTCGGAGTTCTGGTGGATAGTCCTTTCCTTTACGAACTTTAATCTGTCGAAACAATAACTGTTTCTGTGCTGGTAAGAGATCCTGTAATGAAAATAGCTTTGAATCAAATTGTAAGTATGAAATTGTGTTATATTACAAATTATATGTTCACTATAAAAATTACTTTCCAGACAATGTTTACTGTATGATACTATCTACAAGTATATAATTGAATTGTGGTATGAATTATAAAATATGTACCTTTAAAAGTGAGGAGCAATTACTGCTGATTCTTTTTTCATTTTTTAAATGTTCCACTAAATTCTGTAGTGTTTTAATTTTATTCTTCATTCTTTTTGTTTTTTTTTGCATGTATTTCACTTTTTCTCTTAAGAGTGTTACAGTTTTTTGGGATGTTATCCAATATCTTCTTCGCTTTGATGGATTTTCTAAATCTTTTTCTTCAAAATCTCCAAAATAATGTGGCTCTGTCCTCTTTCTACAATGCAAGCAAAAGTATACTCACTTAATTTGTATTATTAGTAAAATAACTATTTACCTCTTCCTAGCACTAATATTTTTTGTTTGACCATTTCCTGAGGTAGACGCTTTACTGAGCACTTCTCCTACAGGTAATTCTAGCATTGGAAATTGTTTCTCAGGTTCAACATTTACATCTATTGATACATCACCAGTGGTTGAATTTGAGCTACGTTCAATTACTCGTCTGGGTTCTGACAATACTTTACCACATTGTTGTGGAAAATTAAAGATGCTTGGTATAGAATCTCGCTTTAATATTTTATTACCATGTACATTCATCTCATAATCATTATCAGTAAAATGATTACTACAAACTACTGCTGTCCTTGATGGTTCAAAGTTCTTCCTCTTTAAAGCAATAATCCACTTTTTTCTGAAATATATATCAGTAGGAAACCTACAAAACAAACGTTATCTCCTTTGTGAATCAATTAAATAAAGTTAGCTTACTTATGGAATTTTATACCACCACCTTTAACATAACGATTCGTACATCCATATGCGGAACACGAACTAACCATTTTTTACTATATTATTTAACACTAGTTGGGGATTTTTAATAAATAAAACACTTCAAGTTATTGTCCTTTTCTTTCACCACGTGTTCTAAGTATTTAATTCGGAATCCGATAAATATTACACGAGATAAACGAATATTTCTAAAACAACACCAAAATATCAACGTAAACCTTATGGGAGTCCATCAATGTTTTGCCCTTTCTAGCTCTATCTCACTCGCACGATCTCTCACTCTAATGTTGGGGACAATCGTTGAACAGTATGCGCAATCCATATATATTATACATCCATGTTTTTCAGGTTCACATAACCTAGCTATCATAGAGCGCGTACATTTTTTTGAATTTCTCTGCATCCACGTGGGTGTGACCCAGGTGCACCAACTGAGGAACTGAATTTGAACTGTTACAAATTCAGTCGCTTAATAAGTAATTCAAAGATTAGTTCTAATATACAGGGAGCAGTCAAATAAAATAAAACACCATTTTAATTTTATTAACAATAAACTAGCACATGGATAAATAACAGGGTCCATGCTATTTTAAATAAAACACGTTATCCATCTTATAGTTAGGCAACCAACATAGCTAGCCCGAGGCAATTAAATATTTGAAATAAAAATTCAATTTATAAAATAATTACCAGGAAATTTTAAACGGTACTTACCGTGTCGTATGAAAGTGCTTTTCAAGGGCGTTTACGCTGTTATACACCATATCAATATATATATATATATTGTTTGACCTCTTGATGAGAATAATTGGGATTTTTCGGCAAAAAATCCCAATTATTCTCATCAAGAGGTCAAACAATATATAAATACGGCAACAAAGAATAGCAAATATATATATAAATATGAACATATCTACGTGAGAAATTTCTTGAATTAGCGGCATTTTAAATTAATTGATGACAATTACTTGCATTATTTAATTGTTAATGATTTTAAGGAAAAGAAACACACCACCCGAGGACTAACACATATGCATTAGTTTCGTTTAACCACTACAACGTGAACACTCGTCAGCTCGGCCTCTGTAATGTGTTCATTTTCCTATCTACCGAAATTTGTATATATAGTTTCGGGGACGATCTTTGCAAGTATGAGAGATAATTTCTTATCATTCTCATTTAATGAAGGAACCATATTAATTACTATGTTTTTCCTTCTACGATATTACAGCACATTCAGTGCACTCTGTGTTGGAACACAGAAATCCAAATTTCATTCTGGATAATTACAATTAATATTTTATATGTGGTTAATGTATATATTAAACACATATAATCTGTTTCTTTGCCGTATATATTTAAATATGAACATATCTACGTGAGAAATTTCTTGAATTAGGGGCATTTTAAATTAATTGATGACAATTACTTGCATTATTTAATTGTTAATGATTTTAAGAATGTATGTGTTTCTTTTCCTTAAAATCATTAACAATTAAATAATGCAAGTAATTGTCATCAATTAATTTAAAATGCCGCTAATTCAAGAAATTTCTCACGTAGATATGTTCATATTTAAATATATACGGCAAAGAAACAGATTATATGTGTTTAATATATACATTAACCACATATAAAATATTAATTATATATATATATATATAAAAGGAATTATCGCGGATACAATATGCATACATCTCCAAGGTTATCCCACCTTATTCCTTGGCTACACCGTACCGATGACGACCAATGAGTCAGAAACACGTGTCTACGGTTGCTCTACAGCGGAATTTACCCAATAATTTTCTCTTTCCTGTATATATATATATATATACACGTAAAACGACGAAGTGACACCAAACACTTAACTGATGTTCTGACACCCAAAATTTTTCGCGCTTTATGTGAGCAAGTGGCACCCTATATATTATCAATGTATATATTCCTTGTGACACCATATATACTAAAATTATAATTTATTAGGAAGGTAAGATTTTTATCGTTGAGGTTCTTTTTGTAAGTGCGTGTTACTTAGCCTGGGAAGCAATAAGATGTCCTATATGTCCACGTCTATAGGCGCTCGTGTTCTGTTTTTTGTTGTAAATACTCTACGATTATTTGAAGACGTTCTGTATAGGTTGAAATAATAAGTCAAAATAAAATAGATAATATTTTATTTAGTAATGAATGTGATTTAGAAATAGAACAAGAAAATATTGCACATTATGCGCATTCCTTTTTAAAGATTCACATTTGCTTTTGATTTGGGCTACACTTTATTAGATGCTAAATATTTCTTTGAAAACGAAGTTAGCTCAGGTGCGGATGGGTATGAGGAGTTGTTGTCCAAATATTTTTTGCATGTATTTTTAGTACGTGGCGAATAAGATGATATCTTTCAAGTCATGTGGTATTTCTTCTGTAGATTAACTGAAATTCTTGTTAGTATTGAATGCATTGTATTTAATAATACCAATATCATCTATTATATAAATGTACGATACTAGCAAAATCAAAGGACCAAGTTTTTTACTTTTGTTGTAAAATTTAGAAAATGCCGATTAATACGTTTTATAAAAAAAGCTATATTAATATATTTAATCATGTAAATAAATTTAATGGAGTAACTCCGCTGAAAATGCAACTGCAGACACGTGTTTCAAACAACTTGGTTCTCGTCAGTGCAGTGTAGCCAAGGAATAGAATAGGATAACCTTGAAGATGAAAAGCAACAATCAGAGACAATCACAGAAGACAGCCTACCAATTAAGGCTTCAGCCAGAATGTCCTCGATACTGAGGATGAATCTAAACGTCCCCGCGAGGTAGACATTGTCCACTTGCGTGCCATCTGAACCCGCAGGGTATAAAATAAAGAAAAAATTAATGCGGATCTTAGGATAATTATGTAAAGAAATTTAATGAGGTAACTCCGCTGAAAATGCAACTACATTCCGTCTACTATTAAAGATTACAGTGAAAGACAATCTGCTTGCGATTCACATGCCCTTTCAATTTTTTTGCTATATGTGATTTTGTTGTTTTACGCATAGACGCATCTTCATGAAACTAAGACATTTGTACTTATGTTAGTTCATGTGACAATATCGTTTATTTCACTGACTTGTGCAGCACATAATATTCTACGAAATATTAACTCCGAATCAATTATGAAATTGCCTCTACTGGTCTTTGCCTTCAGATTGTTTTCGTTAAAATTTTTTTTCTATTTTCTCTATTTTAGAATTTTAATGCACAACCGCTACACTTAGAAACACCTTAAGAAAATGGCGGTAATTCACGCCATACACAATATCTTCTAATAATGCTGCGTTACGTGAGCTGACGGTAGTATGTCTATCTTGTCTAGTTACCACCTTATAAAGCCCTAATAGAGGCAATTTTGTACGTTAGAAAAATATTCATAATTAAAAAACTATTGGTCCTAGGTCAAGTTTTTTCCCAAAAACGGTTCCCCTATTTTCTCTACAATTGCTTTGTGGCATGTATGTAAAAATTTCTACAAATAAAAATATTTGTAGGTAAACTGGTATTTAAACCAATATCAATATACAATATTTCGATAGGGAAATAATATCTCTAGAAGCGCTTATTTATGTACTTCAATTAAAAAAAATAAAGTCGATAACTTAATTAAATTGGCAGATATGCCAATGTAAATGTTCAAAAACACGATTTTTAGAAATTGTCAATTTCTGATGTTTTCCGAAATAAAAAAAGATCTGCACCACAGAAAAATGTCGTCAATAGCTATTTTGCATGTAGATTATTTTGTTATAAATGCTATATACAGTCTCACCTGGTTGTACGCCGAAAAAAAACGACACATTTTTGGTCAATTTCGCTCCACTAATGTAAAAACTCGCTGTCTGAGGTGCCAGATAGTAGCGTTAAATCTTCACAAATATATTATAGTGCATGGTGCCACTACGCAGCATTATATATTATTGTGCTTGGTGCCACGACGTAGCATTATACATTTGCTATTCGCGCGCCCTCTGCAGATTATATAGCTCAACTAAAATTGAGATTTTATATAAAAATGGTCGAAATGGCACCATCCCCAAATTTTGTAGGACGGATCCCACGACTTATTAACGCTCAAATACGCGATAAAACGTTCTGGCACCTTCAAGTGGAGCCAGAACGTATATATAGGTGCCACTTCGCCCATATATATCTGAATTTGGTGCCTGTACGTACAAGTACATATATATATATATATATATATATATATATATATATATAGAAACCAACTGTCGTATCCTTCTACTTATTTCAAATTGTACCCAGTCGTCGGTAATAGGATGTAAGAAGAAAAACAAACTCAAATTACAACGCTAACGTTTCGTACATTTAATCAATGCACTTTATCAAAGCTTAGTAATTTATTGTAGAGATAAAAACATATGAAATGTAAATGATGTTTACGCTACTCACATAGTAATTTATAAATGGTATTTAATACTTTATTCTCGGACATTATGTTATACTCGTTTATATGTTCTCAACAAACGAGACCGTGATCATCTATCTATATCTATAGATGATCAAACGAGACCGTGATCATCTATCTATATCTATAGATGATCACGGTCTCGTTTGTTGAGAACATATAAACGAGTATAACATAATGTCCGAGAATAAAGTATTAAATACCATTTATAAATTACTATGTGAGTAGCGTAAACATCATTTACATTTCATATGTTTTTATCTCTACAATAAATTACTAAGCTTTGATAAAGTGCATTGATTAAATGTACGAAACGTTAGCGTTGTAATTTGAGTTTGTTTTTCTTCTTACATCCTATTACCGACGACTGGGTACAATTTGATATATATATATATATACAGTGATGTGCAAATGTATGGAACCAAGTAAATATCTCTGAAGTTTCTAGAGATGTAGAAATTAAATTTGGTGGGTAGATATTACACTATATTTTGTATTTAGTTCGAATGTTTTTATCGCAATTCAACTTCCAGTTTAACCGGAAGTAATGTCAGCTTGAAATTTTTAAATAGAACACCCTGTATATTATTTTAGTTTTGAATAGAACACTTTATTGCGAGTACAAAAATAATGGGTTCGATATGTTTTATTTCATGGCCAACCGCGATATTAACAAAAGAGTGATTTTTGTTACAATGCTAAGATCTAGTATTTTGCGAGTGTAAATCACAAATGTAACAATAACATTAAATACCAAAACTGAAATTGAGTACAACAGTACTTAAATTACTGAAAAGGGCGCTAAACATAGTAAAATAAAACATGACTACGACAAAGCGTTAGGATACCGTTAGTGTATTAAATGTTCAAACTGAGCACCATTTACCTCTTGACAGTAGGCCAGTCTATTTTTAAATGCCATTGTAACATTGGCCTTTGTTTCTGGTGGAATTCTTTGAATCTCTTGAGTTATTCTCTCAGCTAATTCTTGCAAATTATCTGGTCGATTAAAATAAACTTTGGACTTCAAAAAACCCCATAGATAATAGTCCAGTGGATTAAGGTCTGTCGCCAAATCCAATCATCATTAGTATTTCAATTCTTTCTCTTTCGCTTAAATGAGCCATTTTTGCGTTAAAACTAAAATACTACTTATTTTGACAATAACTGTCACTGCTACAATTATTACATGGACTACCAGATATTATTACATTTTCATTCAAAAATATTTTTTTTTGTTAATATCACGGTTGGCCATGAAATAAAACATATCGAACCCATTATTTTTGTACTCGCAATAAAGTGTTCTATTCAAAACTAAAATAATATACAGGGTGTTCTATTTAAAAATTTCAAGCTGACATTACTTCCGGTTAAACTGGAAGTTGAATTGCGATAAAAACATTCGAACTAAATACAAAATATAGTGTAATATCTACCCACCAAATTTAATTTCTACATCTCTAGAAACTCCAGAGATATTTACTTGGTTCCATACATTTGCACATCACTGTATATATATATATGTATTGAAAAATTCAAAAGATTCTTGGTAGTAGTGGCATACAATGAAGTAAAAGTAATAACAATATGACAACTGGTTGTCAATTAGAAAACAATGACAAATATAAAATGCAAATCACAATGTATAATTGAAAATGTAATCAAATAAGCAATAGGACAGTCGGGATTACTTATATAGTCACATCAAAAGGCTTGGGATTTACCACAAACTGTTCAGTCAATGCAATTATACAAATAACAACGACGCAACTATGTAATGAAAAATTAAGAGTAGAACTGTTGATATTATAACAATATAGAATGTAAAATCAGTCATGTATAAATGTAAATGAAAGCAAATAAGCATAGGACAATCGCCATTACCCATGTAATCCTATCAAATTGGATTAGGTTCACCTAAACATGTACAATCTGATTGAAATACATAGACAATCAACGATACAACTATGTATGTGTTAAGATGTATTTGTAGCTACAGACATATATGTTTCTACCTAGTTTGGTTTCGTCAGTGCAGCATAACAAAGAAGGTGTATGTTAAAGCATTAATATGTGTTGAATAAAAATTATACCGGGTGTCCAGTTTAAAATGCAGTACATGGGGATATTGGAAACCGTTGGAGATACAACGTCGGTTAAATGGGAGAAAAGTTGCGTATTCATTTGTCCATGAATAATCCGACATCAGATTTTGAAATTTTTGTTTCATTGGGCAGATACAGGGTGAAAAAGAAAAAAATGCATTTTTGAAAATCTTCCATATTTTGTTTCCTAGAAGAGATAAATTTACAAAAGTTGTAAGCTAGGGATAACAAGTCATGAGGATTTTAAAAATGATTAAAAAAGAAATCTAGGTCTACTAGATTTTGCGTGACAATAATCAACTTTTGTTTTTCTTATGGCAGCCATATTTTATTTTGACATTTTTAATATCTTCAAAAAAAATGCTATTCAATGATGTATAACATGTTTATGTTCAAGATAGTAAAAACATGAAAAATAGAGAAAGTTAGATTTTAACATAGTAGGCCACGGAACTGTGGATATCTTAAGTGTATACTGATAAAAAACAAAAAATAACAAGTCTCCAAGTACTGTTAAAATATCTTTAACATTTTATTTATTAGTATTCATTAAATAAAAGTGGTTAGGTAGCTGAATCATTAATGTAACAACTGTTCAAATAAGCCACCGTTCATTCGTATGCACAATCTACATCGTGTTAGTACTGCCTCACAAGATTGTCTAACCATGTTCGGTGTCATTCCATTCACGGCTTCTTCAACTGCTTGATGTAATTCTTCCATATTTTCATAAGATCTCGAATCCACCTTGTTTTTCAGATAGCCCCATACAAAAAAATCAAGAGGTGTGAGGTCCGGGGACCTAGCAGGCCACCCTATTGGTCCTCGGTTAGCAATCCAGTTATTGTAATATTGATTATTTAAATAATTTGTAACCAACAAGGAATTGTTTGGAGGCGCTCCGTCTTGCTGAAAATACATATTTTGCAATGTGGCAAGTGGAAGTTCTTCAATTCGTTCAGCAACATGTGTGCGCAAAAGTTCTAAATACCTTTCAGAATTTAAATTCTCATTGAAAAAGAATGGACCGATAACATGGGTATCAATAACGCCGATCCAGACATTAAATCCCCATCTGACTTGCTGTCTAATGCCACGAACTAGATGTGGATTTTCATTGGACCAAAAGATAGTATTTTTACGATTAAACATTCCAGAGTTAGCAAATCGACTCTCATCAGACCATAAAATTTTCGCAAAAAAGTTTGGATTTTCATTATGTTTTTCGATGAACCAATGACAGAATTGTTCTCTCCGTATTTCGTCACTATTTTGAAGCCCTTGACTGGCTCTTTCACGATAAGGTTTAAATTTGGCACGCTTTAAAATGGCACCAGCTGTTGACCTAGCGAGGCCAAGTGTATTTTCAATTACCCGTAAAGACGTACGGGGATTTTCAACAGCTGCTTGAAGATCAATATTTTCATTATTTTCATTGTTTTGCCTTTTTTTGGGTTTGACAAAACTTCCATGCATTATCAAATTATCACGCAATCGGCGAAAAACGTTTTTTTCTGGCTGCCGCCTTTCAGGGTATCTATCGAAATACATTTCTGCAGCCAATTCATCATTTCTTCCACACAAAATAAAACACTCCAGCATTTGATATTTGTCACTATTTGTAAAACGATCCATCTTAGGTTTGCACAGTACAGATACTTATAACAATACAATGAGATTAACAATAAGATTACTGACAATTCAGAATAAACTTCACAGCTTTTAAAGTTGTTTAATACAAATGTCAGATTTATTATCACGGCCTACTATGTTAAAATCTTACTTTCTCTATTTTTCATGTTTTTACTATCTTGAACATAAACATATTATACATCATTGAATAGCATTTTTTTTGAAGATATTAAAAATGTCAAAATCCAATATGGCTGCCATAAGAAAAACAAAAGTTGATTATTGTCACGCAAAATCTAGTAGACCTAGATTTTGTTTTTAATCATTTTTAAAATCCTCATGACTTGTTATCCCTAGCTTACAACTTTTGTAAATTTATCTCTTCTAGGAAACAAAATATGCAAGATTTTCAAAAATGCATTTTTTTCTTTTTCACCCTGTATCTGCCCAGTGAAACAAAAATTTCAAAATCTGCTGTCGAATTATTCATGGACAAATGAATACGCAACTTTTCTCCCATTTAATCGACGTTGTATCTCCAACGGTTTCCAATATCCCCATGTACTGCATTTTAAACTGGACAGGGTGTATAGTATTACCTTAATATATATATATACATATATATATATATATATTCGAATATTTTCGCGGTCGTTTGTTGAAGCGTTGTTCTTCGGGATATTCCGCCGCGTTTGGATGATTTTGCCCTGATAAGGACATCTTTCTTCCTGACGTTTCGGTGACATCACTTTCACCTTCTTCTTGAGGATCTTCTAAGTTCGACGGTTTCTTCAAGAATGCCCTCTCTGTTCGAATCGCCTTGTATTTCTAGTGCCGTGGTAGTGGAGGGGCGAGTGCGGCTTCTTGTGATTGGCCCGCTGATTGTAGTGTTGTTCCCTCTCTGTCTGTTACCTTTGCCGTATCCTGGATACGAATTAAACGACGTGCTTGCGATAAATTTGAGCTAATAAACATTACATATTGTTGTTATTAATATTTACTAAGATTGTGCGGACTTAAAAATCATTTCGATCCGTGAATGAAATTGTTATAAACAATTTCCACAAACGATGCACATTTCCCATAAATTCCCATATATTTCTAACAGTATTAATAAATATAATAATACTGAAATCTTTAACCACCCCAAACAGTCGTTATTGTGACCAATGATGAACTTACCGATCACAGGCTCCACCTACCAATTTTTCACCAATGCACTAAGTGGAAATTACTTGAATACATCTCACAGGCTCCACCCACTATTTTTGTTCGAAAATTTATCAAGTGAAAAATATTTTACACGAGAAGCAAGGGCTTCTGCCCAATCAAAAGAGTCGTTATTCTAACGAATAGAATGCGTCTTTGAAAGAACACCTGCATCAGCGTCATTTGTTTACGTCGTTGAAAATGTTATAAAAGCTAAGAATTTTAGTATTGAGTATCAGTCGCCTCTATGACTTAGAGCGACAACAGCCCCTTCTCTGGAGAGAACCGAACTTTCGACAAGTGACTTCAGAGCTGATACGACGATTTCTACGAGCAAGCCGAAGCGACTCGAAGCAATCCCGAGCGTTTCCGAGGCAAAGCCGAACATACCCGAGGAGAACTAAAGACGTAGGACGACTTCTACGAGCAAGCCGAAGCGACTCGAAGCAATCCCGAGCGTTTCCGAGGCAAAGCCGAACATACCCGAGGAGAACTAAAGACGTAGGACGACTTCTACGAGCAAGCCGAAGCGACTCGAAGCAATCCCGAGCGTTTCCGAGGCAAAGCCGAACATACCCGAGGAGAACTAAAGACGTAGGACGACTTCTACGAGCAAGCCGAAGCGACTCGAAGCAATCCCGAGCGTTTCCGAGGCAAAGCCGAACATACCCGAGGAGAACTAAAGACGTAGGACGACTTCTACGAGCAAGCCGAACGCAGCCGAAGCAAACCCGAACGTTTCCGAGGTGACCCGAAGATACCCGAAGGCGTAGGAAGGCTTCCACGAACGAGACGAAGCAAACCCGAACGTTTCCGAGGTGACCCGAAGATACCCGAAGGCGTAGGAAGGCTTCCACGAACGAGACGAAGCAAACCCGAACGTTTCCGAGGTGACCCGAAGATACCCGAAGACGAGGAAGGACCTAAAAAGGATAAGCCGAACACTTACGAGGAGGACTGAGAGTCCGAATCAACAGCCGTTGCGTGCTTCCACCAACATCCAAGGAGCATTCGTGACCTGTTAGTGAGGCTGTGAACAAAGTGACCCAACCAAAGAGAGGTTGTTGAACAAAGTGACCCAACCAAAAGAGAGGTTGTTGAACAAAGTGACCCAACCAAATACGAGAGGTTGTTGAAGTTGTGAGTGCCACTTAGTGCTTCAACAAAGATCCAGACCACGGATCGTTATCCAAGTGTAGGTCCTGTGCCGATACACCATCCCAGTGAATTGTGACGTGTGGCTAAAGTGACCTCACGTCGTACCCATTGTTACAACCGTAAGTACTGAACTGATTCCTAAGCTTGCACGGTTGGCAATCTCAAGATAGCCCCGTCACGTCACTCAGAAGTAGTTAGTTGGTTTGGTACCCGAAGGCAGCCTTACCCATTCTAGGCGTTAATTGACTAGGTACCCCGAAGGGAGCCTTATCCCCTAGAACCCCAACTGAGTGTCTCAAATATCCCTCTCTATTTTAAACTGCCAGTATCTAGCGACCACCCCCTTTGTCTTATCCCCCTGTGTGTGGGATCATTAGCCCTTTGGTCAAGGTGTCTCAGTAGACAGTGTATATAATATCAATCTATGTAAATATCTCTTAATATTTAGTGTTGCCTTAAGCCATTTCTTTATAGTCCTGCGTGGCTATTGTTTTTAGTGACCGAGTTGTGGTAATAAATTCATGTGGTTTTATACAACTCTTTCATTAACCTTCGACACTAATATAAGCCCTATCCTGGAACACCCAGTGAATAAGTGTAGTGCCATCCTGAAGGAAGGACGCCACGTCTCCCCGTATTAGAGTACTACAGCTATAAGAGCTCAGGTAATTTCGAATAACCGTATCTTGAGTAATTCCTATAATCTGAAAGGTAACATTTTGGCGCGCCAACGTGAGTGGCAAAGTTTCGTAACCTAAAAACGGAAACTTTCGGTGCAGAAAGCACCGACGAACGTGGGGAGACAATGGCTCCTAGAGGCCCGAAATCTCTGAGGAAAAGGGAATCCCGCAAAAATCAGTCGAGTGGATCTGACCGATCACCTTCCCCTACAAAATCATCACCAAAAACTGACAACCCGACAAGTCAAATGGCCAGCTTGCTAAATGAGTTCAGATTACTGGGAACTCGACTGGAAGTCCTGGAGGGGAGAAAACCCGTGGCACAAGACACCAGTCCTGAGGTCATCGTCGACTTGGACTTAGGCCAAGCAGCCGGACTCACGCCAATCAAGCCGGTTAACACCGAAGAACCCATGACAGTAGTTACTCCTGAGGTTGCCGTCATGCTGAATGACATACCTATCAGAAAGGTAGTTGCCACCCAGGAACCACCGCAACCATCGCATAGTCAGCATGCCCAAGGGTGCTGTTATACCTGTCAATATACGACAGTCACCCCCGCACCTCCAAGGCCTTACGGAGGACAGCTGACAGAAGATCCTGAGGTATTCCTGACACGACTGCAGGCTCACCTAGAAACAACCAGGTTTGAAATCCCTGAGGATGTTGACGACGCCGTGCGACCGTTCTTGGTGGACGAGGCCGCCGCATGGGGGCGCAAGAATCAGGGAGGATTTGACACTCTCGATGAGTTTTGCCACCGGTTCCGCCGAGAATTCCTCAGCCAACAACGCAGGCGTAAGCTTCAAAGCGCCTGCGAAGTTCGGCAGAAAGAAGATGAGGACCCCGCTACCTTCGTCACCAGAATGCGACGTTTATGTCTGCGGCTCAACCCCCAATGGCCAGAGGACGGTCTCACCCAGCACATAATTCAGTTGCTGACCGAAAAGTACTGCATCCAGGCGACACAAACAAACCCTGGGACAGTTAGCGAACTGCGAGAGACAATGGAAAGGTGGGCAGAAATATTTAACAATTTTGCCACCAGAGCACCCACGTCCAAAAAGGAGGCTAACATACGACCCACGACGCAGCGCCCAGCTGAGGTAGCGTCCAGAAACCAAGAGCCTCGTGTAGTTGAGGAACGAACCCTTCCGAGGTGTTGGTTTTGCCCGGGGAGGCATATGAATCGGGACTGCCCGAAGCAGCCGAGAGAATTCGCCGTACGCCACCCACGTCCCCAACAGAACCAGGGGGAAGACAAAGGGGCCGCTCCACCGCAGTAACGGGGACGGCCCTCACCACAATGGATGGCGAAGGATCCACGCCATCCATTAGACTGCAAATCAACGGCCAAGAGGTGGTGGCACTGATAGACACAGCTGCCACCAAGAACCTCATGAGGCCAGAATATATGACGGGTCGAGCTAGGGAGACACGACCAGTTACATTTAATTGGATCCACGAAGAAGCCACCTTCCAGACTCATCACGAGGGCACACTGAAGGCCTCCTCCCGACAGTATAAGTTCACATGCACCGCGACAGTGGTGCCGAACATGCGAGCCGCTATCATCCTGGGGAGCCCTTGGCTCACGGAACACCAGGCAGTCATTGATATGACAAGGAGGTGCATGCATGTGGGCAAGGAAGGGAGACAGACCTTACACTTTACTGCGAGAGGTCCACGGAAACGCCCTACCGGAACCATACATACAGAGACGGATACCACCACGTGGACGGCAGCGGATAAGCAGACCTTCCAACAAACCTTGAATGATTTCGGGGAACTTTTCGAGGAAGGAGAGGCTGTCACAACTACCGCAACTACGAAACATGAAATCCGGCTCTCCGATGACACACCGGTAAGAGTACCCACATATCGATACTCACCAGCAAAGAAACGTGTAATCGCCGAACAGATTGACAAAATGCTTGCCGCTGACGTAATCCGCGCTAGCCATAGCAATTACAGTTCGCCGATTGTCATCGTTAGTAAGAAAACTGGGGAGCCGAGATTCTGCGTGGATTTCCGCAAGCTGAACAGTAGGACAAAGGATGAGACCAGTGCCCTGCCTCCCATCCAGGAGTCACTCAAAGACTTGGGAACAGCGAAGGTGTTCTCCACGCTCGATATGCGGAATGGCTATTGGCAAATCGCAATGGAAGAGAAATCTAAGCGGTATACGGCGTTCACTACTCCGGATGGAGCAGCTTACGAGTTTAACGTCATGCCGTTTGGTCTTAAAGGCGCACCGACCACCTTCCAGAAACTCATGGTACAAGAAGTACTTGTGGGATACCTCCGTGAGTTTGCCATAGCCTACCTCGACGACATCATTGTATATTCCGAAAACGTGGAGCAACATCAAAGGCACCTTCGATTGGTCTTTGAGAGATTGGCCCAACACGGTTTGAAGCTAAACCTGGGTAAATGTCACTTCGCCAGCCCAACTCTGGATTACCTAGGGCACGTAGTGACCGAGGAAGGAAACCATCCACAGACCGGGCATATTGAGGCGATCCAGGCCGCCGAGCCGCCCCGAACCCGAAAAAGCCTACGCAAGTTCCTCGGGCTGATAAACTGGTTGCGAGACTACATCCAAGATTGCTCGAGGATAATGGCCCCGCTCACGGACCTACTATCCACGAGCCGACCCTACAAATGGACTCAGGAAGCAATGGGTGCCTTCCAGGCCGTGAAGGAGGCGGCATCAAAGCCTCTGAAACTTTACCGCCCAGATTTTGGAAGACCGTTCTGCCTGCAGACCGACGCCAGCGCGGTAGGTGCGTCCGCCGTCCTCTACCAGGAGGATGATGACCGTAGACACGTGGTAAGCTATGCTAGCCTACGATTTAATAAAGCCGAGCAGAGGTACCACATTAACGAGCAGGAGTGCCTCGCAGTTATTTGGGCCATTAAGCGTTACCGTCCCTATCTGGAGGATAGGCCGTTCCTCTTGCGAACGGACAACAAGGCATTGACTTGGCTCCAGCAATTCAAGGAGACCAAGTCTAAACTAATGCGATGGTCTTTACTCCTACAGGAGTTTTCCTACAGAATAGAACATATTCCTGGTAGGGAGAACGAGTTACCGGACGCACTATCCCGATGCCCTGGAAATGACGAAACGCCCGCTGGTCTGGGTGACATCGAGAGGATGCTTCCTTACGAGACCACCGGAGATTTCGAAGCCCACTCCGCGAACGAAATATTCGTCATCGAGGATGACGAGCCGTTGATGCACACCATTAGAGATGCACAACAAGTGGACCCACAGGCCTTGGAGATGGTGACCAACTTAAACAGAGACCCCGCCGCCCCGGAACACCCGAACATAACCTTCAGAGATGGTCTACTGCGCTACCGATTAGGAGAGAAGTGGTTGATCTGGGTACCACCTACCGCTCGCGAGAGGGTGATGCACCAATACCACGATCATCCCACTGCCGGCCACCCAGGAGCGGAGGAGACACATCGAGCGATCCGAGAGCGTTTCTTTTGGAATAACCTCCAGACCCACGTTGCAGAACATGTGAAGACTTGCCGCATCTGTAATGCCTTCAAGAGAGGACCGCCCCAATCACCAGCCCCGTTGCGACCACACTCACCGAAACAACCGTTTGAGGTGGTGTCGGTCGACATTGTGGGGCCACTAACCGAGTCCCGAAGGAAAAACAAGTTCGGGATAGTCGTCACGGACTTGTACTCTCGATGGACGGAAGCATGCGCAGTGAAGAGCGCCTCCAGTACCGCCGTCATCGAATTCCTGACCCAGGTGTTCCAAAGGTTTGGTTACCCAATGGCCATTTTGTCCGATAACGGCCCACAATTCACTTCGGTGGCATGGGACTCAGCACTTAGAAAGTGGCAGTGCTTACACTGGACCACCCCTATCTACCACCCCCGAGCCAATCCTGTCGAGAGAAGGAATCAGGAGCTGAAGAAGGGCCTTCGCGTCTTGATGGAAGGCGAGAATCCCGAGCAGTGGGATGACAGGCTGGACCAGGTACTGTTTAACCTGCGATGCCGACAAAACGCCGCAACAGGGTACTCCCCAGCAAAGGCCCTGTTCGGTTTCGAAATGCATCGACCCGGAGAATGGCGAGATCCGCAGGTAAACCCACCTGAACCCGCCGCAGAGCGGACCCGTCGAATACACGCAAATGAACTGAGGTATCGGGAACGAAGGTATGCCAATGCCAACGCCCCGATGCCACTTGAACTGAGGCCAGGCGAGTTCGTAATGGTGAAAGCCCACTTGCCCCCTGGCCAACCTTTCGGACCACGTTGGTTGGGACCGTACCCAGTGGTCGAAAACGCCGGCCCTACAGCTATTTGGGTCGAGCGTCCAGGCGCACGCCTAGTGAAGTTTCACTTGGACCAGGTACGGCCCATGCAACGACCCAACGTGGCCCCAACACACGGGCCACAAGACATAGCCCCACCCCAGGAGCCACCAGACATAGCTCCCCCAACACACGGGCCACGAGACATAGCCCCACCTAATGAGCCCCCTGAAGAGGTTCCTACACAGGACCCAGGCCGCCCACCCGGAGCAACTGGAAGCGCCCAGTGAATCACCCGTACGCCCCTCCCCCAGAACAAATCGCGAACACCCTCCTTCGCGTGTGTAGTTATAAGCGACCGTAAAGACTTTATTTAGGTTAAGTTTAGTGTGTGCTTAAACAGGTTTCGAACAACGTCTTCCCCGGGAGCGGTCGAATTGTTACTCTACCGTTACCTGGGTGTGAACTAGCGACGTGTTCTAGGCTGAGTTAAAGCCTAAACCATTGTGTATCGTATACCTCCCCCCCCTTTTTTTTAGAACAAATCGCGAAACAACCCTCCTTCGCGTGTGTAGATATAAGCGACCATAGAGACTTTATTTAGGTTAAATTTTAATGTGCTCAAACAAACCTCAAGCAACGTCTTCCCCGGGAGCGGTCGAATTGTTACCTTTGCCGTATCCTGGATACGAATTAAACGACGTGCTTGCGATAAATTTGAGCTAATAAACATTACATATTGTTGTTATTAATATTTACTAAGATTGTGCGGACTTAAAAATCATTTCGATCCGTGAATGAAATTGTTATAAACAATTTCCACAAACGATGCACATTTCCCATAAATTCCCATATATTTCTAACAGTATTAATAAATATAATAATACTGAAATCTTTAACCACCCCAAACAGTCGTTATTGTGACCAATGATGAACTTACCGATCACAGGCTCCACCTACCAATTTTTCACCAATGCACTAAGTGGAAATTACTTGAATACATCTCACAGGCTCCACCCACTATTTTTGTTCGAAAATTTATCAAGTGAAAAATATTTTACACGAGAAGCAAGGGCTTCTGCCCAATCAAAAGAGTCGTTATTCTAACGAATAGAATGCGTCTTTGAAAGAACACCTGCATCAGCGTCATTTGTTTACGTCGTTGAAAATGTTATAAAAGCTAAGAATTTTAGTATTGAGTATCAGTCGCCTCTATGACTTAGAGCGACAACAGCCCCTTCTCTGGAGAGAACCGAACTTTCAACAAGTGACTTCAGAGCTGATACGACGATTTCTACGAGCAAGCCGAAGTGACTCGAAGCAATCCCGAGCGTTTCCGAGGCAAAGCCGAACATACCCGAGGAGAACTAAAGACGTAGGACGACTTCTACGAGCAAGCCGAAGCGACTCGAAGCAATCCCGAGCGTTTCCGAGGCAAAGCCGAACATACCCGAGGAGAACTAAAGACGTAGGACGACTTCTACGAGCAAGCCGAAGCGACTCGAAGCAATCCCGAGCGTTTCCGAGGCAAAGCCGAACATACCCGAGGAGAACTAAAGACGTAGGACGACTTCTACGAGCAAGCCGAAGCGACTCGAAGCAATCCCGAGCGTTTCCGAGGCAAAGCCGAACATACCCGAGGAGAACTAAAGACGTAGGACGACTTCTACGAGCAAGCCGAACGCAGCCGAAGCAAACCCGAACGTTTCCGAGGTGACCCGAAGATACCCGAAGGCGTAGGAAGGCTTCCACGAACGAGACGAAGCAAACCCGAACGTTTCCGAGGTGACCCGAAGATACCCGAAGGCGTAGGAAGGCTTCCGCGAACGAGACGAAGCAAACCCGAACGTTTCCGAGGTGACCCGAAGATACCCGAAGACGAGGAAGGACCTAAAAAGGATAAGCCGAACACTTACGAGGAGGACTGAGAGTCCGAATCAACAGCCGTTGCGTGCTTCCACCAACATCCAAGGAGCATTCGTGACCTGTTAGTGAGGCTGTGAACAAAGTGACCCAACCAAAGAGAGGTTGTTGAACAAAGTGACCCAACCAAAAGAGAGGTTGTTGAACAAAGTGACCCAACCAAATACGAGAGGTTGTTGAAGTTGTGAGTGCCACTTAGTGCTTCAACAAAGATCCAGACCACGGATCGTTATCCAAGTGTAGGTCCTGTGCCGATACACCATCCCAGTGAATTGTGACGTGTGGCTAAAGTGACCTCACGTCGTACCCATTGTTACAACCGTAAGTACTGAACTGATTCCTAAGCTTGCACGGTTGGCAATCTCAAGATAGCCCCGTCACGTCACTCAGAAGTAGTTAGTTGGTTTGGTACCCGAAGGCAGCCTTACCCATTCTAGGCGTTAATTGACTAGGTACCCCGAAGGGAGCCTTATCCCCTAGAACCCCAACTGAGTGTCTCAAATATCCCTCTCTATTTTAAACTGCCAGTATCTAGCGACCACCCCCTTTGTCTTATCCCCCTGTGTGTGGGATCATTAGCCCTTTGGTCAAGGTGTCTCAGTAGACAGTGTATATAATATCAATCTATGTAAATATCTCTTAATATTTAGTGTTGCCTTAAGCCATTTCTTTATAGTCCTGCGTGGCTATTGTTTTTAGTGACCGAGTTGTGGTAATAAATTCATGTGGTTTTATACAACTCTTTCATTAACCTTCGACACTAATATAAGCCCTATCCTGGAACACCCAGTGAATAAGTGTAGTGCCATCCTGAAGGAAGGACGCCACGTCTCCCCGTATTAGAGTACTACAGCTATAAGAGCTCAGGTAATTTCGAATAACCGTATCTTGAGTAATTCCTATAAGCTGAAAGGTAACATGTCGGTCTTTCTGTGTTCGGTCCGTGTGGTTTACGTTAGGCGGTGAGATGCTGTTGTTTCGTCGTTTATTTCTAATTCGTCTGTCCGATAACGTTGATTTCCATATGTCAGGTAAACGTTGTGCGTCGTCACGTTTATTCATGCAGTCCTGTCGTTTTTCTATCTCTATAGCCTCCCTTATTGTCCGATATGTCCAATTCGTACTACGGGCTACAGTTTTTGTACGTTCGAAATCAATTGTATGTCCGGAATGTAGTACGTGTTTGGCAAGTGAGGAAGAAACTGCCTTTTTAGACACAGCATTTCTATGTTCTTCCCTCCGTACGCTGATTCTTCGATTCGTCTGGCCTATGTATGTCTGATCGCAATCTTGGCATGGTACTTCGTATACACCCTGGTCTTCTAGTAATATTCTGTCCTTCGTACTTGGTAGGACGTCCCTAATTTTCTTATCGGTGGTGTATATTGGGTCTATGTCGTGTCGCCGTAGTATTCTACCTATTTTCTCTGTTGTCCCTTTCACGTAGGGAAGAAATGCAACTCGTGAAGGTTTTTCTCTTTTTCTAGTTGTGTTGTTGTTGCTCTGAATTGCTCTGTTAATTGTGTGTTGCGAATATCCGTTTGCTTGTAGTATGTTTCGAATTTTCCCCATTTCTTCTTTCCTATGTTCTGTGTCCGCTAATATTTGTGATCTATGAATTAGTGTTTTCACTACTGAGTTTAGTTGAGCCGGATGATGGTGTGAGGATGCGTTCAGATATCTGTTCGTGTGTGTAGGTTTTCTGTATACTGTGTGACCCAGGGACCCATCCGGTTTTTTAATTATTAGAATGTCCAGGAAGGGTAACTGGTTATTTTCTTCTGTTTCGACGGTGAATTTTATTTTTGAGTGTCTGTTGTTTAGGTGAAATAAGAGCTGATTCAATTTCTCTCTTCCATGCGGCCAAATCACTAAGGTGTCGTCTACGTAGCGCAGCCAGAGTTTCGGTTTGTATGTAGCGTCTTCTAGCGCCTTTTGTTCAAAATCTGCCATAAACAGATTCGCTAGTATAGGTGACAACGGTGAACCCATGGGAGCTCCATCTGTTTGTCTGTACCATTGTCCGCCGTATATAAAATATGTATTGGCTAGGCAGTGTTTCGTTAGCTCTAAGATGTGTTGCGGTAGGTGGTATTTTGTATCAAGTAGCTCGGTTGCTTCACCGATCGGTATTTGTGTAAATAGCGAAGTTAGTCAAAGCTTACTAACATATCTTCGGGTGCCATTGTAACTCCTTTTAATATTTCGGTGAGATGTGCTGAGTTCTTGACATATGACTAGAGGATTCCATGTATAAGTCAACGCCGAATGACCCCACTACATACCTAGAGAAAACGACCAAGGCCAAGATTAAAAGCGCACCGTTCGAAGAAGAACTCAAAAATCGGCTAATCCCAAGGGAGAAATCGTCGAGATGTCCGAAATTCTACGGACTCCCGAAAATTCACAAACCAAACGTACCTCTAAGACCGATAGTGAGCTCCATCGGATCACCCACCCAAGCTCTGGCCCGCTTCTTGGCACAACAACTACAACCGCTAGCCGAAGAAATACCATCATATGTCAAGAACTCAGCACATCTCACCGAAATATTAAAAGGAGTTACAATGGCACCCGAAGATATGTTAGTAAGCTTTGACGTAACTTCGCTATTTACACAAATACCGATCGGTGAAGCAACCGAGCTACTTGATACAAAATACCACCTACCGCAACACATCTTAGAGCTAACGAAACACTGCCTAGCCAATACATATTTTATATACGGCGGACAATGGTACAGACAAACAGATGGAGCTCCAATGGGTTCACCGTTGTCACCTATACTAGCGAATCTGTTTATGGCAGATTTTGAACAAAAGGCGCTAGAAGACGCTACATACAAACCGAAACTCTGGCTGCGCTACGTAGACGACACCTTAGTGATTTGGCCGCATGGAAGAGAGAAATTGAATCAGCTCTTATTTCACCTAAACAACAGACACTCAAAAATAAAATTCACCGTCGAAACAGAAGAAAATAACCAGTTACCCTTCCTGGACATTCTAATAATTAAAAAACCGGATGGGTCCCTGGGTCACACAGTATACAGAAAACCTACACACACGAACAGATATCTGAACGCATCCTCACACCATCATCCGGCTCAACTAAACTCAGTAGTGAAAACACTAATTCATAGATCACAAATATTAGCGGACACAGATCATAGGAAAGAAGAAATGGGGAAAATTCGAAACATACTACAAGCAAACGGATATTCGCAACACACAATTAACAGAGCAATTCAGAGCAACAACAACACAACTAGAAAAAGAGAAAAACCTTCACGAGTTGCATTTCTTCCCTACGTGAAAGGGACAACAGAGAAAATAGGTAGAATACTACGGCGACACGACATAGACCCAATATACACCACCGATAAGAAAATTAGGGACGTCCTACCAAGTACGAAGGACAGAATATTACTAGAAGACCAGGGTGTATACGAAGTACCATGCCAAGATTGCGATCAGACATACATAGGCCAGACGAATCGAAGAATCAGCGTACGGAGGGAAGAACATAGAAATGCTGTGTCTAAAAAGGCAGTTTCTTCCTCACTTGCCAAACACGTACTACATTCCGGACATACAATTGATTTCGAACGTACAAAAACTATAGCCCGTAGTACGAATTGGACATATCGGACAATAAGGGAGGCTATAGAGATAGAAAAACGACAGGACTGCATGAATAAACGTGACGACGCACAACGTTTACCTGACATATGGAAATCAACGTTATCGGACAGACGAATTAGAAATAAACGACGAAACAACAGCATCCCACCGCCTAACGTAAACCACACGGACCGAACACAGAAAGACCGACAGAGAGGGAACAACACTACAATCAGCGGGCCAATCACAAGAAGCCGCACTCGCCCCTCCACTACCACGGCACTAGAAATACAAGGCGATTCGAACAGAGAGGGCATTCTTGAAGAAACCGTCGAACTTAGAAGATCCTCAAGAAGAAGGTGAAAGTGATGTCACCGAAACGTCAGGAAGAAAGATGTCCTTATCAGGGCAAAATCATCCAAACGCGGCGAAATATCCCGAAGAACAACGCTTCATATATATATATATATATATATATATATATATATATATATATATATATGTTAATACGTAGACTTTCACGGCCGAAATCTGTCAAGTTGTTCTTCGGGTGTTGCGCCGTGTAGGTATTCTTGAAGCCTGAGAAGGCCTGTTTCTTTGTTGAGCTTTCGGCAATCTCTCTGTTGCCATTTTCAAAACGATGTTGCTGCTGCTGCTGTTCTTCGAGTTGTACTGTTGTGTCATAGTATATATATATATAAATATATATATATATATATATATATGTATATTAATAAGGTACTGGATACTTTATTAATTAAGTTGAGGATACGACAGTTGTTTTTCTATATATATATATGTATATATATAAATATGAAGAGAAATGTCTTGTATATATATACCGGGTGTCCACACTTAAGTGCGCACTATTGATAACTCTGTTATCTTTGGAGGTGCAGAATCGGTCAAATGGGCAAAGTAGTACCATTTTTTATGGCGGTTACAATTGTGAAAATAGAAAAACAATTGAACGTCGGGTTCTCTAGATATTCGACCAAACGAATTTTTTTTAAATGGAACACCCTGTATATTTTTTGGCGATTGGAAAGAGAATCGCAAACTGAACAAAAGAGTCTTAGTACACTAGCATAAAAAAATGTCAAATAAAGTAGTTACTGAGAAATCTGTATCTTTGCTTTGTTTGCATGAAATCGATATATCTACGGACAATTAAACATTCATTAAAGCCTTTAATTTAATAAACAAATAAAAATAAATACAAAAATAGTAAAGAAAATTATTCAAATTAAATGTTCAAAGACATCTCCTTCCATTTCAATACATTTTCTCAATCTTGTGTGAACATTACGAGTAGCTCCTAAAATGGTCCTACCATCGATGGCGTTAATGATGTTGGAAATTCTTTCCTGAAGCTCATCCACTATTGCATATCTATGTTTGTACACTTGATTTTTTACTGCTCCCCACAAGAAAAAATCTAATGGCGTCATGTCAGGCGAACGTGCGGGCCACTGAATAGGACCATTTGTGCCAATCCATCTATTGCCAAATAATCTTTCTAATAACTCCCTTGTCTCGCGGTGATTATGGGCAGGCGCTCCATCTTGTTGAAAGTAAATAATCTGTCTGTCTACCAAATTTAATTCATCCAGAAAATTTTCTAAAATTTCTGTCAATAATGCCACATATCTTTCTCCTGTTAAAGAACCCCGATAGAAAAATGGCCCAACAATTCGGGATCCGATTATACCACACCAAACATTTAAACTGAATCGGTGTTGTGGATTACAAGGATAAACAACAAATGGGTTTTCACGACTCCAGTAATGATTATTTCTTTTATTGATCATCCCGCGATTAGAAAAGTTGGATTCATCACTCCATAAAATGTGTCTGAAGAAATTGTGATTTTCTTCAAAAGCATTGATAAACCATTGAGCAAAAGTTAATCGTCTTTGATAGTCACCCAAAAGTAGAGTTTGAACAGGCTGATATTTAAAGGGAACGTATTTATTTGTTTTCAAAATTTTATGGATCGTACTACGAGAAACACCTGATTCTCTGGACAAATCCCGTACAGAATTATTTGGATGTACCTGAAAATATGCCAATACATTTATTTCTGTCTCTTGTGATAATATAAAATCATTTTTGATCCTCTTCTTTATAAAAACTGTTTCGTTGCTTCTTAATCTTCGATAAAGTTTTAAAAAATAGCGACGATCTGGTACATCACGATCAGGAAATTGCTGAATGTAACATTCGAGCGCTTTATCTGAATTTTTGTTAAACTTCAAGTACAACTCCAACATATTACACTTTTCCAAATGAGTAAATGCCATTGTTACGGTTGAAAAAATTGTAAAACCAGTACTTTTTCCACACAGTAACTTTAACAACAGCAAATACAAATAATTTGACAGCTACTAGACAATGTGACGCTTTAATTTTCCATAGGTATATCGATTTCATGCAAACAAAGCAAAGATACAGATTTCTCAGTAACTACTTTATTTGACATTTTTTTATACTAGTGTACTAAGACTCTTTTGTTCAGTTTGCGATTCTCTTTCCAATCGCCAAAAAATATACAGGGTGTTCCATTTAAAAAAAAATTGTTTGGTCGAATATCTAGAGAACCCGACGTTCAATTGTTTTTCTATTTTCACAATTGTAACCGCCATAAAAAATGGTACTACTTTGCCCATTTGACCGATTCTGCACCTCCAAAGATAACAGAGTTATCAATAGTGCGCACTTAAGTGTGGACACCCGGTATATATATAGTCTTGGAAAATAGTAGGTAATTCCGCTGTAGAGCAACCGTAGACACGTGTTTCTGACTCCTTGGTCGTCATCAGTACGGTGTAGCCAAGGAATAAGGTGGGATAACCTTGTAGATGAAAGCATAAACGGTAGACCATCAGGCGACAGACCTCCATTTGTAGCTTCAGTTGGAAGATCCTCGGTTTTGAGGACAACAACCAACATCGATATATATATATATATATATATATATATATATATATATATATATATACTATATATACCGGGTGGTGCAATAGTGTGTCGGCGGAGCTTAGTGTGAAAACTAATAACGCTGCAGCAATGTGACTTTATGTACGTATGTAGTATGCGACTGTGCATTTTCTAATTTTATTTACAAATATACAGGGTGTTCCAAATTTTCGCAACCACATTCAACTTTTTTATTTTAAATACATTGCTATACTTTCTAGATATTATAATGATAGCCATTCAAATTATCTTTGCAATGATATATGGATATGTGCACTTCAGACTGTTCGTTTTGATTTTATTGATAATATTGTTAAAATCTTGACAGTTGCAGCATCTAACATTTTAAGCTGTAGTCTGTAAATGGGTAGAATGCCTCACGTAACTCTTGTGTTACTAATTTATGGACTAACACGTTATTTGTTTTGAGGTTGAACAAAGTGAATAAATATACAGGGTGTTAAATATGTCGTGTCTAAGTTATCGATCTTTATTGGTTATTTTCTCGTTTTTTTTAAATCTAACCTATAATATATTTATAAGTCAGCATATTCCTTGTAAAATCGCCTTTAAAATGGTACCAATAACATAGTACTTATTTCTAGTATTTTCAAAGTTATAACCCTTTAATGGGATATACTCATGTTTATAATATGCAATATGTGGGGCATCTAATAGTTGGTTGGCCTTGGTTTAAAAAAAAATGGCTGTACAACCAAACGTCAAATCTCTACTTCAAAAGTCCATAAAAAGTCGTTTTCTGTATTTTCTCTTTTCTGTAATTGCGTTTTGTTGTTATAAATTAAGTTCGGCTAGTGAATTATTAATTTCCGTTTGTTTGTTAGTAGTTGTTACGTGTTGTATTTACCTTGTTATCAGTTATATCGCTTTATTGACATTATTTCTCATTTAGATACCATAATAGTTTATTGTTGTTTTTGCTTTAAAATGAATTTTTCGAAAGAGGAGCTCCTAGACATGGTATTTGCTCTTGGCGCTAGCAACAGAAATCCATTTTTAGCATCAAGAACATATGCGATGGAATATCCCGACTGACGAGCACCGGATAGTAAAACGTTTGAAAATTTGTTAATAAGGTTTCTTCGAACGGGTTCAGTGAACTACGTCGAACATGAAAGAAGTAAGACTATGATTACAGAAGATAATGAAGTGATAGTCGTCCAGTCCATTGTGGAAAATCCGCACGTATCTACAAGGATAATTTCGAAACAACACGGGATAGAAGTCACTGCGGTAAAAAGGATTTTAAAAAAACATAAGTTTCACCCTTACAAAATTCAAAATCATCAAGGCTTATTACAAACGGACTTTGAAAGGAGACTAGTGTACTGTGAATGGCTACTTTTACAATTACGACACGATATAACTTTTCTAGATCATGTGCTTTTCACAGATGAAGCAACATTTGCTAATTGTGGAACCACAAACAGAAAAAATACCCATTATTATGACACTACAAACCCACATTTTGTTCAGCCCATTTTATATCAACAAAAATGGAGTGTTAACACATGGGGAGGCATCATAGGAAACACTATTATTGGTCCATTCTTTTTTGATAATACTTTAAATTGTGCAATCTACCCAAATTTCCTACAAAATAATTTACCATTGCTATTAGAAGGCCTCCCAGATAACGTCATCAGGAGATTGTGGTACCAACATGATGGTGCACCAGCACATTATGGTGCTGCTGCAAGAGCACATTTAGATAGGGTATTCCCCAATAAGTGGATTGGGAGAGGAAGTTTGATAAGCTGGCCACCACGATCACCAGATCTCACACCTTGTGATTTCTTTCTGTGGCCAACTGTAAAAAACATTGTTTACGCAACACCTCCTACAACGGCAGAGAACATGCAGCAACGAATAAGAAACGCTTTTCTTCAATTAAGTGAGAATAACTTAGCTGAGAATGTAAGTCTGTCGATACAGAGACGGTTGAGAGCATGTGTAGAGCAGAATGGAAATATATTTGAACACATTTTAAATTAAGATTGTTTTATTATCGAAAATTTTCAAAATGTACTTCTAAAACTAATGATAAAGCATTTAAAAAACAGGTGTTTGTTAAAATTACTTTGTTTTATTTTCATGGCCAACCAACTATTAGATGCCCCGCATTTTGCATGTTATAAACATGAGTATATCCCATTAAAGGGTTATAACTTTGAAAATACTAGAAATAAGTACTATGTTATTGGTACCATTTTAAAGGCGATTTTACAAGGAATATGCTGACTTATAAAAATATTATAGGTTAGATTTAAAAAAAACGAGAAAATAACCAAAAAAGATCGATAACTTAGACACGACATATTTAACACCCTGTATATTTATTCACTTTGTTCAACCTCAAAACAAATAACGTGTTAGTCCATAAATTAGTAACACAAGAGTTACGCGAGGCATTCTACCCATTTACAGACTACAGCTTAAAATGTTAGATGCTGCAACTGTCAAGATTTTAACAATATTATCAATAAAATCAAAACGAACAGTCTGAAGTGCACATATCCATATATCATTGCAAAGATAATTTGAATGGCTATCATTATAATATCTAGAAAGTATAGCAATGTATTTAAAATAAAAAAGTTGAATGTGGTTGCGAAAATTTGGAACACCCTGTATATTTGTAAATAAAATTAGAAAATGCACAGTCGCATACTACATACGTGCGTAAAGTCTCATTGCTGCAGCGTTATTAGTTTTTACACTAAGCTCCGCCGACACACTATTGCACCACCCGGTATAGTTGCTGGAGTAGTTTTGGCTGAGAGTGTATTTCACTATGTAGATTTTTTACTACCTGATGGTAGAATTAGGGTTCGGATGTTTACGAAAACGACTTTTTATTAGCTCGTGATGTTTCGGTCAAAACCTTCGTGAGCTTCTTCAGATCTTTTGTTTTATTTAAAAGAGAAAATACAATTATGTAATATAAACAAAGCAGTGTAACATTACAAAATATTTTTTACAAAATTAAAACGTGGCATACTTACATTTGGCCAAAACTGTATCGTCTTTGTTATTTGTTAACATAAAGATAAGGTTAAAAACATATTAAAATCATTATTGCACATTTAAAATTTTATGATAATTCAAATTATATTATACATGAGGTTTTAAATCTCAATTATTTTATATCTATTTTATTGTATGTGTTTGCACGGTTATCTATTTATACTCCCCCAAACACAAAAAGAAAGAAATACTATTTTTCGCATCGCATGGTTTTTGTTTGAAAAAATAAAATGTTTTGTTTTGTGTGTGTATGTGTATGTATGTTTGTGTTTGCGTTGTTTAAATTCAAATTTGTATACCTAGGTCTGCTGTTTATGCATCAATTTCTGTTTTATTCTTTTCGTGTGACGCGGTATAAATGCCTCATAGGAACCACTGAAACTCTGCGAGTCTGTTTTTCGATTCAAATTTTATGACTGTGTTCTAATAGTTAATGTTTCAAAAAACGTTCTACGAGTGTAGTTCGGTTCCTTGAAAATGATTTTGGTGTTGTCGAAATCCGCTTTATGGCCTGTGGTCGCTATGTGGCTTGCCAACGCACACCCTGTGGTTTAACCCTTATATCACTGTTGTGTTGTGTTAACCTATTTTTCAACCTTTGTTTTGTTTGTCCTATGTAAAAGTTTTTACAACTACATTCTACAGCGTACACTAAATTGTTGTTCATTTGTGTGGGAATTTTGTCTTTAATTTTGCTGTATATCATTGAGTTTGGAAAAACTGTTGTGTACGCTATTGAGCAGATGTTTTTAAATAACATTTTTATTTTGTTTGTTAAGTTTGGGATGTATTGTAACTTATTGCATTTAGCAATTTTGCTGTTGCTGTTTGTGTTTGTTGTTTCTTGTTTTGTTACTAAGGGTTCCATGGTTCCATGGTTATTGTTTATTTTATTGGAGGAAAACAAAAGTTTGTTAATTGTTGTGTTGGGGTAGTTGTTTAATAATAGGATTTCTTTGAGATTTTTTAAATCTTGTTCTAGGTATTGGGGATGTGCTATTTTGGTCACTCTGTCCTTTAGGGCTCTAATTAAATTAATTTTATACTTTTTCGGGCAATTGGATTGGTAGTTTAGCAATCTGTTTGACACTGATGGTTTTCTGTACCATCTTAATTTGAGGATGTTTTGTTCCCTTGTTATCTCGGTGTCTAGGAAAGGGATAGTGTTGTTTTGTTCCCTCTCTACCGTGAACTTTAACTTGTTGTATGTGTTGAACAGTTTTAATGTGGAATCTACTCTTTTTTTGGGGATGCTGCAAATTAGGTCGTCAACATATTGCCAAATAAAATGGAAATCAAAATCTACTCTGTCTATTACATATTTGATAATTGTGTTCATTATTAAGTCTGCTATTATGGGAGAAAGGGAGAGTCCCATTGGGGTGCCATTTATTTGTAGATAGTATTGTCCTTCATAGGAGAAATAGACGCTGTTAAATATCCATTTTGTTATGTTTATGAATTTCTCTTTAGGTATGGCAGTATTCCCTTCTATAAGTGTCCAATTTTTGTTTAGGATTTCAATTACTATATCTATTGGTATGTTTGTCAAAAGGCTAGTTACGTCAAAGGAAACTATGGTGTAGTTGTTAGGTATTTTGAGGTTGTTACTGGCTTTTGCAAACTCAAACGTGTCTTTAATTTTGTATTTGTTATATGCTGCAAACGATTTGTCAATAATATCAGCTATGTACCTTGCTATATATTTAGTGTGGAACTCTACGCTACTTACTACTGGTCTCAGTTTGTTTCCTGGTTTGTGCACCTTTGATACCCCTTATATCCTTGCCGTTTCTGAATTGTTTTTGGTTAGACTTTTGTATGTTTCATCTGTGATGTATTGCTTTGATTTTAGGGCCTTTAATAATTGGTTTGTTTTTCTTTCGTATAGGCAAGTAGGGTCTCTGTCAAGTTTTTGTATATGTTATGGTCCTTTAGTAAATCCTACATTTTTTTATTGTAATCATCTTTGTACATGCATACTGTGACATTACTTTTATCTGATCTTGTTATTATGATGTTTTTATTTAATTTTAGAAAATTTTGGCAATTTTGTTGTGCTGTCAATAAAACGTTATTGGTTTTATTTGTCTTTATGTAGTTATTGATGTGGTATGTTATTTCACTTCTGAACTTTTCTCTATCCTGTTTGTTTACTTCTGTTAGTATATATTCACAGTCAGCTAGTACTCTTTCCAATGAAATATTATTGTTGTTGGTTGGAAGTGAAAATTTGTTCCCTAGAGCACAGCTAAAATCTCTTGGACTTGTATTGGTATGTCAATGTTTGTTAAATTTATAAAAAAACTTTTGATTGTGTCAGTAGTTAAAACAAAGTTTTTTTCCGTTTGTGTTTGTTTCTATATCCCTGTCTGGTTCTAATTTTGGTTCAGTGTTATTTTGTGTTTGGTTTGTGATAGTTTTTGTCGTTTTTGAGCTATGTGTAGGATTGTTTTTAAAGACTATCCTGTGTTTTAGTTTGTTGATTTTTTCAATATTTCTTCGTTTTATTTTGTCATACGTGCGATTGTATTCCCTTCCTCGTGTCTCATTGAACGTGTCATAGACTTGTTTTGAAACAGTCCTTTGCACTGCTTTTATATTGAGATCCCTATTATGTTTCAAAAATTCTATATGGGAATATGTATTTTTGATTTCAAAATTTAGAATTTCAGATTTTAAAGCTACCAGTATTTTGTCAGCAGCCTCTATCATCCTGGTGCTGTGGCCCGTGATGCTGTATTTTACTGCTTTGATACCATTTTGAATGTGGTTCGGTGTTATTTCCATTTATATATATATACCGGGTTTTCAAACTTAAGTCGGCACTATTGCTATCTTCGTTATTATTGGAGCTACGAAGTCGGTTAAATAGGCAAACTAGTAGGATTTTTTTCCCTCATTACGACGGTGAAAACGGAATAAAAATTGAACATCGCGTTCGCGACTTATGTCAAAAAGTTAAATTTTTTCAAATGGAACACCCAGTATAAAATATCCTCAATCGATAGGAAATTGAATTCTGAACAAAATGTGCTCTATGACCTTTTATGTTAATGTCAAAAATGACAAAGCTATTGATGACTTTTCAAATTCGTGGCTGTCTTAGCTGTAACTTTGTATTAGCAATGAAATAAAAAGCAAGGGGAATATCAATGAAGTATTGTTTATTTTAGGTAATCATAATAGTAATAATAATAAATCCTATAAATATTTAAAAAATACAACAAAACTTAAACTAGATGCTCAAAAACACCTCCCTCGTACTCCAAGCATTTTTGAGCCCGCTTGTAAACGCTCCTAGTGGCTCTGGCAATGATTCTACCATCAATATTATTGATAGCATGAACGATACTCTGCTGAAGATCGTCAAGATTGTCATACTGCCTGTTGTACACCACACTCTTCACATATCCCCAAAAGAAAAAATCCATCGGCGTAATGTCTGGTGATCGAGGAGGCATACGGATAGGGCCGTTGGTTGATAAATATCTGTCATTAAAAAATTCGTGTAATAGGATATCTACCTGGCGAACGTTATGGGGAGGAGCTCCGTCTTGTTGGAAGTAAATCTGCTGTCTATCAATTAAAGTCAGATCATCCAAGAAGTCGCGAAGTGTGTCGGTTAACATTTCGGCATACCGCTCACCAGTTAATGCGCCTTGATAAAATATAGGGCCTACAATTGTTGAGCCCATTAGACCGCACCAAACATTAATACTAAAACGTCTCTGCGGGTTACAGGGACGGAATAGCATCTGATTTTCGCGACTCCAGTAGTGACTGTTCTTTCTGTTGAACATGCCCCTATTGGAGAAAGTTGATTCGTCACTCCAAAGAACTAAGCGCCAAAAATTATCATTGGTTCTCATTTTATTAATGAACCACTGACAAAACTGGATGCGCCTTTCTTGATCTCCTGGTACCAACGTCTGTGTAGGTCGATACTTGTACGGCACAAAATTATACTTTTTGAGAATATTATGAATAGTTCCCAAACATAGTTCACTTTCTTGCATGAAATCGCTAATTGAATTATTAGGATGAGCTTCAAAGTAAGCTAACACATTAATTTCCGTTGTTTCACTTATTATAAATTGTTTCTTGGTTCTAGTTTTCTTGAACACATTCTATCTGGCAAATTACGCATAGGAAACAACGCACTATAACGTTCACGCGCTCGGTGGCTATTTTTTTGACAAACGATATAACATTCCACCATATCACATTGTTGATTTTACGCTGGGTTTCCACTTAATGTATGAAGAAATACACGTTAATAATTAAACACTATTTATTTACTAACACATATTAAAACTAATAAACACAAAAATACACGTGGTTGTTCTGTTGATGTTACATCTTCTCGGAGACTCTTGGGATACTGATTTTTGCTTTTCTTGCTTTCCTAAATTGTTACATGTTTTCCCTCCCGTTTTGGAGGGGTGAGTCTAATTAACGGCACTATATTTGATATTGCAACAAAGTGTTCATGTGGTCACTAATGGGTTCAAAATTCCCGGACACAAATTGAGAATAGTGGATTATTGCAATACCATTACAAAGGATCATAAAATTTAATACATAACAGGAATAAATTGTAATGAGATGAAGGTATTGTATAACTGTGCCGAAGGATCACTGCTCTTTGTGATTTTAGGTATTAACCGTGCTAACACCGATGTAGGTATTAGCGAACAATAACATTAATGAATGAATAATTGTTACCTAGCTTGAAATAGATATTTACATGGTGTACAAAATCTCTAAAGCGAGGGATAATTACCTTCGGAGAACTGTGTTATTACTGAGGTAATTTAAATATAGTAAAGTTTATATGTTGTAAATAGCATTGTTTGAGTGCAATAAAATAGATTTTGTAAAAGTTTTAGAGTTACAATAATACCACGTAAATAAATGTGAATATACAGACACATCCAAAGTAAAGAAACAAAACTAAAATTAATTAAATAAAGAATACTTCCGGCAAACCGGAACATGCCGGCCCCTTTGAAAGGTATTGATTACCTTTCAAAACACACTGTTAGCACTATTCAAATGTTATGCAATGAGTAGAGGCAAGACGCACAATTGTTTGCGACACGTTTTGTTACACATTTCTTGCTCCAGTGGGTCCAAAAAATGTTGGGGCATCCTTTGTAGATGTTGGTACTGTGATAGACGATTCTCGTTGATATTTAGTAATTTTATCTTCGGAATATAAGCTATAGGTCTATCAATCAGGAAGTAGTCGGGAGCGAGAGGATTTAAATCACTAGGTTCATCAGACGAGGATAATGATGGTAGAGAGTTTAGGATAGCCTCTATTTGCGTGAAAACGGAGTAAAAATTTTCAAAATAAATAGAGCTATTGCCGACGACTCCCATTATATGTAATTTCGTGGATTTAATACTACCAAATTGAAGTGAGCGCGGAGGTATGAAGTGCCACGTTATACTCTCCCTAGACGTTGAATCCAAAATGCATTGCTGTGAACCTTTATTAGTTAAGAACTTTAAAAAGTCTTTCAATTCCCACATTGCGTAGCATTGTAATTTCTCTGAAGGGTTTGATTTCCAGAGAATCTTGTAATATTTGCGATCGGATTCGCTTATTAAAATCTGTCGGTACATTTTTTCTATGTCCGCGGTTAATGCGTAAGAGATTCGCCTAAAGCGTAAAAGCAGCGTAAATAAATCGTTTTGAATTACCGGTCCGACCAAATGTGCGTCATTGAGTGAAAGATCTGTTGTTGTTGGTGCGGAATTATCGAATACTATTCGCGTTTTTGTAATGGTGCTAGATGCCTTAATTAAGGGAAGATGTAAAAAAAAATAGGTTAACTTATCCACCGCGGCTTTCTCTACCAACTTCATATGGTAAAGTGATCCATATTTGTTCACAAAGTTTATATATTCCATTCGTAATATGGGATCGCGATTTAAACGCTTTTTCATTGAATAAAAACGTTTCACGTCAAGTTGTCGAGAACTAGCCAAGTTACATTTATCAGGTGTAAATGGAATAGTTACAGCAAATTTGCTTGATATATTGTCACGCCTAACAGAGTTAATATAATGTGTTTCACAATTAATTTCTTTATCGCAAGAATTGCTGTTTATGGGGTTACAGTTCTCTAATAACCAAAAGTGTTCTACTCGTTTCTCTAAATTGACACTCAGGCTGCAAATGAAATTGGTATTGTGATTTAATTGAAGCGGCAGTGGCCCCGATACTACCCAACCTAATTTTATCTTATGTAAAATGAGCTTGCTTGCCCCGACTTTTATTTGACCTACACACAATAAATTCCAAACTACACTCACGCCTAGTAATACATCGATTCTACTTGCCTGATTAAATGTGGGATCTGCTAATTTAATGTTGCTTGGAATATTCAATAAAGAAGTGTCGAATGAAAAGTTGGGCAATCTTTCAGTGATTTTTGAAGTTATTATTAAACAATCTAGTTTAATCTTAAAAACATTATCTAGTGATCGTAAAAGCAAATCTGTTTCGTTTGTTAAATTTATAGCTGCTTGATTGATACCTAATACTCTGGATTGTATGCGTGTACATGACAGATTGACTTTGTTACATAAGTCACTATTAATGAAGTTGGATTGCGATCCGCTATCTAACAAAGCTCTACATTTTATCCATGAACCATTTAACGCTTTAATAAAAACACAAACGGTTGATAACAATATATGAGGTGACCGCGTTGAAACTGCATGGTTAACTGTACTTAACTCAGATGCATTTTGCTTGGTAGAGTTTGATTCAGGATTAGCAGTTTGCTGCATTTCGATGTGGGTAAGTGTATGATGCCTTTCTTTACACCGTCTACAACACTAGCTAGATTTACAATTGTTCATTATGTGCCCTTTTTTGAGACAATTTAAACATAGCTGTTTTCTCTTTACCTCAGAAATTCTTTCATTAACAGGAAGTTTTATGATAGCACTGCATTCAGTGATAAAATGATCTGAATTACAAAATGAACATTTAACTCCACTTTCGATCAGTGTAAGGCTGTTTGTTTTGTTTGCTGGAGCCTTCAGCGCTTGATTGTAAGTATTTGGCCGTATTGCCTCAAGCAAATTACATCGATTAGTTAAAAAAAAATACAAAGTTATCTAAAGGGGGTGTTTCGTTAGTATTATTTGCTACTGAAGATTCCCATTCGCGTTTGGTAGATGAATCGAATTTGCTTGATATTAAGTAAGTGATTAAGGCATCCCATAAATTTACCGGCTGATCTAAATTTGCTAAAGCTTGTAAATGCTTTAACATATCTAATAATTCCCGAAAGTCTGCATATGATTCGCGACTAATCACGTTTAAGTCGAACAATGCATGAATAAGATTAATAATTATTAATCGATTGTTTGTAAGTCTTCCGTTTAATGAGTCCCAAGCAATGTGATAGTTGATTTCTGACGTCTCTAGAGAATGTATAACGTGTGCGGCGTCACCCTTGAAAGACATGCGTACGTAATGAAACTTTTGAATGTCGTTTGTGGCTTTATTCGAATGTATTATGCCTTTGAAGGTATCGCAAAAGTTATATCCTGTGTCATCTGTTTCATCAAATTGAGCGAGATTAATAGCTGGCAAATTAACATTTTTTGTTGCATTAGTTTCGTTATTTGACTTTAATAATTGTAGAATATCGCATTGCTTTAGGAAAACACGCGCAGAACCTAAAAGCTGAAAATACTGTGTTTCAAAATCATCGCGTTCTTTCTCTTGAATAGAGACGCTTTCTACCAACCCTTCGATCTGATCTTGAATACTATTAAATGAACCCCAAAGTTTTAAAAAGTGTTCAACACGAGCTTCTAGTTCTGAATAAGTCTCGATAGTTAGTGTTTGTACGCGTATTTCCGATAATCTATTTGAAAAACGTGTCATTCGGCTCTTTACGCCGTCACGTTGTCGCACTAAATTCTCGTAATTTGCCATGCTTTGCCGAAAATAGAGGCCAATAAAATGGAAAGAGTAGGTGATATAGAATGACTTACTGATTGATTGATGTTAGCGATGACACCGTTGTATACAATCTGATGCTGCCTGTTGTCCCAAGAAGATGTGTGGATATGTGCTTGTAACGTCACGATTGACTGATGCTGACCTTTCGGATCGAATCTGATGCTGCCCGGTGTCTTAACAGGATGTGTGATTGTAAGTCACAATTTAAAGATGCTTGACGCCTTCGGATCTAATGTGATGCTGCCCGGTGTCGTACTAAGATGTGTGATTGTAATTCACGAATTAAAGATGCTTGACGCCTTCGGATCTAATCTGATGCTGCCCGGCGTCGTACCAAGATGTGTGATTGAAATTCACGAATTAAAGATGCTTGACGCCTTCGGATCTAATCTGATGCTGCCTGGCGTCGTACGTAGTTGTCTTCTATTTTTCTTAAAAAATAAAAAACAATCCGGCTTTCGATAGGACCATGTTGATTTTACGCTGGGTTTCCACTTAATGTATGAAGAAATACACGTTAATCATTAAACACTATTTATTTACTAACACATATTAAAACTAATAAACACAAAAATACACGTGGTTGTTCTGTTGATGTTACATCTTCTCGGAGACTCTTGGGATACTGATTTTTGCTTTTCTTGCTTTCCTAAATTGTTACATGTTTTCCCTCCCGTTTTGGAGGGGCGAGTCTAATTAACGGCACTATATTTGATATTGCAACAAAGTGTTCATGTGGTCACTAATGGGTTCAAAATTCCCGGACACAAATTGAGAATAGTGGATTATTGCAATACCATTACAAAGGATCATAAAATTTAATACATAACAGGAATAAATTGTAATGAGATGAATGTATTGTATAACTGTGCCGAAGGATCACTGCTCTTTGTGATTTTAGGTATTAACCGTGCTAACACCGATGTAGGTATTAGCGAACAATAACATTAATGAATGAATAATTGTTACCTAGCTTGAAATAGATATTTACATGGTGTACAAAATCTCTAAAGCGAGGGATAATTACCTTCGGAGAACTGTGTTATTACTGAGGTAATTTAAATATAGTAAAGTTTATATGTTGTAAATAGCATTGTTTGAGTGCAATAAAATAGATTTTGTAAAAGTTTTAGAGTTACAATAATACCACGTAAATAAATGTGAATATACAGACACATCCAAAGTAATGAAACAAAACTAAAATTAATTAAATAAAGAATACTTCCGGCAAACCGGAACACACATTTTTCTGAATGCGTGAAAGGCATTGTTGCCTCAAAAACACAAACGTAAAGTGTTTACTAGCAAAACTTCAATTTGACATCATAATTCTGATGACATTTATGAAACAAACGAATTTTGTTTATGAAATATCAGCCACCTTGACGAATTTGAAAAATCATCAATAGCTTTGTCATTTTTGACATTAGGATAAAAGGTCATAGGACACCATTTGTTCAGAATTCAATTTCCTATCGATTGAGAATATTGTATACTGGGTGTTCCACTTGAAAAAATTTAACTTTTTGACATAACTCGCGAAAGGGATGTTCAATTTTTATTCCGTTTTCACCATCGTAATGAGCGAAAAAAATACTACTAGTTTGCCTATTTAAGCGACTTCGTAGCTCCAATAATAACGAAGATAGCGATAGTGCCGACTTAAGTTTGAAAACCCTGTATAACTATTATATGTAGTGTGTTGTATCTTAATAATGTGTAATTTTTCGTCCCAACTAAGAAAGATGGAATTGCTTACATTGTCTGTTCTGCGTACGAGCAAATTTAAAATATCTATTTTGAAAGTTACCAAATGACAAACGGAAAACATAAGTATAATCTCTGATTTAAATTGCCAACTATAACTATGGTATTATTACGATATCATACGCAAAGTTGTTTTTTATTGAATTCAGCTTTGTGCAAGTTTAGATATCACGACTTCATCGGTGAATTTGTAGATTTACACAGAAAACACGATGTAGAATAATGAAAGCCCATGGAGACAAACAAACGATATGAAGGCTGATTCCAGTGGATTATTAACAGAAAAACTTGTGAAATTAGAACTTCTGCATTGATTTATATCTGCTTATTGGAATACATTGATTTGTACGTGCTTATTGGTATATAGTTTTGCTATGATTTTTTAAGCTTAAGAATGCAAATATAATTATTATATTTAACATTTTGGCTCTACCTAAGAATACAACAGCATCGATTTTATATCTGTCTACGCGCATTAGTCATTATAATATTATATAAGGAACAATGTAGAAAATTTATTATATCCCTGTTCTGTTCTTGTATTTAATTCTATGTCGATATACACTAAAACACAAAAGTAATGGAATTAATCAGCATTACAATTTTGTGTTATAATTTTTATTACTGCCACCTATTTTATTTTTCATAAAAATAAAAACGTGTTAAAGCATTATTCATGCCCATATGTTAGCAAAGAATATAAACAAGTAATTACTCTAATACACTTGAATTTCTTTAGTGTATGTAACAACACATTTGTAATCAATTTATTTTTCCTTATGTTTGTCTGATAAGCTAAGATGAGTAAAAATGTAACTTTGCAAATAATAATTTATATTATTTCTTACAAAGTAAAAAATAAAATTTCATATACAGGGTCCGGCAACGAAGCGGGGACGGAAGATTACATGCTTATTTGAAAGTTAGTCAAATAGTTAGTCATCGGATATTCTTGCGCGCCATCAAGCGCACGTTTTTAAATATTTTGGTTTATACAGGATGTTTCAGATGGAAATGCCAGACTAAAGTTGCCTTTTTTTAAATGGAACCCCCGTATATTAATAGATAAAATGATCCGCGCTTGAAAGCTGGTTATATCGATATAATGCTGTATGGGTTTAAAGTTGATAGTTTCTGTGTTAATAATTATTTTACTTGATAAATTAAGACATTTAAGTAGGCTATTCTGCATAAGGAAAAGCTAAAGATCCGAAACCAACAGAATAGAATATTTTTTACTAGTATTGAGTTTCGTTGCTACGTGAAATAAATTCTGTAACTGTTCGCGTTATACAGAGTGTTCACAATTTTGCAAAATCGAAGAAATCTCGTAATTTTTAAATGGAACACCCTGTATATTTTCAGCTCATTAAAAAGCCCTTTTACTACGCTTTCTATTAATACCTCATTTAATCCATCTAGGATAGATCATTTGCTAATTATTTCTTTTTAAAATTGAATTAATGAAAAATGCTTGAATTTTTAGTAGCTAATTTGCACTTTAAAACCTTCTTCAAGGTCGGATATTCAACAAATAATCCATAAATGGTCTATAACAAGAAGAAACCCCATTTAGTATGAGAAACAGTTGATTTTCACTCAGCGGTGAGACCAAACATTAAATTAATATAAAGTAATATAGCATTTTCAATAGATTCACTGCTCATCAAGTTATCTGGTGTCAGTTTTAAGCTTGTATACATAATAACCAAGTTGTCAAAAATTTCGTTTCATGTGACACAGTATTTGGTTCAGTGTTTAAAAGAAATTGCTATAATGAGTAATTTTAGTATTCTAGAAAGGGTTAATATGATATTTATTCTTGGGGAGTGTACAAGAAATTGTCTCCCAGCAAGTAGAGTATATGCAGAGAGATTTCCAAACCTTGAAAGAAAGCCAAGACCTGAAGCATTTTAAAAGTTGTTAGAGAGATTTATAGAAACTGGTAGTGTAACCTACAAGAAGAGAGAAATAAATAAACCGGTAATCAATGAACAAAACGAACTGGTCATATTAATAACAATACAGGAAAATCCACATATAAGTATAGACGGTATTTCAAAGGCAACAGCTATTGAAGATAGGAGCGTACGGAGAATTTTAAGAAGTCATAAGGATCATCCGTACCATATGGAATTAAATCAGGAATTGCATGGTGATGATTTCATTAAAAGAACAGACTTTTGTGGTTGGTTGTTAAATAAAATGCGAGAAATGCCAAATATTTTAACAAAGATTTTGTTAATGATGAAGCTACTTTCAAAAGTAATGGCGCGGTAAATAAACATAACATGCTTTATTATGCAACAGAAAACCCGCATTTGATACATGTAGACAATCAGAATGGATGGTCGCTTAACGTCTGGAGAGGTATACTTTACTCAGTGGGCCGTACTTTTTCGATGCAACCATTACAGGCAATACGTATTTGGCATTTCTGCAGAACGAACTGCCTACTTTACTTGAGCATGTGGATGCTGACACCCGACAAATTTTCTGGTTTCAACACGATGGTGCACCTGCTCATTTTAACCTTAACGTTAGGGAGTTTCTAGGGCGCTAATTAAATGGATGGAAGGAAGACAAATGGATAAGACGAGGTGGTCCAATCACTTGGCCTTCACGAAGTCCAGATCTTACTGTATTAGACTTCTACTTTTGGGGATATGTATTATGGTTTATGTGAATGTTCCTACAACAAGGGAAAATATCATGGAACGCATAGAAGAGGCATTTAGAAATGTTCGCCAAGAAACATTACAGCATGTTCATTAGAATTTTACCAGGTGTAACGGTAGGCCCTGTATATAATGAATAAAATATAAATATAATATAACATCCAAAATATTTATATTAGGGTAATGTGTATTATGATATTTAGGTAGATAATAAATCAACACAGATCAGGAAACATGTATTATTCATTTATTTGTATTAAATTATTATATTCCTGTTTAAAATGTTTCTATATAAATTCTGTATATGTAAGAAAGAAATAGTGCGTAGGTGTATCTGTGTGCAAGAAACTCAAGTGGCGCCAATGATATCGGAGTAAGCCAGGAAGTTATGCGACATAGATAAGAAACCGTTTGTGTGCAACCGACACGTGGAACCTTGAATGTGATGAAGAAATGTAAAGTACATAGGTGGCCCGGGGAAACCCCGAGCAAGAATACGGTGTGATATGCCTTAAGCAAGGAGGAGGCAGGCAGACGTTCCCTAGCCGGCGCATGAATAGGTTCGCAGGTCGTGTTAAGTAGAATAACACTAGACCGCACCCAAGAAAAGGGAACGACATCTCACAGGCTAACAGTGCGAATACAAGTAATTCTACGCACTAGAAAAAAGTAAAAGAAAAAGCCTAGTGAGAAAACTGTTATAAGTTTTAATAAAACAAATAGTGGGTCAAGTGAAGTAAAAGTTCTATTAATACTTAAGTGTGTGCCGTATCTCCAGACAAGAAGACGACGATTTCAGTCTACCCTGGGAAAGCTGCCCGTGAAAATACCGGTCCAGCGGCGTCAAAGCATCGTATCAGGTACCCAACGTTGTTTGAATTAAAGGCCTATATCATGCATGGTTTTTTTTATAAAACAATTCAATTAGCATCTAATTAAATCCATGGTATACTGTATAGGTAAAGCGTCATTGCATTGTCGTTTATTATATGTGCCCATGTTGTAATTAATGCGTAAATTTGTATTGTGTTGTACCATTTGAATTGTATTTTGTTTCTATAACCTTTGTTTGTAACTTGATCTGTGTTGATGGTGTTTTTTAATCAATATATTAGAAATGTTTAAATATTCTTTTGCGTATTCTTTGTCTACCTTACTATAGGAAATTTGGGATATAAAATAGAAGTAATAGTACATGCAGGACAATAATCTTAGTGTCTAAATACCTGAACCGTCTTGAAATTAAGAGTCTTATGCTAAACCGAACTATTTAACTGAGCTAAAGTACGCGGAGCATTCAATACATAAGTCATTTTATTTATTTGAGTCATTTTAATTATATTATTTAAATTTGTATTATTATCTCTGAACACCCTACTTAGGGGCATTTTATTCATTTTTATTGAATTTTAAACACTTACTATTACATATGTCGACCAACTAAGGGCCGTACTATTACATATGGCGCACCAGCCGGTGGGCACGAAAAGACACTAAATTTTCAATTTATTTCAAATTTGTGTGGAGTAGTTTGGTAGAAACAAAGCTTTATCAAATATTTAAGAAAGATTTTCACGTAAATTTTAAATTTTTTTGAACAAAATTTTAATTTTTAAATAAAAGCGCAATTTAAATTTGAATTAAAAGGTAGACAATTTAAGCATATTTTTTTTGATATACAGGGTGTTACAAAAGTTTGTGTAAACATTTTCAGGGCGCATAGCATATAAGGTATACGGTACAATAAGACGTATTATACAGGGTGTTTTGAAAGAAAGGTCATTTTATTGGGGGGTTAATAGGAATAAAACCCAAAATATTTTACACGAATAAGCGGTAATTTTGGAAGCAAATTGGCGACGTATTATACAGGGTGATCCAAAGGAATAGGCACACCTGGTTGGGGGGTCACCGGAATTAAGTAGTATAAAATAAACGTAGCCTCCAAAAGAAATAATCATGGGAGATATGCAGGCACTTTTTGACTTTCTGAATAAGAAATTCGAAAGATTCAAGAAAGATAGTGATGAAAAATTCGAGAGATTCAAGAAAGACAGTGATAAGAAATTCGCAAAATTTGAAGAATCAATGAAAGATTTACAGAAGGAAATGAGTGGAAAAATAGACAAAATGGGACCAGTATACGAGGAAATTGAAGAAAACCGACCGGAAGTACCACAGCAAGTTGTCGTAATAAAGGAGACATCATCCGTTGGCATGGTTAGAAGAAATATAAAGGTGCCCAAATTCAATGGAAATGGTAAAAGAACACATCCCAGGAAATTTCTAGATTCATTGCAGAAATATTTTGAAGTTATGGAAACTCCCGAAAACCGGAAGTTGAATTTTGCAATAAGCCAATTGGGGGGTGGAGTTCTACGATGGGCCAGCATCACCAAGAGCCAATGGAAATCGATGGAGGACTTTCGACGAGACTTTCTGGAAAAATATTGGTCAAATAATATACAGAGTGGAATCGGTAAAGTAATAGGGTTTTCTAAGAAAATAAAAAACAATCGCCAAAGAAAACAAAAGAAGTTAAAAATGAAGACAAGGAAAGAACCGATCATATTGAAGGAAAAATGGGTTCTAAAAAGGGAATATAATAAAAATAATACGTTCCGATGGGATAAGCCAAAGAAACGTCATTATCTCTGCAATAATCCACATTACGAAGAAGTAATGTTCTTAAATCATTCATCAAGAATGATTAATAATATTTTATCAACATCTGTTGACGTTTATGCAATGCCGCCAAAAGACCCAACAGAGATATAGGGTGAATAGAAAATTAGTCTGTAAATATAAAATACATATCTATTCACTTATTACTATCAAATTATTATTATTCATTTAGCAAACCATAAGTATATATATAATCTCAAAATTATTTTGTAGTTTTTATATTTTATTATGTACACGTTACCATTATTTGCTTTTCATTTAGACTTATCAGCCTATCAGAAAAGGCAAAGGGGGGTATCTGTAACGGTAGGCCCTGTATATAATGAATAAAATATAAATATAATATAACATCCAAAATATTTATATTAGGGTAATGTGTATTATGATATTTAGGTAGATAATAAATCAACACAGATCAGGAAACATGTATTATTCATTTATTTGTATTAAATTATTATATTCCTGTTTAAAATGTTTCTATATAAATTCTGTATATGTAAGAAAGAAATAGTGCGTAGGTGTATCTGTGTGCAAGAAACTCAAGTGGCGCCAATGATATCGGAGTAAGCCAGGAAGTTATGCGACATAGATAAGAAACCGTTTGTGTGCAACCGACACGTGGAACCTTGAATGTGATGAAGAAATGTAAAGTACATAGGTGGCCCGGGGAAACCCCGAGCAAGAATACGGTGTGATATGCCGTAAGCAAGGAGGAGGCAGGCAGACGTTCCCTAGCCGGCGCATGAATAGGTTCGCAGGTCGTGTTAAGTAGAATAACACTAGACCGCACCCAAGAAAAGGGAACGACATCTCACAGGCTAACAGTGCGAATACAAGTAATTCTACGCACTAGAAAAAAGTAAAAGAAAAAGCCTAGTGAGAAAACTGTTATAAGTTTTAATAAAACAAATAGTGGGTCAAGTGAAGTAAAAGTTCTATTAATACTTAAGTGTGTGCCGTATCTCCAGACAAGAAGACGACGATTTCAGTCTACCCTGGGAAAGCTGCCCGTGAAAATACCGGTCCAGCGGCGTCAAAGCATCGTATCAGGTACCCAACGTTGTTTGAATTAAAGGCCTATATCATGCATGGTTTTTTTTATGAAACAATTCAATTAGCATCTAATTAAATCCATGGTATACTGTATAGGTAAAGCGTCATTGCATTGTCGTTTATTATATGTGCCCATGTTGTAATTAATGCGTAAATTTGTATTGTGTTGTACCATTTGAATTGTATTTTGTTTCTATAACCTTTGTTTGTAACTTGATCTGTGTTGATGGTGTTTTTTAATCAATATATTAGAAATATTTAAATATTCTTGTGCGTATTCTTTGTCTACCTTACTATAGGAAATTTGGGATATAAAATAGAAGTAATAGTACGTGCAGGACAATAATCTTAGTGTCTAAATACCTGAACCGTCTTGAAATTAAGAGTCTTATGCTAAACCGAACTATTTAACTGAGCTAAAGTACGCGGAGCATTCAATAAGTCATTTTATTTATTTGAGTCATTTTAATTATATTATTTAAATTTGTATTATTATCTCTGAACACCCTACTTTGGGGCATTTTATTCATTTTTATTGAATTTTAAACACTTACTATTACATATGTCGACCAACTAAGGGCCGTACTATTACACAGGCGGCTTCATTTATGTATTGAGAGACATGGAAGGACATTTGAAAGTTATCTTTGATTTATTTGCATTTACTATTTACATTTCCTTTATTTTTGATTTACTGTGCTGTAACTTTCGTTAATTAAAATTTCTATTGTGGTTTATAATTAATATTTATTTAAAATAGCGCAAACTTTTACTACGACTGGTGAGTGAAAATCAACTGTTTCTCATACTAAATGGGGTTTCTTCTTGTTATAGACCATTTATGGATTATTTGTTGAATATCTACTAAAAATACAAGCATTTTTCATTAATTCAACTTTATAAAGAAATAATTAGCAAATGATCTATCCTAGGTGCTTTAAATGAAGTATCAATAGAAAGCGTAGTAAAAGGGCTTTTTAATGAGCTGAAAATATACAGGTGTCCCATTTAAAAATTACGAGATTTCTTTGATTTTGCGAAATTGTGAACACTCTGTATAACGCGAATAGTTACAGAATGTATTTCACGTAGCAACGAAACTCAATACTAGTAAAAAATATTCTATTCTGTTGGTTTCGGATCTCTTGTTTTTCTTTATGCAGAATAGCCTACTGAAATGTATTAATTTATCAAGTAAAATAATTATTAACACAGAAACTGTCAACTTTAGATCCATACAGCATTATATCGATGTAACCAGCTTTCAAGCGCGAATCATTTTATCTACTAATATACAGGGTGTTCCATTTAAATAAAAAGCAACTTTAGTCTGCCATTCCCTCTGGAACATCCTGTATAAACCAAAATATTTTTAAAACGTACGCTTGATAGCACGCAAGAATATCCGATGACTAAATATTTGACTAACTTTGAAACAAGCATGTAATCTTCCGTCCCCGCTACGTTGCCGGACCCTGAATGTTCAAAATTCTATTTTGTATATAGGTACTATCATGGAATTAGAACAAAAAGTCTATTTTATTGTAAAATATATTTGTATGAATTAATAAATACATCGAAATGTATAAAATGATAAAAAAGATATTTAGAATATAACAATATCAAAAACAGGAGTAATGTTTGCATTACTCCTCTGTTTTTGATATTGCCTACAGTCACATTGCCGTTCATAACACTGCACTATTTACTTTCACAATATTGCGGGAAGTCCAAAAAGACCTATCACACGTTGTTTTGGCAAAAAGCAAAACGAATATCACTCATCTCTATATTTCTACAAGTTAATTTAAACCGAAATATATTTCATTGTAAATTTTAATATAAAATACATCTATATGTGCTTGATTACAATACAATTTAATGACAGAAATTACAATACGTATGTAGCAAAGTATAAATTAAAAGCAAACACTTCACAATATTATAAATAATATATTCATCCTACAAAATTATGTTCACAATCATCCATGCATCATGGCATGAATTCCAATGTCTTCTTAAAATACCAAATCTCAGCATATTATCTCATACCACATGGGATCTGTAGTGGACATCTCAAAATTCCTCGACTTTCTATCGCCACACTTGTATGCGACATATATGCGTCTCTTCTAAGAGGTTTAATAGATGCCTTTTTATTATGAGCAATTCAAATATTTTAATATGTAACAGTAATACGAGTACCTAATTTATGTAAAATGTACTGTGTTATTTCTGTACATTGCTTCTGTGTAGAAGACACTAATTCTAGAATACAATAATACCATTATATAATTCATTATTATTATTATTGCATGTTGAAATGATAAATTTTGGTGATGTTATTATACTTATCACAAATTATTGTATATTACCTATAGAAGTGATTTTCTTTCTTTTCACGATATCCCACCATGATAACTTGAAAGAAACACAGATGCAATCCAATCGAACTTTTTACTTAATTAATATACAATAACATAACCACAATTCGCACAACTTTTGACAAATACATTTCGTCAGTATGATCGTTTGTTTGTCTATGATTTGCGTATGATGCCACAAATGATATTTCTTCATTCGTTAATCGAAGTTACATTATTTTTCCTCATCTACCAACGCACAATTGTTAATTAATTATTAATTTAACTTTTATAATGTCGCTCCAAGTGTACACCACACGTGTTGTAGTGGACGGTCCGAGAAAATAGTAAAAACCACAGTGTAAAAAGAAATCAAATTTAGTATGAACAGGCGGCAAGTTTTCTAAAGTGTTTGAATATGCTACTGTTCTGACTCTAATACAGTGACAAAGTGTGCTAAAATAAAATAACCCGGAACAACAACAAGTAAACAGAAGAAATATTAAAGTAAGTCTTTTTGTTCATCTTTTTAAAATGCTTTTTTCTCTCATGCTTATCTCCGTAAACAACTTTAAAATTTCTTTCGATAGTCATCTAGAATATACAGTGTTCTACAAAATAAAGTAACCAAATTAATTCCTCTTAAATCTCTATTGTGAAAACCCATCCGAGATCCAACCGTTATCTGTGATTAGTCAGACACCGCGAAGGACACCGCTGGTGCGAAAAGTATCTCTCCTTCCTATCCTGAATCAACACTGCAAAAGAAATAACAAGCAATGACAAGAACAAGAAAGAAAAATGGAAAAACCAAACAATACGACTCAAATGAAAGTGATAGTGAAGAGAAAATATCAAATACTAAAATATTTAAAATACTAGAAGAAATGAAAAAACCATAGAATTCATGAACACCAAATTTGAAGAAATACAGCAAGAAAATAAAGAAATAAAGAAGATGTTAAAAGAAAGTAACAAATATAATCAAAAACTAAAAGACAAAGTAAATAACCTGGAAAGAATGTTGGATGATTTGGAAAGAGGAAAGATAAAGAATAACCTAATAATAAATGGAATAGAAAAACAGAATGACCGAGAAAATGTGAGAGAAATAGCGGAAAAAATAACTGGGAATCTGGAAGAAGCTAAAATAGAATCCATAGCGAAATGTTACCGAAAAAAGGAAGATAATCAAACAAGTCCAATAATTATCGAATTTAAAACACATGAAGCGAAAGTCCCCATCCTTAAGGCAAGAAAACATCACGGCATGATCTCATCAAAAGACTGTCAACTAAAAGGGAAAAATAACATATACATAAATGAAGAAATAACAACAACAAATAATAACCTGTTTTTTATGCTAGAAAATTGAAAAAAGAACATAAACTGAAATATGTTTGGACAAGAGAGGGTAATATATACGTGCGGAAAACAGAGAACAGTGACAAAATAAGAATACGAACAGAGGAAGACCTAAAAGTAACAGCAGAAACAGAGAAACAATAAAGCAAGAACAACAAGCGTTTACAGAATAACTATGTGTAATATGTATATGCAGAATATACGTAGCATAAAAAACAAATTTACCGAAATACAAACCCTGCCTACGATCGAAAATTCACCGGACATACTAACCTTTACAGAAACATGGTTAAACCAACAAGAAGAATGTTTCTATCAACTCAAAGGGTATACAGCAATTTTCAATTCTAGAGCCACAAGAAGAGGCGGAATAGCCATATACATAAAGATAGATATAAATTACAAAACGCTGATGAACAAAACAATAAAGAATGTTGAAATAGTAACTATCTCATTAAAAGAACAAAATATAATAATAACACTAATATACAAACCTCCCCAAGTGGATTTCAAAACATTAGAAAACGTTATAAAAAATAATGTAATCAATAGAAAGCACAAGCATATCATTATGGGCGACTTTAACATAAACATAGCTAAAAAGGATAGCAAAACTTCAGAATACATTAACATGTTTAAAGAAAAAAACTACAAAATATTGAACAGGAGAACAAAAGAATACCACACTAGGAAAAATAACAATGAAAATGACAGCATCTCAGACCATGTAATCACAAACGTGAAGACCCAAATAAAATTGGAAATAGTACTAAATAATATATCAGACCATCACGGCATCAGAATTGCACTACAGAATACAAAAAAAAACACCGGAATACAAATATTACGAATATACCACATCAGATTATTTCAATATAGAAAAAAATATTAAAGAAATTAAAGAAAACGAAATTGACACTTTTCAGAAATTATCAACTACACTCCAGAATATAATAGAATCACACCAGAAAATCCAGAAAATTAAAAGAAGAAAAGACTGCCCATGGATAAATAAGAACATAGTCAGTGAAATCAGGAAGAGAAATGATTTATATAAAAATCGTATTAAACACTCCAGAAACGAAGAAATCTATAACAGATACAAAGATCAGAGAAAACACACAAAATATGTTATAGGAAACACCAGGAAAGAATATTACCTAAAGCAATTCAAGAAATATAAATCAGAACCGAAAAAGACATGGAACTTAAGTAGCAAAGAAGTCAGCCAAAATCAAAGTAATAACAAAAATATAAGCGAAATACAAAAAGAAAATGGAATGATAACAACTGTGCCCAAAGAAATAGCAGAAGAAATCAACAAATACTTCGCAAATATAGGTCAAACCTTGGCAGAAGAACAAATATCAAAAGACACAAATGCCCCAATAACAACAAAGATGAAGACACAAATACCTGAATTAAAATTTAGATTGGTAACTCTGAGAGAAGTGACAACAATAATAAATCAATTAAAAAACAACACAGCACCTGGATTTGATAAAATAACAACAGCAATAGTTAAAAGGAACAAAGACGTACTATCACCAATTTTGACCAAATTAATTAACAACGTTATACATGATGGAGAATTCCCCGAATATCTAAAAAAAACTATGATTGTGCCCATATACAAAAAAGGCAACAGGCAGAACGTAGAAAATTATCGTCCTATCTCCTTACTATCTACACTGAACAAAATCTTAGAGAAAAGCTTACAAATTCAATTGTCTGATCATCTAACAATAAATAACATTGTGGGCTCGAACCAATATGCTTTCCAGAAGAACTCCGGTACATCTGCAACAACAGATTTTATAAATGAAATTAAAGAAAAAGTGGAAAAGGGAAACATAGTACCAGCACTATACATAGACATGAAGAAAGCATTCGATACAATATCCAAAACCAAACTTATCTAAAAATTGCAGAGCATAGGTATAAAAAATACAGAGCAAAAAATAATTGAAACTTACCTAATGAATCGTCCACAAAAAATAAAAATAAACAAAGTCGAAAGTGATGTACGTTTTGCTAAATATAGAATACCACAGGGCGGGAACTTACCACCATTACTTTACATACTGTATACCAGTGATATATTTGAATTACCACTCCATGGTAAAATATACGGATACGCAGACGACAGCTGTATTATATACAGTAACAAAAACCCCCACATAATAGAAAACAACATTAATAATGATATGAAGAAAATAGAAGAATGGTGCTTTAATAATTTAATAACAATTAACGAAGATAAGACAAGCTTTATGATCTTCTCAAATAAAGCACAAAAACCAAAACTAAATATACAACTGAAAGGCAAGAAAATCCATCAAAGAAAACAAGTAACTTACCTAGGGTTAGAAATCCAAGATGTCCAAAACCTTATCAAAAAAAACTCAAAAGCAATAGCTGGAATAGATAAAATTAAAAATATAATACCACCAAGCATGAGACCCGCAATATACCACGCCATGTTTGCATCTCATACGAATTACCTCGTCAATATATGGGGCCAAACAACGTTAAAAAATATAAACAAATTACAGAGACAACAAAATAGATTCATAAAGCTAATATATCGACTAAATAACAGAACTCCAACAGCACAACTATATACTATCACTGGAATACCAAATATTGAGATACTGATACATAAAATAGACAAGTGACTATCAAAACAAAAATAAAACTACAAACCAACAATGAAATACATAACTACCGAACGAGAGGACACACACACATAAGAGCAAAAAAACACAGAATAGTAAGATGCGTACAAATACCAACAGCAGATGCGATAAAGGACTACAACAAATTAACAACAAAAATAAAAAACATGGACCACCATAACTTTCACAAGGAAATCAAGAAGAGGATATTGAAAATATAAATGAAATCGAGAAGAAACCTGAGAGACATCCAGAAAAAAAAAAAGAAGAGGAACAACACACAGGAGCCCTCAGTACCGGTCTAGGACAACCCGCCGCCGTCGACTCGCCGCCGTCATCTCGCCGCGGGGACAACTCGCCGCCGTCGACTCGCCTCGCGGACAACTCGCCGCCGTCTACTGAAAATGTAGGTTAATTATTTAGTGTGATTTAGTTAAATGAATAAACAAATACTATTCTGAATAATTTTGCTGCTAAAGAATAAAATAGCCTTGTCAATAGAGGTAATGTGGTCTTTTAAATAATAATAAATAATAACGGATAATCATTAAGACAGGTACTTATGTGTCATAAACGTGCCGTGTAAAAAGAACGTAGTAAGTAATATTTATTTGAGAGAAAAACTCACTTAATTGTATTTACATTACGTTTGGATATTATAACGAAGTTAATGGTAACGGTAGATTCAAGTGCTTCTTAATTACCCGCTGCAGCTCGAGGAAAGGGTTTCTCTTTAATCCGGATTATCAGCTTATACAAGTCGCTCATATTGCTTGAAACGAACTATATTTCAGGTAATGTGGTCTTTTAAATAATAACAAGTTAATGAGTTAGGAATCTTTCTAAAATGAAAATTGATATATTAACAGCTAATGTAGGTGTCGGACGTTTAGTGTTAGCAGATTTTTCGCATAGAAACATTGAGCCATGGAAGCAACAAATGTAATATCGCAACGCAACAAAAGTAAGTTCGTGAGTGAAGGTTTCATTTATGTGTTAGATAAAGTTTCAAAAGACGGTTCTACGGAATTCTGGCGATGCGAACGAAGAGGACAGTGCAAAGGCAGAATTCATGTTCGGGAAGGAAGTGTCGTTCATGTGGTTAATGGCCACTCTCATGAGGCAAATGCAGCTAAAGTCGAAGCTGATAAGGTTGTCGGTGATATCAAGCGACGAGCTACGTCAACTTTAGAAAGCACATCACAAGTGATCAATTCGTGTACGGAAAATTTGACACTCGCTTGCCAAGGTGCTTTACCTAAGCAAGATGCTCTGAAGAGAATTGTGAGAAGAAAACGCAACGAGGTTATTTCCGCTCCGCCCAATCCAAGCGATTTAACAACGCTAGTAATCCCGGACGCATATAAAATAATTAAAATGGCCGAAGGGGTTGAAGAAAATTTTTTACTATTTGATAGTGGCCCAAACACCGATAAAATTTTAATTTTTGGTAAGCAAGGAAATCTCCACACTTTTAAAGATTGCGATACCTTTTTCGTGGATGGCACTTTCAAAATATCGCCTCCGTTATTTTGCCAAGTGTTTGTTATACTCGTTAAGAAGCATGGTGGAGTGCATCCAATGTTTTATGCATTACTGCCCAACAAGCAGCGTGGCACATATGAAAAGCTATTTCGTGCAATTAAGGATCTACAACTCTACTTCAGTTTCATGCGATTTTGAGTCGGCCATTTTAAAAAGTATTTCAGAAGTGTTTCCAAACGCGCAGATACAAGGATGCTTTTTCCACTTGGCGCAGAATATGAAAAAACATCTGTGTTCGTTTGGGTCTGATTAACAATTACAACACAAATGCAGAATTTGCCTTATTTGCTCGAATGATAACTGCGCTAGCATTTGTACCAGTTCAAGATATCGACGAAGCACTTGATGCTCTTGGAGATGTTATTCCAGAAGTTCTACGTCCACTTTTAGATTGGCTAGAAGATAATTACGTTGGACGTCCTAACAGACGCGGTCAAGGACGTCGTCGTCCATTATTTGCACCCGAAACATGGAACGTCTACAATAGGACCATAAATGCGCAAGACAGAACTAACAACTTCGCCGAAGCCGCCCATCGTCGACTACAAGTTGAACTGGGCATGAATCATCCGACTATCTGGAAGTTCATAGATGCTCTAAAAAAATACAGCACGGACGAGATTTATTTTATGAACAATTGATTGCTGGACATAATCCACCACTAAAATTGAAACGCTACAGAGACGCAGATGAAAGAATTTTATTCATTGTGAATAACTACGACCGTCGAGATATTATCGAGTATTTGAGGGGAATCGCTCATAATTTTGAAATGGAACAATAATTTACAGCGGTTGATTAATAACGTATAAGTGCGTGTGTAAGGCGTGTATATAATATATTCCACTAACTCTTTTGACAAGGCTATTAACATAGCCGCTTTAAATGTACAATTTTAGACGATTTTATATTAGAGTAATCGATTTTAGTTGTGCTATAAGGCGACTTATTGACTTCATCTTTTTATTGCCTGAAACCGTAAAAACACTTTTGAAAGACTCAGAATAAATAATTTTTTTTAAATTTTATTTCATTTTATTATTTAGCAGCAAAATTATTCAGAATAGTATTCATTTAACTAAATCACATTAAATAACCTACATTTTCAGTCGACGGCGGCGAGTTGTCCGCGAGGCGAGTCGACGGCGGCGAGTTGTCCCCGCGGAGAGATGACGGCGGCGAGATGACGGCGGCGAGTCGACGGCGGCGGGTTGTCCGATTCCGCTCAGTACCGCTCGTGCGGGAAACTGGAAAAAACCAGGATCTTGCAATGAGGCTCAGGACCGAAGGCGACATGTTATGTACAGTATTTGTGTATATGTATATATGTATCTATGTGTATGTACATGTTTTTTTGGAATAAAATGTTTATATCTTAAAATTATAAAGAAGTTTGTCTATTTAGGCTTGTTTGACGATTTACAAACTTTAATTAAATAATTATAGCAATAAATCTATGTGATAAACAAACAAACCTAAAATAAAAAACTGCGTATGCGCAGTTTCGACAACGTGACTGGAGAACGGCATGCCACCATGTTTTCTATTTCACAAAATTGGATCGAAATTCAAATTATGTTTAAAAAAGCTTCATCATGGCATTCGAATAAACCTTTGGAATGGAAACGTTGAGGAACTATATAAACATCCTCATTTTTTTTTATAATCGGGAAGATATCTATAAGCTGTCTGATATTTAATTTAGTGCTAGTGCTAAAATTAAAATATTGCAATTAGGGTGCTACCTACGGTTTACAACTATTTATGGTCTGCATTTTATTATATGGGAGTAAACATTTACAACTAGTATCACAAAATAATATATGTTTCAGATTATTAAAATTAAGAACATTTATTATAGCAATCGGATAAACTATAATATTAGAAAAGAATTTCTACTGAATTATAATGATGTGAAAATGTGAATATATGGTTCAGGATATGTTATTGTACTATAATAAAAGTATAATTTGAAATACATATGATTTTTACGAAACTTAATAACGATTTTCAGTTACTTTTTTTAGCGAAACACTTTCAATAAAACAGCTGATCCATAAACTATAACTCATAACCTTATTATCATAATGTACATAAGCCACAATATAGTTGTTATACAAGGGTCAGTCAATATCTAATGCCTTCTATTTTTTTCTACCAAAATAAAGATAGTTAAGTGAAAAATTTGAATTTAGCGCTATTCCTCAAACCTTCTTCTACAATCCACTGCAATAGCCATTTTCTGCTTCAAGAAGTGGCAGCACTGCAGCCGCTTACAAAATAACCTACATCGATGTTCGTATTAGACAGCGTTCTGTAATTGAATTCTTGAATGCAGAAGATGAAACGCTCATTCGCATTCATGAAAGACTCAAAAATGTGTACGGTGATGCAACAGTGGATGTCAGCACTTCTAGACGATGGGTTCGCCGCTGTCATTCATCTGCGGTCACCACAAATGAATGAATGTTGCGTGAAGTCACTGCCTGCCGCTCCGCTTTTCGTCAGCCAACGGTATTTGTCCTTCAGCTTCGTTACAGCGGCGTACCCATCGTCTAACAGTGCTGACATCCACTATTTCATCACCGTACATATTTTTCAGTCTTCAATGAATGCGAATGGGCGTTTCACCTTCTGCATTCAAGAATTCAATTAGAAAACGCTGTCTAATATGAACATCTATGTCGGCTATTTTGCAAGCGACTGCAGTGCTGCCACTTGTTGAAGCAGAAAGTTACTATTGCAGTGGATTGTAGAAGAAGGTTTGAGGAATAGCGCTAAATTCAAATTTTCACTTAACTATCTTTATTTAGTTTGAAAAAATAGGAGGCATTAGATATAATAATAATATTGATTGACGTAATAAATTAAATGGCTTTCACCTTACATACATTTTCTATACCGCATGTGTAAAATCATATTGGTGATAGGATATATGTATACTAGGCACACCGGCAACAACGCCCAAACGTGGCCGTAGTCATGGTACAGTAGGCGCTCTTTTATCCGGCTTTCGATGAACTGGCACGCTCTACTAACCGGCATTAGTTGAGCCACTCACTTCGGCTTTTTTCGGTTATGTGTGGGCGATCCCGCCACTTGCTGCCACTACGCTGGGCTATGCCCGCCATTTTCTTAAGTGATGCTTACAGCCTTTGCACAGTTAACAGCGTTTTGGTTCGCTTAGTGTTTATCGTGAGTGTCTGTGCTCAATAAAGTTTAGCGATTCCTATTTTAGCCGTTACAGTAATACATTACTGGTCTATAAAATGTCCCCGAAATAAATATTCAGTGTTTAAACTCGATTTTGTACTCTGTGTTTTGCTTCATATGTACCACACAACTCCCTCAATATTATCGTCTACAAAGGTCCAGAATTTACTACACATGTGTTTCTTTCTTTTGTGATTTGTACATTCTATTATCCGGAAAAATCGATTTATCGGAATGGCCGTGGTCCCGAACGTGCCGGATAAAAGAGCGCCTACTGTACAAGGAAACAAGGTATGCTTTTGCGCATCTCTGGATGACGCGCATTCGACCTCTAGTACTACCAGTTCAATAAAGTTGTGAATTCACAGGACACTATTTCAATAAAGTCCTTTTTAACAGAAATACAATACAACGCAGTAAGAAAATAAAAGCACAATTCTAATTAAACATTAATTCTTAGTAAATTATTATATAAATTTATTAAGAACGGAGTTCTAATGAAAATAAAAAATATACTCTAAACAATACTAAAAAATAAAATGTTATTGCACATGTTCAAAAATGCCTCCTTCAGCAGCAAGGCATTGTCCAAGCCTATCATAAAAATTTTCTCGCACATTCCGAATCACATCGACTGTTACGGATTCAAAAGCCTCTATGATTAGCCTTCTCAAAATATCTAAGTTTTCTAGCCTGCCAGCTTGTGCACTGTATATTTTATTTTTGAGGGATCCCTACAAAAAGAAATCATTTGGCGTTAGATCAGGAGATCGCGGAGGCCAACGAATGTTTCCTGTTCCACTAATGAGACGATCAGGAAAAGTATTCATTAAAAAATGCTTTACTCTGACCGCATTATGTGCAGGACAACCGTCCTGTTGGAACCAAATAATATCCCGATCTATTCCGGTATTATCAATAGCGAGGAGTATCTGATTCTGTAGCATATTGAGGTATTTGTCCGCATTTAACTTACCATCAATAAAAAATGGACCAAGCAATCACTCAAAATAGGTATAATATCTTCAGAAAATATCTGTGCTGATTTTCCCCAGTCCAATATCGAACAACAGAAGGATTGTGCTTTCCATTTAATGGAAATGACGATTCATCTGTGAATACCATATTTGCGATGAAATTCTCATTTTCATTTGTCTTTTCCATTACGGTTTCACAAAACTCCATTCTTTAAAATTGTCATCGAGAAATATTTCTTGCGTTTTTGAGTATTTGAAACATTTTAATTTATTTCGCTTCCATATGTTCGCGACGGTTTTATTACTCACACCCAATTCCTCAGCAACACTTCTGGTAGATAGCGTCTCCTCTACTTCAAGAGTGCCACAAATCATTATATCCCGTTCTTCTTGTTCCTCAGCTTTACACTTTGTGCAATTATTTAAACAAAGACATTTTTGAAAGCTATTCAAAATATGTAATATGCTTTGCTCACAGGGTACGGGTCTGTCTGCAAATATTTGCGGAAATAAATTTATGCAATCCTTTGCAGAATGGCCACTATAGTACCATTTAATAATTTGCAGTTTTTCTTCTGGTGTGTAGCGAGGCATTGTTACCATTGACCCCTCCTCTCGCAAACACAGAACGACTTCTGTCAGTGAGTTCAGTCAGTGACTTCTGTCAGAGTTGTCAAGTGAAATTTTTTTCGATAAATACGCGTCATCCAGAGATGCGCAAAGGCATACATTAGGCGCTTTCCTTTTATTATGAGCTAAAGTGATGTGAGTGTCTCTGCTCACTTGAAGTGAGGAAGGTTCTGACCAACCTCACTTCGTCTCAGTCAGCTGATTACAAAAGAAACGCGTCAAAATATATACTCAGCTAAACTGAGGTGATATTATCTGAGATTTATGTCAAAAGGAAAGCGCCTATTGTTTCCTTGTACCATGTGGCCGTAGTCCACGATTGGGCGTTGTTGCCGCTGTGCCTAGTATACATATATCCTATCTCCAATATGATTTTACCTACGAGTAAAGAATAGAACAGGAGAGAGTCTCCTTAATAATAATATTTGTCCAAATTTGGTAACTAAATATGACCGCCGTAATGGCTAGGCGTGCATAAATATTTTGTAGAGGGTATATGTACACTTCCTGTGTTCTCGATAATCATTTAGAATAGGTTGTTAGTCCAAAAATAATTAAAGAAATATCGTGAGTGTATTATGTTTTCAATTCTTTTCTTCTTTTTAATATATTATAAACGTGTTTAAATGAAATCTGCGTCAAAAATATGACAAATATTAAATGACTTGGATATACACCGCTGGTCTGAGCAGATCTGGAATGCGGCTATCAGTAGAAAACGCGCACAGTGTTGCCTTATGTATTTGAAACATTTTTCCCGGTATCGACTTATAGACTATGCACTAACGTAATGTAAACATTAAACATTTTGTTGTTGTGCATTGGTTAGGTCAGGCTAGATAAAAGTCAGTGAACGTCATGTAAACGTTACGAGTGCATTTAATGCTTCCGTATAGCGCGCTTTTGTTAACGGTAATTTATATTTTATCGAAAATAAGTAATATCACACTGGAGAGAAGTGAAAAAATACAAACAGAACACAATAATCAGTTTAGAGGTAGCAACGTTTTAATAAAATTGGAATAATTCTGCGTAAGCAATGGTATTAATGTAAAAAGATCGCTAGAAACTTAAACTAAAATATTCTTGAAAAATTAAATTACAAAATTAAACTACCGTATATTAGAATTAAACTAAAATTAAAAGCGTTTTTGGATATTAAGCAATATTACATTGCCTAGTATGTCCCCGGTATAAATGTTTGGCGTTATGAAAATGAAATTCTTTGATACGACCGAATTAAATCTAAGACTTACGATTTACATTAACTTTGTATAATTAAGGGGAAGGAGTTGAAAGAAAAATTTAAATAATCTACTTATTTAAAGACCAACAAATTTTGAGCAAACCGGTAGGTTTAATTACTGTACATTATTGATTCATCTGGTATACATTCCACATAGGAATTTGATAATCTCGTATTTAAAATTAAGTCTTTGTTTTGCACCTAGACGGTGAAAATTAAATTTCGCGATCTCTTCTTTGAAGCTCTTACGCATTCGTCCTTCAAGTGACACATTTTAATTAGAAATGTCTTTTCGCCCGTCTTCTCGAGTAAATCTGACGCACAAGGTTTTATTTCATTATAATGTAACCTTTGGCTGGTTGTCTGTTTTCATGACAATACGAAATCGTCTTCAAAATGATAAATATAAGGAGTTTATAATTACGAAAGTGAGCAAATTATATGGTAATGTATAATAATAGCGCTCTTGGTGTTCAAAATGCTTCTAGAAGTTGATTGTATTTATTTGGGACTTGCTAAAAGATAATAATAATAATACATTAAACACACACCAGCGCTTCAAATAAAATTACATATTAATAAAAATATGACATATATCGTTCACACTGTGACTTTGTCAATTATATGTAATAAATGGGGATCGGCAGTAAGGGGTACATTAATTAAAATTGCAGAATGTTTTAAGAACTATTCATGATTTTTAATTAAAACCTGTACTGACTATTAATCGCTAAAGCTCTCAACTGAAAATGTTCAATAGTTCTTAAAATATTCTATAATTTAGAAAGTAATTTTAATTAATAAACCCCTGACTAATCAATCTCTAGTTTATAAAGAATTCATATGTACTTAAAATTAAAATTGAGAACAATTTTATTTAAAAAGTTTTACGAAATTCCTACCGGAAGTAGGTCTTATACTCCTATCGAATATCAGTTTTTTGTGAATATTTCGCAAATCATGCTTTTTAGACAGGTACGTTCGAGTATAAAAGTATTTAAAATATAATTTTCAATACCTTTTCTATAAAAAAAATTTCAAAATTCAGACCGGAAGTACCACTTTTACTCTTATCGAATAGCGATTTCTTGCAAATATGTCGTAAGTTATGCACTATATATATTTATCAAGAGTACAAAAGTATTTAATTCTAGATTTGCAATATTTTTTGTATATATGAAATTTTAAAATTCGGACCCGAAGTAACACTTTTACTCTTAGGGAATAGCACTTTTTTTCGAATTTCTTGCGAAGTATGTATTCTATAGCGACTTATTAAGATAATAGAAGTACTTAGAATAGTATTTTGACTAATTTTTGTGTAAAAAACTTCTTAAAATTGTATAGTTTGAAACGCTCATACGTATAAGAAAGTCGTGTGGTGGCCACACCTCATTTTTATTATTATTGTTTATGTCTATCTTAAATTGTTTTTGACTTATTACCATCCTTTTTGATTTTTTCTTAAAAACTGTAGACTTTGAAATCAAACTTTTCTATTGTTGCATCAGAAGCGTATTGCAGACTGTATCCACGAAAATGGTGCTGTCTTTGAGCACATTATTTCTTCGGATACTTTAAAATGACTTTCATGTTAAACATTAAATTATCTTTCGTACTCTACACTGTATACCGGTCTGTGTTAAAAACAGTTTGAGAAGAATTCTGAGTAATATATACGATTGGCCTTACAAAATATAATGGCATAATGTATATACAGGGATGTGTCAAAAGTTTATAAAAACGGAAATTCTAACAACGGTCCTGACAGTGATCAGGTTTTACTGAAAGCTGTAAAAAGGCTGTAAGCAGACGCGCAAAAGGCTATTCAAGCATGAACATATTGAAAAATAGCTATTGCGAAGTAATATCGTACGTATTCACAAGAGATTGTTTAATTATCATTGATGAAAATGAACCGTAAGCAACATCGTCAATTGCAATAATTCAAAATAGAACTTCAATAAGGAAGTCTTACAGTATTTTGGATTATAACAATAGGTAATCAATATTACTATAATAAATATATTATATCTATTTGTCCCATAAATTGTAGGTGTACAATGCAAAAGTGAATAATTATATACAGTGCAAACAAGTTTCTGTCAACATTATTAAAAATCCTACATAACTGAGAGTTGTAATACAAATTACCACAAAAACCACTGCAAATTATAAAAATATAGGCATGGGAATAATTATAGAAAATGCCAATTAAATAGATATTATTTGTTATACAATAATGATGAAACAATCAAATGGTAATAGTGAGTTATTTAAAATATACATTCGTGTTAATAAAACATCTTATGAAGCTATCTACAAGTTTATACAAAACATTCTTTTTAATTTTTAATGAACCCTCATTTAAACCAAAAAGATCATTGGAATCGACATATATAGACTGAAACACTATTGACTATCAAAACTATAAAACCACATTTTCCAACTAATGAAAAACACAGATTTTGCAGATTGTCCATTCTATACCCTACAAAGAAAATTCAAACTATAGATACATTAGGCAAACGTGAAATAATCATCGTAAGGCACAAAAACCAATAATACTAGAAAAAAATTAAAATAGAGTGAAAAACTACCGACTGCGAAGAGCACAGAAGAAGCATGTGAAAATGTCCATATAATATGAAACGATAAAATACATCTTATTTCATGAACAGTCATTAAACATTTTAAATTTAAAAATGCTGCTATTATCACAAAATCTATTATCAATCATTTCATTTAGATTAATTAGGATGCAAGGTACGTCATCTAAGTATTGAAGCATACATGTAAGAAATAATTTAATTATATTAGTGCACACATTAAGAAGACAAAGAGATTCAACAAATTATTTCTGTAAATCAAATATTGAAAAAGGTCAATAAAAACTAATTACAATTGTTTTAATTATTTAGACAATATAATGTTAATACCATCATAAACAAAAATCACTTTATATCTAAAAAACAAACATTACATTTTATTTAAAACAATAATAAAACTTTAAAATAAAGAATAAGTATTGGTGCACCTCCATTTTAAACATTTTCTGTAATAACAAAATCCGATAAGCATTCTGAATAAATGTCGCATATTTGCAAAATATATAGAGGGGTGTACGAAAACAGTTATAGTAAAGTAATATCAATATTGCACATCTGAAACACAATTATATTTACTTACTCGCTATATACCAGAATTATGTGCTGTTCAAAAAACTGAAACGCAAATTAATAAATGAAATAAATCATCGGAAAATGAAGGCACAAAAACCAATAATAGTAGAAAAAATTAAAATAGAGTGAAAACTACCGACTGTGAAGAGCACAGGATAAGTATGTGAAAAATGTCCATATAACTTTAAACGATAAAATACATCTTATTTCATAGACAGCCAATAAACATTTTCAATTTAAAAACTCTGCTATTGTCACTAAATCTATTATTAATAATTTCATTTAAATTAATTAGGAAGAAAAGTACGTCGCTTAAGTATTGAAGCAAGCATGTAAGAAATAACTTAAATATGTTAGTGCACACATCTAAATATCAATATTAAAATATAAAGAATAAGAATTGATGCACCTCTTATTTGAAAAAAACATTTTCTATAACAACAGAACCCGATAACCATTCTGAATAAAATATCGGATAGTAGCAAACTATATACAGGGGTGTATAAAAACAGCTGAAGTAAAGCAGTATTGAAAATCTAAAACACTATTATATTTACTTATTCGCTATATATCGGAATGACATGGTGTTTTATAAACTTAACGCAATAAAGACAAAATCCGCAATAAATTTAGAAGAATAAGGGAGAGCGGTACCTCAACTGTAAGCGGAATAAGAGGCGGCAGCGGGCCTTCTAGGCCTGCCGTATTAGCTAGTTCACCTTACTAATAGCTGAAGGTGATACCTTGTCTCTCACGGGAGTAAATACGGGATAGAGATAGGGCCGTGCAACGGATGATGTTTCTCTAAATTGTGCAACACCCCGTATAGGTAGCGCATCCGGACCGATCGTCCCGTGAAGGGGAAAGTCCGAGCTAATTACCGTAAAAATTTCGCCTTTATAGCTCTGTCCGATCGCCGGATATTTACGGACAAATTTAAACGTTGCGTTTTCGACGTGCACGATTTTCTGAAGGTATCTCATCGGAAACGAATCCAGAACACGTATAGGTAAAAGTACGGTTAAAAAGTCCGCATTTTCTGCTTTTCAACGCGCTCGAAAGCATATTTTAAGGTCGAGGGACGCGTGAGCAATTAAAATATACGTTCCGTCGAATTTTTCAAAACACGCGAAATTAAGCCATGACGTGCCTAAAGAAAGCCCATTTACGTAAATAAAAACGAGGACTAAACACAAAATTGACTTTTCGCAAATCTGACAGGCGGACTAAATATTTCCAAACATTGACTTTTAAGCATGAAATTCCAAGCTCTGACGATTTTTCGAGAGGAAAACGATTTGAAATTTAAAATAATATCGTTTTAGGAAGCGTTTCCATGCTTATTCCAGCTTGATACAGATGCGGTATTGATAGGACAAGGAATTTAAACTCTTCATGCACTCGAAAAAATGGCTGGAATACGTCACAAATGAATGTACACAATAAATCAGGTGCAATGCTCATAACATGTTATGTACACACATACACATTCATGTGCACTGGCCCGTGAATATGTTATATATCGGTAGCTTGACTTAACATTTTTACATACAGGCTGATATCTTTTAATGATTACAAATTTGAATTTTAAAATACGCGTAGTCCAGTTTCCTTAATGAGTAAAAGGATTGCTTTTAATTATTAACGTCAGAATAGATTCATGGCAAATAAACACACATAATATAGGACAAGGACAAGATACTAAATTAATTATCTGGACGCAATTTAAACGTATTCTTTTGAAGATTACACGTCTATTTTCTCTAAGATTTAAAAAAAAATTTGCAGATTTCAACATAGAGTCAAGCCTACATATAAATATGGCAGTTGAACAAACTATTTACATGTAGGTCGATAGCCCCATGCACAAGATTGACGGCTTCTTAATACAATGACTTTGCTGGGTCGGGTTCGAACCCAGGCCGGGGCAAAACATTTTTTTTTCGAATGAGATATTGTGTATTTATTTCGTGTATTTCACCGGCAATTTATAAGACATGACGCCGGACTGCTCGACATAATTTTCCCGGTCGATGAAATAACCATTCACATATACAGCATGATTTTTTCTTAATTATTATAAATTCCATTTAAAATACAATAACACTAAAACGGGTATGCCGTTTTCTTAAGGGAAAAAATAATGCTTTTAACATTTACGTGCCCTACGAAATAATTATTTAAATAATTATTATTTATTAATAATGAAATTTTAGATACGGGGGTGTCTTAGGTCGCCGATCACGAATCGAAAGTCAAAATGTCAAAAAAAAACAAAATGGCCGAAGTTTTTTGAAAATTGACGTATGAATGTGAAATTTTAGATACGGGGATGTCTTAGGTCGCCGATCACGAATCCAAAGTCAAAATGTCAAAAAAAAACAAAATGGCGGAAGTTTTTTGAAAATTGACGTATGAATGTGAAATTTTAGGTACGGGGGTGTCTTAGGTCGCCGATCACAAATCGAAAGTCAAAATGTCAAAAAAAATCAAAATGGCGGACCAGTTTTTTGAAAATTGACGTATGAATGTGAAATTTTAGATACGGGGGTTTTGGGGGTCGCCGATCATGATTCCAAAGTCAAAATGTCAAAAAAAAAACAAAATGGCCGAAGTTTTTTGAAAATTGACGTATTAATGTGAAATTTTAGATACGGGGGTTTTGGGGGTCGCCGATCATGATTCCAAAGCCAAAATGTCAAAATAAATCAAAATGGCGGACCAGTTTTTTGAAAATTGACGTATGAATGTGAAATTTTAGATACGGGGGTTTTGGGGGTCGCCGATCATGATTCCAAAGTCAAAATGTCAAAAAAATCAAAATGGCGGACCAGTTTTTTGAAAATTGACGTATGTATGTGAAATTTCAGATACGGGCGTGTCTTAGGTCGCCGATCACGAATCGAAAGTCAAAATGTCAAAAAAAACAAAATGGCCGAAGTTTCTTGAAAATTGACGTATGAATGTGAAATTTTAGATACGGGGGTGTCTTAGGTCGCCGATCACGAATCCAAAGTTAAAATGTCAAAAAAAACAAAATGGCGGAAGTTTTTTGAAAATTGACGTATGAATGTGAAATTTTAGGTACGGGGGTGTCTTAGGTCGCCGATCACAAATCGAAAGTCAAAATGTCAAAAAAAAACAAAATGGCGGAAGTTTTTTGAAAATTGACCTATGAATGTGAAATTTTAGGTACGGGGGTGTCTTAGGTCGCCGATCACAAATCGAAAGTCAAAATGTCAAAAAAAAAACAAAATGGCCGAAGTTTTTTGAAAATTGACGTATGAATGTGAAATTTTAGATACGGGGGTTTTGGGGGGTCGCCGATCATGATTCCAAAGCCAAAATGTCAAAATAAATCAAAATGGCGGACCAGTTTTTTGAAAATTGACGTATGAATGTGAAATTTTAGATACGGGGGTTTTGGGGGTCGCCGATCATGATTCCAAAGTCAAAATGTCAAAAAAATCAAAATGGCGGACCAGTTTTTTGAAAATTGACGTATGAATGTGAAATTTCAGATACGGGCGTGTCTTAGGTCGCCGATCACGAATCGAAAGTCAAAATGTCAAAAAAAACAAAATGGCCGAAGTTTCTTGAAAATTGACGTATGAATGTGAAATTTTAGATACGGGGGTGTCTTAGGTCGCCGATCACGAATCCAAAGTTAAAATGTCAAAAAAAACAAAATGGCGGAAGTTTTTTGAAAATTGACGTATGAATGTGAAATTTTAGGTACGGGGGTGTCTTAGGTCGCCGATCACAAATCGAAAGTCAAAATGTCAAAAAAAAACAAAATGGCGGAAGTTTTTTGAAAATTGACCTATGAATGTGAAATTTTAGGTACGGGGGTGTCTTAGGTCGCCGATCACAAATCGAAAGTCAAAATGTCAAAAAAAAAACAAAATAGCCGAAGTTTTTTGAAAATTGACGTATGAATGTGAAATTTTAGATACGGGGGTTTTGGGGGGTCGCCGATCATGATTCCAAAGCCAAAATGTCAAAAAAAAATCAAAATGGCGGACCAGTTTTTTGAAAATTGACGTATGAATGTGAAATTTTAGATACGGGGGTTTTGGGGGTCGCCCATCATGATTCCAAAGTCAAAATGTCAAAAAAATCAAAATGGCGGACCAGTTTTTTGAAAATTGACGTATGAATGTGAAATTTCAGATACGGGCGTGTCTTAGGTCGCCGATCACGAATCCATAGTCAAAATGTCAAAAAAAAAAAATGGCGGACGAGTTTTTTGAAAATTAACATATGAATGTGAAATTTTAGATACGGGGGTTTTGGGGGTCGCCGATCGTGATTCCAAAGTCAAAATATCAAAAAAATCAAAATGGCTAACAAGTTTTTTGAAAATTGACGTATGAATGTGAAATTTTAGGTACGGGAGTGTTTGTGATCGCTTATTACGTCTTCAATTTGGCGATTCGTCGAAACGTAATTGAACAGGGCTTAAATTTAATACTGCATTTTTTCTTAACGATAGTAGATTCGCAAACATCAGAATCGTATTGTACACTGTCTCAATGAATATGTTGCGCTCATTGTTTCTTTCGATACTTTCACATGACTTATGTTTAACATTAAATTACCTTTCTCGCTTTTGAGTGTGTACCAGTTTGTGTAAAAAACAGTTCGAGAAGAATTTTAAATATAATATACTATTGGCTTAACAAAATATATGTAGGGGTGCTTCAAAAGTTTATGAAAGTGGACATTCTCAAAAGCGTGATGCCAGTGATCGCTTTTACAGAAAAGGTACTTCAATAGGGCTTCAATTTAAAACTTGGGCTTTTTACTTTTATTATTATTTTGTGCTCTTTTATTAATGATAGTGGACTTCGAAAAGGTAGTAAGAAAGTAATACACTTTATAAATTAAATTTACCTTACCCATTCACATACATATTTTTGCGAGCTATATGTTTGAAGTTCATCAGCATTCATTAGCATTCTATAAGAATGTTTGAAAGCGACGCCCATTTACCAAACAAAATTTGTTATAAACATGTTAAACACTATGCAGATACTATGTATATTTGAGCATGTCAATTAAAATGACGAGCCCGCGATAGCGGGCGAGTAGTATACACAATATCCTTTCTACCATTAGAGAGAGAACAGTACGACTAATAATGTAATTGAGTGAAAATTTAAAATGTTCTTTAATACAAGTCCTTCATTTTTAATTAACGTGCTAACTAATTTTGAGTATGACACACGAATAATTCAAATCTGCTGACCAAAATTTCGTAATGAAAGCGCTGTTTCACTTCAAATAATTTGGGTGAAAATATCTCAGTGTCAAACTGATTATTAGGTCTTTTTTTTATTAATATTGTGCATGCCTATCTTAAATTGTTTCTGAGCAATTGACATACTTTTTCTTAATATACTAAATTTTTCCACTGTTATTTCAATAGCGTATTATCCCAATTGTCTCAATGAAAATGATGCAGTTACTGAGCATATTGTTTCTTCGGATATTTTAACATCATTCTTATGTTTAACATTAAATTATCTTTCTCGCTCTTCAATGTGTACCAGTTTGTGTAAAAGAAATTCTAGAAGAATTCTAAATGAAATATACAATTGGCTTTACAAAATATATGTATATACAGGGTGCGCCAAAAGTCTATAAAATCGTACATTCTAAAAACCACCATGAGAGTGATCGCGTTTTACAGGAAACTGTAAAAAAGCTGTAAGCGGACGCGAAAAAGGCGAATTCAAGCTCGATAAGATTGAAGCATTAGCTCACAAACATTCAACACAATATGTACTGCAATATATAATAATTGGCCCAATGATAATGGTGTATAGGTAAGAAATTTATAAATTCGATTCCTTATTTGTTTATAAACACTTTCTACTCATTTTTAGCAATTATCGATACATGACTGGAGTCATTTCGTCCATGAATTAAGTTGTAAAAATACTTCAAAATATAAGATATTGTAAATAGAAAAAGGAAACTAAAATATATTCCTATCAGATTAAACAAGCACTTAATCATGTTGTTACTGTGCCAGGCAAATTGAGAAGTAACATCACACGTATTCAAAAAAGATTGTTTAATTATCATTGATGAAAATGAACCTCCCGCGACATCGTCAATTACAATAATTCAAAATACAAGTTCTATGAGGATTAAGGAGTATTTTCGAATATAACAATAAGAAATCAATATTACCATAATACATATATTATATCTATATATTCCTTAAATTGTAGGTGTACAATGCAAAAGAAAATAATTATGTACAGTGTGAACAAGGCTTTACCAACATTATTAAACATCATACATAACTGACAGTTGTAATACAATTTACCACAAAGAAACAATGCAAATTATAAAAGTATTGGAATGGAAATCATTATAAAAAGTGCCAATCAAATAAATATTATTTGTTATAGAAGAAACTATCAATTTGTAATAATGAATTATTTAAAAGTATACATTCGCGTCAATAAAACATCTAATAAAGCTATCTACAAGTTTGTATAAAATAAAATGTTTTTTTAAAATTTCTACTGAACTTTTATTTAAACCAAAAAGACCAATGGAATCGACTTATATAGAATGAAACACTATTAACAAAAACTATCAAACCACATTTCCAACTGATGCAAAAAACATAGATTTCGAGATTGTTCTAATTTTACATCCACAAAATTCAAACTATAGATAAATTAGGCAAACGTGAAATAAATCATCGGCAAATCAAGGCACAAAAACCAATAATTGTAGAAAAATTCAAAATAGAGTGAAAACTACCGACTGTGAAGGCACAGGAAAAGTATGTGAAAAATGTCAATATAACTTTAAACGATAAAGTACATCTTATTTCATGGACAGCCGTTAAACATTTTAAATTTAAAAACTGCTATCACTAAATACACTATTAATCATTTCATCCGATAAGCATTCTGAATAAAATATTGCATAGTTCTAAAATATATACAGGGGAGTATAAAGAAAACTAAGCAATGTTGAACATCTAAAACACAATTATATTTAGTTATTCGCTATATATCGGAATTATATGGTGTTTCAAAAACTTAAACGCAATAAAGACAAAATCCGCAATAAATTTAGAAAAATAAGGGGGAGCGGTACCTCAACTGTAAGCGGAATAAGAGGCGGCAGCGGGCCTTCAAGGCCTGCCGTATTAGCTAGTTCTCCTTACTAATAGCTGAAGGTGATACCTTGTCTCTCACGGGAGTAAATACGGGATAGAGATAGGACCGTGCAACGGACGATGTTTCTCGAAATTGTGCAACACCCCGTATAGGTAGCGCGTCCGGACCGATGGTCCCGTGAAGGGGAAAGTCCGAGCTAATTACCGTAAAAATTTCGCCTTTATAGCTCTGTCCGATCGCCGGATATTTACGGACAAATTTAAACGTTGTGTTTTCGACGTGCACGATTTTCTGAAGGTATCTCATCCGAGGCGAATCTAGAACACGTATAGGGAAAAGTACGGTTAAAAAGCCCGCACTTTCTGCTTTTCAACGCGCTCGAAAGCATATTTTAAGGTCGAGGGACGCGTGAGCAATTAAAATATACGTTCCGTCGAATTTTTCAAAACACGCGAAATTAAGCCATGACGTGCCTAAAGAAAGCCCATTTACGTAAATAAAAACGAGGACTAAACACAAAATTGACTTTTCGCAAATCTGACAGGCGGACTAAATATTTCCAAACATTGACTTTTAAGCATGAAATTCCAAGCTCTGACGATTTTTCGAGAGGAAAACGACTTGAAATTTAAAATAATATCGTTTTAGGAAGCGTTTCCATGCTTATTCCAGCTTGATACAGATGCGGTATTGATAGGACAAGGAATTTAAACTCTTCATGCACTCGAAAAATGGCTGGAATACGTCACAAATGAATGTACACAATAAATCAATTGCAATGCTCATAACATGTTATGTACACACATATACATTCATGTGCACTGGCCCGTGTATTATAAATCGGTAGCTTGACTTAACATTTTTACATACAGGCTGATATCTTTTAATGATTACAAATTTGAATTTTAAAATACGCATATGTCCAGTTTCCTTAATGAGTAAAAGGATTGCTTTTAATTATTAACGTCAGAATAGATTCATGGCAAATAAACACACATAATATAGGACAAGGACAAGATACTAAATTAATTATCTGGACGCAATTTAAACGTATTCTTTTGAAGATTACACGTCTATTTTCTCTGAGATTTAAAAAAAATATTTCAGATTTCAACATAGAGTCAAGCTTACATATAAATATGGCAGTTGAACAAACTGTTTACATATAGGTCGATAGCCCGATGCACAAGATTGACGGCTTCTTAATACAATGACTTTGCCGGGTCCGGTTCGAACCCAGGCCGGGGCAAAATATTTTTTTTTCGAATGAGATGTTGTGTATTTATTTCGTGTATTTTACCGGCAATTTATAAGACATGACGCCGGACTGCTCGACATAATTTTCCCGGTCGATGAAATAACCATTCACATATACAGCATGATTTTTTCTTAATTATTATAAATTCCATTTAAAATACAATAACTCTAAAACGGGTATGCCGTTTTCTTAAAGGAAAAAATAATGCTTTTAACATTTACGTGCCCTACGAAATAATTATTTAAATAATTATTATTTATTAATAATGAAATTTTAGATACGGGGGTGTCTTAGGTCGCCGATCACGAATCGAAAGTCAAAATGTCAAAAAAAAACAAAATGGCCGAAGTTTTTTGAAAATTGACGTATGAATGTGAAATTTTAGATACGGGGATGTCTTAGGTCGCCGATCACAAATCGAAAGTCAAAATGTCAAAAAAAAACAAAATGGCGGAAGTTTTTTGAAAATTGACGTATGAATGTGAAATTTTAGGTACGGGGGTGTCTTAGGTCGCCGATCACAAATCGAAAGTCAAAATGTCAAAAAAAAACAAAATGGCCGAAGTTTTTTGAAAATTGACATATGAATGTGAAATTTTAGGTACGGGGGTTTTGGGGGTCGCCGATCATGATTCCAAAGCCAAAATGTCAAAAAAAATCAAAATGGCGGACCAGTTTTTTGAAAATTGACGTATGAATGTGAAATTTTAGATACGGGGGTTTTGGGGGTCGCCAATCATGATTCCAAAGTCAAAATGTCAAAAAAATCAAAATGGCGGACCAGTTTTTTGAAAATTGACGTATGAATGTGAAATTTTAGATACGGGGGTTTTGGGGGTCGCCGATCATGATTCCAAAGTCAAAATGTCAAAAAAATCAAAATGGCGGACCAGTTTTTTGAAAATTGACCTATGAATGTGAAATTTTAGATACGGGGGTGTCTTAGGTCGCCGATCACGAATCCATAGTCAAAATGTCAAAAAAAAAAATGGCGGACGAGTTTTTTGAAAATTAACATATGAATGTGAAATTTTAGATACGGGGGTTTTGGGGGGTCGCCGATCGTGATTCCAAAGTCAAAATATCAAAAGAATCAAAATGGCGGACCAGTTTTTTTAAAATTGACGTATGAATGGGAAATTTTAGACACGGGCGTTTATGGGGTCGCCGATCACAAATCCAAAGTCGAAATGTCAAAAAACATAATGGCGGATTCAATATGGCGGAAAGGTTCTTCAAAATGCCGTTAATCTTGGTGAAAAGTGCTTGGACCTGAGCACATCCTTCCTTCGTAAACTTTAACATGATTTATGTTTACCATTAAATTATCCTTCTCGCTCTTCAGTGTTCAGTGTAACGGTTTGTGTAAGAAGGAAAGAAGAGTTCTAAGTAATATTACGATTGGCATAACAAAATTCTAACTAACTAAATTTCTATCAGTATCACTGCAGTTTGTTGTACTTTGCTATTTATTCCATAATATAAATTTTAAATATGTGCTATTTACACAAAAATTTTCAGATGTATTCACAAAATAAATGTCTACAGATTATTTACTAAAATTAAGTTTCTAAAGCGGCTCTAAAGATGATTCAGTGCTTTTGAAATCTATGTACTTCTGTAGGACACTCCGTGTGCTGAAGTTTAAGTTTCTTATTGTTGGTAATGGCCAGCTGGATACTCTTTAATTTTCAATTTTCAAAGTATGAAACAGTTAATTTATGCATTTCTTATTATTTAATTTTAACATGTCCAATAAGTTCAAGCTCATTTTTGCAAATCATTTTTTTGGACATCATTAGATTTTTATTATGGATAAAAGTAGCAACACAAACACAATAAAATCAACCTACTTTGCCTTTTTTATTTACATAATGACGGATCCAACATACGAATAGGTTCTTCAGAAACTTTCAGTATCCCTCAAATTTGTTTCACCTTTCACTATTATTCCATAATAGAAATTTTAAATATGTGCTAAATGTCGACAGATTATTTACTAAAATTAAAATTCTAATTATATAGAATATAAACCAAAAAAAAAGTGCAAAAAGCACAAAAAACAAGTTCAAATGTAGAAAATGGCGCAAACATTATGAGAGAAATATTGACTAATTTAAAAAAAAATCCCTATACATAGGTACGTTTTGGACACATGCGTAGTTTCGATATAGTAAATTGCACGATCAAGCTACGAACTAGAAACGACGGTTCAATGCTACTACAAATATACATTAGCCGCAACAACTTCAAAATAACGAAAGTAAACTAACTAATTAATGTTTTAGAATATATAGCTTCCGCTACAAAAATACCATTAAATGAAAGCCGGTTACAAAATGAATATTATAAATAATGTTATTGTATGTTACTTTCTTACACCGACATTTTATTTAATGCATAGCTATTCTGTGTAGTAGGCAGGCATTGTTGACAATTTTACATTATTTTGATGACAATTATAACAAACGTCAAAATAAAATTAAGACACATGTCAAAAGGTGAATGCAGTTGTCTGTTGTGTTTATTGGAAAACGTATTTTGAGTTTACAAGTATGTATTTCTGTAATTTACTTCACACGTTTTGTTTACTTTTGTGCTGAAAGGAGAGATGTTATTTTCCATACAACAGAATCAAACATTTTTAATCACGTCTAATAATACTTTTTTCACTTAGTCCAATTTAAATAATTTATTATAACCAACATGTTCCTTAACATGTTAGGTTACAATCATATAATTATTCATACTCAATAACACATATAGTGCACGTAATAAATAAATAATAAAATAAATTAAATCTACATTCCATAAATATTTATAAAGGAATCTCCATTCGCTCATAAACAAAAGCAACACAACCAACAACTGCAATAATTTTCTATATGGTTATGTCGCTTTGGCAACCAACATGCGCCAGTAGTTTAAAATGGCGTGAAATTTGAGATGTTGCATAAGTTTATTTGTTAAACATGATATTTGTCATAATTACCTTTTGATGTTCATTATAATTGTCTTTCAAACCCTCTTTATTTATCAAAAATGCTTGCCCATTATACAGAGTAGCCAAGTATTAAATAAAATGTATGTATAGAAAGAGTAGGTATATTTGTAACTGGTTTTCATGTAATAATATTCACTAGCGGAATCTACTTGGGGTTTCTAGGTTCGCTGATGAAGAATCTGAAGTTTATATTTAAAAATAAAATGGCGTGTCCAATATAGCGTAATGATTCTTCGAAAACGTATTGGATCCGCGTGGAATTCAATATTTGGGATTCTTATTGTCGCTGATAACGAATTGGAAGTCGAAATATCAAAAAAAAAGTGGGGCGACCAACATGGTGGAAATGTGCGAAACATAATTAGATCTTTCTCAAATTTATTACTTGAGGGTTTTTGGGGTCCCTGTTGACGCTTCCGAAGTCAATCTTTCAAAATGCCAAATGACGAGTGCAATTTGACGGTTCTTACTTGGCCCCTTTTGAGTCTTTGATGAAATTGAATTTTCGGTTCATTTTTATTATTATTGTTTATGTCTATCTTAAATTGTTTTTGAGTTATTACCATTCTTTTTGATTTTTTCTTAAAAACTGTAGACTTTGAAACAGTCGTCAAACTTTTCTATTGTCGCATCAGAAGCGTATTGCAGACTGTATCAACGAAAATGGTGCTGTCTTTGAGCACATTATTTCTTCGGATACCTTAAAATGACTTTTATGTTAAACATTAAAATATCTTTCTTATTCGTATACCGGTCTGTGTTAAAAACAGTTTGAGAAGAATTCTGAGTAATATATACGATTGACTTTACAAAATATAATGGCATAATGTATATACAGGGATGTGTCAAAAGTTTATAAAAACGGAAATTCTAACAACGGTCCTGACAGTGATCAGGTTTTACTGAAAGCTGTAAAAAGGTTGTAAGCAGACGCGCAAAAGGCTATTCAAGCATGAAGAGATTGAAAAATAGCTATTGCGAAGTAATATCGTAGGTATTCACAAGAGATTGTTTAATTATCATTGATGAAAATGAAAGGTGCTTCAATAGGGCTTAAATTTTAAGCTTGGGCTTTTTACTTTTATTATTATTTTGTGCTCTTTTATTAACGATAGTGGACTTCGAAAAGGTAGTAAGAAAGTAATATACTTTATAAATTAAATTTACCTTACCCAGTCACATACATATGTTTGCGAGCTATATGTTTGAAGTTCATCAGCATTCATTAGCATTCTATAATAATGTTTGAAAGCGACGCCCATTTATCAAACAAAATTTGTTATAAACATGTTAAACACTATGCAGATACTATGTATATTTGAGCATGTCAATTAAAATGACGAGCCCGCGATAGCGGGCGAGTAGTATATTCTTTCTATCGTCAGAGAGAGAACAGTACGAATAATAATGTAATTCAGTGAAAATTTAAAAGTTCTTCAATACAAGTCCTTCATTTTCAATTGACGTGCGAACTAATTTTGAGTATGTGACAGACGAATATTTCAAATCTGCTGACCAAAATTTCATAATGAAAGCGCTGTTCCACTTCAAATAATTTGGGTGATAATATCTGTGTCAAATTGATTATTAGGTTCTTTTTTATTAATATTGTGCATGCCTATCTTAAATTGTTTCCGAGCAATTGACATACTTTTTGTTAATATACTACATTTTCCACTGTTCTTTCAATAGCGTATTATCCCGATTGTCTCAATGAAAATGATGCACTTATTGAGCATATTGTTTCTTCGGATACTTTAACATCATTCTTATGTTTAACATTAAATTATCTTTCTCGCTCTTCAGTGTCTAACAGTTTGTGTAAAAAGAAATTCTAGAAGAATTCTAAATGAAGTATACAATTGGCTTTACAAAATATATGTATATACAGGTGCGCCAAAAGTCTATAAAATCGTACATTCTAAAAACCACCATGAGAGTGATCGCGTTTTACAGGAAACTGTAAAAGAGCTGTAAGCGGACGCGAAAACGGCGAATTCAAGCTCGAAAAGATTGAAGCATTAGCTCACAAACATTCAACACAATATATATTGCAATATATAATAATTGGCCCAATGATAATAGTGTATAGGTAAGAAATTTATAAATTCGATTCCTTATTTTTGTTTATAAATACTGTCTACTCATTTTTAGCAATTATCATTACATGACTGAAGTCATTTCGTCCATGAATTAAGTTGTAAAAATACTTCAAAATATTATAAGATATTGTAAATAGAAAAAAGAAACTAAAATATATTCCTACAAGATTAAACAAGCACTTAATCATGTTGTTACTGTGCCAGGCAAATTGAGAAGTAATATCATACGTATTCAAAAAAGATTGTTTAATTATCATTGATGAAAATGTACCTCCCGCGACATCGTCAATTACAATAATTCAAAATAGAAATTCTATAAGGATGTTTTACAGTATTTTCGAATATAACACTAAGTAATCAATATTACCATAATACATAAATTATATCTATATATTCCTTAAATTGTAAGTGTACAATGCAAAAGAAAATTATTGTGTAGAGTGTGAACAAGGCTTTACCAACATTATTAAGCATTATACATAACTGACAGTCGTAATACAATTTACCACAAAGAAACATTGCAAATTATAAAAGTATAAGAATGGGAATCATTATAAAAAATGCCAATGAAATAAATATTATTTGTTACAGAACAATGATTACATAAACTATCAATTTGTAATAATGAATTATTTAAAAGTATACATTCGCGTCAATAAAACATCTAATAAAGCTATCTCCGATGTTTTTTTAAAATTTCTAATGAAATTTCATTTAAACCAAAAAGACCAATGGAATCGACATATGTGACTGAAACACTATTATCAAAAACTATCAAACCACATTTTCCAACTTATACAAAAAAACACAGATTTCGAGATTATTCTAATTTTATACCCACAAACAAAATTCAAACTATAGATAAATTAGGCAAAAGTGAAATAAATCATCGGCCAATCAAGGCACAAAAACCAATAATAGTAGAAAAATTCAAAATAGAGTAAAAAATACCGACTGTGAAGGCACAGGAAAAGTATGTGAAAAATGTCAATATAACTTTAAACGATAAAATACTTATTTCATGGCCAGCCATTTAACATTTTAAATTTAAAAACTGCTATTACCACTAAATCTATTATTAATCTTTTCATCTGATAAGCATTCTGATCAAAATATTGCATAGTTGTAAACTATATACAGGGATGTATAAAAACAACTAAGCAATATTGAACATCTAAAACACAATTATATTTACTTATTCGCTATATATCGGAATGACATGGTGTTTCAAAAACTGAATCGCAATAAAGACAAAATCCGCAATAAATTTAGAAGAATAAGGGAGAGCGGTACCTCAACTGTAAGCGGAATAAGAGGCGGCAGCGGGCCTTCTAGGCCTGCCGTATTAGCTAGTTCTCCTTACTAATAGCTGAAGGTGATACCTTGTCTTTCACTGAAGTAAGTACGGGATAGAGATAGGACCGTGCAACGGATGATGTTTCTCTAAATTGTGCAACACCCCGTATAGGTAGCGCGTCCGGACCGATGGTCCCGTGAAGGGGAAAGTCCGAGCTAATTACCGTAAAAATTTCGCCTTTATAGCTCTGACCGATCGCCGGATATTTACGGACAAATTTAAACGTTGCGTTTTCGACGTGCACGATTTTCTGAAGGTATCTCATCCGAGACGAATCTAGAACACGTATAGGGAAAAGTACGGTTAAAAAGCCCGCACTTTCTGCTTTTCAACGCGCTCGAAAGCATATTTTAAGGTCGAGGGACGCGTGAGCAATTAAAATATACGTTCCGTCGAATTTCTCAAAACACGCGAAATGAAGCCATGACGTGCCTAAAGAAAGCCCATTTACGTAAATAAAAACGAGGACTAAACACATAATTGACTTTTCGCAAATCTGACAGCTCCAACGAGAAATTTTGCACTTTTGACTTTTAAGCCTTCAATTCCAAATTTTGAAGGTTCTAACGGCCCAACAAGGTACATAATCGTAAAGTCAGACATTTCTGTACCGATCGCATGTCTATTGCGACTTCATCGACGTACGATATCGATAGTGCGTGTAAATTAAATTCCTCATGCAGACGGACATCGTAGAAAAATGGCTGAAATACGTCACAAATGAATGTACACAATAAATCAAGTGAAATGCTCATAATATATTATGTACACACATATACATTCATGTGCACTGCCCGTAAATATATTATATATCGGTAGCTTGACTTAACATTTTTACATACAGGCTGATATCTTTTAATTACTATAAATTTGAATTTTTAAATACGATCATTCCAGAACGGGGAAAAGGATTGCTTTTAATTATTAACGTCAGATGAGATTCAAGGCAAATAAACACACATAATATAGGACAAGGACAAGGCACTAAATTAATTATTTGAACGCAATTGAAACGTTTTTTTTTAATATTCTTTTGAAGATTACACGTCTATTTTCTCTGAAATTTTAAAAAAAAATTGCAAATTTTAACATAGAGTCAAGCCTACATATAAATATGGCAGTTGAACAAACTATTTACATGTAGGTCGATAGCCTGATGCACAAGATTGACGGCTTCTTAATACAATGACTTTGCTGGGTCCGGTTCGAACCCAGGCCGGGGCAAAACATTTTTTTTTTCGAATGAGATATTGTGTATTTATTTCGAATATTTTACCGGCAATTTATAAGACATGACGCCGGACTGCTCGACATAATTTTCCCGGTCGATGAAATAACCATTCACATATACAGCATGATTTTTTCTTAATTATTATAAATTCCATTTAAAATACAATAATTCTAAAACGGGTATGCCGTTTTCTTAAGGGAAAAAATAATGCTTTTAACATTTATGTGCCCTACGAAATAATTTTATTTAAATAATTACGCACTGCGGAGTGGGTGGAGCCAAATCAACTTTTTCTTCTGATTAAGGTAAAACTCGGTACTCGGGGGCTCTTGGTGCCGGTGATCTCAAGCCGAATGTCAAAATTTCAAAAAAAAAAAATGGTGCATCTAATATGGCGGAAGAGTTTTTTTGAAAATTGACGTATAAATGTGAAATTTTAGATACGGGGGTGTCTTAGGTCGCCGATCACGAATCGAAAGTGAAAATGTCAAAAAAAACAAAATGGCCGAAGTTTTTTGAAAATTGACGTATGAATGTGAAATTTTAGATACGGGGGTGTCTTAGGTCGCCGATCACGAATCCAAAGTCAAAATGTCAAAAAAAACCAAAATGGCGGAAGTTTTTTGAAAATTGACGTATGAATGTGAAATTTTAGGTACGGGGGTATCTTAGGTCGCCGATCACGAATCGAAAGTCAAAATGTCAAAAAAAAAAAAATGGCGGAAGTTTTTTGAAAATTGACGTATGAATGTGAAATTTTAGGTACGGGGGTGTCTTAGCTCGCCAATCACAAATCGAAAGTCAAAATGTAAAAAAAAAAACAAAATGGCCAAAGTTTTTTCAAAATTGACGTATGAATGTGAAATTTTAGATACGGGGGTTTTGGGGGTCGCCGATCATGATTCCAAAGTCAAAATGTCAAAAAAATCAAAATGGCTGACCAGTTTTTTGAAAATTGACGTATGAATGTGAAATTTTAGATACGGGGGTGTGTTAGGTCGCCGATCACGAATCTAAAGTCAAAATGTCAAAAAAATACAAAATGGCGGACGAGTTTTTTGAAAATTAACGTATGAATGTGAAATTTTAGATACGGGGGTTTTGGGGGTCGCCGATCATGATTCCAAAGTCAAAATATCAAAAAAATCAAAATGGCGGACCAGTTTTTTTAAAATTGACGTATGAATGTGAAATTTTAGATACGGGCGTTTATGGGGTCGCCGATCACAAATCCAAAGTCGAAATGTCAAAAAACATAATGGCGGATTCAATATGGCGGAAAGGTTCTTCAAAATGTCGTTAATCTTGGTGAAAAGTGCTTGGACCTGAGCACATCCTTCCTTCGTAAACTTTAACATGATTTATGTTTACCATTAAATTATCCTTCTCGCTCTTCAGTGTTCAGTGTAACGGTTTGTGTAAGAAGGAAAGAAAGTTCTAAGTAATATTACGATTGGCATAACAAAATTCTAACTAACTAAATAACATTCTAAGAGGCGTCATGACAGTGATTGCCTTTTACAGGAAAACGAAAAGGGCGATTCAAACTAGAGGAGATTCACGGGCCGCTGTAAGCGGACGCAAAGTTGAAGCTGGCATGTTCACGTTAGGAGCTTATGCAGACACTGTATAAATTACTCTTGACTAAACTGGGCTTGGATAAATAGTGTGTTTGTTCAGTTAATGTGTAGTTAAATTTTACATTAATAATTATATTTATTATTGGCACTCTGATTCCTCCAGAATATAACATTTTGTCAGTCAAAATTATGTATACCAATTTGGAGGCAAGGTTTTCTCAATCAACTTTCTTTGAGTTAAGAAATTTGTACAATCAGTAAAATATAATGTTTTTAGTAAACAGTTGATATATGATTTTTCAGTAAATGTTTCTGGCCTTATTCATCCTATACAAATTTGTGCAAGTTAAATTGTCTCAAATATGACATGTGAAAGTGCCGTCATAAACTGGATTACTGATCATAGCTTAAGAATATGATCGATAATCCAGTTTATGACGGCAGATGAAGTGTTTTCTTTTTCAACAAACTGTTCCCACTTTTATAATTTTTTACATGTCACATGTTTCACATATTTGTAGGTAACTGTTAATTTCACATCGATGTACGTTGTATTAGTTTTTTTTATTTTTACTATATTGTTGTATTTGTCAATAGCAGTAAGTAATCAATAAATTTCTATCAGTATCACTGCAGTTTGTTGTACTTTGCTATTTATTCCATAATATAAATTTTAAATATGTGCTATTTACACAAAAATTTTCAGATGTATTCACAAAATAAATGTCTACAGATTATTTACTAAAATTAAGTTTCTAAAGCGGCTCTACAGATGATTCAGTGCTTATGAAATCTATGTACTTCTGTAGGACACTTCGTGTGCTGAAGTTTAAGTTTCTTATTGTTGGTAATGGCCAGATGGATACTCTTTAATTTTCAATTTTCAAAATATGAAACAGTTAATTTATGCATTTCTTATTGTTTAATTTTTTTAATTTTAACATGTCCAATAGGTTCAGGCTCATTTTTGCAAATCATTTTTTTTTGGACATCATTAGATTTTTATTATGGATAAAAGTAACAACACGAACACAATAAAATCAACCTATTTTGCCTTTTTTATTTACATAATGACGGATCCAACATCCGAAAAGGTTCTTCAGAAACTTTCAGTATCCCTCAAATTGTTTCACCTTTCACTATTATTCCATAATAGAAATTTTAAATATGTGCTAAATGTCGACAGATTATTTACTAAAATTAAATATCTAATTATATAGAATATAAACTAAAACAAAAAAAAGTGCAAAAAGCACAAAAAACAAATTCAAATGTAGAAAATGGCGCAAACATTATGAGAAAGATATTGACTAATTTAAAAAAAAAAATCCCTATACAAACGTTTTGGACACATGCGTAGTTTCGATATAGTAAATGACACGATCAAGCTACGAACTAGAAACGACGGTTCAATGCTACTACAAATATACATTGGCCGCAACAACTTCAAAATAACGAAAGTAAACTAACTAATTAATGTTTTAGAATATACAGCTTCCGCTACAAAAATACCATTAAAGGAAAGCCGGTTACAAAATGAATATTATAAATAATGTTATTGCATGTTACTTTCTTACACCGACATTTTAGTTAATGCATAGCTATTCTGTGTAGTAGGCAGGCATTGTTGACAATTTTACATTATTTTGATGACAGTTATAACAAACGTCAAAATAAAATTAAGACACATGTCAAAATGTGAATGCAGTTGTCTGTTGTGTTTATTGGAAAACGTATTTTGAGTTTACAAGTATGTATTTCTTTAATTTACTTCACACGTTTTGTTTACTTTTGTGCTGAAAGGAGAGATGTTATTTTCAACAGAATCAAACATTTTTAATCACTTCTAATAATACTTTTTTCACTTAGTCTAATTTAAATAATTTATTATAACCAACATGTTCCTTAACATGTTAGGTTACAATCATATAATTATTCATACTAAATAACAGATGTAGTGCACGTAATAAATAAATAATAAAATAAATTAAATCTACATTCCATAAATATTTATAGAGGAATCTCCATTCGCTCATAAACAAAAGCCACACAACCAACAACTGCAATAATTTTCTATATGGTTATGTCGCTTTGGCAACCAACATGCGCCAGTAGTTTAAAATGGCGTGAAATTTGAGATGTTGCATAAGTTTATTTGTTAAATAATATAATCTACAAAAGCCATATCATGACTCTCATCAATAATGATATCCATACACCTTTCGATATTTGTCATAATTACCTTTTGATGTTCGTTATAATTGTCTTTCAAACCCTCTTTATTTATCAAAAATGCTTGCCCATTATACAGAGTAGCCAAGTATTAAATAAAATGTATGTATAGAAAAAGTACGTATAGGTTCTGCAAAGTTTATTTGATCTTTCGTCATTCATAACAATGACGTTATATAACAGCAGCGATGCCAAATACATTCGGTAATGGAGATATAGGTTATGTATATTTATTTTAAAAGTTTGGTTATGTATCTATACATTAGAAAAAAGTAATTTATTTTAAAAAAGTGGGAGAATTACCTTCATTTACCAATATCGGCAATAATAATAATGTTAACATGAATACAAAATGTATTTCCAAAATAAATACTTGTTTTTAGCAATGTAATCAACGGTAAATCTCTTATTACATTATTCACATTAATTGTCGAGGTGTTATTTAGTTTGACTTTTAAAAACTAACACAACTTTAATATAAACTCTTCTTTCCATGGAATGTATGCAACAACTAACAAATTTAAATGGCTATAGCAGTGAAATAATATTGTACATACGATGAAGAAGTTGTATACTGCTAATTAATATCACTAGTAGGAGGACTGAAGGAAGTACTACTTTTGTTTGTTGCTCAACTATTTTCACTAAAGCTGACTTTATTTTCCCAGTTATAAGTTTAATTACTTAAACAAAGAAAAAGTACTTTTTAAAAATAATCCAATGTAAGTTTTTGTTAGTTTTGAAAGTAAGAAATAATACTGAAACACATTAAAAAAAACAAACAAGTTTATTAAATTAAAATTCCTTGTTCATAATTCCAATGAAATGTTTAATACACTTATAATACACAAATATCTCAAAATTAAAATAATGTGCATATACTATCCCTAGGTATCTGAAAAAGCACTATCAGAACTATCATCATTTAGATTTATTATAAATGGTTCTATTTCTCTTTGTTCAAATCCTATTTCACGGTTCCACCATACATTAATTTCTTTTTCCACATGGTCAATACAGTTAGTCCATTCCTGTGCTGTCACTTGTTGCAATGCCTCATCCCACATATTAACACTTGCTTCAATAGATTTCCCATCCCTACCTATGTGGCGATTATAATAAGTTTTGGTAATCCCCCATACCAACTCAATTGGATTGAAATTGCAATGATATGGAGGAAGACGTAATACTTTATGTCCTGCTTTTTCAGCCATTTGATCAGCTACATATTCTTTTGGTGGCTTATGCCTAAAAGTTAATAAATATTATATTGATAACCAAAATAATGATATTAATGATTCTTACAATGCCACTTTCAGTAGTAATTCTTTCTTCAATGACGTTTCATCATACTGAATGCCATTGTTATTCAACCATTCCTTAATTTCATTTTTTGTGGATGCAGTGTTTGGTACTTTTGATACCAAAGTACTGTGGTATGGAGCATTATCCATAACAATTATTGATGGTCTGCTTAAGAGGTTTAGTAAATTTCCAAACCATTCTAAAAAATTTTTTTGGTTCATTTCCCCGTGATAGTCAGAGCATTTTGTGTTGGAAGGAAATACTAATTTGGCACCAGGTATAAAGCCATTCCTATTTCTAGCATGTAGAACAATATACCTAGTTACAAAAAAAAAAATAAATCTTAGGCTGCATTATTATTTGTTTATATTGTATTATAATATATTTTTGTTACTTTTAATATGATAAAAAAAAATAATTAACCTTTTCCCATCCACCTTAGTACTTCTTACGGAATGTACATTTTTATCTTGCCAGGAACGAGCAATTGTACCATTTTGAAATAACCATGTTTCATCCAAAAATACAAAATCATATATATCCTGGGTCTTATATTCATGGTATAACCTCAAAAAGGTTAATCGCTGTAGCACTACATGTGGCATTTCCATCAAACCACGACGTGGATTATCCTTCTTGTATTGAAAACCAATCTTTTTCAATACAGTAGACAAAGATCGTTGACATCCAAAAAATATGTCAGTTTCCCTTAATTTATTCCCCAACGACTCAAGTGTAATGTGTTCATCTACAATCCTCTATTTTAGATTTTATAAATCAAGTAATTTTTTTTTTCACTTACGCCGTTCATACATTTGGTATATAGTATTTCTAATTGCGACCTGTGCGGCATCATCAATTCCTGTAACAGGTTTAGCACGTGAATGTTTAGGTTTATTTGGGTTTAATGGTTCATTTCTTTTAATAGATTGCCATATCGATGTTATTGTATTTAAGCTTACGTTGGCCATCGCAGCTACACGCTAAAATTAAAAATCATTTAAAAAAATTCTCAATCAGTATTATTGTTATTTTTATACCTCTCGTACAGCTGTTAATGGTATGATAACACACTTATTGTCCCGCTCTCGTTCACAAAAAGTTAACATCGAAGCGATGCACTCTTTCATATCCTCACTCAACACTTTCGGCATTTTCAATTAATATAAATATCAATACAATTGAAAATTTGTTCTAAGAAGAAAAATTTGTAACTTAAAATATGTCAAAATATTAATGTCAAAATAAACGATGCGGCAACTTCTCATATTTCAGTAACTTCGACGAATTAAAATCACTAAATTTCCCTTGCTAAACCTTACATTTAATTAAATTTATTGTGGTAAGAATTTTACGTCACAGATGACGAAAGATCAAATAAAGTTTGCAGAACCTGTATATTTGTAACTGGTTTTCATGTAATAGTATTCACTAGCGGAATCTATATATCTTGAAGTGTTAACTAAATAATTTATTTTTGTTGGGAGATTTCTTAGGTCGCTGAACACGAATCTGAAATCGAAATTTGATAAAACAAAATGGCGCATTCAATACGGCAGAAAGGTAATTGAATCTGTATGGAATTTAGTACTTGGGGTTTCTAGGTTCGCTGATGAAGAATCGGAAGTTTATATTTAAAAATAAAATGGCGTGTCCAATATAGCGTAATGGTTCTTCGAAAACGTATTGGATCCGCGTGAAATTCAATATTTGGGATTCTTATTGTCGCTGATAACGAATTGGAAGTCGAAATATCAAAAAAAAAGTGGGGCGACCAACATAGTGGAAATGTGCGAAACATAATTAAATCTTTCTCAAATGTATTACTTGAGGGTTTTTGTGGTCCCTGTTGACGAATTCGAAGTCAATCTTTCAAAATGCCAAATGACGAGTGCAATTTGTCGGTTCTTACTTGGCTCCTTTTGAGTCTTTGATGAAATTGAATTTTCGGTTCATTTTTATTATTATTGTTTATGTCTATCTTAAATTGTTTTTGAGTTATTATCATCCTTTTTGATTTTTTCTTAAAAACTGTAGACTTTGAAACAGTCATCAAACTTTTCTATAGTCGCATCAGAAGCGTATTGCAGACTGTATCAACGAAAATGGTGCTGTCTTTGAGCACATTATTTCTTCAGATACTTTAAAATGACTTTTATGTTAAACATTAAATTATCTTTCTTACTCTACACTGTATACCAGTCTGTGTTAAAAACAGTTTGAGAAGAATTCTGAGTAATATATACGATTGGCTTTAGAAAATATAATGGCATAATGTATATACAGGGATGTGTCAAAAGTTTATAAAAACGGAAATTCTAACAACGGTCCTGACAGTGATCAGGTTTTACTGAAAGCTGTAAAAAGGTTGTAAGCAGACGCGCAAAAGGCTATTCAAGCATGAAAAGACTGAAAAATTTCTATTGCGAAGTAATATCGTACGTATTCACAAGAGATTGTTTAATTATCATTGATGAAAATGAACCGTAAGCAATATCGTCAATTGCAATAGTTGAAAATAGAACTTCAATAAGGATGTCTTACAGTATTTTGGATTATAACAATAGGTAATCAATATTACTATAATAAATATATTATATCTATTTGTCCCTTAAATTGTAGGTGTACAATGCAAAAGTAAATAATTATATACAGTGTAAACAAGACTCTATCAACATTATTAAAAATCCTACATAACTGAGAGTTGTAATACAAATTACCACAAAAAACACTGCAAATTATAAAAAATATAGGCATGGGAATTATTATAGAAAATGCCAATGAAATATATATTATTTGTTATAGAATAATGATGAAACTATCGAATGGTAATAGTGAGTTATTTAAAATATACATTCGTGTTAATAAAACATCTACAAGTTTATATAAAATATTCTTTTTAATTTTTAATGAATCCTCATTTAAACCAAAAAGATCATTGGAATCGACATATATAGACTGAAACACTATTGACTATCAAATTCTCCTTAATATTAGCTGCCGGCTTACCTTTAAAAATGATAATATGGCGGAAAGATTCATCAAAATGTCCTTAACCTTGGTGAAATCTAGCAAATGGCGGTTTTTCAGGTCGCTAATCACGAATCCGGAATAAAAATTTTAAAAAACAATCTGGCGGGAAGGTTCTTCGAAAAGTGCTTCGATCTGAGCACATCCTCCCTTCGTAAACTTTAACGTGATTTATGTTTTGTAACATTTAATTGTCCTTCTCGCTCTTCAGTGTTCAGTGTAACGATTTGTGTAAAAAGGAAAGAAAAGTTCTAAATAATATATACGATTGGCATAACAAAATTTATATGTGTACAGGGGTGCGTCAGAAGAAAAGTTTATAAAATTGGACATTCTAAAAAGCGTTATGAGAGTGATCGCTTTTTACAGGAAAGGCGTTTCAATAAGGCTTAAATTTAAAACTTGGGCTTTTTTACTTTTATTATTATTTTGTGCTCTTTTATTAACAATAGTGGACTTCGAAAAGGTAGTAAGAAAGTAATATACTTTATAAATTAAATTTACCTTACCCATTCACATACATATGTTTGCGAGCTACATGTTTGAAGTTCATCAGCATTCATTAGCATTCTATAAGAATGTTTGAAAGCGAAGCCCATTTACCACACAAAATTTGTTTTAAACATGTTAAACACTATGCAGATACTATGTATATTTGAACACGTCAATTAAAATGACGAGCCCGCGATAGCGGGCGAGTAGTATACGTATTATCCTTTCTATCGTTAGAGAGAGAGAACAGTACGAATAATGATGTAATTCAGTGAAAATTTAAAATGCTGTTCAATACAAGTCCTTCATTTTTAATTGACGTGCGAACTAATTTTGAGTATGTGACAGACGAATATTTCAAATCTGCTGACCAAAATTTCATAATGAAAGCGCTGTTCCACTTCAAATAATTTGGGTGAAAATATCTCAGTGTCAAAATGATTATTAGGTTCTTTTTCATGAATATTGTGTATACCTATCTTAAATTGTTTCTGAGCAATTGACATACTTTTTGTCAATATACTACATTTTTGCACTGTTATTTCAAAAGCGTATTATCCCGATTGTCTCAATGAATATGATGCACTTATTGAGCATATTGTTTCTTCGGATACTTTAACATCATTCTTATGTGTAACATTAAATTATCTTTCTCGCTCTTCATTGTGTAACAGTTTATGTAAAAAAAATTCTAGAAGAATTCTAAATGAAATATACAATTGGCTTTACAAAATATATGTATATACAGGGAATGACATGGTGTTTCAAAAACTGAATCGCTATAAAGACAAAATCCGCAATAAATGTAGAAGAATAAGGGAGAGCGTTACCTCAACACTAAGCGGAATAAAAGAGGCGGCAGCGGGCCTTCTAGGCCTGCCGTATTAGCTATTATATATAATAAAAGTTGGCCGAAGACAAGGCAAGACCTTCACCGATATTTCGAAGACGTCCGAACACAAACGAAGATGGCCGAAGTCAAGGCAAGGCCACCACTGACATTCCGAAGACATTCGAACACAAACGAAGTTGGCCGAAGACAAGGCAAGGCCTTCATCGGCATTTCGAAGACGTCCGAACCCATACGAAGTTGGGCGAAGACAAGGCAAGGCCTTCGCCGACATTTCGAAGACGTCCGAACACAAACGAAGTTGGACGAAGTCAAAGGAAGGCCACCACTGACATTCCGAAGACGTCCGAACACAGACAAAGTTGGCCGAAGACAAGGCAAGGCCTTCACCGATATTCCGAAGACATCCGAACACACACGAAGTTGGCTGAAGTCAAGGCAAAGCCACCACTTACATTCCGAAGACGTCCGAAAACAAACGAAGTTGGCCGAAGCCGAGGCAAGGCCTTCATCGATATTCCGAAAACGTCCGACCTCAAACAAACGAAGTTGGACGAAGTCAAAGCAAGGCCACGACTGACATTCCGAAGACGTTCGAAAACAAACGAAGTTGGCCGAAGTCAAAGCAAGGCCACCACTAACATTCCGAAGACGTCCGAACACTAACGAAGTTGGCCGAAGCCATGGCAAAGCCGCAACTCACATTCCGAAGACGGCCGAGCACAAACGAAGTTGGCCGAAGTCAAAGCAAGGCCACCACTGACATTTCGAAGACGTCCAAAAACAAACGAAGTTGGCCGAAGACAAGGCAAGGCCTTCGCCGACATTTCGAAGACGTCCGAACACAAACGAAGTTGGACGAAGTCAAAGGAAGGCCACCACTGACATTTCGAAGATGTCCGAACACAAACGAAGTTGGCCGAAGTCAAAGCAAGACCACCACTGCAATATTGAACATCAAAAGTACAATTATATTTACTTATTCGCTATATATCGGAATTATATGGTGTTTCAAGAACTGAAACGCAATAAAGACAAAATCCGCAATAAATTTAGTAAAATAAGGGAGAGCGGTACCTCAACACTAAGCGGAATAATAGGCGACAGCGGGTTCTCGAACCCGCGCGCATTAGCTAGTTGCGACATAATAATAGCTGAAGGTGATACCTTGTCTCTCACGGGAGTAAATACGGGATAGAGATAGGACCGTGCAACGGATGATGTTTCTCGAAATTGTGCAACACCCCGTATAGGTAGCGCGTCCGGACCGATCGTCCCGTGAAGGGGAAAGTCCGAGCTAATTACCGTAAAAATTTCGCCTTTATAGCTCTGTCCGATCGCCGGATATTTACGGACAAATTTAAACGTTGCGTTTTCGACGTGCACGATTTTCTGAAGGTATCTCATCCGAGACGAATCTAGAACACGTATAGGGAAAAGTACGGTTAAAAAGCCCGCACTTTCTGCTTTTCAACGCGCTCGAAAGCATATTTTAAGGTCGAGGGACGCGTGAGCAATTAAAATATACGTTCCGTCGAATTTTTCAAAACACGCGAAATTAAGCCATGACGTGCCTAAAGAAAGCCCATTTACGTAAATAAAAACGAGGACTAAACACATAATTGACTTTTCGCAAATCTGACAGCTCCAACGAGAAATTTTGCACCTTTGACTTTTAAGCCTTCAATTCCAAATTTTGAAGGTTCTGACGGCCCAACAAGGTACATAATCGCAAAGTCAGACATTTCTGTACCGATCGCATGTCTATTGCGACTTCATCGACGTACGATATCGATAGTGCGTGTAAATTAAATTCCTCATGCAGACGGACATCGTAGAAAAATGGCTGAAATACGTCACAAATGAATGTACACAACAAATCAAGTGAAATGCTCATAATATATTATGTACACACATATACATTCATGTGCACTGCCCGTAAATATATATATCGGTAGCTTGACTTAACATTTTTACATACAGGCTGATATCTTTTAATTACTATAAATTTGAATTTTTAAATACGATCATTCCAGAACGGGGAAAAGGATTGCTTTTAATTATTAACGTCAGATGAGATTCAAGGCAAATAAACACACATAATATAGGACAAGGACAAGGCACTAAATTAATTATTTGAACGCAATTAAAACGTTTTTTTTAAATATTCTTTTGAAGATTACACGTCTATTTTCTCTGAAATTTTAAAAAAAAATTGCAAATTTCAACATACATATAAATATGGCAGTTGAACAAACTATTTACATGAGGTCGATAGCCCGATGCACAAGATTGACGGCTTCTTAATACAATAACTTTGCTGGGTGCGGTTCGAACCCAGGCCGGGGCAAAACATTTTTTTTTTCGAATGAGATATTGTGTATTTATTTCGAATATTTTACCGGCAATTTATAAGACATGACGCCGGACTGCTCGACATAATTTTCCCGGTCGATGAAATAACCATTCACATATACAGCATGATTTTTTCTTAATTATTATAAATTCCATTTAAAATACAATAATTCTAAAACGGGTATGTCGTTTTCTTAAAGGAAAAAATATTGCTTTTAACATTTACGTGCCCTACGAAATAATTATTTAAATAATTATTTAAATAATTATTTAAATAATTATTTAAATAATTATTATTTATTAATAATGAAATTTTAGATACGGGGGTGTCTTAGGTCGCCGATCACGAATCCAAAGTCAAAATGTCAAAAAAAAACAAAATGGCGGAAGTTTTTTGAAAATTGACGTATGAATGTGAAATTTTAGGTACGGGGATGTCTTAGGTCGCCGATCACAAATCGAAAGTCAAAATGTCAAAAAAAAACAAAATGGCGGAAGTTTTTTGAAAATTGACGTATGAATGTGAAATTTTAGATACGGGGGTTTTGGGGGTCGCCGATCATGATTCCAAAGCCAAAATGTCAAAAAAATCAAAATGGCGGACCAGTTTTTTGAAAATTGACGTATGAATGTGAAATTTTAGATACGGGGGTTTTGGGGGTCGCCGATCATGATTCCAAAGCCAAAATGTCAAAAAAATTAAAATGGCGGACCAGTTTTTTGAAAATTGACGTATGAATGTGAAATTTTAGATACGGGGGTTTTGGGGGTCGCCGATCATGATTCCAAAGTCAAAATGTCAAAAAAATCAAAATGGCGGACCAGTTTTTTGAAAATTGACGTATGAATGTGAAATTTTAGATACGGGGGTGTCTTAGGTCGCCGATCACGAATCCATAGTCAAAATGTCAAAAAAGAACAAAATGGCGGACGAGTTTTTTGAAAATTAACATATGAATGTGCAATTTTAGATACGGGGGTTTTGGGGGTCGCCGATCGTGATTCCAAAGTCAAAATATCAAAAGAATCAAAATGGCGGACCAGTTTTTTTTAAAATTGACGTATGAATGTGAAATTTTAAACACGGGCGTTTATGGGGTCGCCGATCACAAATCCAATGTCGAAATGTCAAAAAACGTAATAGCGGATTCAATATGGCGGAAAGGTTCTTCAAAATGCCGTTAATCTTGGTGAAAAGTGCTTGGACCTGAGCACATCCTTCCTTCGTAAACTTTAACATGATTTATGTTTACCATTAAATTATCCTTCTCGCTCTTCAGTGTTCAGTGTAACGGTTTGTGTAAGAAGGAAAGAAAAGTTCTAAGTAATATTACGATTGGCATAACAAAATTCTAACTAACTAAATAACATTCTAAGAGGCGTCATGACAGTGATTGCCTTTTACAGGAAACTGTAAAAAAGCTGTAAGCGGACGCGAAAAGGGCGATTCAAACTAGAGGAGATTGACGGACCGCTGTAAGCGGACGCAAAGTTGAAGCTGGCATGTTCACGTTAAGAGCTTATGCAGACACTGTATAAATTACTCTTGACTAAACTGGGCTTGGATAAATAGTGTGTTTGTTCAGTTAACGTGTAGTTAAATTTTACATTAATAATTATAATTATTATTGGCACTCTGATTCCTCCAGAATATAACATTTTGTAAGTCAAAATTATGTATACCAATTTGGAGACAAGGTTTTCTCAATCAACTTTCTTTGAGTTAAGAAATTTGTACAATCAGTAAAATATAATGTTTTTAGTAAACAGTTGATATATGATTTTTCAGTAAATGTTTCTGGCCTTATTCATCCTATACAAATTTGTGCAAGTTAAATTGTCTCAAATATGGCAAGTGAAAGTGCTGCCATAAACTGGATTGGACTGATCATATCTTAAGAATATGATCGATAATCCAGTTTATGACGGCAGATGAAGTGTCTTCTTTTTCAACAAACTGTTCCCACTTTTATAATTTTTTACATGTCACATGTTTCACATATTTGTAGGTAACTGTTAATTTCACATGGATGTACGTTGTATTAGTTTTTTTTATTTTTACTATATTGTTGTATTTGTCAATAGCAGTAAGTAATCAATAAATTTCTATCAGTATCACTGCAGTTTGTTGTACTTTGCTATTTATTCCATAATATAAATTTTAAATATGTGCTATTTACACAAAAATTTTCAGATGTATTCACAAAATAAATGTCTACAGATTATTTACTAAAATTAAGTTTCTAAAGCGGCTCTAAAGATGATTCAGTGCTTATGAAAACTATGTACTTCTGTAGGGCACTCCGCGTGCTGAAGTTTAAGTTTCTTATTGTTGGTAATGGCCAGATGGATACTCTTTAATTTTCAATTTTCAAAGTATGAAACAGTTAATTTATGCATTTCTTATTATTTAATTTTAACATGTCCAATAAGTTCAAGCTCATTTTTGCAAATCATTTTTTTGGACATCATTAGATTTTTATTATGGATAAAAGTAACAACACAAACACAATAAAATCAACCTACTTTGCCTTTTTTATTTACATAATGACGGATCCTACATACGAATAGGTTCTTCAGAAACTTTCAGTATCCCTCAAATTTGTTTCACCTTTCACTATTATTCCATAATAGAAATTTTAAATATGTGCTAAATGTCGACAGATTATTTACTAAAATTAAAATTCTAATTATATAGAATATAAACCAAAAAAAAAAGTGCAAAAAGCACAAAAAACAAGTTCAAATGTAGAAAATGGCGCAAACATTATGAGAGAAATATTGACTAATTTAAAAAAAAATCCCTATACATAGGTACGTTTTGGACACATGCGTAGTTTCGATATAGTAAATGGCACGATCAAGCTACGAACTAGAAACGACGGTTCAATGCTACTACAAATATACATTAGCCGGAACAACTTCAAAATAACGAAAGTAAACTAACTAATTAATGTTTTAGAATATATAGCTTCCGCTACAAAAATACCATTAAATGAAAGCCGGTTACAAAATGAATATTATAAATAATGTTATTGTATGTTACTTTCTTACACCGACATTTTATTTAATGCATAGCTATTCTGTGTAGTAGGCAGGCAGTGTTGACAATTTTACATTATTTTGATGACAATTATAACAAACGTCAAAATAAAATTAAGACACATGTCAAAAGGTGAATGCAGTTGTCTGTTGTGTTTATTGGAAAACGTATTTTGAGTTTACAAGTATGTATTTCTGTAATTTACTTCACACGTTTTGTTTACTTTTGTGCTGAAAGGAGAGATGTTATTTTCCATACAACAGAATCAAACATTTTTAATCACGTCTAATAATACTTTTTTCACTTAGTCCAATTTAAATAATTTATTATAACCAACATGTTCCTTAACATGTTAGGTTACAATCATATAATTATTCATACTCAATAACACATATAGTGCACGTAATAAATAAATAATAAAATAAATTAAATCTACATTCCATAAATATTTATAAAGGAATCTCCATTCGCTCATAAACAAAAGCAACACAACCAACAACTGCAATAATTTTCTATATGGTTATGTCGCTTTGGCAACCAACATGCGCCAGTAGTTTAAAATGACGTGAAATTTGAGATGTTGCATAAGTTTATTTGTTAAACATGATATTTGTCATAATTACCTTTTGATGTTCATTATAATTGTCTTTCAAACCCTCTTTATTTATCAAAAATGCTTGGCCATTATACAGAGTAGCCAAGTATTAAATAAAATGTATGTATAGAAAGAGTAGGTATATTTGTAACTGGTTTTCATGTAATAATATTCACCAGCGGAATCTACTTGGAGTTTCTAGGTTCGCTGATGAAGAATCTGAAGTTTATATTTAAAAATAAAATGGCGTGTCCAATATAGCGTAATGGTTCTTCGAAAACGTATTGGATCCGCGTGGAATTCAATATTTGGGATTCTTATTGTCGCTGATAACGAATTGGAAGTCGAAATATCAAAAAAAAAGTGGGGCGACCAACATGGTGGAAATGTGCGAAACATAATTAGATCTTTCTCAAATTTATTACTTGAGGGTTTTTGGGGTCCCTGTTGACGCTTCCGAAGTCAATCTTTCAAAATGCCAAATGACGAGTGCAATTTGACGGTTCTTACTTGGCCCCTTTTGAGTCTTTGATGAAATTGAATTTTCGGTTCATTTTTATTATTATTGTTTATGTCTATCTTAAATTGTTCTTGAGTTATTACCATTCTTTTTGATTTTTTCTTAAAAACTGTAGACTTTGAAACAGTCGTCAAACTTTTCTATTGTCGCATCAGAAGCGTATTGCAGACTGTATCAACGAAAATGGTGCTGTCTTTGAGCACATTATTTCTTCGGATACCTTAAAATGACTTTTATGTTAAACATTAAATTATCTTTCTTATTCGTATACCGGTCTGTGTTAAAAACAGTTTGAGAAGAATTCTGAGTAATATATACGATTGACTTTACAAAATATAATGGCATAATGTATATACAGGGATGTGTCAAAAGTTTATAAAAACGGAAATTCTAACAACGGTCCTGACAGTGATCAGGTTTTACTGAAAGCTGTAAAAGGGTTGTAAGCAGGCGCGCAAAAGGCTATTCAAGCATGAAGAGATTGAAAAATAGCTATTGCGAAGTAATATCGTACGTATTCACAAGAGATTGTTTAATTATCATTGATGAAAATGAAAGGTGCTTCAATAGGGCTTAAATTTTAAGCTTGGGCTTTTTACTTTTATTATTATTTTGTGCTCTTTTATTAACGATAGTGGACTTCGAAAAGATAGTAAGAAAGTAATATACTTTATAAATTAAATTTACCTTACCCATTCACATACATATGTTTGCGAGCTATATGTTTGAAGTTCATCAGCATTCATTAGCATTCTATAATAATGTTTGAAAGCGACGCCCATTTATCAAACAAAATTTGTTATAAACATGTTAAACACTATGCAGATACTATGTATATTTGAGCATGTCAATTAAAATGACGAGCCCGCGATAGCGGGCGAGTAGTATATTCTTTCTATCGTCAGAGAGAGAACAGTACGAATAATAATGTAATTCAGTGAAAATTTAAAAGTTCTTCAATACAAGTCCTTCATTTTCAATTGACGTGCGAACTAATTTTGAGTATGTGACAGACGAATATTTCAAATCTGCTGACCAAAATTTCATAATGAAAGCGCTGTTCCACTTCAAATAATTTGGTTGATAATATCTGTGTCAAATTGATTATTAGGTTCTTTTTTATTAATATTGTGCATGCCTATCTTAAATTGTTTCCGAGCAATTGACATACTTTTTGTTAATATACTACATTTTCCACTGTTCTTTCAATAGCGTATTATCCCGATTGTCTCAATGAAAATGATGCACTTATTGAGCATATTGTTTCTTCGGATACTTTAACATCATTCTTATGTTTAACATTAAATTATCTTTCTCGCTCTTCAGTGTCTAACAGTTTGTGTAAAAAGAAATTCTAGAAGAATTCTAAATGAAGTATACAATTGGCTTTACAAAATATATGTATATACAGGGTGCGCCAAAAGTCTATAAAATCGTACATTCTAAAAACCACCATGAGAGTGATCGCGTTTTACAGGAAACTGTAAAAGAGGTGTAAGCGGACGCGAAAATGGCGAATTCAAGCTCGAAAAGATTGAAGCATTAGCTCACAAACATTCAACACAATATGTATTGCAATATATAATAATTGGCCCAATGATAATAGTGTATAGGTAAGAAATTAATAAATTCGATTCCTTATTTTTGTTTATAAATACTGTCTACTCATTTTTAGCAATTATCATTACATGACTGGAGTCATTTCGTCCATGAATTAAGTTGTAAAAATACTTCAAAATATTATAAGATATTGTAAATAGAAAAAAGAAACTAAAATATATTCCTACCAGATTAAACAAGCACTTAATCATGTTGTTATTGTGCCAGGCAAATTGAGAAGTAATATCATACGTATTCAAAAAAGATTGTTTAATTATCATTGATGAAAATGTACCTCCCGCGACATCGTCAATTACAATGATTCAAAATAGAAATTCTATAAGGATGTTTTACAGTATTTTCTAATATAACACGAAGTAATCAATATTACCATAATACATATATTATATCTATATATTCCTTAAATTGTAGGTGTACAATGCAAAAGAAAATTATTGTGTAGAGTGTGAACAAGGCTTTACCAACATTATTAAACATTATACATAACTGACAGTTGTAATACAATTTACCACAAAGAAACACTGCAAATTATAAAAGTATAAGAATGGGAATCATTATAAAAAATGCCAATGAAATAAATATTATTTGTTACAGAACAATGATTACATAAACTATCAATTTGTAATAATGAATTATTTAAAAGTATACATTCGCGTCAATAAAACATCTAATAAAGCTATCTCCGATGTTTTTTTAAAATTTCTAATGAAATTTCATTTAAACCAAAAAGACCAATGGAATCGACATATGTGACTGAAACACTATTATCAAAAACTATCAAACCACATTTTCCAACTGATACAAAAAAACACAGATTTCGAGATTATTCTAATTTTATACCCACAAACAAAATTCAAACTATAGATAAATTAGGCAAAAGTGAAATAAATCATCGGCCAATCAAGGCACAAAAACCAAAAATAGTAGAAAAATTCAAAATAGAGTAAAAAATACCGACTGTGAAGGCGCAGGAAAAGTATGTGAAAAATGTCAATATAACTTTAAACGATAAAATACATCTTATTTCATGGCCAGCCATTTAACATTTTAAATTTAAAAACTGCTATTATCACTAAATCTATTATTAATCATATCATCCGATAAGCATTCTGAATAAAATATTGCATAGTTGTAAACTATATACAGGGGTGTATAAAAACAACTAAGCAATATTGAACATCTAAAACACAATTATATTTAGTTATTCGCTATATATCGGAATTATATGGTGTTTCAAAAACTGAAACGCAATAAAGACAAAATCCGCAATAAATTTACAAGAATAAAGGGGAGCGGTACCTCAACTGTAAGCGGAATAAGAGGCGATAGCGGGCCTTCAAGGCCTGCCGTATTAGCTAGTTCTCCTTACTAATAGCTCACGGTCATCCTTTAAAAATGACGTGAGAAAACAGGGGATAGAGATAGGACCGTGCAACGGGTGACGTTTCTCGAAATTGTGCAACACCCTGTATAGGTTGCGCGTTCGGACCGATCGTCGCGTGAAGAGGAATGTCCGAGCTAATTACGGTTAAAATTTCGGCTTTATAGCTCTGTCCGATGGCCGGATATTTACGGACAAATTTAAACGTTGTTTTTTAAGACGTTGCCGATTTTCTGAAGGGATCTCCTTTTAAACGAAAATATAACACGCATAGGGAAAAGTACGGTTAAAAAGCCCGTACTTTCTGCTTTTCAACGCGCTCGAAAGCATATTTTAAGGTCGAGGGACGCGTGAGCAATTACAATATACGTTCCGTCGAATTTTTCAAAACACGCGAAATTAAGCCATGACGTGCCTAAAGAATGCACATTTTACGTAAATAAAAACGAGGACTAAACACATAATTGACTTTTCGCAAATCTGACAGCTCCAACGAGAAATTTTGCACGTTTGACTTTTAAGCCTTCAATTCCAAATTTTGAAGGTTCTGACGGCCCAACAAGGTACATAATCGTAAAGTCAGACATTTCTGTACCGATCGCATGTCTATTGCGACTTCATCGACGTACGATATCGATAGTGCGTGTAAATTAAATTCCTCATGCAGACGGACATCGTAGAAAAATGGCTGAAATACGTCACAAATGAATGTACACAATAAATCAAGTGAAATGCTCATAATATATTATGTACACACATATACATTCATGTGCACTGCCCGTAAATATATTATGTATTGGTAGCTTGACTTAACATTTTTACATACAGGCTGATATCTTTTAATTACTATAAATTTGAATTTTTAAATACGATCATTCCAGAACGGGGAAAAGGATTGCTTTTAATTATTAACGTCAGATGAGATTCAAGGCAAATAAACACACATAATATAGGACAAGGACAAGGCACTAAATTAATTATTTGAACGCAATTAAAACGTTTTTTTTTAATATTCTTTTGAAGATTACACGTCTATTTTCTCTGAAATTTTAAAAAAAAATTGCAAATTTCAACATAGAGTCAAGCCTACATATAAATATGGCAGTTGAACAAACTATTTACATGAGGTCGATAGCCCGATGCACAAGATTGACGGCTTCTTAATACAATGACTTTGCTGGGTCCGGTTCGAACCCAGGCCGGGGCAAAACATTTTTTTTTTCGAATGAGATATTGTGTATTTATTTCGAATATTTTACCGGCAATTTATAAGACATGACGCCGGACTGCTCGACATAATTTTCCCGGTCGATGAAATAACCATTCACATGTACAGCATGATTTTTTCTTAATTATTATAAATTCCATTTAAAATACAATAATTCTAAAACGGGTATGCCGTTTTCTTAAATAATTTTATTTAAATAATTACGCACTGCGGAGTGGGTAGAGCCAAATCAACTTTTTCTTCTGATTAAGGTAAAACTCGGTACTCGGGGGCTCTTGGTGCCGGTGATCTCAAGTCGAATGTCAAAATTTCAAAAAAAAAAAATGGTGCATCTAATATGGCGGAAGAATTTTTTGAAAATTGACGTATACATGTGAAATTTTAGATACGGGGGTGTCTTAGGTCGCCGATCACGAATCGAAAGTGAAAATGTCAAAAAAAACAAAATGGCCGAAGTTTTTTGAAAATTGACGTATGAATGTGAAATTTTAGATACGGGGGTGTCTTAGGTCGCCGATCACGAATCCAAAGTCAAAATGTCAAAAAAAACCAAAATGGCGGAAGTTTTTTGAAAATTGACGTATGAATGTGAAATTTTAGGTACGGGGGTATCTTAGGTCGCCGATTACGAATCGAAAGTCAAAATGTCAAAAAAAAAAAATGGCGGAAGTTTTTTGAAAATTGACGTATGAATGTGAAATTTTAGGTACGGGGGTGTCTTAGCTCGCCAATCACAAATCGAAAGTCAAAATGTAAAAAAAAAAACAAAATGGCCAAAGTTTTTTCAAAATTGACGTATGAATGTGAAATTTTAGATACGGGGGTTTTGGGGGTCGCGGATCATGATTCCAAAGTCAAAATGTCAAAAAAATCAAAATGGCTGACCAGTTTTTTGAAAATTGACGTATGAATGTGAAATTTTAGATACGGGGGTGTGTTAGGTCGCCGATCACGAATCTAAAGTCAAAATGTCAAAAAAATACAAAATGGCGGACAAGTTTTTTGAAAATAAACTTATGAATGTGAAATTTTAGATACGGGGGTTTTGGGGGTCGCCGATCATGATTCCAAAGTCAAAATATCAAAAAAATCAAAATGGCGGACCAGTTTTTTTAAAATTGACGTATGAATGTGAAATTTTAGATACGGGCGTTTATGGGGTCGCCGATCACAAATCCAAAGTCGAAATGTCAAAAAACATAATGGCGGATTCAATATGGCGGAAAGGTTCTTCAAAATGTCGTTAATCTTGGTGTAAAGTGCTTGGACCTGAGCACATCCTTCCTTCGTAAACTTTAACATGATTTATGTTTACCATTAAATTATCCTTCTCGCTCTTCAGTGTTCAGTGTAACGGTTTGTGTAAGAAGGAAAGAAAGTTCTAAGTAATATTACGATTGGCATAACAAAATTCTAACTAACTAAATAACATTCTAAGAGGCGTCATGACAGTGATTGCCTTTTACAGGAAAACGAAAAGGGCGATTCAAACTAGAGGAGATTCACGGGCCGCTGTAAGCGGACGCAAAGTTGAAGCTGGCATGTTCACGTTAGGAGCTTATGCAGACACTGTATAAATTACTCTTGACTAAACTGGGCGTGGATAAATAGTGTGTTTGTTCAGTTAATGTGTAGTTAAATTTTACATTAATAATTATATTTATTATTGGCACTCTGATTCCTCCAGAATATAACATTTTGTCAGTCAAAATTATGTATACCAATTTGGAGGCAAGGTTTTCTCAATCAACTTTCTTTGAGTTAAGAAATTTGTACAATCAGTAAAATATAATGTTTTTAGTAAACAGTTGATATATGATTTTTCAGTAAATGTTTCTGGCCTTATTCATCCTATACAAATTTGTGCAAGTTAAATTGTCTCAAATATGACATGTGAAAGTGCCGTCATAAACTGGATTACTGATCATAGCTTAAGAATATGATCGATAATCCAGTTTATGACGGCAGATGAAGTGTTTTCTTTTTCAACAAACTGTTCCCACTTTTATAATTTTTTACATGTCACATGTTTCACATATTTGTAGGTAACTGTTAATTTCACATCGATGTACGTTGTATTAGTTTTTTTTATTTTTACTATATTGTTGTATTTGTCAATAGCAGTAAGTAATCAATAAATTTCTATCAGTATCACTGCAGTTTGTTGTACTTTGCTATTTATTCCATAATATAAATTTTAAATATGTGCTATTTACACAAAAATTTCCAGATGTATTCACAAAATAAATGTCTACAGATTATTTACTAAAATTAAGTTTCTAAAGCGGCTCTAAAGATGATTCAGTGCTTATGAAATCTATGTACTTCTGTAGGACACTTCGTGTGCTGAAGTTTAAGTTTCTTATTGTTGGTAATGGCCAGATGGATACTCTTTAATTTTCAATTTTCAAAATATGAAACAGTTAATTTATGCATTTCTTATTGTTTAATTTTTTTAATTTTAACATGTCCAATAGGTTCAGGCTCATTTTTGCAAATCATTTTTTTTGGACATCATTAGATTTTTATTATGGATAAAAGTAACAACACGAACACAATAAAATCAACCTATTTTGCCTTTTTTATTTACATAATGACGGATCCAACATCCGAAAGGGTTCTTCAGAAACTTTCAGTATCCCTCAAATTGTTTCACCTTTCACTATTATTCCATAATAGAAATTTTAAATATGTGCTAAATGTCGACAGATTATTTACTAAAATTAAATATCTAATTATATAGAATATAAACTAAAACAAAAAAAAGTGCAAAAAGCACAAAAAACAAATTCAAATGTAGAAAATGGCGCAAACATGAGAAAGATATTGACTAATTTAAAAAAAAAATCCCTATACAAACGTTTTGGACACATGCGTAGTTTCGATATAGTAAATGACACGATCAAGCTACGAACTAGAAACGACGGTTCAATGCTACTACTAATATACATTGGCCGCAACAACTTCAAAATAACGAAAGTAAACTAACTAATTAATGTTTTAGAATATATAGCTTCCGCTACAAAAATACCATTAAATGAAAGCCGGTTACAAAATGAATATTATAAAAAATGTTATTGTATGTTACTTTCTTACACCGACATTTTATTTAATGCATAGCTATTCTGTGTAGTAGGCAGGTATTGTTGACAATTTTACATTATTTTGATGACAATTATAACAAACGTCAAAATAAAATTAAGACACATGTCAAAAGGTGAATGCAGTTGTCTGTTGTGTTTATTGGAAAACGTATTTTGAGTTTACAAGTATGTATTTCTGTAATTTACTTCACACGTTTTGTTTACTTTTGTGCTGAAAGGAGAGATATTATTTTCCATACAACAGAATCAAACATTTTTAATCACGTCTAATAATACTTTTTTCACTTAGTCCAATTTAAATAATTTATTATAACCAACATGTTCCTTAACATGTCAGGTTACAATCATATAATTATTCATACTCAATAACACATATAGTGCACGTAATAAATAAATAATAAAATAAATTAAATCTACATTCCATAAATATTTATAAAGGAATCTCCATTCGCTCATAAACAAAAGCAACACAACCAACAACTGCAATAATTTTCTATCTGGTTATGTCGCTTTGGCAACCAACATGCGCCAGTAGTTTAAAATGGCGTGAAATTTGAGATGTTGCATAAGTTTATTTGTTAAACATGATATTTGTCATAATTACCTTTTGATGTTCATTATAATTGTCTTTCAAACCCTCTTTATTTATCAAAAATGCTTGCCCATTATACAGAGTAGCCAAGTATTAAATAAAATGTATGTATAGAAAGAGTAGGTATATTTGTAACTGGTTTTCATGTAATAATATTCACTAGCGGAATCTACTTGGGGTTTCTAGGTTCGCTGATGAAGAATCTGAAGTTTATATTTAAAAATAAAATGGCGTGTCCAATATAGCGTAATGGTTCTTCGAAAACGTATTGGATCCGCGTGGAATTCAATATTTGGGATTCTTATTGTCGCTGATAACGAATTGGAAGTCGAAATATCAAAAAAAAAGTGGGGCGACCAACATGGTTGAAATGTGCGAAACATAATTAGATCTTTCTCAAATTTATTACTTGAGGGTTTTTGGGGTCCCTGTTGACGCTTCCGAAGTCAATCTTTCAAAATGCCAAATGACGAGTGCAATTTGACGGTTCTTACTTGGCCCCTTTTGAGTCTTTGATGAAATTGAATTTTCGGTTCATTTTTATTATTATTGTTTATGTCTATCTTAAATTGTTTTTGAGTTATTACCATTCTTTTGATTTTTTCTTAAAAACTGTAGACTTTGAAACAGTCGTCAAACTTTTCTATTGTCGCATCAGAAGCGTATTGCAGACTGTAAATGGTGCTGTCTTTGAGCACATTATTTCTTCGGATACCTTAAAATGACTTTTATGTTAAACATTAAATTATCTTTCTTATTCGTATACCGGTCTGTGTTAAAAACAGTTTGAGAAGAATTCTGAGTAATATATACGATTGACCTTACAAAATATAATGGCATAATGTATATACAGGGATGTGTCAAAAGTTTATAAAAACGGAAATTCTAACAACGGTCCTGACAGTGATCAGGTTTTACTGAAAGCTGTAAAAAGGCTGTAAGCAGACGCGCAAAAGGCTATTCAAGCATGAAGAGATTGAAAAATAGCTATTGCGAAGTAATATCGTACGTATTCACAAGAGATTGTTTAATTATCATTGATGAAAATGAAAGGTGCTTCAATAGGGCTTAAATTTTAAGCTTGGGCTTTTTACTTTTATTATTATTTTGTGCTGCTCTTTTATTAACGATAGTGGACTTCGAAAAGGTAGTAAGAAAGTAATATACTTTATAAATTAAATTTACCTTACCCATTCACATACATATGTTTGCGAGCTATACGTATGTTTGAAGTTCATCAGCATTCATTAGCATTCTATAATAATGTTTGAAAGCGACGCCCATTTATCAAACAAAATTTGTTATAAACATGTTGAACACTATGCAGATACTATGTATATTTGAGCATGTCAATTAAAATGACGAGCCCGCGATAGCGGGCGAGTAGTATATTCTTTCTATCGTCAGAGAGAGAACAGTACGAATAATAATATAATTCAGTGAAAATTTAAAAGTTCTTCAATACAAGTCCTTCATTTTCAATTGACGTGCGAACTAATGTGACAGACGAATATTTCAAATCTGCTGACCAAAATTTCATAATGAAAGCGCTGTTCCACTTCAAATAATTTGGGTGATATATCTTTGTCAAATTGATTATTAGGTTCTTTTTTATTAATATTGTGCATGCCTATCTTAAATTGTTTCCGAGCAATTGACATACTTTTTGTTAATATACTACATTTTCCACTGTTCTTTCAATAGCGTATTATCCCGATTGTCTCAATGAAAATGATGCACTTATTGAGCATATTGTTTCTCGCTCTTCAGTGTCTAACAGTTTGTGTAAAAAGAAATTCTAGAAGAATTCTAAATGAAGTATACAATTCGCTTTACAAAATATATGTATATACAGGGTGCGGCTTTATAGCTCTGTCCGATGGCCGGATATTTACGGACAAATTTAAACGTTGTTTTTTAAGACGTTGCCGATTTTCTGAAGGGATCTCCTTTTAAACGAAAATATAACACGCATAGGGAAAAGTACGGTTAAAAAGCCCGTACTTTCTGCTTTTCAACGCGCTCGAAAGCATATTTTAAGGTCGAGGGACGCGTGAGCAATTACAATATACGTTCCGTCGAATTTTTCAAAACACGCGAAATTAAGCCATGACGTGCCTAAAGAATGCACATTTTACGTAAATAAAAACGAGGACTAAACACATAATTGACTTTTCGCAAATCTGACAGCTCCAACGAGAAATTTTGCACGTTTGACTTTTAAGCCTTCAATTCCAAATTTTGAAGGTTCTGACGGCCCAACAAGGTACATAATCGTAAAGTCAGACATTTCTGTACCGATCGCATGTCTATTGCGACTTCATCGACGTACGATATCGATAGTGCGTGTAAATTAAATTCCTCATGCAGACGGACATCGTAGAAAAATGGCTGAAATACGTCACAAATGAATGTACACAATAAATCAAGTGAAATGCTCATAATATATTATGTACACACATATACATTCATGTGCACTGCCCGTAAATATATTATGTATTGGTAGCTTGACTTAACATTTTTACATACAGGCTGATATCTTTTAATTACTATAAATTTGAATTTTTAAATACGATCATTCCAGAACGGGGAAAAGGATTGCTTTTAATTATTAACGTCAGATGAGATTCAAGGCAAATAAACACACATAATATAGGACAAGGACAAGGCACTAAATTAATTATTTGAACGCAATTAAAACGTTTTTTTTTAATATTCTTTTGAAGATTACACGTCTATTTTCTCTGAAATTTTAAAAAAAAATTGCAAATTTCAACATAGAGTCAAGCCTACATATAAATATGGCAGTTGAACAAACTATTTACATGAGGTCGATAGCCCGATGCACAAGATTGACGGCTTCTTAATACAATGACTTTGCTGGGTCCGGTTCGAACCCAGGCCGGGGCAAAACATTTTTTTTTTCGAATGAGATATTGTGTATTTATTTCGAATATTTTACCGGCAATTTATAAGACATGACGCCGGACTGCTCGACATAATTTTCCCGGTCGATGAAATAACCATTCACATGTACAGCATGATTTTTTCTTAATTATTATAAATTCCATTTAAAATACAATAATTCTAAAACGGGTATGCCGTTTTCTTAAATAATTTTATTTAAATAATTACGCACTGCGGAGTGGGTAGAGCCAAATCAACTTTTTCTTCTGATTAAGGTAAAACTCGGTACTCGGGGGCTCTTGGTGCCGGTGATCTCAAGTCGAATGTCAAAATTTCAAAAAAAAAAAATGGTGCATCTAATATGGCGGAAGAATTTTTTGAAAATTGACGTATACATGTGAAATTTTAGATACGGGGGTGTCTTAGGTCGCCGATCACGAATCGAAAGTGAAAATGTCAAAAAAAACAAAATGGCCGAAGTTTTTTGAAAATTGACGTATGAATGTGAAATTTTAGATACGGGGGTGTCTTAGGTCGCCGATCACGAATCCAAAGTCAAAATGTCAAAAAAAACCAAAATGGCGGAAGTTTTTTGAAAATTGACGTATGAATGTGAAATTTTAGGTACGGGGGTATCTTAGGTCGCCGATTACGAATCGAAAGTCAAAATGTCAAAAAAAAAAAATGGCGGAAGTTTTTTGAAAATTGACGTATGAATGTGAAATTTTAGGTACGGGGGTGTCTTAGCTCGCCAATCACAAATCGAAAGTCAAAATGTAAAAAAAAAAACAAAATGGCCAAAGTTTTTTCAAAATTGACGTATGAATGTGAAATTTTAGATACGGGGGTTTTGGGGGTCGCGGATCATGATTCCAAAGTCAAAATGTCAAAAAAATCAAAATGGCTGACCAGTTTTTTGAAAATTGACGTATGAATGTGAAATTTTAGATACGGGGGTGTGTTAGGTCGCCGATCACGAATCTAAAGTCAAAATGTCAAAAAAATACAAAATGGCGGACAAGTTTTTTGAAAATAAACTTATGAATGTGAAATTTTAGATACGGGGGTTTTGGGGGTCGCCGATCATGATTCCAAAGTCAAAATATCAAAAAAATCAAAATGGCGGACCAGTTTTTTTAAAATTGACGTATGAATGTGAAATTTTAGATACGGGCGTTTATGGGGTCGCCGATCACAAATCCAAAGTCGAAATGTCAAAAAACATAATGGCGGATTCAATATGGCGGAAAGGTTCTTCAAAATGTCGTTAATCTTGGTGTAAAGTGCTTGGACCTGAGCACATCCTTCCTTCGTAAACTTTAACATGATTTATGTTTACCATTAAATTATCCTTCTCGCTCTTCAGTGTTCAGTGTAACGGTTTGTGTAAGAAGGAAAGAAAGTTCTAAGTAATATTACGATTGGCATAACAAAATTCTAACTAACTAAATAACATTCTAAGAGGCGTCATGACAGTGATTGCCTTTTACAGGAAAACGAAAAGGGCGATTCAAACTAGAGGAGATTCACGGGCCGCTGTAAGCGGACGCAAAGTTGAAGCTGGCATGTTCACGTTAGGAGCTTATGCAGACACTGTATAAATTACTCTTGACTAAACTGGGCGTGGATAAATAGTGTGTTTGTTCAGTTAATGTGTAGTTAAATTTTACATTAATAATTATATTTATTATTGGCACTCTGATTCCTCCAGAATATAACATTTTGTCAGTCAAAATTATGTATACCAATTTGGAGGCAAGGTTTTCTCAATCAACTTTCTTTGAGTTAAGAAATTTGTACAATCAGTAAAATATAATGTTTTTAGTAAACAGTTGATATATGATTTTTCAGTAAATGTTTCTGGCCTTATTCATCCTATACAAATTTGTGCAAGTTAAATTGTCTCAAATATGACATGTGAAAGTGCCGTCATAAACTGGATTACTGATCATAGCTTAAGAATATGATCGATAATCCAGTTTATGACGGCAGATGAAGTGTTTTCTTTTTCAACAAACTGTTCCCACTTTTATAATTTTTTACATGTCACATGTTTCACATATTTGTAGGTAACTGTTAATTTCACATCGATGTACGTTGTATTAGTTTTTTTTATTTTTACTATATTGTTGTATTTGTCAATAGCAGTAAGTAATCAATAAATTTCTATCAGTATCACTGCAGTTTGTTGTACTTTGCTATTTATTCCATAATATAAATTTTAAATATGTGCTATTTACACAAAAATTTCCAGATGTATTCACAAAATAAATGTCTACAGATTATTTACTAAAATTAAGTTTCTAAAGCGGCTCTAAAGATGATTCAGTGCTTATGAAATCTATGTACTTCTGTAGGACACTTCGTGTGCTGAAGTTTAAGTTTCTTATTGTTGGTAATGGCCAGATGGATACTCTTTAATTTTCAATTTTCAAAATATGAAACAGTTAATTTATGCATTTCTTATTGTTTAATTTTTTTAATTTTAACATGTCCAATAGGTTCAGGCTCATTTTTGCAAATCATTTTTTTTGGACATCATTAGATTTTTATTATGGATAAAAGTAACAACACGAACACAATAAAATCAACCTATTTTGCCTTTTTTATTTACATAATGACGGATCCAACATCCGAAAGGGTTCTTCAGAAACTTTCAGTATCCCTCAAATTGTTTCACCTTTCACTATTATTCCATAATAGAAATTTTAAATATGTGCTAAATGTCGACAGATTATTTACTAAAATTAAATATCTAATTATATAGAATATAAACTAAAACAAAAAAAAGTGCAAAAAGCACAAAAAACAAATTCAAATGTAGAAAATGGCGCAAACATGAGAAAGATATTGACTAATTTAAAAAAAAAATCCCTATACAAACGTTTTGGACACATGCGTAGTTTCGATATAGTAAATGACACGATCAAGCTACGAACTAGAAACGACGGTTCAATGCTACTACTAATATACATTGGCCGCAACAACTTCAAAATAACGAAAGTAAACTAACTAATTAATGTTTTAGAATATATAGCTTCCGCTACAAAAATACCATTAAATGAAAGCCGGTTACAAAATGAATATTATAAAAAATGTTATTGTATGTTACTTTCTTACACCGACATTTTATTTAATGCATAGCTATTCTGTGTAGTAGGCAGGTATTGTTGACAATTTTACATTATTTTGATGACAATTATAACAAACGTCAAAATAAAATTAAGACACATGTCAAAAGGTGAATGCAGTTGTCTGTTGTGTTTATTGGAAAACGTATTTTGAGTTTACAAGTATGTATTTCTGTAATTTACTTCACACGTTTTGTTTACTTTTGTGCTGAAAGGAGAGATATTATTTTCCATACAACAGAATCAAACATTTTTAATCACGTCTAATAATACTTTTTTCACTTAGTCCAATTTAAATAATTTATTATAACCAACATGTTCCTTAACATGTCAGGTTACAATCATATAATTATTCATACTCAATAACACATATAGTGCACGTAATAAATAAATAATAAAATAAATTAAATCTACATTCCATAAATATTTATAAAGGAATCTCCATTCGCTCATAAACAAAAGCAACACAACCAACAACTGCAATAATTTTCTATCTGGTTATGTCGCTTTGGCAACCAACATGCGCCAGTAGTTTAAAATGGCGTGAAATTTGAGATGTTGCATAAGTTTATTTGTTAAACATGATATTTGTCATAATTACCTTTTGATGTTCATTATAATTGTCTTTCAAACCCTCTTTATTTATCAAAAATGCTTGCCCATTATACAGAGTAGCCAAGTATTAAATAAAATGTATGTATAGAAAGAGTAGGTATATTTGTAACTGGTTTTCATGTAATAATATTCACTAGCGGAATCTACTTGGGGTTTCTAGGTTCGCTGATGAAGAATCTGAAGTTTATATTTAAAAATAAAATGGCGTGTCCAATATAGCGTAATGGTTCTTCGAAAACGTATTGGATCCGCGTGGAATTCAATATTTGGGATTCTTATTGTCGCTGATAACGAATTGGAAGTCGAAATATCAAAAAAAAAGTGGGGCGACCAACATGGTTGAAATGTGCGAAACATAATTAGATCTTTCTCAAATTTATTACTTGAGGGTTTTTGGGGTCCCTGTTGACGCTTCCGAAGTCAATCTTTCAAAATGCCAAATGACGAGTGCAATTTGACGGTTCTTACTTGGCCCCTTTTGAGTCTTTGATGAAATTGAATTTTCGGTTCATTTTTATTATTATTGTTTATGTCTATCTTAAATTGTTTTTGAGTTATTACCATTCTTTTGATTTTTTCTTAAAAACTGTAGACTTTGAAACAGTCGTCAAACTTTTCTATTGTCGCATCAGAAGCGTATTGCAGACTGTAAATGGTGCTGTCTTTGAGCACATTATTTCTTCGGATACCTTAAAATGACTTTTATGTTAAACATTAAATTATCTTTCTTATTCGTATACCGGTCTGTGTTAAAAACAGTTTGAGAAGAATTCTGAGTAATATATACGATTGACCTTACAAAATATAATGGCATAATGTATATACAGGGATGTGTCAAAAGTTTATAAAAACGGAAATTCTAACAACGGTCCTGACAGTGATCAGGTTTTACTGAAAGCTGTAAAAAGGCTGTAAGCAGACGCGCAAAAGGCTATTCAAGCATGAAGAGATTGAAAAATAGCTATTGCGAAGTAATATCGTACGTATTCACAAGAGATTGTTTAATTATCATTGATGAAAATGAAAGGTGCTTCAATAGGGCTTAAATTTTAAGCTTGGGCTTTTTACTTTTATTATTATTTTGTGCTGCTCTTTTATTAACGATAGTGGACTTCGAAAAGGTAGTAAGAAAGTAATATACTTTATAAATTAAATTTACCTTACCCATTCACATACATATGTTTGCGAGCTATACGTATGTTTGAAGTTCATCAGCATTCATTAGCATTCTATAATAATGTTTGAAAGCGACGCCCATTTATCAAACAAAATTTGTTATAAACATGTTGAACACTATGCAGATACTATGTATATTTGAGCATGTCAATTAAAATGACGAGCCCGCGATAGCGGGCGAGTAGTATATTCTTTCTATCGTCAGAGAGAGAACAGTACGAATAATAATATAATTCAGTGAAAATTTAAAAGTTCTTCAATACAAGTCCTTCATTTTCAATTGACGTGCGAACTAATGTGACAGACGAATATTTCAAATCTGCTGACCAAAATTTCATAATGAAAGCGCTGTTCCACTTCAAATAATTTGGGTGATATATCTTTGTCAAATTGATTATTAGGTTCTTTTTTATTAATATTGTGCATGCCTATCTTAAATTGTTTCCGAGCAATTGACATACTTTTTGTTAATATACTACATTTTCCACTGTTCTTTCAATAGCGTATTATCCCGATTGTCTCAATGAAAATGATGCACTTATTGAGCATATTGTTTCTCGCTCTTCAGTGTCTAACAGTTTGTGTAAAAAGAAATTCTAGAAGAATTCTAAATGAAGTATACAATTCGCTTTACAAAATATATGTATATACAGGGTGCGCCAAAAGTCTATAAAATCGTACATTCTAAAAACCACCATGAGAGTGATCGCGTTTTACAGGAAACTGTAAAAGAGCTGTAAGCGGACGCGAAAATGGCGAATTCAAGCTCGAAAAGACTGAAGCATTAGCTCACAAACATTCAACACAATATGTATTGCAATATATAATAATTGGCCCAATGATAATAGTATATAGGTAAGAAATTAATACATTCGATTCCTTATTTTTGTTTATAAATACTGTCTACTCATTTTTAGCAATTATCATTACATGACTGGAGTCATTTCGTCCATGAATTAAGTTGTAAAAATACTTCAAAATATTATAAGATATTGTAAATAGAAAAAAGAAACTAAAATATATTCCTACCAGATTAAACAAGCACTTAATCATGTTGTTACTGTGCCAGGCAAATTGAGAAGTAATATCATACGTATTCAAAAAAGATTGTTTAATTATCATTGATGAAAATGTACCTCCCGCGACATCGTCAATTACAATAATTCAAAATAGAAATTCTATAAGGATGTTTTACAGTATTTTCGAATATAACACTAAGTAATCAATATTACCATAATACATATATTATATCTATATATTCCTTAAATTGTAGGTGTACAATGCAAAAGAAAATTATTGTGTAGAGTGTGAACAAGGCTTTACCAACATTATTAAACATTATACATAACTGACAGTTGTAATACAATTTACCACAAAGAAACACTGCAAATTATAAAAGTATAAGAATGGGAATCATTATAAAAAATGCCAATGAAATAAATATTATTTGTTACAGAACAATGATTACATAAACTATCAATTTGTAATAATGAATTATTTAAAAGTATACATTCGCGTCAATAAAACATCTAATAAAGCTATCTCCGATGTTTTTTTAAAATTTCTAATGAAATTTCATTTAAACCAAAAAGACCAATGGAATCGACATATGTGACTGAAACACTATTATCAAAAACTATCAAACCACATTTTCCAACTGATACAAAAAACACAGATTTCGAGATTATTCTAATTTTATACCCACAAACAAAATTCAAACTATAGATAAATTAGGCAAAAGTGAAATAAATCATCGGCCAATCAAGGCACAAAAACCAACAATAGTAGAAAAATTCAAAATAGAGTAAAAAATACCGACTGTGAAGGCACAGGAAAAGTATGTGAAAAATAACTTTAAACGATAAAATACATCTTATTTCATGGCCAGCCATTTAACATTTTAAATTTAAAAACTGCTATTACCACTAAATCTATTATTAATCATTTCATCTGATAAGCATTCTGAACAAAATATTGCATAGTTGTAAACTATATACCGGGATGTATAAAAACAACTAAGCAAACATATTTTTATCCTAAACATCTAAAACACAATTATATTTACTTATTCGCTATATATCGGAATGACATGGTGTTTCAAAAACTGAATCGCAATAAAGACAAAATCCGCAATAAATTTCGAAGAATAAGGGAGAGCGGTACCTCAACTGTAAGCGGAATAAGAGGCGGCAGCGGGCCTTCTAGGCCTGCCGTATTAGCTAGTTCTCCTTAATAATAGCTGAAGGTGATACCTTGTCTCTCACGGGAGTAAATACGGGATAGAGATAGGACCGTGCAACGGATGATGTTTCTCGAAATTGTGCAACACCCCGTATAGGTAGCGCGTCCGGACCGATCGTCCCGTGAAGGGGAAAGTCCGAGCTAATTACCGTAAAAATTTCGCCTTTATAGCTCTGTCCGATCGCCGGATATTTACGGACAAATTTAAACGTTGCGTTTTCGACGTGCACGATTTTCTGAAGGTATCTCATCCGAGACGAATCCAGAACACGTATAGGTAAAAGTACGGTTAAAAAGTCCGCACTTTCTGCTTTTCAACGCGCTCGAAAGCATATTTTAAGGTCGAGGGACGCGTGAGCAATTAAAATATACGTTCCGTCGAATTTTTCAAAACACGCGAAATTAAGCCATGACGTGCCTAAAGAAAGCCCATTTACGTAAATAAAAACGAGGACTAAACACAAAATTGACTTTTCGCAAATCTGACAGGCGGACTAAATATTTCCAAACATTGACTTTTAAGCATGAAATTCCAAGCTCTGACGATTTTTCGAGAGGAAAACGATTTGAAATTTAAAATAATATCGTTTTAGGAAGCGTTTCCATGCTTATTCCAGCTTGATACAGATGCGGTATTGATAGGACAAGGAATTTAAACTCTTCATGCACTCGAAAAAATGGCTGGAATACGTCACAAATGAATGTACACAATAAATCAGGTGCAATGCTCATAACATGTTATGTACACACATACACATTCATGTGCACTGGCCCGTGAATATGTTATATATCGGTAGCTTGACTTAACATTTTTACATACAGGCTGATATCTTTTAATGATTACAAATTTGAATTTTAAAATATGCGTAGTCCAGTTTCCTTAATGAGTAAAAGGATTGCTTTTAATTATTAACGTCAGAATAGATTCATGGCAAATAAACACACATAATATAGGACAAGGACAAGATACTAAATTAATTATCTGGACGCAATTTAAACGTATTCTTTTGAAGATTACACGTCTATTTTCTCTAAGATTTAAAAAAAAATTTGCAGATTTCAACATAGAGTCAAGCCTACATATAAATATGGCAGTTGAACAAACTATTTACATGTAGGTCGATAGCCCCATGCACAAGATTGACGGCTTCTTAATACAATGACTTTGCTGGGTCGGGTTCGAACCCAGGCCGGGGCAAAACATTTTTTTTTCGAATGAGATATTGTGTATTTATTTCGTGTATTTTACCGGCAATTTATAAGACATGACGCCGGACTGCTCGACATAATTTTCCCGGTCGATGAAATAACCATTCACATATACAGCATGATTTTTTCTTAATTATTATAAATTCCATTTAAAATACAATAACTCTAAAACGGGTATGCCGTTTTCTTAAGGGAAAAAATAATGCTTTTAACATTTACGTGCCCTACGAAATAATTATTTAAATAATTATTATTTATTAATAATGAAATTTTAGATACGGGGGTGTCTTAGGTCGCCGATCCCGAATCGAAAGTCAAAATGTCAAAAAAAAACAAAATGGCCGAAGTTTTTTGAAAATTGACGTATGAATGTGAAATTTTAGATACGGGGATGTCTTAGGTCGCCGATCACGAATCCAAAGTCAAAATGTCAAAAAAAAACAAAATGGCGGAAGTTTTTTGAAAATTGACGTATGAATGTGAAATTTTAGGTACGGGGGTGTCTTAGGTCGCCGATCACAAATCGAAAGTCAAAATGTCAAAAAAAAACAAAATGGCGGAAGTTTTTTGAAAATTGACGTATGAATGTGAAATTTTAGGTACGGGGGTGTCTTAGGTCGCCGATCACAAATCGAAAGTCAAAATGTCAAAAAAAAAAAAAATGGCCGAAGTTTTTTGAAAATTGACGTATGAATGTGAAATTTTAGATACGGGGATTTTGGGGGTCGCCGATCATGATTCCAAAGCCAAAATGTCAAAAAAAATCAAAATGGCGGACCAGTTTTTTGAAAATTGACGTATGAATGTGAAATTTTAGATACGGGGGTTTTGGGGGTCGCCGATCATGATTCCAAAGTCAAAATGTCAAAAAAATCAAAATGGCGGACCAGTTTTTTGAAAATTGACGTATGAATGTGAAATTTTAGATACGGGGGTTTTGGGGGTCGCCGATCATGATTCCAAAGTCAAAATGTCAAAAAAATCAAAATGGCGGACCAGTTTTTTGAAAATTGACGTATGAATGTGAAATTTTAGATACGGGGGTGTCTTAGGTCGCCGATCACGAATCCATAGTCAAAATGTCAAAAAAAACAAAATGGCGGACGAGTTTTTTGAAAATTAACATATGAATGTGAAATTTTAGATACGGGGGTTTTGGGGGTCGCCGATCGTGATTCCAAAGTCAAAATATCAAAAGAATCAAAATGGCGGACCAGTTTTTTTAAAATTGACGTATGAATGGGAAATTTTAGACACGGGCGTTTATGGGGTCGCCGATCACAAATCCAAAGTCGAAATGTCAAAAAACATAATGGCGGATTCAATATGGCGGAAAGGTTCTTCAAAATGCCGTTAATCTTGGTGAAAAGTGCTTGGACCTGAGCACATCCTTCCTTCGTAAACTTTAACATGATTTATGTTTACCATTAAATTATCCTTCTCGCTCTTCAGTGTTCAGTGTAACGGTTTGTGTAAGAAGGAAAGAAGAGTTCTAAGTAATATTACGATTGGCATAACAAAATTCTAACTAACTAAATAACATTCTAAGAGGCGTCATGACAGTGATTGCCTCTTACAGGAAACTGTAAAAAAGCTGTAAGCGGACGCGAAAAGGGCGATTCAAACTAGAGGAGATTGACGGACCGCTGTAAGCGGACGCAAAGTTGAAGCTGGCATGTTCACGTTAAGAGCGTATGCAGACACTGTATAAATTACTCTTGACTAAACTGGGCTTGGATAAATAGTGTGTTTGTTCAGTAGTTAAATTTTACATTAATAATTATAATTATTATTGGCACTCTGATTCCTCCAGAATATAACATTTTGTAAGTCAAAATTATGTATACCAATTTGGAGACAAGGTTTTCTCAATCAACTTTCTTTGAGTTAAGAAATTTGTACAATCAGTAAAATATAATGTTTTTAGTAAACAGTTGGTATATGATTTTTCAGTAAATGTTTCTGGCCTTATTCATCCTATACAAATTTGTGCAAGTTAAATTGTCTCAAATATGGCAAGTGAAAGTGCTGTCATAAACTGGATTACTGATCATATCTTAAGAATATGATCGATAATCCAGTTTATGACGGCAGATGAAGTGTCTTCTTTTTCAACAAACTGTTCCCACTTTTATAACTTTTTACATGTCACATGTTTCACATATTTGTAGGTAACTGTTAATTTCACATGGATGTACGTTGCATTAGTTTTTTTTATTTTTACTATATTGTTGTATTTGTCAATAGCAGTAAGTAATCAATAAATTTCTATCAGTATCACTGCAGTTTGTTGTACTTTGCTATTTATTCCATAATATAAATTTTAAATATGTGCTATTTACACAAAAATTTTCAGATGTATTCACAAAATAAATGTCTACAGATTATTTACTAAAATTAAGTTTCTAAAGCGGCTCTAAAGATGATTCAGTGCTTATGAAATCTATGTACTTCTGTAGGACACTCCGTGTGCTGAAGTTTAAGTTTCTTATTGTTGGTAATGGCCAGATGGATACTCTTTAATTTTCAATTTTCAAAGTGTGAAACAGTTAATTTATGCATTTCTTATTATTTAATTTTAGCATGTCCAATAAGTTCAAGCTCATTTTTGCAAATCATTTTTTTGGACATCATTAGATTTTTATTATGGATAAAAGTAGCAACACAAACACAATAAAATCAACCTACTTTGCCTTTTTTATTTACATAATGACGGATCCAACATACGAATAGGTTCTTCAGAAACTTTCAATATCCCTCAAATTTGTTTCACCTTTCACTATTATTCCATAATAGAAATTTTAAATATGTGCTAAATGTCGACAGATTATTTACTAAAATTAAAATTCTAATTATATAGAATATAAACCAAAAAAAAAAGTGCAAAAAGCACAAAAAACAAGTTCAAATGTAGAAAATGGCGCAAACATTATGAGAGAAATATTGACTATTTAAAATTTCTTACACCGACATTTTATTTAATGCACAGCTATTCTGTGTAGTAGGCAGGCATTGTTGACAATTTTACATTATTTTGATGACAATTATAACAAACGTCAAAATAAAATTAAGACACATGTCAAAAGGTGAATGCAGTTGTCTGTTGTGTTTATTGGAAAACGTATTTTGAGTTTACAAGTACGTATTTCTGTAATTTACTTCACACATTTTGTTTACTTTTGTGCTGAAAGGAGAGATGTTATTTTCCATACAACAGAATCAAACATTTTTAATCACGTCTAATAATACTTTTTTCACTTAGTCCAATTTAAATAATTTATTATAACCAACATGTTCCTTAACATGTTAGGTTACAATCATATAATTATTCATACTCAATAACACATATAGTGCACGTAATAAATAAATAATAAAATAAATTAAATCTACATGCCATAAATATTTATAAAGGAATCTCCATTCGCTCATAAACAAAAGCAACACAACCAACAACTGCAATAATTTTCTATATGGTTATGTCGCTTTGGCAACCAACATGCGCCAGTAGTTTAAAATGGCGTGAAATTTGAGATGTTGCATAAGTTTATTTGTTAAACATGATATTTGTCATAATTACCTTTTGATGTTCATTATAATTGTCTTTCAAACCCTCTTTATTTATCAAAAATGCTTGCCCATTATACAGAGTAGCCAAGTATTAAATAAAATGTATGTATAGAAAGAGTAGGTATATTTGTAACTGGTTTTCATGTAATAATATTCACTAGCGGAATCTACTTGGGGTTTCTAGGTTCGCTGATGAAGAATCTGAAGTTTATATTTAAAAATAAAATGGCGTGTCCAATATAGCGTAATGGTTCTTCGAAAACGTATTGGATCCGCGTGGAATTCAATATTTGGGATTCTTATTGTCGCTGATAACGAATTGGAAGTCGAAATATCAAAAAAAAAGTGGGGCGACCAACATGGTGGAAATGTGCGAAACATAATTAGATCTTTCTCAAATTTATTACTTGAGGGTTTTTGGGGTCCCTGTTGACGCTTCCGAAGTCAATCTTTCAAAATGCCAAATGACGAGTGCAATTTGACGGTTCTTACTTGGCCCCTTTTGAGTCTTTGATGAAATTGAATTTTCGGTTCATTTTTATTATTATTGTTTATGTCTATCTTAAATTGTTTTTGAGTTATTACCATTCTTTTTGATTTTTTCTTAAAAACTGTAGACTTTGAAACAGTCGTCAAACTTTTCAATTGTCGCATCAGAAGCGTATTGCAGACTGTATCAACGAAAATGGTGCTGTCTTTGAGCACATTATTTCTTCGGATACCTTAAAATGACTTTTATGTTAAACATTAAAATATCTTTCTTATTCGTATACCGGTCTGTGTTAAAAACAGTTTGAGAAGAATTCTGAGTAATATATACGATTGACTTTACAAAATATAATGGCATAATGTATATACAGGGATGTGTCAAAAGTTTATAAAAACGGAAATTCTAACAACGGTCCTGACAGTGATCAGGTTTTACTGAAAGCTGTAAAAAGGTTGTAAGCAGACGCGCAAAAGGCTATTCAAGCATGAAGAGATTGAAAAATAGCTATTGCGAAGTAATATCGTAGGTATTCACAAGAGATTGTTTAATTATCATTGATGAAAATGAAAGGTGCTTCAATAGGGCTTAAATTTTAAGCTTGGGCTTTTTACTTTTATTATTATTTTGTGCTCTTTTATTAACGATAGTGGACTTCGAAAAGGTAGTAAGAAAGTAATATACTTTATAAATTAAATTTACCTTACCCATTCACATACATATGTTTGCGAGCTATATGTTTGAAGTTCATCAGCATTCATTAGCATTCTATAATAATGTTTGAAAGCGACGCCCATTTATCAAACAAAATTTGTTATAAACATGTTAAACACTATCCAGATACTATGTATATTTGAGCATGTCAATTAAAATGACGAGCCCGCGATAGCGGGCGAGTAGTATATTCTTTCTATCGTCAGAGAGAGAACAGTACGAATAATAATGTAATTCAGTGAAAATTTAAAAGTTCAATACAAGTCCTTCATTTTCAATTGACGTGCGAACTAATTTTGAGTATGTGACAGACGAATATTTCAAATCTGCTGACCAAAATTTCATAATGAAAGCGCTGTTCCACTTCAAATAATTTGGGTGATAATATCTGTGTCAAATTGATTATTAGGTTCTTTTTTTATTAATATTATGCATGCCTATCTTAAATTGTTTCCGAGCAATTGACATACTTTTTGTTAATATACTACATTTTCCACTCTCCTTTCAATAGCGTATTATCCCGATTGTCTCAATGAAAATGATGCACTTATTGAGCATATTGTTTCTTCGGATACTTTAACATCATTCTTATGTTTAACATTAAATTATCTTTCTCGCTCTTCAGTGTCTAACAGTTTGTGTAAAAAGAAATTCTAGAAGAATTCTAAATGAAGTATACAATTGGCTTTACAAAATATATGTATATACAGGGTGCGCCAAAAGTCTATAAAATCGTACATTCTAAAAACCACCATGAGAGTGATCGCGTTTTACAGGAAACTGTAAAAGAGCTGTAAGCGGACGCGAAAACGGCGAATTCAAGCTCGAAAAGATTGAAGCATTAGCTCACAAACATTCAACACAATATGTATTGCAATATATAATAATTGGCCCAATGATAATAGTGTATAGGTAAGAAATTAATAAATTCGATTCCTTATTTTTGTTTATAAATACTGTCTACTCATTTTTAGCAATTATCATTACATGACTGAAGTCATTTCGTCCATGAATTAAGTTGTAAAAATACTTCAAAATATTATAAGATATTGTAAATAGAAAAAAGAAACTAAAATATATTCCTACAAGATTAAACAAGCACTTAATCATGTTGTTACTGTGCCAGGCAAATTGAGAAGTAATATCATACGTATTCAAAAAAGATTGTTTAATTATCATTGATGAAAATGTACCTCCCGCGACATCGTCAATTACAATAATTCAAAATAGAAATTCTATAAGGATGTTTTACAGTATTTTCGAATATAACACTAAGTAATCAATATTACCATAATACATATATTATATCTATATATTCCTTAAATTGTAGTTGTACAATGCAAAAGAAAATTATTGTGTAGAGTGTGAACAAGGCTTTACCAACATTATTAAACATTATACATAACTGACAGTTGTAATACAATTTACCACAAAGAAACATTGCAAATTATAAAAGTATAAGAATGGGAATCATTATAAAAAATGCCAATGAAATAAATATTATTTGTTACAGAACAATGATTACATAAACTATCAATTTGTAATAATGAATTATTTAAAAGTATACATTCGCGTCAATAAAACATCTAATAAAGCTATCTCCGATGTTTTTTTAAAATTTCTAATGAAATTTCATTTAAACCAAAAAGACCAATGGAATCGACATATGTGACTGAAACACTATTATCAAAAACTATCAAACCACATTTTCCAACTGATACAAAAAAACACAGATTTCGAGATTATTCTAATTTTATACCCACAAACAAAATTCAAACTATAGATAAATTAGGCAAAAGTGAAATAAATCATCGGCCAATCAAGGCACAAAAACCAATAATAGTAGAAAAATTCAAAATAGAGTAAAAAATACCGACTGTGAAGGCACAGGAAAAGTATGTGAAAAATGTCAATATAACTTTAAACGATAAAATACTTATTTCATGGCCAGCCATTTAACATTTTAAATTTAAAAACTGCTATTACCACTAAATCTATTATTAATCTTTTCATCTGATAAGCATTCTGAACAAAATATTGCATAGTTGTAAACTATATACAGGGATGTATAAAAACAACTAAGCAATATTGAACATCTAAAACACAATTATATTTACTTATTCGCTATATATCGGAATGACATGGTGTTTCAAAAACTGAATCGCAATAAAGACAAAATCCGCAATAAATTTAGAAGAATAAGGGAGAGCGGTACCTCAACTGTAAGCGAAATAAGAGGCGATAGCGGGCCTTCAAGGCCTGCCGTATTAGCTAGTTCACCTTACTAATAGCTGAAGGTGATACCTTGTCTCTCACGGGAGTAAATACGGGATAGAGATAGGACCGTGCAACGGATGATGTTTCTCTAAATTGTGCAACACCCCGTATAGGTAGCGCGTCCGGACCGATCGTCCCGTGAAGGGGAAAGTCCGAGCTAATTACCGTAAAAATTTCGCCTTTATAGCTCTGTCCGATCGCCGGATATTTACGGACAAATTTAAACGTTGCGTTTTCGACGTGCACGATTTTCTGAAGGTATCTCATCCGAGACGAATCTAGAACACGCATAGGGAAAAGTACGGTTAAAAAGCCCGCACTTTCTGCTTTTCAACGCGCTCGAAAGCATATTTTAAGGTCGAGGGACGCGTGAGCAATTAAAATATACGTTCCGTCGAATTTTTCAAAACACGCGAAATTAAGCCATGACGTGCCTAAAGAAATCCCATTTACGTAAATAAAAACGAGGACTAAACACAAAATTGACTTTTCGCAAATCTGACAGGCGGACTAAATATTTCCAAACATTGACTTTTAAGCATGAAATTCCAAGCTCTGACGATTTTTCGAGAGGAAACCGACTTGAAATTTAAAATAATATCGTTTTAGGAAGCGTTTCCATGCTTATTCCAGCTTGATTCAGGTCCGGTATTGATAGGACAAGGAATTTAAACTCTTCATGCACTCGAAAAAATGGCTGGAATACGTCACAAATGAATGTACACAATAAATCAGGTGCAATGCTCATAACATGTTATGTACACACATACACATTCATGTGCACTGGCCCGTGAATAATAATTTGAAATATTATATATCGGTAGCTTGACTTAACATTTTTACATACAGGCTGATATCTTTTAATGATTACAAATTTGAATTTTAAAATACGCGTAGTCCAGTTTCCTTAATGAGTAAAAGGATTGCTTTTAATTATTAATGTCAGAATAAATTCATGGCAAATAAACACACATAATATAGGACAAGGACAAGATACTAAATTAATTATCTGGACGCAATTAAAACGTATTCTTTTGAAGATTACACGTCTATTTTCTCTGAGATTTAAAAAAAATATTTCAGATTTCAACATAAAGTCAAGCTTACATATAAATATGGCAGTTGAACAAACTATTTACATATAGGTCGATAGCCCGATGCACAAGATTGACGGCTTCTTAATACAATTACTTTGCCTTGCCGGGTCCGGTTCGGACCCAGGCCGGGGCAAAATATTTTTTTTTCGAATGAGATGTTGTGTATTTATTTCGTGTATTTTACCGGCAATTTATAAGACATGACGCCGGACTGCTCGACATAATTTTCCCGGTCGATGAAATAACCATTCACATATACAGCATGATTTTTTCTTAATTATTATAAATTCCATTTAAAATACAATGACTCTAAAACGGGTATGCCGTTTTCTTAAGGGAAAAAATAATGCTTTTAACATTTATGTGCCCTACGAAATAATTATTTAAATAATTACGCACTGCCGAGTGGGTGGAGCCAAATCAAGTTTTTCTTCTGATTAATGTAAAACTCGGTACTCGGGCGCTCTTGGTGTCGGTGATCTCAAACCCAATGTCAAAATTTCAAAAAAAAAATTGTGCATCTAATATGGCGGAAGAGTTTTTTGAAAATTGACGTATAAATGTGAAATTTTAGATACGGGGGTGTCTTAGGTCGCCGATCACGAATCGAAAGTCAAAATGTCAAAAAAAAACAAAATGGCCGAAGTTTTTTGAAAATTGACGTATGAATGTGAAATTTTAGATACGGGGGTGTCTTAGGTCGCCGATCACGAATCCAAAGTCAAAATGTCAAAAAAAACCAAAATGGCGGAAGTTTTTTGAAAATTGACGTATGAATGTGAAATTTTAGGTACGGGGGTGTCTTAGGTCGCCGATCACAAATCGAAAGTTAAAATGTCAAAAAAAAAAAATGGCGGACGTTTTTTGAAAATTGACGTATGAATGTGAAATTTTAGGTACGGGGGTGTCTTAGGTCGCCGATCATAAATCGAAAGTCAAAATGTCAAAAAAAAAACAAAATGGCCGACATTTTTTGAAAATTGACGTATGAATGTGAAATTTTAGATATGGGGGTTTTGGGGGTCGCGGATCATGATTCCAAAGTCAAAATGACAAAAAAATCAAAATGGCGGAAGAGTTTTTTGAAAATTGACGTATGGATGTGAAATTTTAGACACGGGCGTTTATGGGGTCGCCGATCACAAATCCAAAGTCGAAATGTCAAAAAACATAATGGCGGAAAGGTTCTTCAAAATGTTGTTAATCTTGGTGAAAAGTGCTTGGACCTGAGCACATCCTTCCTTCGTAAACTTTAACATGATTTATGTTTACCATTAAATTATCCTTCTCGCTCTTCAGTGTTCAGTTTAACGGTTTGTGTAAGAAGGAAAGAAAAGTTCTAAGTAATATTACGATTGGCATAACAAAATTCTAACTAACTAAATAACATTCTAAGAGGCGTCATGACAGTGATTGCCTTTTACAGGAAACTGTAAAAAAGCTGTAAGCGGACGCGAAAAGGGCGATTCAAACTAGAGGAGATTGACGGACCGCTGTAAGCGGACGCAAAGTTGAAGCTGGCATGTTCACGTTAAGAGCTTATGCAGACACTGTATAAATTACTCTTGACTAAACTGGGCTTGGATAAATAGTGTGTTTGTTGAGTTAACGTGTAGTTAAATTTTACATTAATAATTATAATTATTATTGGCACTCTGATTCCTCCAGAATATAACATTTTGTCAGTCAAAATTATGTATACCAATTTGGAGACAAGGTTTTCTCAATGAGCTTTCTTTGAGTTAAGAAATTTGTACAATCAGTAAAATATAATGTTTTTAGTAAACAGTTGATATATGATTTTTCAGTAAATGTTTCTGGCCTTATTCATCCTATACAAATTTGTGCAAGTTAAATTGTCTCAAATATGGCAAGTGAAAGTGCTGTCATAAACTGGATTACTGATCATATCTTAAGAATATGATCGATAATCCAGTTTATGACGGCAGATGAAGTGTTTTCTTTTTCAACAAACTTTTATAATTTTTTACATGTCACATGTTTCACATATTTGTAGGTAACTGTTAATTTCACATCGATGTACGTTGTATTAGTTTTTTTTATTTTTACTATATTGTTGTATTTGTCAATAGCAGTAAGTAATCAATAAATTTCTATCAGTATCACTGCAGTTTGTTGTACTTTGCTATTTATTCCATAATATAAATTTTAAATATGTGCTATTTACACAAACATTTTCAGATGTATTCACAAAATAAATGTCTACAGATTATTTACTAAAATTAAGTTTCTAAAGCGGCTCTAAAGATGATTCAGTGCTTATGAAATCTATGTACTTCTGTAGGACACTTCGTGTGCTGAAGTTTAAGTTTCTTATTGTTGGTAATGGCCAGATGGATACTCTTTAATTTTCAATTTTCAAAGTATGAAACAGTTAATTTATGCATTTCTCATTATTTAATTTTAACATGTCCAATAAGTTCAAGCTCATTTTTGCAAATCATTTTTTTGGACATCATTAGATTTTTATTATGGATAAAAGTAACAACACAAACACAATAAAATCAACCTATTTTGCCTTTTTCACCTTAATAATAGCTGTTAGGTGACTCTCGCTCTTTCACTGAAGTAAGTACGGGATAGAGATAGGACCGTGCAACGGATGATGTTTCTCTAAATTGTGCGACACTCCGTATAGGTAGCGCGTTCGGACCGATCGTCCCGTGAAGGGGAACGTCCGAGCTAATTACCGTAAAAATTTCGCCTTTATAGCTCTGTCCGATCGCCGGATATTTACGGACAAACTTAAAAGTTGCGTTTTCGACGTGCCCGATTTTCTGAAGCTATCTCATCTGAAACGAATCCAGAACACGTATAGGGAAAAGTATGGTTAAAAAGTCCGCAGTTTCTGCTTTTCAACGCGCCCAAATGCATATTTTAAGGTCGAGGGACGCGTGAGCAATTAAAATATACGTTTGACCGTGTTCCGTCGAATTTGTCAAAACACGCGAAATTTATCCATGACGTGCCTAAAGAAAGCCCATTTTACGTAAATAAAAACGAGGACTAAACACAAAATTGACTTTTCGCAAATCTGACAGGCGGACTAAATATTTCCAAACATTGACTTTTAAGCATGAAATTCCAAGCTCTGACGATTTTTCGAGAGGAAAACGCCTTGAAATTGAAAATAATATAGCTTTAGGAAGCGTTACCATCCTTATTCGAACTTGATTCAGATTCGGTATTGATAGGACAAGGAATTTAAACTCTTCATGCACTCGAAAAATGGCTGAAATACCACAGAAATTAATGTACACAATAAATCAAGTCCAATACTCATAACATGTTATGTACACACATACACATTCATGTGCACTGGCCCGTGAATATATATCGGTAGCTTGACTTAACATTTTTATATACAGACTATCTTTTGATGATTACAAATTTGAATTTTAAAATACGATAATTCCAGAACGCGTATGTCCAGTTTTCTTAATGGGCAAAAGGATTGCTTTTAATTATTAACGTCAGAATAGGTTCATGGCAAATATACACACATAATATATTTAGTTTTAGGACACGGACAAGGCACTAAATTAATTATCTGGGCACAATTTAAACGTATTCTTTTGTAGAATACACGTCTATTTTCTCTGAGATTTAAAAAAAATATTGCAGATTGCAACATAGAGTCAAGCCTACATATAAATATGGCAGTTGAACAAACTATTTACATGTAGGTCGATAGCCCGATGGCAAGATTGACGGCTTCTTAATACAATGACTTTGCTGGGTCCGGTTCGAACCCAGGCCGGGGCAAAATATTTTTTTTTCGAATGAGATATTGTGTATTTATTTCGTGTATTTTACCGGCAATTTATAAGACATGACGCCGGACTGCTCGACATAATTTTCCCGGTCGATGAAATAATCATTCACATATACAGCATGATTTTTTCTTGATTATTATAAATTCCATTTAAAATACAATAACTCTAAAACGGGTATGCCGTTTTCTTAAGGGAAAAATAATGCTTTTAACATTTATGTGCCCTACGAAATAATTTTATTTAAATAAGTACGCACTGAGGAGTGGGTGGAGCCAAATCAACTTTTTCTTCTGTTTAAGGTAAAACTCGGTACTCGGGGGCTCTTGGTGTCGGTGATCTCAAGCCCAATGTCAAAATTTCAAAAAAAAAATGGTGCATCTAATATGGCGGAAGAGTTTTTTGAAAATTGACGTATAAATGTGAAATTTTAGATACGGGGGTGTCTTAGGTCGCCGATCACGAATCGAAAGTCAAAATGTCAAAAAAAACCAAAATGGCGGAAGTTTTTTGAAAATTGACGTATGAATGTGAAATTTTAGGTACGGGGGTGTTTTAGGTCGTCGATCACAAATCGAAAGTCAAAATGTCAAAAAAAAAACAAAATGGCGGAAGTTTTTTGAAAATTGACATATGAATGTGAAATTTTAGATACGGGGGTGTCTTAGGTCGCCGATCACGAATCCAAAGTCAAAATGTCAAAAAAAACAAAATGGCCGAAGTTTTTTGAAAATTGACGTATGAATGTGAAATTTTAGATACGGGGGTTTTGAGGGTCGCCGATCATGATTCCAAAGTCAAAATGTCAAAAAAAATCAAAATGGCGGACCAGTTTTTTGAAAATTGACGTATGAATGTGAAATTTTAGATACGGGGGTGTCTTAGATCGCCGATCACGAATACATAGTCAAAATGTCAAAAAAAACATGGCGGACGAGTTTTTTGAAAATTAACGTATGAATGTGAAATTTTAGATACGGGGGTTTTGGGGGTCGCCGATCATGATTCCAAAGTCAAAATATCAAAAAAAAATCAAAATGGCGGACCAGTTTTTTTAAAATTGACGTATGAATGTGAAATTTTAGACACGGGCGTTTATGGGGTCGCCGATCACAAATCCAAAGTCGAAATGTCAAAAAACATAATGGCGGAAAGGTTCTTCAAAATGTTGTTAATCTTGGTGAAAAGTGCTTGGACCTGAGCACATCCTTCCTTCGTAAACTTTAGCATGATTTATGTTTACCATTAAATTATCCTTCTCGCTCTTCAGTGTTCAGTATAACGGTTTGTGTAAGAAGGAAAGAAAAGTTCTAAGTAATATTACGATTGGCATAACAAAATTCTAACTAACTAAATAACATTCTAAGAGGCGTCATGACAGTGATTGCCTCTTACAGGAAACTGTAAAAAAGCTGTAAGCGGACGCGAAAAGGGCGATTCAAACTAGAGGAGATTGACGGACCGCTGTAAGCGGACGCAAAGTTGAAGCTGGCATGTTCACGTTAAGAGCTTATGCAGACACTGTATAAATTACTCTTGACTAAACTGGGCTTGGATAAATAGTGTGTTTGTTCAGTAGTTAAATTTTACATTAATAATTATAATTATTATTGGCACTCTGATTCCTCCAGAATATAACATTTTGTCAGTCAAAATTATGTATACCAATTTGGAGACAAGGTTTTCTCAATCAGCTTTCTTTGAGTTAAGAAATTTGTACAATCAGTAAAATATAATGTTTAGTAAACAGTTGATATATGATTTTTCAGTAAATGTTTCTGGCCTTATTCATCTTATACAAATTTGTGCAAGTTAAATTGTCTCAAATATGGCATGTGAAAGTGCCGTCATAAACTGGATTACTGATCATATCATTAGAATATGATCGATAATCCAGTTTATGACGGCAGATGAAGTGTTTTCTTTTTGAATAAACTGTTCCCACTTTTATAATTTTTTACATGTCACATGATTCACATATTTGTAGGTAACTGTTAATTTCACATCGATGTACGTTGTATTAGTTTTTTTTATTTTTACTATATTGTTGTATTTGTCAATAGCAGTAAGTAATCAATAAATTTCTATCAGTATCACTGCAGTTTGTTGTACTTTGCTATTTATTCCATAATATAAATTTTAAATATGTGCTATTTACACAAAAATTTTCAGATGTATTCACAAAATAAATGTCTACAGATTATTTACTAAAATTAAGTTTCTAAAGCGGCTCTAAAGATGATTCAGTGCTTATGAAATCTATGTACTTCTGTAGGACACTCCGTGTGCTGAAGTTTAAGTTTCTTATTGTTGGTAATGGCCAGATGGATACTCTTTAATTTTCATTTTTCAAAGTATGAAACAGTTAATTTATGCATTTCTTATTATTTAATTTTAACACGTCCAACAAGTTCAAGCTCATTTTTGCAAATCATTTTTTTGGACATGATTAGATTTTTATTATGGATAAAAGTAACAACACAAACACAATAAAATCAACCTATTTTGCCTTTTTACTTTCTTATACGTAGTATAAGGAAGTATTGTGATGATGAAAATTTTCGACCTCGAGATTTTTGCAATGTCCACGTTTTTTATTTACATAATGACGGATCCAACATACGAATAGGTTCTTCAGAAACTTTCAGTATCCCTCAAATTTGTTTCACCTTTCACTACTATTCCATAATAGAAATTTTAAATGTGTCGACAGATTATTTACTAAAATTAAATTTCTAATTATATAGAATATAAACTAAAAAAAAAGTGCAAAAAGCACAAAAAACAAATTCAAATGTAGAAAATGGCGGAAACATTATGAGAAAAATATTGACTAATTTAAAAAAAAAATCCTTATACAAACGTTTTGAACACATGCGTAGTTTCGATATAGTAAATGGCACGATCAAGCTACGAACTAGAAACGACGGTTCAGTGCTACTACAAATATACATTGGCCGCAACAACTTCAAAATAACGAAAGTAAACTTACTAATTAATGTTTAAGAATATATAGCTTCCGCTACAAAAATACCATTAAATGAAAGCCGGTTACAAAATGAATATTATAAATAAAGTTATTGCATGTTACTTTCTTACACCGACATTTTATTTAATGCATAGCTATTCTGTGTAGTAGGCAGGCATTGTTGACAATTTTACATTATTTTGATGACAATTATAACAAACGTCAAAATAAAATTAAGACACATCAAAAGGTGAATGCAGTTGTCTGTTGCGTTTACTGGAAAACGTATTTTGAGTTTACAACTATGTATTTCTTTAATTTACTTCACACGTTTTGTTTACTTTTGTGCCGAAAGGAGAGATGTTATTTTCCATACAACAGAATCAATCATTTTTAATCACTTCTAATAATACTTTTTTCACTTAGTCCAATTTAAATAATTTATTATAACCAACATGTTCCTTAACATGTTAGGTTACAATTATACCGTAGTCGTCAAATTTTAATTTCGGTTTACACTTCTATACCATGCATAAGATGACCTTATAATATGCAGCGATGCCTGCTTGCTAACAGTGGTGGGAGAGCAACGCAGTGTCGGGGTTTGTCGAGTGTACTGTCTTGGCAGCCTCGCTTATGTTTATCTTTAGTTTATTTCGTCGCGCTCTTTTCCTCTTTCTACTTTCGTATCAGAAATTAAAATATGTCGACTACGGTATAATTATTCATATTCAATAACAGATATAGTGCACGTAATAAATAAATAATAAAATAAATTAAATCTACATTCCATAAATATTTATAAAGGAATCTCCATTCGCTCATAAACAAAAGCAACACAACAAACAACTGCAATAATTTTCTCTATGGTTATGTCGCTTTGGCAACCAACATGCGCCAGTAGTTTAAAATGGCATGATTTTGAGATATTGCATAAGTTTATTTGTTAAATAATATAATCTACAAAAGTCATATCATGACTCTCATAAATAAGGATATCCATACACCTTTCGATATTTGTCATAATTACCTTTTGATGTTCGTTATAATTGTCCTTCAAACCCTTTTTATTTATCAAAAATGCTTGCCCATTATACAGAGTAGCCAAGTATTAAATAAAACGTATGTATAGAAAAAGTAGGTATATTTGTAACTGGTTTTCATGTAATAATATTCACTAGCGGAATCTATATATCTTGAAGTGTTAATTAAATAATTTATTTTTGTTGGGAGATTTCTTAGGTCGCTGAACACGAATCTGAAATCGAAATTTGATAAAACAAAATGGCGCATTCAATACGGCAGAAAGGTAATTGAATCTGTATGGAATTTAGTACTTGGTTCGCTGATGAGGAATCTGAAGTTTATATTTAAAAATAAAATGGCGTGTCCAATATAGCGTAATGGTTCTTCGAAAACGTATTGGATCCGCGTGAAATTCAATATTTGGGATTCTTATTGTCGCTGATAACGAATTGGAAGTCGAAATATCAAAAAAAAAAGTGGGGCGACCAACATGGTGGAAATGTGCGAAACATAATTAGATCTTTCTCAAATTTATTACTTGAGGGTTTTTGTGGTCCCTGTTGATGAATCCGAAGACAATCTTTCAAAATGCCAAATGACGAGTGCAATTTGACGGTTCTTACTTGGCCCCTTTCGAGTCTTTGATGAAATTGAATTTTCGGTTCATTTTTACTTTCTTATACGTAGTATAAGGAAGTATTGTGATGATGAAAATTTTCGACCTCGAAATTTTTGCAGATGTCCACGTTTTGAAGTCCCCTGATACCAAAAAAGTGGTTTTTAAAAAATGTCTGTGCCTGTGTCTCTGTGTGTCTGTGTGTGTCTGTGTGTGTGTCTCTGTGTGTGTGAACACGATAGCGGTTAAACCGCTGTAGATATCAACTCCAAATTTTGTATTTAAGTGTATAATCTCCTTCTTGAGATCTGATTAGTGTTTCAGTAAAATCTGTAGACCGGAAGTAGTAGTTTACTTCTGCGAAAAAATAGAGTTTTGCCAATATTTCGTCAACTACTAAGTTTAAACAAATTTATAGAGAATTCATATGTACTTAAAATTAAAATTGAGAACAATTTTATTTAAAAAGTTTTACGAAATTCCTACCGGAAGTAGTCTTATACTCCTATCGAATATCAGTTTTTTGTGAATATTTCGCAAATCATGCTTTTTAGACAGGTACGTTACGAGTATAAAAATATTTAAAATATAATTTTCAATACCTTATCTATAAAAAAAATTTCAAAATTCAGACCGGAAGTACCACTTTTACTCTTATCGAATAGCGATTTCTTGCAAATATGTCGTAAGTTATGCACTATATATATTTATCAAGAGTACAAAAGTATTTAATTCTAGATTTGCAATATTTTTTGTATATATGAAATGTTAAAATTCGGACCGGAAGTAACACTTTTACTCTTAGGGAGTAGCACTTTTTTTCGAATTTCTTGCAAAGTATGTATTCTATAGCGACTTATTAAGATAATAGAAGTACTTAGAATAGTTTTGAATAATTTTTGTGTAAAAAAATTCTTAAAATTATATAGTTTGAAACGCTCATACGTATAAGAAAGTCGTGTGGTGGCCACACCTCATTTTTATTATTATTGTTTATGTCTATCTTAAATTGTTTTTGACTTATTACCATCCTTTTTGATTTTTTCTTAAAAACTGTAGACTTTGAAACAGTCATCAAACTTTTCTATTGTCGCATCAGAAGCGTATTGCAGACTGTATCCACGAAAATGGTGCTGTCTTTGAGCACATTATTTCTTCGAATACTTTAAAATGACTTTCATGTTAAACATTAAATTATCTTTCTTACTCTACACTGTATACCGGTCTGTGTTAAAAACAGTTTGAGAAGAATTCTGAGTAATATATACGATTGGCCTTACAAAATATAATGGCATAATGTATATACAGGGATGTGTCAAAAGTTTATAAAAACGGAAATTCTAACAACGGTCCTGACAGTGATCAGGTTTTACTGAAAGCTGTAAAAAGGATGTAAGCAGACGCGCAAAAGGCTATTCAAGCATGAACATATTGAAAAATAGCTATTGCGAAGTAATATCGTACGTATTCACAAGAGATTGTTTAATTATCATTGATGAAAATGAACCGTAAGCAACATCGTCAATTGCAATAATTCAAAATAGAACTTCAATAAGGATGTCTTACAGTATTTTGGATTATAACAATAGGTAATCAATATTACTATAATAAATATATTATATCTATATCTATTTGTCCCATAAATTGTAGGTGTACAATGCAAAAGTGAATAATTATATACAGTGCAAACAAGATTCTATCAACATTATTAAAAATCCTACATAACTGAGAGTTGTAATACAAATTACCACAAAAAACACTACAAATTATAAAAATATAGGCATGGGAATAATTATAGAAAATGCCAATGAAATAGATATTATTTGTTATACAATAATGATGAAACAATCAAATGGTAATAGTGAGTTATTTAAAATATACATTCGTGTTAATAAAACATCTTATGAAGCTATCTACAAGTTTATACAAAATATTCTTTTTAATTTTTAATGAACCCTCATTTAAACCAAAAAGATCATTGGAATCGACATATATAGACTGAAACACTATTGACTATCAAAACTATAAAACCACATTTTCCAACTAATGAAAAACACAGATTTTGCAGATTGCCCATTCTATACCCTACAAAGAAAATTCAAACTATAGATACATTAGGCAAACGTGAAATAATCATCGTAAGGCACAAAAACCAATAATACTAGAAAAAAATTAAAATAGAGTGAAAAACTACCGACTGCGAAGAGCACAGAAGAAGTATGTGAAAATGTCCATATAACATGAAACGATAAAATACATCTTATTTCATGAACAGTCATTAAACATTTTAAATTTAAAAATGCTGCTATTATCACAAAATCTATTATCAATCATTTCATTTAGATTAATTAGGATGCAAGGTACGTCATCTAAGTATTGAAGCATACATGTAAGAAATAATTTAATTATATTAGTGCACACATTAAGAAGACAAAGAGATTCAACAAATTATTTCTGTAAATCAAATATTGAAAAAGGTCAATAAAAACTAATTACAATTGTTTTAATTATTTAGACAATATAATGTTAATACCATCATAAACAAAAATCACTTTATATCTAAAAAACAAACATTACATTTTATTTAAAACAATAATAAAACTTTAAAATAAAGAATAAGTATTGGTGCACCTCCATTTTAAACATCTTCTGTAATAACAAAATCCGATAAGCATTCTGAATAAATGTCGCATATTTGCAAAATATATAGAGGGGTGTACGAAAACAGTTATAGTAAAGTAGGTAATATCAATATTGCACATCTGAAACACAATTATATTTACTTACTCGCTATATACCAGAATTATGTGCTGTTCAAAAAACTGAAACGCAAATTAATAAATGAAATAAATCATCGGAAAATGAAGGCACAAAAACCAATAATAGTAGAAAAAATGAAAATAGAGTGAAAACTACCGACTGTGAAGAGCACAGGATAAGTATGTGAAAAATGTCCATATAACTTTAAACGATAAAATACATCTTATTTCATAGACAGGCAATAAACATTTTCAATTTAAAAACTCTGCTATTGTCACTAAATCTATTATTAATAATTTCATTTAAATTAATTAGGAAGAAAAGTACGTCGCTTAAGTATTGAAGCAAGCATGTAAGAAATAACTTAAATATGTTAGTGCACACATCTAAATATCAATATTAAAATATAAAGAATAAGAATTGATGCACCTCTTATTTGAAAAAAACATTTTCTATAACAACAGAACCCGATAACCATTCTGAATAAAATATCGGATAGTAGCAAACTATATACAGGGGTGTACAAAAACAGCTGAAGTAAAGCAGTATTGAAAATCTAAAACACAATTATATTTACTTATTCGCTATATATCAGAATGACATGGTGTTTTATAAACTTAACGCAATAAAGACAAAATCCGCAATAAATTTAGAAGAATAAGGGAGAGCGGTACCTCAACTGTAAGCGGAATAAGAGGCGGCAGCGGGCCTTCAAGGCCTGCCGTATTAGCTAGTTCTCCTTACTAATAGCTGAAGGTGATACCTTGTCTCTCACGGGAGTAAATACGGGATAGAGATAGGACCGTGCAACGGATGATGTTTCTCTAAATTGTGCAACACCCCGTATAGGTAGCGCGTCCGGACCGATCGTCCCGTGAAGGGGAAAGTCCGAGCTAATTACCGTAAAAATTTCGCCTTTATAGCTCTGTCCGATCGCCGGATATTTACGGACAAATTTAAACGTTGTGTTTTCGACGTGCACGATTTTCTGAAGGTATCTCATCCGAGACGAATCCAGAACACGTATAGAGAAAAGTACGGTTAAAAAGCCCGCACTTTCTGCTTTTCAACGTGCTCGAAAGCATACTTTAAGGTCGAGGGACGCGTGAGCAATTAAAATATACGTTCCGTCGAATTTTTCAAAACACGCGAAATTAAGCCATGACGTGCCTAAAGAAAGCCCATTTACGTAAATAAAAACGAGGACTAAACACAAAATTGACTTTTCGCAAATCTGACAGGCGGACTAAATATTTCCAAACATTGACTTTTAAGCATGAAATTCCAAGCTCTGACGATTTTTCGAGAGGAAAACGACTTGAAATTTAAAATAATATCGTTTTAGGAAGCGTTTCCATGCTTATTCCAGCTTGATTCAGGTCCGGTATTGATAGGACAAGGAATTTAAACTCTTCATGCACTCGAAAAAATGGCTGGAATACGTCACAAATGAATGTACACAATAAATCAGGTGCAATGCTCATAACATGTTATGTACACACATACACATTCATGTGCACTGGCCCGTGAATATACATATTATATATCGGTAGCTTGACTTAACATTTTTACATACAGGCTGATATCTTTTAATGATTACAAATTTGAATTTTAAAATACGCGTAGTCCAGTTTCCTTAATGAGTAAAAGGATTGCTTTTAATTATTAACGTCAGAATAAATTCATGGCAAATAAACACACATAATATAGGACAAGGACAAGATACTAAATTAATTATCTGGACGCAATTTAAACGTATTCTTTTGAAGATTACACGTCTATTTTGTCTGAGATTTAAAAAAAATTTGCAGATTTCAACATAGAGTCAAGCTTACATATAAATATGGCAGTTGAACAAACTATTTACATATAGGTCGGTAGCCCGATGCACAAGATTGACGGCTTCTTAATACAATGATTTTGCCGGGTCCGGTTCGAACCCAGACCGGGGCAAAATATTTTTTTTTCGAATGAGATGTGTATTTATTTCGTGTATTTTACCGGCAATTTATAAGACATGACGCCGGACTGCTCGACATAATTTTCCCGGTCGATGAAATAATCATTCACATATACAGCATGATTTTTTCTTAATTATTATAAATTCCATTTAAAATACAATAATTCTAAAACGGGTATGTCGTTTTCTTAAGGGAAAAAATATTGCTTTTAACATTTACGTGCCCTACGAAATAATTATTTAAATAATTATTATTTATTAATAATGAAATTTTAGATACGGGGGTGTCTTAGGTCGCCGATCACGAATCGAAAGTCAAAATGTCAAAAAAAAACAAAATGGCCGAAGTTTTTTGAAAATTGACGTATGAATGTGAAATTTTAGATACGGGGATGTCTTAGGTCGCCGATCACGAATCCAAAGTCAAAATGTCAAAAAAAAACAAAATGGCGGAAGTTTTTTGAAAATTGACGTATGAATGTGAAATTTTAGGTACGGGGGTGTCTTAGGTCGCCGATCACAAATCGAAAGTCAAAATGTCAAAAAAAAACAAAATGGCGGAAGTTTTTTGAAAATTGACGTATGAATGTGAAATTTTAGGTACGGGGGTGTCTTAGGTCGCCGATCACAAATCGAAAGTCAAAATGTCAAAAAAAAACAAAATGGCCGAAGTTTTTTGAAAATTGACGTATGAATGTGAAATTTTAGATACGGGGGTTTTGGGGGTCGCCGATCATGATTCCAAAGCCAAAATGTCAAAAAAAATCAAAATGGCGGACCAGTTTTTTGAAAATTGACGTATGAATGTGAAATTTTAGATACGGGGGTTTTGGGGGTCGCCAATCATGATTCCAAAGTCAAAATGTCAAAAAAATCAAAATGGCGGACCAGTTTTTTGAAAATTAACGTATGAATGTGAAATTTTAGATACGGGGGTTTTGGGGGTCGCCGATCATGATTCCAAAGTCAAAATGTCAAAAAAATCAAAATGGCGGACCAGTTTTTTGAAAATTGACCTATGAATGTGAAATTTTAGATACGGGGGTGTCTTAGGTCGCCGATCACGAATCCATAGTCAAAATGTCAAAAAAAAAATGGCGGACGAGTTTTTTGAAAATTAACATATGAATGTGAAATTTTAGATACGGGGGTTTTGGGGGGTCGCCGATCGTGATTCCAAAGTCAAAATATCAAAAGAATCAAAATGGCGGACCAGTTTTTTTAAAATTGACGTATGAATGGGAAATTTTAGACACGGGCGTTTATGGGGTCGCCGATCACAAATCCAAAGTCGAAATGTCAAAAAACATAATGGCGGATTCAATATGGCGGAAAGGTTCTTCAAAATGCCGTTAATCTTGGTGAAAAGTGCTTGGACCTGAGCACATCCTTCCTTCGTAAACTTTAACATGATTTATGTTTACCATTAAATTATCCTTCTCGCTCTTCAGTGTTCAGTGTAACGGTTTGTGTAAGAAGGAAAGAAGAGTTCTAAGTAATATTACGATTGGCATAACAAAATTCTAACTAACTAAATTTCTATCAGTATCACTGCAGTTTGTTGTACTTTGCTATTTATTCCATAATATAAATTTTAAATATGTGCTATTTACACAAAAATTTTCAGATGTATTCACAAAATAAATGTCTACAGATTATTTACTAAAATTAAGTTTCTAAAGCGGCTCTAAAGATGATTCAGTGCTTTTGAAATCTATGTACTTCTGTAGGACACTCCGTGTGCTGAAATTTAAGTTTCTTATTGTTGGTAATGGCCAGCTGGATACTCTTTAATTTTCAATTTTCAAAGTATGAAACAGTTAATTTATGCATTTCTTATTATTTAATTTTAACATGTCCAATAAGTTCAAGCTCATTTTTGCAAATCATTTTTTTGGACATCATTAGATTTTTATTATGGATAAAAGTAACAACACAAACACAATAAAATCAACCTACTTTGCCTTTTTTATTTACATAATGACGGATCCAACATACGAATAGGTTCTTCAGAAACTTTCAGTATCCCTCAAATTTGTTTCACCTTTCACTATTATTCCATAATAGAAATTTTAAATATGTGCTAAATGTCGACAGATTATTTACTAAAATTAAAATTCTAATTATATAGAATATAAACCAAAAAAAAGTGCAAAAAGCACAAAAAACAAGTTCAAATGTAGAAAATGGCGCAAACATTATGAGAGAAATATTGACTAATTTAAAAAAAAATCCCTATACATAGGTACGTTTTGGACACATGCGTAGTTTCGATATAGTAAATTGCACGATCAAGCTACGAACTAGAAACGACGGTTCAATGCTACTACAAATATACATTAGCCGCAACAACTTCAAAATAACGAAAGTAAACTAACTAATTAATGTTTTAGAATATATAGCTTCCGCTACAAAAATACCATTAAATGAAAGCCGGTTACAAAATGAATATTATAAATAATGTTATTGTATGTTACTTTCTTACACCGACATTTTATTTAATGCATAGCTATTCTGTGTAGTAGGCAGGCATTGTTGACAATTTTACATTATTTTGATGACAATTATAACAAACGTCAAAATAAAATTAAGACACATGTCAAAAGGTGAATGCAGTTGTCTGTTGTGTTTATTGGAAAACGTATTTTGAGTTTACAAGTATGTATTTCTGTAATTTACTTCACACGTTTTGTTTACTTTTGTGCTGAAAGGAGAGATGTTATTTTCCATACAATAGAATCAAACATTTTTAATCACGTCTAATAATACTTTTTTCACTTAGTCCAATTTAAATAATTTATTATAACCAACATGTTCCTTAACATGTTAGGTTACAATCATATAATTATTCATACTCAATAACACATATAGTGCACGTAATAAATAAATAATAAAATAAATTAAATCTACATTCCATAAATATTTATAAAGGAATCTCCATTCGCTCATAAACAAAAGCAACACAACCAACAACTGCAATAATTTTCTATATGGTTATGTCGCTTTGGCAACCAACATGCGCCAGTAGTTTAAAATGGCGTGAAATTTGAGATGTTGCATAAGTTTATTTGTTAAACATGATATTTGTCATAATTACCTTTTGATGTTCATTATAATTGTCTTTCAAACCCTCTTTATTTATCAAAAATGCTTGCCCATTATACAGAGTAGCCAAGTATTAAATAAAATGTATGTATAGAAAGAGTAGGTATATTTGTAACTGGTTTTCATGTAATAATATTCACTAGCGGAATCTACTTGGGGTTTCTAGGTTCGCTGATGAAGAATCTGAAGTTTATATTTAAAAATAAAATGGCGTGTCCAATATAGCGTAATGGTTCTTCGAAAACGTATTGGATCCGCGTGGAATTCAATATTTGGGATTCTTATTGTCGCTGATAACGAATTGGAAGTCGAAATATCAAAAAAAAAGTGGGGCGACCAACATGGTGGAAATGAGCGAAACATAATTAGATCTTTCTCAAATTTATTACTTGAGGGTTTTTGGGGTCCCTGTTGACGCTTCCGAAGTCAATCTTTCAAAATGCCAAATGACGAGTGCAATTTGACGGTTCTTACTTGGCCCCTTTTGAGTCTTTGATGAAATTGAATTTTCGGTTCATTTTTATTATTATTGTTTATGTCTATCTTAAATTGTTTTTGAGTTATTACCATTCTTTTTGATTTTTTCTTAAAAACTGTAGACTTTGAAACAGTCGTCAAACTTTTCTATTGTCGCATCAGAAGCGTATTGCAGACTGTATCAACGAAAATGGTGCTGTCTTTGAGCACATTATTTCTTCGGATACCTTAAAATGACTTTTATGTTAAACATTAAAATATCTTTCTTATTCGTATACCGGTCTGTGTTAAAAACAGTTTGAGAAGAATTCTGAGTAATATATACGATTGACTTTACAAAATATAATGGCATAATGTATATACAGGGATGTGTCAAAAGTTTATAAAAACGGAAATTCTAACAACGGTCCTGACAGTGATCAGGTTTTACTGAAAGCTGTAAAAAGGTTGTAAGCAGACGCGCAAAAGGCTATTCAAGCATGAAGAGATTGAAAAATAGCTATTGCGAAGTAATATCGTAGGTATTCACAAGAGATTGTTTAATTATCATTGATGAAAATGAAAGGTGCTTCAATAGGGCTTAAATTTTAAGCTTGGGCTTTTTACTTTTATTATTATTTTGTGCTCTTTTATTAACGATAGTGGACTTCGAAAAGGTAGTAAGAAAGTAATATACTTTATAAATTAAATTTACCTTACCCAGTCACATACATATGTTTGCGAGCTATATGTTTGAAGTTCATCAGCATTCATTAGCATTCTATAATAATGTTTGAAAGCGACGCCCATTTATCAAACAAAATTTGTTATAAACATGTTAAACACTATGCAGATACTATGTATATTTGAGCATGTCAATTAAAATGACGAGCCCGCGATAGCGGGCGAGTAGTATATTCTTTCTATCGTCAGAGAGAGAACAGTACGAATAATAATGTAATTCAGTGAAAATTTAAAAGTTCTTCAATACAAGTCCTTCATTTTCAATTGACGTGCGAACTAATTTTGAGTATGTGACAGACGAATATTTCAAATCTGCTGACCAAAATTTCATAATGAAAGCGCTGTTCCACTTCAAATAATTTGGGTGATAATATCTGTGTCAAATTGATTATTAGGTTCTTTTTTATTAATATTGTGCATGCCTATCTTAAATTGTTTCCGAGCAATTGACATACTTTTTGTTAATATACTACATTTTCCACTGTTCTTTCAATAGCGTATTATCTCGATTGTCTCAATGAAAATGATGCACTTATTGAGCATATTGTTTCTTCGGATACTTTAACATCATTCTTATGTTTAACATTAAATTATCTTTCTCGCTCTTCAGTGTCTAACAGTTTGTGTAAAACGAAATTCTAGAAGAATTCTAAATGAAGTATACAATTGGCTTTACAAAATATATGTATATACAGGTGCGCCAAAAGTCTATAAAATCGTACATTCTAAAAACCACCATGAGAGTGATCGCGTTTTACAGGAAACTGTAAAAGAGCTGTAAGCTGACGCGAAAACGGCGAATTCAAGCTCGAAAAGATTGAAGCATTAGCTCACAAACATTCAACACAATATATATTGCAATATATAATAATTGGCCCAAAGATAATAGTGTATAGGTAAGAAATTAATAAATTCGATTCCTTATTTTTGTTTATAAATACTGTCTACTCATTTTTAGCAATTATCATTACATGACTGAAGTCATTTCGTCCATGAATTAAGTTGTAAAAATACTTCAAAATATTATAAGATATTGTAAATAGAAAAAAGAAACTAAAATATATTCCTACAAGATTAAACAAGCACTTAATCATGTTGTTACTGTGCCAGGCAAATTGAGAAGTAATATCATACGTATTCAAAAAAGCTTGTTTAATTATCATTGATGAAAATGTACCTCCCGCGACATCGTCAATTACAATAATTCAAAATAGAAATTCTATAAGGATGTTTTACAGTATTTTCGAATATAACACTAAGTAATCAATATTACCATAATACATAAATTATATCTATATATTCCTTAAATTGTAGGTGTACAATGCAAAAGAAAATTATTGTGTAGAGTGTGAACAAGGCTTTACCAACATTATTAAACATTATACATAACTGACAGTTGTAATACAATTTACCACAAAGAAACATTGCAAATTATAAAAGTATAAAAATGGGAATCATTATAAAAAATGCCAATGAAATAAATATTATTTGTTACAGAACAATGATTACATAAACTATCAATTTGTAATAATGAATTATTTAAAAGTATACATTCGCGTCAATAAAACATCTAATAAAGCTATCTCCGATGTTTTTTTAAAATTTCTAATGAAATTTCATTTAAACCAAAAATACCAATGGAATCGACATATGTGACTGAAACACTATTATCAAAAACTATCAAACCACATTTTCCAACTTATACAAAAAAACACAGATTTCGAGATTATTCTAATTTTATACCCACAAACAAAATTCAAACTATAGATAAATTAGGCAAAAGTGAAATAAATCATCGGCCAATCAAGGCACAAAAACCAATAATAGTAGAAAAATTCAAAATAGAGTAAAAAATACCGACTGTGAAGGCACAGGAAAAGTATGTGAAAAATGTCAATATAACTTTAAACGATAAAATACTTATTTCATGGCCAGCCATTTAACATTTTAAATTTAAAAACTGCTATTACCACTAAATCTATTATTAATCTTTTCATCTGATAAGCATTCTGATCAAAATATTGCATAGTTGTAAACTATATACAGGGATGTATAAAAACAACTAAGCAATATTGAACATCTAAAACACAATTATATTTACTTATTCGCTATATATCGGAATGACATGGTGTTTCAAAAACTGAATCGCAATAAAGACAAAATCCGCAATAAATTTAGAAGAATAAGGGAGAGCGGTACCTCAACTGTAAGCGGAATAAGAGGCGGCAGCGGGCCTTCTAGGCCTGCCGTATTAGCTAGTTCTCCTTAATATTAGCTGCCGGCTTACCTTTACAAATGACGTGAGAAAATACGGGATAGAGATAGGACCGTGCAACGGGTGACGTTTCTCGAAATTGTGCAACACCCTGTATAGGTAGCGCGTTCGGACCGATCGTCGCGTGAAGAGGAATGTCCGAGCTAATTACGGTTAAAATTTCGGCTTTATAACTCTGTCCGATGGCCGGATATTTACGGACAAATTTAAACGTTGCGTTTTCGACGTTGCCCGATTTTCTGAAGGTATCTCTTAATAAACGATTGTATACGACGTACAGGGAAAAGTACGGTTAAAAAGCCCGCAGTTTCTGCTTTTCAACGCGCTCAAATGCATATTTTAAGGTCGAGGGACGCGTGAGCAATTAAAATAAACGTGTGACCGCGTGTTCCGTCGAATTTGTCAAAACACGCGAAATTAAGCCATGACGTGCCTAAAGAATGTACATTTTACGTAAATAAAAACGAGGACTAAACACATAATTGACTTTTCGCAAATCTGACAGGCGGACGAAATATTTTGAAACATTGACTTTTAAGCATGAAATGCCAAGCTCTGATGATTTTTCGAGAGGAAAACGGCTTGAAATTGAAAACAACAGATTTTTAGGAAACGTTACCATCCTTATTCCAGCTTGATTCAGATTCGGTATTGATAGGACAAGGAATTTAAACTCTTCATGCACTCGGGATATGGTGAAAAAATGGCTGAAATATCACAGAAATGAATGTACACAATAAGTCGCGTACAATGTTCATTGTTATAATAGTCATGTGTAATGTCCGCATGAACATATTATTATGTATCTCGACATAATGGGCCCGCGGTAGTTTGACAACATTTTTACATACAGATTGATTTCTTGTAATGATTATAAATTTGAATTAAAATACAATAATTAAATTACGTGCAAAATTTATTTAATGTTTATTCGTTCCCCTTTGAAATTTCATCTTTCCATGACAAGTGTGAATTAAAATGTCCACCTACTTACTAAGTGTAAGTATTATCGTCTATTTATTAGTATACTGATGCTTGAACCTACACGAACATATCTGTTATCAAATTTACTTCTAATTCAACAAACCTTTCTACCAAACGTACCTATTATAAACGTAACATCTGTTGCGCAGTGCGCATGTATGCTAGGTTATAAACGTAAAGAAGGGTTTGAAACGTTTAAAATTCTTCCAATTTATTGCACATAGTCGGCAATTATAACTGACTACTTACTGCATCATTATAATGAAATATCAACAGAGAATTATGAAAACAGATTACATTTTTGATTGCAGGTAGGTGATTATATGTAATAATAATAACATAACCTTCAACATTTATTTCATTTAAGAATACAAATTACTAAAACATTACTTCTTTTCAGCATTTCTAACGACAACGTGATACAATACTACCAAGGATGTTGATTTCATTTATCATACTGATGTAATAATTGAAAATTGATTGCAAATGACTAACTTAATAGTCAACTGTAATAATAAAAAAGATTCGTTAATTAACTGTGACATTTATAATGTACTGGTATAATTACAGAATGATTATGGCTCAGCAATAAGTGATTCGTTCGGTTGGTTAACAATAATCATTCTGTAGTTCTTGAGGGATGTTTACCGCAAACAAATGATGTATATGGATGGTTAAAAGCTAACATAATAACCTTATGTTACAAGAAAGGACCTAACGTTCAATATTTAAAATGGCAGAAATCAAAAGTAGGCAACTGAAAAATGCAAGATAAAAATGTAAGCCATCAACAGAATGTAGGTAAAAATATTATAACTTTATTATTTTTAGCAGTGATCTCGATAGGGCTAAAGTAATTACGTCTGTGAATGAAACGTGTAATTATGCTTCCGAAGAGAAAGCAACTGAATTTTATTTCGAGGCAAATTATAATACCTATTGTAGTATTACTGCCTGCTGGTGCACGTGGTTACAGGAATTCTGAAATCAATAGGCATTAAGTGTTATAACAACTTTTTCATACGTTCTTGATGGATGGTTATGGCATTTGCATTGTGAACGTACATTTCTGGTTTAGGAAAATGTGAAAAAAATTTAAATACTTTAACTGCTACAGTGAGAAATCAAGAAAACTTAGATAGTGCTTTTCCTTCAGTGTCTGGTGTTAGAAATAATAATAGATACTGTTCCTCATGGAACTCCAAGAGAAATGGGGTCCAGAGTAATCTAAAGAAAAATATGCATGCAGATTTGTAATTAATCCAATAAAAGACTAAATTTTTCTGTTATTATAGAAACAAAAATGTTTGTATGAGTATGATCAATTTTTATAAGAAACACATTGTTTTCTTTTTATTTATAGATGCAAATATATTATTTTAGAAACAGATATTCGTCTCGAGGCAACTTACATACAATACACAAGGTTAATTACTAGAAACAGTTAGAGAAGAACTTATTCGTAAAGTGATGCAGAAGAATAGTTGAAAGTACAGATATGTAGAAAACCTTAGAGTAAATATGGTATAACAAAAACATTCTTTAAACTGGAAGATTGAAAGGTCTGTGTGATTAAGTATCAATATGTCAAATAATATAATGACAATACATTTATTGATTTTGGATTTCTTCTTACAGTTTTTGAAATGTCTATAAACATTTCCATATAATTTAAACCAGTAAACAAATTCTTTTATATCATTTTAAAATTTGAGTGTTCTGACTAATTAGAAGTATGTAACAAAGAAAGGTGATTATTCTAAAGAAGAATGTATGCACTGGCTATTGCTGAATTCGAAATTATGTGGGAAGCTATATAGATTTTATTGGCAGCTGTTCCTTGCAATTTAATTTAAAAATAGAGATTACAGTGATGAAATAAATAACATTTAGATAGATTGTTTAACATTCGGTATGTGGAAAGACTACATTTGTTTTTAACAAATATTACAGTCTTGGTTAAATACGCATTAGATGAAATGTCTCACTGGATGAAATGTTAACACGAATACCCTCTACTTATGTAGGTATTGCAAGCATACATTCAGTTGACACTTCAAAATATAACCACAAAATATTGTATAAAAGCTGTAACCTACACAACGCAAGGGCTGCATAGTTTTCAAAGATGATGGAGTAATTAGAAAGAAAATCATTGTCTTTAGGCACAAAAAAAACCTATAGTTCAAGATTAGGAAAATATGGTTTCAAAAATTTAAATCATGCGAAGGAATACAATGGCAGTGTAGTAAGTTGTTGGAAATAGAAGTTAAATACACATGAAATTGTCGAACAAATATATTAGTGGTATAATCGATGTACATACAGTTATTCATTTAAATCAAGTATGTCTTCTGATAAACAAAACATTTATTGCAATTATGATTTTCATTTCATTAAACTTGCTAATAGTCCAGTTTAAGTGTTATTTGAGTGAGTTTGAGATATACATCATGTAGACATAAGAATTCGCAAATGACCTACAATTTTCCGATTTGCAGAGAGCAAGGAAATACAAAAACAAGTGGCTACTAATTTCAGGCAAGAAGAGTGAACTTTAATTTTTTTCTGTTATTGTAATAACAAATGTATTTATGAATTTCATCTATATTCATAAATAACATGTTGTTTTCTTTCTGTTTATACAAATATATTATCTGAAACAGCTTGAATTATGAAAACGACCAGTCACATTTTTAAGAAACAAATATTAACCTCGAAGTAAATTACATACACCAGCGTAATACTTGAAACAATTAAAGAAGACCTTATTGTTAGAGTGACTTACAATGGATATTCGAATGTACCTACAAAATATTAGTGGATATACTACGGAAAACAATTATTTTATCTGAATGATGAAAATGTCTGTGTAAAACTTATACATTCATCAGAAATTTGTAATAAAAAATAAACTTCCATATAGGTAACATATCAATAAATTCTTTTTGTAATTGTTGTTAATTCACCCTAATATTATATAATTATTTGTTGCTTTTGTATAGTTTTATTATATAAAATCTGTAACCTACACGCTGCAAGGGCTGCATAGTTTTCAAAGATAATGGAGTAATTAGAAAGAAAATCATTGTCTTAGCACAAAAAAAGTATAGATCAAGATTAGGAAAATATGTTTGTAGAAATTTAAATAATGCAAAGAAATACAATAACAGTGCAGTTAGTTGTAGGATTTACGAATACATGCATTATTAGCAACCCAAAAGCGGAAATTGTATTTCATGGAAATAGAAGAATTAAATCGACATGAAAGTGTCAAACAAATATATTAGTGGTATAATCGATGCAGTTATTTATTTAAATCAGGTGTGTCTTCTGAACATTTATTGTAATTATGATTTTCATTTCAGTATACCTAATGTATATTTAGCTTGAAGCAAATTACATACACACACCAGCGTAATACTTGAAACAATTAAAGAAGACCTTATTGTTAGAGCAACTTACAATGGATACTCGAATGTACCTACAAAATATTAGTGGATATACTACATACGGCAAACAATTATTTTATCTGAATGATGAAAAGGTCTGTGTAAAACTCATTATATATTCATCAGAAATTTGTGATAAAAGATAAACTCTCATATAGGTAATTTAAATCGATAAATAAATTCTTTTTTGTAATTGTTGTTCATTGGTGTTTACATTTTACACAGTTGGCAAAGTGTAATATAGCCTTATGTACACATACTTGGATACTTATTCTGACTTACTATGTATAATAGTTGTTACCTGAAATCAATTTTCTACTATATTGCTGTGTTATTATAATTTTGGAGTTAACCGAGTATTTTAATCGGGATATGGCAGCAGTGTAAAGTACCTACCAAATGGAAGGTGATCACATAAAGGTGAACGGTCCTGTCCAGCGAACACTCAACTGTTGTGAAGTGAACAGTTGGAGCGGAAACGGTTCTCGATCCGTCTTCTGAATGAAAGCATTGGTCGCATTCAGCAGACACAACAATTTACTGCCGAATGCCACCATTGTAGTAAATAGGTAATAAACGATGTAGCATCACAAAAATAGCACACATTTTACGTCTAAGAAAGTCGGCTTCACAAGCACAGTCATGGGAATTATCACTTTTAAAGAATTACATCAGTCAGTTTCAATTTAGCATATCTAATTACTAACTAAAACAGAACCTGTTATCTATATACTGAATAATTTTATTTCAAATTTTGTTTCATACTTTTGAATGAAAACAAAATTGAGTGAAATAAGAAAAACACCATTTTCTTACATAAATACGTTCAAAAAAAACATGCATTGGTGCATTACTTCTTCAACATTCATTTGTTACTAAGTCGATTAGTCTACAATTTGCTGTGCCATAGTTAACTAAGAAGATGGTGAATATAGAAAGATGGGGAAAGCTTCATAGCCTGAAAGGACAAGCGATAAACATTCTGTACTGCAATTTTTAGATGGGACTGTTAAAACTGCTGTTTGTCAAATAGTTAAAACATGTTTCGTCCAAATAAAGTGCCACCATTAAATAAAGTCCTGACTCACATAAATAATAGTAGTGAACTGTCAAATATGAGTATACCAATATCAACTCGCTCTTCTGGTTAAGTGAGCGTAAGTGAATGGCGCCATATGCGCTAATTTAAATTCTGGACTTTACAAGGTTTCGTTAAAATAATAGTACCGCTTTTATTTACAAAATTTCAAAACGAAATTTAAAACGCAAATAAACAAAGGCTCAATGCATGCTCGATTGAAATTACTTTTTAAAATAAAGTTTCTGAAACTGTGTTATGATGTTGTAAATTTTGCCAACTTTGGGAGTGAAATGTAGGGGTAAATAATTTGAATTATAAGAAATTACTCCCAACGAAGCCTTCATTAATCCTTTGTATTCAATTTAATGCACAAAAATATTTGCTGTTTATTTTATTTTAACGAATACCATACATCGGCTGAATTTACATTAGCGCATATGGCGCCACCCCCTTACATCCTACCTCTCGGCAGATAGTCGGCACTTCTGCGTTAGCTCCCTTAACTTGATCAACGTTTATTTTAATTAACTGTCACACATACTATTAGAAATTTTTTTCAATAAATAAACGAAATACCTAACACGTCTTTTCTGGACAGATTTTATTTTCATGTTTGTACAATTTACAGACTTCAAATATTTAAATTTAATTTTACTGCTTAAAATTGATTTACTCAGTTATAGGTTGATAATTTGGTATACGGGGTTCAGAATTTCGTCTCTTTCAAACTTTTACGAGATATTAGAAATACCATTGCTTGCATTCAGCAGACACAACAGTTGCGCAACCGTTCAGTGATCATGTCCAGTAGACGTCCGCTCACTCTGAACATGTTCAGGAGCGGCCGCGACTTTTGTGAGCGGGAAAATTTTATTCTCAGTTAGTGAACGTCTTTTTTACGCATGCGCCATTGATGCATTCCAAGACCAACCTAATACATAATTTTGAAGAAAGTTACTAAAGAAATAAAATATAACAAATTAATGGTATTGTGCAGAAATAAATGTATTGTAATATTGCGAATGGCCTTTATTGTTATATGTAATATCACAATGGTCCAATATTAGGTGCAGTATAAACCAATATGGTTTTAACACTTCGTATATATTTATCGAAAATAAACAGTTATCTTTGTGTGATACAGCTAACATTGTATTATTATTGCTGTATTACACTTATCCATTTCTTGACCAAGTTCTTGGTCAAGTTATTGTTGACTTTGCCTTTTTTAGACTTATCAATGCTTCCATTCAGCAGACTCAACAGTTGCGCAACTGTTCAGTGATCATGTCCAGTCGACGACCGCTCATTCATGTTCAGGAGCGGCCGCCATTTTTGTGAGCGGAAAAATTCTACGCTCACTTACTGAGCGTATTCTGTACGCATGCGCCATTGATGCATTCCAAGACCAACCTAATACATGATTTTGAAGAAAGTTACTAGAAAAGTAAGATACGGCTAATTAAAGGTATTGTGCAGAAATAAATGTATTATAATATTGGAGTTAATCCAGTATTTTATTCGGAGTTGAAAAAACCAGCCCTTGCACTAAAAACTACGCCAAAACTTAATGCAGAAAAACCATTTATTATTATTGTTTATTCGGTTTAATTTGTATAATCTTAACGTATGGTAGCAATGAAAAGTACCAGATGACAGTAATCGCATAAAGTTGAACGGTCTGTCCAGCGAACACTCAACTGTTGTGAAGTGAACAGTTGGAGCGGGAACGGTTCCCGATCCGTCTGCTAAATGAAAGCATTGGTCGCATTCAGCAGACACAAAAGTTTACTGCCGAATGCCACCATTGTAGTAAATAGGAAATAAACGATATAGCATTACAAAAATAGCACACATTTTACGTCTAAGAAAGTCAGCTTGACAAGCATAGTCGTGGGAATTATCACTTTTAATTCTTTAAAAGTGATAATTCAGTCAGTTTAAATTTAGCATTTGGTAAGGGGCATCGTTAACAAGAAATTGAAATACATTTTATGCTCAAAGAATATTATTGGAATTTCAATTACATAACAAAACAAATATACTATTATTCATGTAATAGCATTTTTGCGACAAGGTATAGTCGAGACGTTTTGGCAACCGACACGGCCAAAGTACGAACTAAAGACGACGATTCAATACCACTACAAATTTCGATCGGTCCGAACAATTTCAGAACAATAAAATTAAACTAATTAATTAATATTTCAGGATATATACCTTCCCATAGTCGAATACTATTACATGAAAGCCAGTTACAAATTAAATATTATAAATAAAGCTATTAAATATTATTTTTTCTACACATATATTTGGATAACATTTGGCTAAACTGTTTAGGAGCAAGCATTGTTGACAAATTTAAAATGTTTAGATGACAATTATAACAAACGTCAAAAGATGCATGTCAAAAGGTGTATGAACATTATTATTTATGACAGTCCTGAAACGGGTTTTGTTGGTTATATTACTCGATAGGTAACACTTTGCAACATCTCAAATTTGACGCCATTTGAATTTGGTGGCGCATGTCGGTTGCGAGAGCGACTCATCCATATATCTATATTCTTTAAAATTGTTAATTACATTAATTTATTTGTTCTAAAACTTTTCCTACCAAAATGTCAATGTTTACTGATATTGGATCGTTTTTATTTTGAACACAATCGAAGTTGGCCGAAGTCAAAGCAAGGCCACCACTGACATTCTGAAGACGTCCAAACATAAACGAATTTAGCCGAAGACAAGGCAAGGCCTTTATCGACATTCCGAAGTCGTCCGAACCCATACGAAGTTTGCCGAAGCCAAGGCAAGGCTTTCATTGACATTCCCAAGACGTCCGAACCCATACGAAGTTGGCCAAAGCCAAGGCAAGGCTTTCATAGACATTCCGAAGACGTCCGAACACAAACGAATTTGGCCCAAGGCAAGGCCTTCGCCGATATTCCGAAGACGTCCGAACACAAACGAAGTTTGCCGAATCCAGGGCAAGGCCTTCATCGACATTCCGAAGTCGTCTGAACCCATACTAAGTTTGCCGAAGCCAAGACAAGGCTTTCATTGACATTCCCAAGACGTCCGAACCCATACGAAGTTGGCAAAGCCAAGGCAAGGCTTTCATAGACATTCCGAAGACGTCCGAACACAAACGAATTTGGTCCAAGGCAAGGCCTTCGCCGATATTCCGAAGACGTCCGAACAAAAACGAGGTTTGCCGAAGCCAAGACAAGGCCTCCATCGACATTCCGAAGACATTCGAACCCATACGAAGTTGGCCGAAGTCAAAGCAATGCCACCAATGACATTCCGAAGACGTCCGGACACAAACGAGGTTTGCCGAAGCCAAGACAAGGCCTTCATCGACATTTCGAAGACGTCCGAACCCATACGAAGTTGGCCGAAGTCAAAGCAAGGCCCACCACTGACATTCCGAAGACGTCCGAACACAAACGAAGTTAGCCGAAGTCAAAGTAAGGCCACCACTGATATTCCGAAGACGTCCGAACACAAACGAAGTTGGCCGAAGTCAAAGCAAGACCACCACTTACATTCCAAAGACGTCTGAACACAAACGAAGTTGGCCGAAGACGAGGCAAGACCTTCACCGATATTTCGAACGTCCGAACACAAACGAAGATGGCCGAAGTCAAGGCAAGGCCACCACTGACATTCCGAAGACGTTCGAACACAAACGAAGTTGGCCGAAGACAAGGCAAGGCCTTCATCGGCATTTCGAAGACGTCCGAACCCATACGAAGTTGGCCGAAGACAAGGCAAGGCCTTCGCCGACATTTCGAAGACGTCCGAACACAAACGAAGTTGGACGAAGTCAAAGGAAGGCCACCACTGACATTCCGAAGACGTCCGAACACAAACGAATTTTTCTGAAGCCAAGACAAGGCCTCCATCGACATTCCGAAGACATCCGAACCCATACGAAGTTGGCCGAAGTCAAAGTAAGGCCACCAATGGCATTCCGAGGACGTCCGAACACAAACAAAGTTGGCCGAAGACAAGGCAAGGCCTTCACCGATATTCCGAAGACATCCGAACACACACGAAGTTGGCCGAAGTCAAGGCAAAGCCACCACTTACATTCCGAAGACGTCCGAAAACAAACGAAGTTGGCCGAAGCCGAGGCAAGGCCTTCATCGATATTCCGAAAACGTCCGACCTCAAACGAAGTTGACCGCAGACAAGGCAAGGTCTTCACCGATATTCCGAGGATGTCCGAACACAAACGAAGTTGGACGAAGTCAAAGCAAGGCCACCACTGACATTCCGAAGACGTTCGAAAACAAACGATGTTGGCCGAAGTCAAGGCAAGGCCACCACTGACATTCCGAAGACGTCCGAACACTAACGAAGTTGGCCGAAGCCATGGCAAAGCCACAGCTGACATTCCGAAGACGGCCGAGCACAAACGAAGTTGGCCGAAGTCAAAGCAAGGACACCACTGACATTTCGAAGACGTCCGAAAACAAACGAAGTTGGCCGAAGACAAGGCAAGGCCTTCGCCGACATTTCGAAGACGTCCGAACACAAACGAAGTTGGACGAAGTCAAAGGAAGGCCACCACTGACATTCCGAAGACGTCCGAACACAAACGAATTTTTCTGAAGCCAAGACAAGGCCTCCATCGACATTCCGAAGACATCCGAACCCATACGAAGTTGGCCGAAGTCAAAGTAAGGCCACCAATGACATTCCGAGGACGTCCGAACACAAACAAAGTTGGCCGAAGCAAGGCAAGGCCTTCACCGATATTCCGAAGACATCCGAACACACACGAAGTTGGCCGAAGTCAAGGCAAAGCCACCACTTACATTCCGAAGACGTCCGAAAACAAACGAAGTTGGCCGAAGCCGAGGCAAGGCCTTCATCGATATTCCGAAAACGTCCGACCTCAAACGAAGTTGACCGCAGACAAGGCAAGGTCTTCACCGATATTCCGAGGATGTCCGAACACAAACGAAGTTGGACGAAGTCAAAGCAAGGCCACCACTGACATTCCGAAGACGTCCGAACACTAACGAAGTTGGCCGAAGCCATGGCAAAGCCACAACTGACATTCCGAAGACGGCCGAGCACAAACTAAGTTGGCCGAAGTCAAAGCAAGGCCACCACTGACATTTCGAAGACGTCCGAAAACAAACGAAGTTGACCGAAGCCAAGGCAAGGCCATCACCGACATTCCGAAGACGTCCGAACCCATACGAAGTAGACCAAAGTCAAAGCAAGGCCACCACTGACAATCCGAAGATGTCCGAACACAAACGAAGTTGGCCGAAGTCAAAGCACGGCCACCACTGCAATATTGAACATCAAAAATACAATTATATTTACTTATTCGCTATATATCGGAATTATATGGTGTTTCAAGAACTGAAACGCAATAAAGACATCCGCAATAAATTTAGTAAAATAAGGGAGAGCGGTACCTCAACACTAAGCGGAATAATAGGCGACAGCGGGTTCTCGAACCCGCGCGCATTAGCTATTTTTATTGCGACATAATATAAGCTGCCGGCTTACCTTTAAAAATGACGTGAGAAAATACGGGATAGAGATAGGACCGTGCAACGGGTGACGTTTCTCGAAATTGTGCAACGCCCTGTATAGGTAGCGCGTTCGGACCGATCGTCGCGTGAAGAGGAATGTCCGAGCTAACTACGGTTAAAATTTCGGCCTTATAACTCTGTCCGATGGCCGGATATTTACGGACAAATTTAAACGTTGTTTTTTAAGACGTTGCCCGATTTTCTGAAGGGATCTCCTTTTAAACGAAAGTATAACACGCATAGGGAAAAGTACGGTTAAAAAGCCCGCACTTTCTGCTTTTCAACGCGCTCAAATGCATATTTTAAGGTCGAGGGACGCGTGAGCAATTAAAATAAACGTATGACCGCGTGTTCCGTCGAATTTGTCAAAACACGCGAAATGAAGCCATGACGTGCCTAAAGAATGTACATTTTACGTAAATAAAAACGAGGACTAAACACATAATTGACTTTTCGCAAATCTGGCGGACGAAATATTTTGAAACATTGACTTTTAAGCATGAAATGCCAAGCTCTGATGATTTTTCGAGAGGAAAACGGCTTGAAATTGGAAACAACAGATTCTTAGGAAGCGTTACCATCCTTATTCCAGCTTGATTCAGATTCGGTATTGATAGGACAAGGAATTTAAACTCTTCATGCACTCGGGATATGGTGAAAAAATGGCTGAAATATCACAGAAATGAATGTACACAATAAGTCGCGTACAATGTTCATCGTTATAATAGTCATGTGTAATGTCCGCATGAACATATTATTATGTATCTCGACATAATGGGCCCGCGGTAGTTTGACAACATTTTTACATACAGATTGATTTCTTTTAATGATCATAAATTTATTAGCAAGTTATTATTTCGTGAACTTCAAGTACGATCGTTTTTTGACTCATGACGTGACCCCAGAAAGCGCTTACGTAAACGAAAACATAGAAAAAGCAAGTGACGCTCACGAAAAACACGTTTGAAAACTTATTACCCGATGACTATTTGTTATTTGGAGAGATATTGCAGCTGTTTGATAGATTCGCCTTTTACTTGATGTAAATCCATTATCAAATTAATAATAATGAAAACAGCTTGTTTTAGATTTACACTGTGTTTATTAAAAATATATATGACAATTGTTTCGCTACCTTGTAGCTTCTTCGGATAAATGTTACAGAATGAAGTGTACAACATAAACTTATTATATTGAAAATATTACTTACTACACTACGGTTTTCCCAGCAATAAACCTTAATTGTATTATAATGTACTTTATGTATCTATTTTAAATATACTCCGTGACAAATGAGTATCTTTACAACTACTTATAAATTATACATATTTAATAAAGGTGAAGAATTTAAATCTAATTTGTCATTTAATAATATATCTAAATTTTTTAGTCTGTTAATTTCTAGTGATTCTAAGAGATTTAGTTTTTTACTTTTATTTGCTATGTGTAAGATCTCGAAATTCTCATCAAAGTCATGGTTGTTTTCAATCAAATGAGTGGCATACGTTGAGTTCTCCTTTTTATTAGTAAACGCTTTTTGATGATCTTCTATACGTTTTTTAAAAGCTCTTCCAGTTTGACCTATGTATGCTTTATGGCATGTACCACACGATAATTTATAGACACCCGATTTGTTATCTTTTGAAGTTTTATCTTTATTATTTTTAATAAATGTCCCTAAGTTATTGTTTGTTTTGTATGCTACATTTATGTTTTGTTTCTTAAGAAATATAGATAATTTTTTCTGTTCTCTACTAATGAAAGTGAATGAATTGAATTTCTCATTTGGTTTTTCTGTGATATTGAGGTAAGCTTCTTGCAGACATTTTTTATATAACTTATCCGAAATTAATTTATTGATAATATTAGGGTCGTAGCCATTATTAAAAGCTATTTGTTTTATAATATTATATTCTTTATTGTAATCTTCTTTTGACATAGGAATATTAATAAGTCTAAATGTCATACTATGAAACGCCGCTAGTTTTTGTTGGTATGGGTGATTTGAATTATAATGTATCGTGGTATCCGTATGTGATTCTTTATGATAAATAGAAAAGTTAATTTTATTGTCGCGTTTTTTTAACGTCAAGTCTAAGAAATTGATACTATTATCATTTTCTTTTTCTATTGTGAATGTGATATTAGGGTCTAAAGAATTAATAAAATTGAATAATTTATTTAGTTGTCTATCTGTGCTTGTGTATCCTACTAGAATATCATCAACATACCGATACCAAAAAAACACATTATTCGTCAAATCTTTATTTTTAAAAATTCTATTTTCTAAGTTGTCCATAAAAATTTCCGCCAAAAGTGGTGATAAAGGGTTACCCATAATGAGACCTTGGTTACTTTTGTATAATTTATTATTGAAACTAAAATAATTTTGTTCTAAACAAACTGATAGCACATCTAATATTTCGTTCATTATAATCGGGTTTGTATTGTTAATTGTTAATAAGTGTCTAATTAATTCAATGGTTTTAATGCAGTAGAATCAGAATTAGCTTTAAAAGATTTAAATAGTAAATGCCAAGCTAGTAATATAATTAAAAAGTTAAATTTCTATTCTCCTAAGAATGAAGAAATAAACATAGCAAAGAATATAAATCAGATAGCTAAAGACAATAATATTACTTTTACTAGAGCAGATAAAGGAAAAACTATTATAGCCATTAATAAAGAGGAATATATTTCAAAAACAGAAAATTTTCTAGATCAAGGAAAATATTCAGTCATAGTGGAAGACCCTACATCTGATTACCAAAAACAAATCACGAATGTAATTAACAACTCAAAATTCCTTTTTAATTGTAATAGTGTTTACGAAATGCAGAGATTCAGACTTATGAACCCACAACCACCAAAAGTGTATTCGTTAATAAAATTGCATAAAGAAGAATACCCAATTAGACCAGTTGTTTCGTATATCACAGCACCAGCAGTAAAAATTTCAAAACATCTAATAGAAAACATTATAAGATTCACGAAATTTAAACCAAAATATAGTATAAAAAACAGTAACGAATTAGTAAACAATATCAAAGACTTGAAATTACCAGATAACCTTAGACTAATATCTTTTGATGTTAAAAATTTATTTCCGAGTATTCCGCCCATTAAAACCATTGAATTAATTAGACACTTATTAACAATTAACAATACAAACCCGATTATAATGAACGAAATATTAGATGTGCTATCAGTTTGTTTAGAACAAAATTATTTTAGTTTAAATAATAAATTATACAAAAGTAACCAAGGTCTCATTATGGGTAACCCTTTATCACCACTTTTGGTGGAAATTTTTATGGACAACTTAGAAAATAGAATTTTTAAAAATAAAGATTTGACGAATAATGTGTTTTTTTGGTATCGGTATGTTGATGATATTCTAGTAGGATACACAAGCACAGATAGACAACTAAATAAATTATTCAATTTTATTAATTCTTTAGACCCTAATATCACATTCACAATAGAAAAAGAAAATGATAATAGTATCAATTTCTTAGACTTGACGTTAAAAAGACGCGACAATAAAATTAACTTTTCTATTTATCATAAAGAATCACATACGGATACCACGATACATTATAATTCAAATCACCCATACCAACAAAAACTAGCGGCGTTTCATAGTATGACATTTAGACTTATTAATATTCCTATGTCAAAAGAAGATTACAATAAAGAATATAATATTATAAAACAAATAGCTTTTAATAATGGCTACGACCCTAATATTATCAATAAATTAATTTCGGATAAGTTATATAAAAAATGTCTGCAAGAAGCTTACCTCAATATCACAGAAAAACCAAATGAGAAATTCAATTCATTCACTTTCATTAGTAGAGAACAGAAAAAATTATCTATATTTCTTAAGAAACAAAACATAAATGTAGCATACAAAACAAACAATAACTTAGGGACATTTATTAAAAATAATAAAGATAAAACTTCAAAAGATAACAAATCGGGTGTCTATAAATTATCGTGTGGTACATGCCATAAAGCATACATAGGTCAAACTGGAAGAGCTTTTAAAAAACGTATAGAAGATCATCAAAAAGCGTTTACTAATAAAAAGGAGAACTCAACGTATGCCACTCATTTGATTGAAAACAACCATGACTTTGATGAGAATTTCGAGATCTTACACATAGCAAATAAAAGTAAAAAACTAAATCTCTTAGAATCACTAGAAATTAACAGACTAAAAAATTTAGATATATTATTAAATGACAAATTAGATTTAAATTCTTCACCTTTATTAAATATGTATAATTTATAAGTAGTTGTAAAGATACTCATTTGTCACGGAGTATATTTAAAATAGATACATAAAGTACATTATAATACAATTAAGGTTTATTGCTGGGAAAACCGTAGTGTAGTAAGTAATATTTTCAATATAATAAGTTTATGTTGTACACTTCATTCTGTAACATTTATCCGAAGAAGCTACAAGGTAGCGAAACAATTGTCATATATATTTTTAATAAACACAGTGTAAATCTAAAACAAGCTGTTTTCATTATTATTAATTTGATAATGGATTTACATCAAGTAAAAGGCGAATCTATCAAACAGTTGAAACAGGCAACCACGAGTTGTTTAGCCTCACAGTTTTTCAAACTTTTGTTACGGAGAAGTGCAACAACACAAAATATTTGGTTTTACAACAAGTGTATCAAAAATTCAGTGTTCCCGAATTATGTAAATTTGAAGACCAGCAATAAGAGCATATCGGCAACAAGAGGAAGAATTTTGGGAATGGAAAAAAATGGGTGACAGAAGATAGGAAATTACAATACTCAAAAAGAGAAGTGGCGTCCATCTATTTAAAGGTAGTACACACAGAGTTAGTTTATAGACTACACCCGATTGAATTTGACTCTTTAGATTTATACACGAGAACTAAAGTTAATCTATTAATACACAAAAAATTTACCGCACAAAGTAATAAGTTAAGTACATTAATATCTAAGAAACCAATTCCAATAAATAAAGTAGAGAATAATTTCACAGAATTAAAATTTTTTAATAGATTTTGTAACTTCACAGACATTAACTTTAATGATAAAGAAATTAATTTATTGAATAAAGGATTTAATTATAATCTAATGGCAGATAATAAAATTCAAAATAAAAACAGAGAATTAATTGCAGTAGAATCAGAATTAGCTTTAAAAGATTTAAATAGTAAATGCCAAGCTAGTAATATAATTAAAAAGTTAAATTTCTATTCTCCTAAGAATGAAGAAATAAACATAGCAAAGAATATAAATCAGATAGCTAAAGACAATAATATTACTTTTACTAGAGCAGATAAAGGAAAAACTATTATAGCCATTAATAAAGAGGAATATATTTCAAAAACAGAAAATTTTCTAGATCAAGGAAAATATTCAGTCATAGTGGAAGACCCTACATCTGATTACCAAAAACAAATCACGAATGTAATTAACAACTCAAAATTCCTTTTTAATTGTAATAGTGTTTACGAAATGCAGAGATTCAGACTTATGAACCCACAACCACCAAAAGTGTATTCGTTAATAAAATTGCATAAAGAAGAATACCCAATTAGACCAGTTGTTTCGTATATCACAGCACCAGCAGTAAAAATTTCAAAACATCTAATAGAAAACATTATAAGATTCACGAAATTTAAACCAAAATATAGTATAAAAAACAGTAACGAATTAGTAAACAATATCAAAGACTTGAAATTACCAGATAACCTTAGACTAATATCTTTTGATGTTAAAAATTTATTTCCGAGTATTCCGCCCATTAAAACCATTGAATTAATTAGACACTTATTAACAATTAACAATACAAACCCGATTATAATGAACGAAATATTAGATGTGCTATCAGTTTGTTTAGAACAAAATTATTTTAGTTTAAATAATAAATTATACAAAAGTAACCAAGGTCTCATTATGGGTAACCCTTTATCACCACTTTTGGCGGAAATTTTTATGGACAACTTAGAAAATAGAATTTTTAAAAATAAAGATTTGACGAATAATGTGTTTTTTTGGTATCGGTATGTTGATGATATTCTAGTAGGATACACAAGCACAGATAGACAACTAAATAAATTATTCAATTTTATTAATTCTTTAGACCCTAATATCACATTCACAATAGAAAAAGAAAATGATAATAGTATCAATTTCTTAGACTTGACGTTAAAAAAACGCGACAATAAAATTAACTTTTCTATTTATCATAAAGAATCACATACGGATACCACGATACATTATAATTCAAATCACCCATACCAACAAAAACTAGCGGCGTTTCATAGTATGACATTTAGACTTATTAATATTCCTATGTCAAAAGAAGATTACAATAAAGAATATAATATTATAAAACAAATAGCTTTTAATAATGGCTACGACCCTAATATTATCAATAAATTAATTTCGGATAAGTTATATAAAAAATGTCTGCAAGAAGCTTACCTCAATATCACAGAAAAACCAAATGAGAAATTCAATTCATTCACTTTCATTAGTAGAGAACAGAAAAAATTATCTATATTTCTTAAGAAACAAAACATAAATGTAGCATACAAAACAAACAATAACTTAGGGACATTTATTAAAAATAATAAAGATAAAACTTCAAAAGATAACAAATCGGGTGTCTATAAATTATCGTGTGGTACATGCCATAAAGCATACATAGGTCAAACTGGAAGAGCTTTTAAAAAACGTATAGAAGATCATCAAAAAGCGTTTACTAATAAAAAGGAGAACTCAACGTATGCCACTCATTTGATTGAAAACAACCATGACTTTGATGAGAATTTCGAGATCTTACACATAGCAAATAAAAGTAAAAAACTAAATCTCTTAGAATCACTAGAAATTAACAGACTAAAAAATTTAGATATATTATTAAATGACAAATTATATTTAAATTCTTCACCTTTATTAAATATGTATAATTTATAAGTAGTTGTAAAGATACTCATTTGTCACGGAGTATATTTAAAATAGATACATAAAGTACATTATAATACAATTAAGGTTTATTGCTGGGAAAACCGTAGTGTAGTAAGTAATATTTTCAATATAATAAGTTTATGTTGTACACTTCATTCTGTAACATTTATCCGAAGAAGCTACAAGGTAGCGAAACAATTGTCATATATATTTTTAATAAACACAGTGTAAATCTAAAACAAGCTGTTTTCATTATTATTAATTAGATATTGCAGCATTTCGTGTTCCAATTTGCGTGAAAAAGACCACGTTAAAAATTTACAAACATCAAATTTTATCGTAGGTATGGAAGGCTGTTTTGATAGCGCACTTTAGGTAGTTTATTTTTAATTTTCGTGCAAATGATTGTGAGTATAACTAATAGAAAGTAAATAAATACCTATCTTTAATACACAATTTTCATTTATAAATTAAAATTATTTCTTTTAAAAGGTATTTCTATCTTCAAGGGGAAAAGCACAATATGACTCATTGTATGTACATGGAATTGCATCGAATATGTTAGTGGTTATTTTGTTGGACAGATGGAGTCCGTACGGATTTTTATTAGGATATATCAAATGAATATTAAGAAAGGAGCGAAATCAATATTAAAATATAGGTAAATACACATTTTGATTTGTAATTTCAACAGTACATTGCAATACAGCAAAGGCAACACTTTTTAAAAATATTTGTCCCGGAGATAGTCATTATTTGAGGCATGTTTGTTGTCAACAGACAAAATTAAAAATATAACCTCAAATCTTGAAGCCATGAACGAACGTTCGAGCGTCCGACTTGCAAAGGGAAATGTGTAATTTTGAAAGAGAATCAGGCTGTTTTTAGGCATAATAGAACCTTTATACAGTTACCGGTATGTACCTACATGTATTGTATGTAGTTTAAGTTTGTTATAGATAATATCAAACATCTAACCTATGCCGATGATTGAATTTATATAATTTGTTGCAACAAAACAATATAAAATACGGTGTTGAACACCAGTAGCATTAAATTAAATACCATGTATTGTTTCAGTTTTGAAGAGAGATAGAAGAAGTGTCTAATTATAAAAGAACGATGGAAAAATGGGTATAACTTAAGCAACATTTTTTAACACGACGATTAAAGAGTAAGAAGACATTCTCTTGTGGGTGTCACAACAGACAGTATTTAATTTGGTTACCTGCGATTTAGCAGGCAATTCATATTTTAATTCGTATAATACAATACATAATTTTTTCAAGAACTAATGAAAAATAGGCATAATTAAACACAGTAGTTAAAGGTAAGAAGACATGATTTGTAGGAGCCATAATAGACAATATTTAATTAGGTTACCTGCAAAGGGAATGTATTTGTGTCTATAAGTTAATAACGTGAATTCCATTATTTTGTTATGATGGAGGTACATAGAAAACTAATAATTTTATGGGACAGTATCAAACTGGAACAAACGTGTATTTAGGACAAATGTTAATATTAAATTTAATATGCAGGTATTTATTGTGGTAATGCAATTTAAAAGTAACCTTATCAGCTACACAAACGACCAGTTTAAAAATTTATAGGTACTTAAAGAAACATAATAATGTTTCGGGATATGTTCCAAAGTAGATTCTATGTTCATGCTGTAGATATTATGTTAAATATTAATACATAAGTGATGTAGTACCTATTAGTTAGAAACTGGTTAAAACAAAATCCATAAACTATGAATAATATTATTGTAGAAATGTGGACAAGACACACAGTGTAATTTTAAGAAAGCTGAATAAAAAACAACTGAGTGATTGTTGTTCCTACCGCAAACAAATTATGCATATATATGACTAAAAGCTAACGTAGTAAACGTATGTAACAAGAAGGGACCTAATGTTGAACATTTAAAATAGCAGAAATCAACAGAGAGAAACCCAAAAATGCAAGATAAGGCATTTGAAAACTGTAAGCCATCAAAACACGAGGTAAAAATATTTTAACTTTGATTTATTATTTCTAGCAGTGATCTGGATGGAGCTAAAGTAATTTCGTCCGTGAATGACAGGTATAATTACGCTTCAGAAGAGAAAGCAACTGAATTCTATTTCGAGGCAGAATATAATATTTTAGTATTACTGCCTGCCGGGGTACGTAGTTACAGGGACTGCTGAAATCAATAGGTATTACGTGTAATAATAAGTTTGTGATACTTCATAACAAGTTGTAATACTTGACGTGAAAGGTTCCTAGAGTTAGTTAGCACCATTTATTGGAAATATTATTTTATCAAATGTTAATGCCTCTCAAGTTATTAATGCTTATGAAATAAAGGACCTTAGAGAAATAGCTCAAGAATTATATGCTATAGAAAAAGTTACTAATGAAGTTAGTGGCCAATATTATATTAGGCTAAGTAAAGTTAGTCCCATACTTGCTCGCTTATTGCAAGAACATCAACAGTTCCCTTTTAAATGTGACTTAGCGAATAACCTAAAAGAAGTTATACTGGTTGAATTTAATAAAAGATTTAACACAATACAAAAATCATATCTACTGGCTGTTACAACTGTTTTTGATCCACGTTTCAAAAATATACATTTTAAAAACGCACTGGCAGCATCAAATACCTTACCCCATGTAAATAATAAAATCAATGCTAATAAAAACTCAGATCATCAGTATCTGACACTAATGGCAATGACAAATGTAATAAGAACCAAATATTTGATTTATGGACACACCACAAAAAATTAGCTTATTTTTCAAGAAGAAATAAAACCAGCTCAAATGAGAAAAATGACGGAGTGTTGCAGTATTTGCCTTTCTCTGTGATAAATCTGAATGAAAAGTCATTAGATGATTGGCTCGGTTTGTTCATCCTAATTTATATAACATTGCTGAGAATTATTTTTGCACTGTAACTACAAGTGTACCAAGTGAAAGGTTGTTTTCAAAAGCTGGAACAACATACACTAAATATAGAAATAGATTGACTGGAAAACGTTTCAGTAAATTATTGTTTTAAAATTCACTTCCAGAGGACCCCAACCTGTGGTAAACTGCATATTATGATATTGAAATTATATGAAGAAAATCCATTCTATAAGGTAATTGATAATATAGTAAAAAATTTATATACGAATTTATATAATTATTAAAAATTTTAATATAACATAATTACGTCATCATGACTGATGAACAGTAGATGTTAAATAATGTAGGAAAAATTGACTGTGAGTATTTCACCATTTACTGTTAGTTTAGATTTTCATAATTTTAATTGTAGATTCTAGCTGAAGATGCCTCGAGGGCGAAACATGTACTAGAGTAAATAAAAATTCATAGAAGGTTCAAAGAGGATTTTTTACTACATTGAAATTATATATGTACTAAATATAAATTTATTGGTTACAAAGTAAGAGGATAGTGTTTACAAAGTAAGAGGATAGTGTATGAAGAGGATATTTGGAACAGAGTTATTACATTTAGTCTCTTCGTTTACTTTCATAACACTGTGGCAAATATATTAAACTTTTAAATTAAATGAAGGTAAGCGACATTTACATAATGCTATCTTTAATGTGACTGCAACAACTTAGCAGAATGCATAAATCATGTTATCGAAGAAAAACATGTATGAAGAAACTTGAGGGAAATATCGTTTAAATTACAGAATCATTTATATTGGAGACAGTAGTGATAGTGATGATGTTATTTCTTTATAAACGTCAGATTGATTTAATAAATAGTTTATAAAATAAAACATTTTTGCTATAACATTAGCAGCATTCCCTTTAATTATCATAAAATTGTTACTGTTGCGAAATGTACTTTATACAATACTATAATGACATGTACTATTAGAAAGATTTTTCAATAAATAAACGAAATACCTGACATGTGCTTTTTAAACAGATTTCATTATTTTCATATTTGTTCAATTTACAGATTTCAAATATTTAAATTTAATTTTACCGCTTGAAATTGATTTACACCAGTTTAGGTTGGTAATTTGGGATGGGGGTCTGTTCAGAATTTTGTCTGTCTTTGGAATAGGGTAGGTCACATAACATACAACTTTTACAGCATTGGAGAAATACCTTTTTTTTAATATGAAATTCTATTATATGCTCAAAGAATATTATTGACTTTTCAATTACGGTAACAAAACAAATATACTATTAGTTTAACAATTTCATTTATCAGCCACTTCATTTCATTGTTATTGTTGATTATTTACCACTCATATTTATGTTAAATTGAAATTCCACCAATATGAATTGGCAGCAATGCTTCCATTCAGCAGACACAACAGTTGCGCAACTGTTCAGCGTTCATATTCAATAGACGTCCGCTCACTCTGAACATGTTCAGGAGCGGCCGCCATTTTTGTGAGCGGAAAAATTCTAACGCTCAGTAGCGTATTCTGTACGCATGCGCCATTGACGCATTGCAACACCAACGTAATACATAAATTTGAAGAAAGTTACTGGAAAAGTAAGATACAGCAAATTAAAGGTATTGTGCAGCAATACATGTACTATAATATTGGAGTTAACCCAGTATTTTATTCGGGGTTGCAGAAACCAGCCTTTGCTCTAAAAACTACGCCAAAACTTAATGCAGAAGAACAATTTATTGTTATTGTTTATTCGGTTTAATTTGTATAATTTTAACATATGGTAGCACTGAAAGGTATCAGACGATAGCGATCACATAAAGGTGAGCGGTCTGTCCAGCGAACACTCAACTGTTGTGAAATGAACAGTTGGAGCGGGAACGGTTCCCGATCCGTCTGCTGAATGAAAGCATAGTTGGAGTACATTTTATTCTCAAAGAATATTATTGGCTTTTCAATTACCATAACAAAACAAATATACTATTAATCATGTAATAGCATTTTTGTGACAAGATATATCTATATTCTTTAAAATTGTTAATTACATTAATTTATTTCTTTTAAAACTTTTCCTACCAAAATGTTAATGCTTTCATTCAGCAGACACAACAGTTGCGCAACTGTTCAGTGAACATGTCCATTAGACGAGCGCTCACTTTGAACATGTTCAGGAGCGGCCGCCATTATTGTGAGCGGAAAAATTCTACGCTCACTTAGAGAGCGTATGTTGTACGCATGCGCCATTGATGCATTCCAAGACCAACCTAATACATAATTTTTAAGAAAGTTACTAGAAAAGTAAGATACAGCAAATTAAAGGTATTGTGCAGAAATAAATGTATTGAAATATTGGAGTTCACCCAGTATTTTATTCGGGGTTGGAAAGACCAGCCCTTCCACTAAAAACTACGCCAAAACTTAATGCAGAAAAACAATTTATTATTATTCTTTATTCGGTTTAATCTCTATAATTTTAACATTTGGCAGCAATAAAAAGTATCAGATGACAGACGATGACATAAAGGTGAGCGGTCCTGTCCAGCGAACACTCAACTGTTGTGAAGTGAACGGTTGGAGCGGGATCGGTTCCCGGTCCGTCTGCTGAATGAAAGCAATGTTTATTGATATTGGATCGTTTTTATTTTGAACACAAACGAAGTTGGCCGGGACTGTTAAAACTGCTGTTCGTCAAATAGTTAAAACATGTTTCGTCCAAATAAAGTTCTGACTCACTTAAATAGTAGTAGTGAACTGTCAAATATGAGTATCTCAATATCAACTTGCTTTTCTGGTTAAGTGAGCGTAAGTGAGTGGCGCCATATGCGCTAATTTAAATATTCTGGACTTTACAAGGTTTCGTTAAAATAATAGTACCGCTTTTATTTACCAAATTTCAAAACGAAATTTAAAACGCAAATAAACAAAGGCTCAATGCATGCTCGATTGGAATTACTTTTTAAAATAAACTTTCTGAAACTGTGTTATGATGTAAATTTTGCCAACTTTGGGAGTGAAATGTAGGAGTAAATAATTTGAATTATAAGAAAGTACTCCCAACGAAGTCTTCATTAACCCTTTGTATTCAATTTATTGCAAAAACATAAAGACAAAAACTTTTGCTGTTTGTTTTATTTTCACGAAAACCTTACATCGGCTGAATTTACATTAGCGCATATGGCTCCACCCCCTCACATCCTACCTCTCGGCAGATAGTCGGCACCTCTGCGCAAGCCCCCTTACTTGATCAACGTTTCTATTAACTAACTGTCACATATACTATAAGAAATTTTTTTCAATAAATAAACGAAATACCTAACACGTCTTTTCTAGACAGGGGGGTTATTCTCATGAGAATAGCGATATCGCTATCCGTCAAGGCCACTTTATGACGTCAATAGCGATATCGCTACGAGGTATTCTGCAGACATAGCGATACCGCCATGATTCTTTTTGATGTCATAACTTAGCGATATCTCGCTATATTTAGCGAGACTAAAAATAGGGTCGCTATAATTTATCGATATCGCTATGATATGCTTATAAGTTCATTACTGTTATTGTTGTTGTTTAATTGGCATTTGATATAGAATAAAAGAAATTTCAAATTTTCTGTTTCTTATTTGTCCGACAATGGCAGCTTTCTATGGGCAATATCTAGCCATCCACTTGCTGGAAAGAAAAGAAAGAATAAGAGAAATTCGCAGGCTAAGGATACAAAGACAAGGATTAAGGGACACTTTGAACCCCTTTTCAATAACAGACGAGGAGTTCATTAGAAATTTCCATTTGACAAAAGCAGTAGCAAGAGACCTGATTAATAATATCGATATCATATTTAATCAGTTCTCGACAAATAAAATGGGACACATCTTATTACAATTTTAGCTTAATTTTATTTGTGTGAGTACCTAAGTCTTTTACTAAAACAATTAATGTTATGAAATGCCTTGCATATATTATAAATGTCAAATATTTTCAACAATATCTGTAATTTTGACTTACGATAATTAAAAAGTATGTCCCGTTTTATTTGTCGAGAACTGTACATCCATTCCAACATATTTAGCTGTAAGATTTTTATTAGAATCTAAAATAATAACACTATTTTTTCTTGGTCATGGTAGTTACCAAAGACATGTTGACAATAGTTTATTAACAGCTCTTGGCCAAGCATCTGTTGGTAGATGTATTGACATGAACAGTATTAAATGCTCCTTTTGCGCCTGCGCTAATCTCTCTTCTCGATTTCGTGACATGGTTGAATAATTATACACTCACAAACGTCAAACACACACATCAACACCATAAATGTAAATGTGCTTTTCCCGATAATATTACCACTGTTACCAATGTTATGTTCGAAATACAAACATAATTTAAAAAATGGTACTAAAAACTTAACATATGTTGTGTAGAATAGGTCGTAGCGACACTCGCTATTTACGTCACGCTTTTGCGAGATCACGTGGTATCGCTATTTACTCTCGCTAATGGTGGTATCGAATCGCTATTCTCCAGAATAACCCCCCAGATTTTATTTCTATATTTGTACAATTTACAGATTTCAAATATTTAAATTTAACTTTACTGCTAAAAATTGATTTACTCAGTTATAGGTTGATAATTTGGTATAGGGGGTTCAGAATTTCCTCTCTTTCAAACTTTTACTAGATATTAGAAATACCATTGCTTGCATTCAGCAGACACAACAGTTGCGCAACTGTTCAGTGATCATATCCAGTAGTCGTCCGCTCACTCTCAACATGTTCAGGAACGGCCGCCATTTCTTTGAGCGGTAAAATTCTATGCTCACTTAGTGAGCGTATTTTGTCCGCATGCGCCATTGATGCATTCCAAGACCAACCTAATACATAATTTTGAGAAAGTTACTAGAAAAATAAGATATAACAAATTAATGGTATTGTGCAGAAATAAATGTACTATAATATTGGAGTTAATCCAGTATTTTATTCGGAGTTGCAAAAACCAGCCCTTGCACTAAAAACTACGCCAAAACTTAATGCAGAAAAACAATTTATTATTATTGTTTATTCGGTTTAATTTGTATAATTTTAACATATGGTAGCAATGGAAAGTACCAGATGACAGCGATCACATAAAGGTGAGCGATCTGTCCAGCGAACACTCAACTGTTGTGAGGTGAGCAGTTGGAGCGGGAACGGTTCCTGATCCGTCTGCTAAATGAAAGCATTGGTCGCATTCAGCAGACACAAAAGTTTACTGCCGAATGCCACCATTGTAGTAAATAGGAAATAAACGACGTAGCATTACCAAAATAGCATACATTTTACGTCTAAGAAAGTCAGCTTGACAAGCATAGTCATGGGAATTATCACTTTTAAAGAATTACAACAGTGACTTTCAATTTAGCATTTGGTAAGGGGCATCGTTAACAAGAAAGAAATACATTTTATGCTTAAAGAATATTATTGGCTTTTCAATTACCATAACAAAACAAATATACTATTATTCATGTAATAGCATTTTTGTGACAAGGTATAGTTGAGTCGCTTTGCAACCGACACGGCCAAAGTACGAACTAAAGACGACGATTCAATACCACTACAAATTTCGATCGGGCTGAACAATTTCAGAACAATAAAATTAAACTAATTAATTAATATTTCAGAATATATACCTTCCCATAGTCGAATACGATTACATGGAAGCCAGTTACAAAGTAAATATTATAAATAAAGCTATTAAATATTATTTTTTCTACACCTATATTTGGATAACATTTGGCTAAACTGTTTAGGAGGCAAGCACTGTTGACAAATTTAAAATGTTTAGATGACAATTATAACAAACGTCAAAAGATATATTCAAAAGGTGTATGCATATTACTATTTATGACAGTCCTGAAACTGCTTTTGTTGGTTATATTACTCGACAGGTAATACTTTGCAACATCTCAAATTTAACGCCACTCTAATTTGGTGGCGCATGTCGGTTGCGAGAGCGACTCAACTGTATATCTATATTCTTTAAAAGTGTTAATTACATTAATCTATTTGTTCTAAAACTTTTCCTACCAAAATGTCATCGTTTTTATTTTGAACACAAACCAAGTTGGCCTAAGTCAAAGCAAGGCCACCACTGACATTCCGAAGACGTCCGAATACAAACGCAGTTTGTCGAAGCCAAGGCAAGGCTTTCATAGACATTCCGAAGACGTCCGAACACAAACCAAGTTGGCCGAATCCAGGGCAAGGCCTTCATCGACATTCCGAATCCATACGAATTTGGCCGAAGTCAAAGCAAGGCCACCACTGACATTTCGAAGACGTTCGTACACAAACGAAGTTGGCAGAAGTTAAACCAAGGCCACCACTGACATTCCGAAGACGTTCAAACACAAACGAAGATTGCCGAAGACAAGGCAAGGCCTTCAGCGATATTCCGAAGATGTCCGAACACAAACGAGTTGGCCGAACTCAATGCAAGGCCACCACTGACATTCCGAATACTTCCGAACACAAACGAAGTTGGCCGAAGACAAGGCAAGGCCTTCTCCGATATTCCGAATACGTCCGAACCCACACGAAGTTGGCCGAAGTCAAAGCAAGGCCACCACTGACATTCCGAAGACGTCCGAACAAAAACGAAGTTGGCCGAAGTCAAAGCAAGGCCACCACTGACATTCCGAAGACGTCCGAACACAAACGAATTTAGCCGAAGTCAAAGCAAGGCCACCACTGACATTCCGAAGACGTCCGAACGCAAACGAAGTTGGTAGACGACAAAGGAAGGCGTTAATCGACATTCCTAAGACGTCCGAACCCATACGAAGTTGACCGAAGTCAAAGCAAGGCCACCACTGACATTCCGAAAATGTCCGAACACAAACGAAGTTGGCCGGAGACAAGGTAAGGCCTTCACCGATATTCCGAAGACGTCCGAACACAAACGAAGTTGGCCGAACTGAATGCAAGGCCACCACTGACATTCCGAAGATGTCTGAACACAAACAATGTTGGCCGTAGTCAAAGCAAGGCCACCACTGACATTCCGAAGACGTCCGAACACAAACGAAGTTAGCCGAAGACAAGGTAAGGCCTTCACCGATATTCCGAAGACGTCCGAACACTAACGAAGTTTGCCGAAGCCAATGCAACGTCTTCATCGACATTCCGAAGACGTCCGAACCCATACGAAGTTGGCCGAAGTCAAAGCAAGGCCACCACTGACATTCCGAAGACGTCCGAACACAAACGAAGTTGGCCGACGCTAAGGCAAGGCTTTCATAGACATTCCGAAGACGTCCGAACCCATACGAAGTTGGCCGAAGTCAAAGCATGGCCACCACTGACATTCCGAAAACGTCCGAACACAAACGAAGTTGGCCGAAGACAAGATAAGGCCTTCACCGATATTCCGAAGACGTCCGAACACTAACGAAGTTGGCCGAACTGAATGCAAGGCCACCACTGACATTCCGAAGATGTCTGAACACAAACAATGTTGGCCGTAGTCAAAGCAAGGCCACCACTGACATTCCGAAGACGTCCGAACACAAACGAAGTTGGCCGAAGACAAGGTAAGGCCTTCACCGATATTCCGAAGACGTCCGAACACTAACGAAGTTTGCCGAAGCCAATGCAACGTCTTCATCGACATTCCGAAGACGTCCGAACCCATACGAAGTTGGCCGAAGTCAAAGCAAGGCCACCACTGACATTCCGAAGACGTCCGAACACAAACGAAGTTGGCCGAAGCCAAGGCAAGGCCTTCACCGATATTTCGAACACGTCCGAACCCATACGAAGTCGACCGAAGTCAAACCAAGGCCACCACTGACATTCCGAAGAAGTCTGAACACAAACAATGTTGGCCGTAGTCAAAGCAAGTCCACCACTGACATTCCGAAGACGACCGAACACAAATGAAGTTGGCCGAGGACAAGGCAAAGCCTTCATCGGCATCCGAAGACGTCCGAACCCATACGAAGTTGGCCGAAGTCAAAGCAAGGCCACCACTGACATTCCGAAGACGCCCGAACACAAACGAAGTTGACCTAAGTCAAAACAAGGCCACCACTGACATTCCGAAGACGTCCGAACATAAACGAAGTTAGCCGAAGACAAGGCAAGGCCTTCATCGACATTCCGAAGACGTCCGAACCCATACGAAGTTTGCCGAAGCCAAGGCAAGGCCTTCATCGACATTCCGAAGACGTCCGAACCCATACGAAGTTGGCCGACGCTAAGGCAAGGCTTTCATAGACATTCCGAAGACGTCCGAACACAAACGAAGTTGGCCGAAAACAAGGCAAGGCCTTCACCGATATTCCGAAGACTTCCGAACACAAACGAAGTTGGCCGAACTCAATGCAAGGCCACCACTGACATTCCAAAGACGTCCAAACACAAACGAAATTGGCCGAAGACAAGGCAAGGCCTTCACCGATATTCCGAAGACGTCCGAACACAAACGAAGTTGACCGAACTCAATGCAAGGCCACCACTGACATTCCAAATACTTCCGATCCCATACGAACTTGGCCGAAGTCAAAGCAAGGCCACCACTGACATTCCGAAGACGTCCGAACACGAACGAAGTTGGCCGAAGTCAAAGCAAGGCCACCACTGACATTCCGAAGACGTCCGAACACAAACGACGTTGACCGAAGACAAGGCAAGGCCTTCACCGATATTCCGAAGCCGTCCGAAGACAAACGAAGTTTGCCGAAGCTAAGACAAGGCCTTCATCAACATTTCAGAGACGTCTGAACCCATACGAAGTTGGCCGAAGTCAAAGCAAGGCCACACTGACATTCCGAAGACGTCCGAACACGTACGAAGTTACAGTTTCCATAGACTCAACATAAACCCAGTGCGCGTAGTGCCCCGATACAACACTAGCAAGTGCGTAAGTCAGTGCTCAGTGGCACGTCAACCCCAAGTGCTAAGTGACACTGTATCTTCCATCCCCTCCCCAGTGAAGTCAGACTCTGTTGTTTGAAGCCTATAATATATTATTGTTCCTGTTTATATTGTTTTCTGGTTTTCTTTTTACTATAACAATGAATTACAGCAAAATTAATTTCTTTATCGATATCTAACAGCAGCAGAAGTAAACAAATATAAATATGTCACATCACACCTACCAAAATAATACTCTATACGCCACATAAGAGGGTACAATCTACCCCTTAATCACGACAAATTAATACTCCTCACCGATTTAGAGCTACAGTAGAAGTTGAGAAGCATTCAGATCTTGCATCACAACAACTAAAATTATCTCCTATTCGGCGTCCAAGAATATAGAATCTACCGTTAACAACAGGGTAAAATTGAGGGGTAAATTTAATCCTATTGGACAGAAGTAAAGAAAAACTATTACTGTTATATTAACTAATTTAATATCCATAAAAGTTTAAACGATAAAATACATAAAATATCATGGATGGCCATTAAACATTTTTAATTTTAAACAGCTGCTATTATCACTAAATCTATTATTAATCATTTCATCTAAACTAGGGGAGTATAAAAACAGCTGTAGTAAAGCAATATTGAGCATCTAAAATACAAATATATTTACTTATTTGCTATATATCGGAATTATATGGTGTTTCAAGAACTGAAACACAATCAAGACAAAATCCGCAATAAATTTAGAAGAATAAGGGAGAGCGGTACCTCAACTGTAAGCGGAATAAGAGGCGGCAGCGGGCCTTCTAGGCCTGCCGTATTAGCTAGTTATATATACTAAATGCGAGCGGCCGTTTCTTTTATTCGGCGTGTGAAAAGACGGCTTAACCGGGCGCCCGAAATCGATGAAAATTCGTAAAACGCGAGAAAGTACTCGTCTCTGGATAAGCGAAATTAAAAGTTGTCTCTTTGCGTGCGCTTTCGGACACCTTTAAAGGGTTCCTCGACGGAGAGTTTTTTCTTTTTATCGGAGCGTGAAGAGAGATATCCGCGGTCAAAGAGGAGCTTGCAAATATGTTGTAACAGAAAAAATGACTTACGTTATTCAAATATATTGGTGAACACGAAAAATTGACGTTACTCGAATCTGACAGGTACATCGAGAAATTTTGCAGGTGTGACTTTTAAGCTTGAAATACGAAATTTTGAAGGTCGCGAGGGTCCAACAAGACCCGCGGTTTTAACAAACGGGCTTTTTGGCATCTTCTACATGCTTATTTCGAGTCGACAGACGCACGCAACCAAGGGCATGAGCACTTTCAAATTCGTTTGCACTTGGATTTGGTAAGAAAAATGGCCGAAATACGTCACAGATTCAATGGGCATGTGATTCAGTGTACTACGGTCGGGCGAAAAATATCAGATTAATGTATCCGGCCCGACGAGTTCGGCATCTCAATCTCGACATAATGCACCCGCTTGACTTAGCATTTCTATAGATATACAGGTTGATTGTTCGGTTAATGATTATATACATATTTGAATTATTAAAATACGTTAATTCCAGAACGCGCACGCACAGTTTCCTTAATAGGGAAAAAGATTGCTTTTAACATTTATGTGCCCTTATGACATAATTCTATTTAAACGATTACGCAAACGTGCACAGTGGGCGGAGCTGGCTGAAATCAATTTCTCTCTCTTTTGATTAAAAGTAAAATTAGGCACTTGGGAGTGTTTACGGTCGCCCATCACTGATTCAAATGTCAGAAGAAAACAAAATGGCCGAAGGATTTTTTGAAAATTGACGTACGAATGTGAAATCTTGGATACGGAGGTGTCCTATGTGGCCGATCAGAAATCCAAAGTCAAAAAAATAAGACGGCCGAAAAGTTTTTTGAAAATTGACGTATGCATGTGAAATATTAGATACGGGGGTGTGTGCGGACGCCGATCACAAATCCAAAGTCTAAATGTCAAAAAAAACAAAATGGCGGACGGTTTTTTGAAAATTGACGTATGAACGTGAAATTTTAGATACGGGGGTGTGTGCGGACGCCGATTACAGATCCAAAGTCAAAATGTCAAAAAAAAAATGGCGGACGGTTTTTGGAAAATTGACGTATGAATGTGAAATTTTAGATACGTGGGTGTGTGCGGACGCCGATTACAAATCCATAGTCAAAATGTCAAAAAAAAACAAAATGGCGGACGGGTTTTTTGAAAATTAACGTATGAACGTGAAATTTTAGATACGGGGGTGTGTGCGGACGCCGATTACAAATCCATAGTCAAAATGTAAAAAAAACAAATTGGCGGACGTGTTTTTTGAAAATTGACGTATGAACGTGAAATTTTAGATACGGGGGTGTGTGCGGACGCCGATCATAAATCCAAAGTCAAAATGTCAAAAAAAACAAAATGGCGGACGGGTTTTTGAAAATTGACGTATGAATGTGAAATTTTAGATACGGGAGTGTGTGCGGACGCCGATTCCAAATCCATAGTCAAAATGTCAAAAAAAAAATGGCGGACGGGTTTTTTGAAAATTGACGTATGAACGTGAAATTTTAGATACGGGGGTGTGTGCGGACGCCGATTACAAATCCATAGTCAAAATGTAAAAAAAACAAAATGGCGGACGTGTTTTTTGAAAATTGACGTATGAACGTGAAATTTTAGATACGGGGGTGTGTGCGGACGCCGATCATAGATCCAAAGTCAAAATGTCAAAAAAAACAAAAGTTCGGACGGGTTTTTGAAAATTGACGTATGAATGTGAAATTTTAGATACGGGGGTGTGTGCGGACACCGATTACAAATCCATATTCAAAATGTCAAAACGAACAAAATGGCGGACATTTTTTGAAAATTGACGTATGAACGTGAAATTTTAGATACGGGGGTGTGTGCGGACGCCGATTACAGATACAAAGTCAAAATGTCAAAAAAAAAATGGCGGACATTTTTTGAAAATTGACGTATGAACGTGAAATTTTAGATACGGGGGTGTGTGCGGACGCCTATTACAAATCCATAGTCAAAATGTCAAAAAACAAAATGTCGGACGAGTTTTTTGAAACTTGACGTATGAACGTGAAATTTTAGATACGGGGGTGTGTGCGGACGCCGATTACAAATCCATAGTCAAAATGTCAAAAAACAAAATGGCGGACTGGTTTTTTAAAATTGACGTATGAACGTGAAATTTTAGATACGGGGGTGTGTGCGGACGCCGATTACAAATCCATAGTCAAAATGTCAAAAAAAACAAAATGGCGGACATTTTTTGAAAATTGACGTATGAACGTGAAATTTTAGATACGGGGGTGTGTGCGGACGCCGATTACAGATCCAAAGTCAAAATGTCAAAAAAACAAAATGGCGGACGGTTTTTTGAAAATTGACGTATGAATGTGAAATTTTAGATACGGGGGTGTGTGCGGACGCCGATTACAAATCCATAGTCAAAATGTCAAAAAACAAAATTGCGGACTGGTTTTTTAAAATTGACGTATGAACGTGAAATTTTAGATACGGGGGTGTGTGCGGACGCCGATTACAAATCCATAGTCAAAATGTCAAAAAAAACAAAATGGCGGACATTTTTTGAAAATTGACGTATGAACGTGAAATTTTAGATACGGGGGTGTGTGCGGACGCCGATTACAGATCCAAAGTCAAAATGTCAAAAAAACAAAATGGCGGACGGTTTTTTGAAAATTGACGTATGAACGTGAAATTTTAGATACGGGGGTGCGTGCGGACGCCGATTACAAATCCATAGTCAAAATGTCAAAAAAACAAAATGTCGGATGAGTTTTTTGAAACTTGACGTATGAACGTGAAATTTTAGATACGGGGGTGTGTGCGGACGCCGATTACAAATCCATAGTCAAAATGTCAAAAAACAAAATGGCGGACTGGTTTTTTAAAATTGACGTATGAACGTGAAATTTTAGATACGGGGGTGTGTGCGGACGCCGATTACAAATTCATAGTCAAAATGTCAAAAAAAACAAAATGGCGGACATTTTTTGAAAATTGACGTATGAACGTGAAATTTTAGATACGGGGTGTGTGCGGACGCCGATTACAGATCCAAAGTCTAAATGCCAAAAAAAACAAAATGGCGGACGGGTTTTTTGAAAATTGACGTATGAACGTGAAATTTTAGATACGGGGGTGTGTGCGGACGCCGATTACAGATCCAAAGTCGAAATGTCAAAAAAACAAAATGGCGGACGGGCTTTTTTTAAATTGACGTATGAATGCGAAATTTTAGATACGGGGGTGTGTGCGGACGCCGATTACAAATCCATAGTCAAAATGTCAAAAAAAACAAAATGGCGGACGGGTTTTTTGAAAATTGACGTATGAACGTGAAATTTTAGATACGGGGGGGGGGGGGGTGCGGACTCCGATTACAGATCCAAAGTCAAAATGTCAAAAAAAACAAAATGGCGTAAGAGTTTTTAGAAAATTGACGTGTGAATGTGAAATTTTGGATACGGGGGTGCTTAGGTCACCGATCACGAGTCCATAGTCTAAATGTCAAAAAAACAACATGGCAAATCTAATATGGCGGAAAGGTTCTTCGAAAAGTGCTTGGATCTGAGCACATCCTTTCTTCGTAACTTTAAGATGATTTATGTTAAAATCGGACTTTCTAAAAAGCGTCATGACAGTGATCGCGTTCTACGGGAAACGGTAATTGCAGACAAATCTTTATAGCTTGGATGACAAACTTCAAAAGGTTATTATGATTAATGTCAAAAGGTGTATTTATAAGTCTCGAAATGGCATGTGTAGGTAGAATACTTGACAGGTAAAATTTTGCAATACCTCAAATTTAATGTCCTTAAATTATTGGCGCATGTTTCATTAAAGTTGACATAATATTTGAATGTAACCTTCAACATTGAAACACCCTAACAACAATGTCAAATTTAAACGTGTTTTTAGTTATTTTTATTATTGCATTGTATTAAGGGCCCGTTTTCCCAATTCTGATTAAAATGCCGATCAGCGTATTCATTAGATAAAATACGGGACAGTACGTTTTTGCAAAAACCGGTTGGCGCTAATCATTGATTAAAATACCGGTTAGTATGTTTTTCCAACATCGGTTAGCGCTAATCATTGATTAAGAACGTTATTAAATGAAGATATTTTAACCGCTATTTTACCAAACCTGATAAAATATTAAACAGTAATTACGATTTCTTACACATGCGCATAACCTAGGAGATTTGGATTATTATTAGTATTGACTGCAATTATGTTTCCTTATGCATTTGTAATTAATAATTATTGTTATTAGTGTTTTAGTAACTGTATTGCTTCTTCTATACATGAAATTACAGTATAATTAAAAATAAAAACATAATATAAAATATGTGTAACTTTTAGCTTACTAGGGAAATATTTGTGTTTTGGAAGCTTTTTAATTCTGTTACATTTCTGGGACTTTATCTGAGTTGCTAAAAATCCTATATATTTGTGAAAATTTATGCCTGCGCTTGCTCTCTTCTTCTTTGTAACTGCTTTTAACAGCACCTTATTAAAACTAATCATTTATATGTTTGCGAGCTATAGGTATGTTTGAAGTTCATCAGCATTCATTAGCATTCTATAAGCATGTTTGAAAGAGACGCCCATTTATCAAACAAAATTTGTTATAAACATTTCAAACACTACAGATACTATATATATTTGAGCATGCCCATTAAAATGACGAGCCCGCGATAGCGGGCGAGTAGTCTACATAATATCTTTTCTATCATTAGAGAGATAACAGTACGAATAATAATGTAATTCAGTGAAAATTTAAAATGTTCTGCAATACAAGTCCTTCATTTTTAATTGACTTGCGAACTAATTTTGAGTATGTGACAGACAAATATTTCAAATCTGCTGACCAAAATTTCATAATGAAAGCGCGGTTCCACTTCAAATAATTGGGGTGAAAAATATCTCAGAGTAAAACTGATTTTTAGGTTCTTTTTTATTAATATTGTGCGTGCCTATTTTAAATTGTTCCTGAGCAATTGACATACTTTTTGTTAATATACTAAATTTTTCCACTGTTATTTCAAGAGCGTATTATCCCGATTGTCTCAATGAAAATAATGCGCTTATTGAGCATTTTGTTTCTTCAGATACTTTAACATCATTCTTATATTTAATATTAAATTATCTTTCTCGCTCTTGAGTGTGTACCGCTTTGTGTAAAAAGCAATTCGAGAAGAATTTTAAATAAAATATACTATTGGCTTCACAAAATTTATGTATGTACAGGGGTGCTTCAAAAGTTTATAAAAGTTGACATTCTAAAGAGCGTCATGCCAGTGATCTCTTTTTACAGGAAAGGCGCTTCAATAGGGTTTTAGATTTAAAACTTGGGCTTTCTACTTTTATTATTATTTTGTGCTCTTTTATTGACGATAGTGGATTTCGAAAAGGTTGAAAAGCTTTTACACTTTCGCATCAAAATAGAATTGTACACTGTCTAAATAAAAATGTTGCGCTTTTTGATCTTATTGTGTCGTTGTATACTTTAACATTAAATTACCATTCTCGCTCTTGAGTGTGCAACGGTTTGTGTCAAAAACAGTTCAAGGAAAATTTTAAATAAAATATATTATTGTCTTAACAAAATATATGTATATACAGGGGTGTTTCAAAAGTTTATAAAAGTAGACATTCTAAAAAGCGTCATGCCAGTGATCGCCTTTTACCGGAGAGGCCCTTTAATAGGGCTTACATTTAGAACTTTGGTTTTCTATTTTTATTATTGTTTTGTGCTCTGTTATTAACGATAGTGGACTTCGAAAAGATTGACAGACTTTTACACTTTCACATCAAAAAAGTATTGTAAACTGTCTTGATACAAATGTTGACCTTTTTGATCTTATTGTGTCTTTGAATACTTTAACATTAAATTACATTTCTCGCTCTTGAGTGTGTACCGGTTTGTGTCAAAAATAGTTCGAGAAGAATTTTAATATACTATTGGCTTCACAATATTTATGTATGTATAGGGGTGTTTCAAAAGTTTATAAAAGTGGACATTCTAAAAAGCATCATGCCAGTGATCGCCTTTTACAGACAAGGCGCTTCAATAGGGTTTCAATTTAAAACTTGGGCATTTTACTTTTATTATTATTTTGTGCTGTTTTATTAACTATAGTGGATTTCCAAAAGGTTGTCCGGCTTCTACACTTTCGCATCAAAATAGTATTGTAAACTGTCTTAATGAATATGTTGGGCTTCTTGATCTTATTGTGTCTTTGGATACTTTAACATGACTTATGTTTAACACAAATTTACCTTTCTCGCTCTTGAGTGTGTACCGGTTTGTGTAAAAAAGCGTTCGAGAAGAATTTTAAAAAAAATATACTATTGGCTTCAGGAAATATATGTATATACAGGGGTACGTCAAAAGTTAATAAAAACGGACATTCTAAAAGGAGTTATGACAGTGATTGCTTTTTACAGGAAACTATGAAAATGCTGTAAGCGGACGCGAAAAAAGCGATTCCAACTAAAAGAGATTGACGGACGCGCTGTAAGCGGAGGACCCGCTGTAAGCGGAGGGCCCGTTGTAAGCGGAGGACCCGCTGTAAGTGGACGTTAGAGCTAGTTTATATATAATAATAGCTGAGTAGTCATGGCAACCAAACGACCCAAAAATCGTCTAAAAACGGCAAAACTGTGCAAAGAACTCCTCTCTGGATACGCGAAATTAAGGGCTGTCTTTGGGCATGTTGGTAGGGGCGACATTGAATTTCCGGTCGACGGAGAGTTTTTCTTCCCAAGTGGAGCGTGTGCAGAGATATCGCCCGTTGAAGAGGAGCGTGCACTCGGTGTTTTAACAGAAAAATGGCTTACGTCATCATGACGATTCACGTGACAAGCAAAATAAATCTCGGGAAACGTCAAACTGGCAGACAAACTGAGTTGTATCCACAGATTCACTTTTAAGCGTGAAATACGAAATTTTGAAGGTTGCGAGCGCCCAACAAGACCCGGGGTTTTAAAGAACGGCCTTCTCTAGATCTTCAACATGCTTATTTCGAGTCGACAGACGCACGCAAACAAGGGCACGAGCACTTTCAAATTCGTTTGCAGACAGATTTCGTAAGAAAAATGGCCGAAATACGTCACAGATACAATGTACATGTGATTCAATGTACTACGATCAGGCGAAAAATATCAGATTAGTCTATCCGGTCCGACAAGTTCGGCATCCCAATCTCGACATAATACACCCGCTTGACTTAACATTTTTATAGATATACAGGTTGATTGTTCTTTTAATGATTACATATTTGAATTATTAAAATACGTTAATTCCAGAACGCGTACTCTTAATGGGGAAAAGGATTGCTTTTAACATTTATGTGCCCTTATGACAACGATTACGTATACATGCAGAGTGGGCGGAGCTACCTGAAATTAATTTCTCTCTTCTGATTAAAGTAAAATTCGGCACTTGGGAGTCTTTGTGGTATCATTGATCGCGTATCCAAAGTCGAAATGTCAAAAAAATACAAAATTGCCGAAGAATTTTTTGCAAATTGACGTATAAATGTGAAATTTTAGATACGAGTGTGTCTTAAGTCGCCGATCACAAATCCAAAATCAAAATGTCATAAAAAAAAAAAATGGCGTAAGAATTTTTTAAAAATTGACGTATGAATGTAAAATTTTAGATACGGGGGTTTTGGGGGTCGCCGATCACGATTCCAAAGTCAAATGTCAAAAAAAAAATGGAAGATTTTTTGAAAATTGACGTGTGAATGTAAAATTTTAGATACGGGGGTTTTGGGGGTCGCCGATCACGATTCCAAAGTCAAAATGTCAAAAAAAAACAAAATGGCGGAAGATTTTTTGAAAATTGACGTATGAATGTAAAATTTTAGATACGGGGGTTTTGGGGGTCGCCGATCACGATTCCAAAGTCAAAATGTCAAAAAAAACAAAATGGCGGAAGATTTTTTGAAAATTGACGTATGAATGTGAAATTTTAGATACGGGGGTTTTGGGGGTCGCCGATCACGATTCCAAAGTCAAAATGTCAAAAAAAAATTGCGGAAGATTTTTTGAAAATTGACGTATGAATGTAAAATTTTAGATACAGGGGTTTTGGGGGTCGCCGATCACGATTTCAAAGTCAAAATGTAAAAAAAAAAAAAAATGGCGGAAGATTTTTTGAAAATTGACGTATCAATGTAAAATTTTAGATACGGGGGTTTTGGGGGTCGCCGATCACGACTCCAAAGTCAAAATGTCAAAAAAAACAAAATGGCGGAAGATTTTTTGAAAATTGACGTATGAATGTAAAATTTTAGATACGGGGGTTTTGGGGGTCGCCGATCACGTTTCCAAAGTCAAAATGTCAAAAGAAAACAAAATGGCGAAAGATTTTTTGAAAATTGACGTATGAATGTAAAATTTTAGATACGGGGGTTTTGGGGGTCGCCGATCACGATTCCAAAGTCAAAATGCCATAAAAAACACAATGGCGGAAGATTTTTTGAAAATTGACGTATGAATGTAAAATTTTAGATACGGGGGTTTGGGAGTGGATGATCACGATTCCAAAGTCAAAATGTCAAAAAAAACAAAATGGCGGAAGGAGTTTTTGAAAATTGACGTATGAATTTGAAATTTTAGATACGGGGGTTTTGGGGGTCGCCGATCACGATTCCAAAGTCAAAATGTCAAAAGAAAACAAAATGGCAAAAGATTTTTTGAAGATTGACTTATGAATGTAAAATTGTAGATATGGGAGTTTTGGGGGTCGCCGATCACGATTCCAAAATCAAAATGTCATAAAAAACACAATGGCGGAAGATTTTTTGAAAATTGACGTATGAATGTAAAATTTTAGATACGGGGGTTTTGTAGGTGGCCGATCACGACTCCAAAGTCAAAATGTCAAAAAAACAAAATGGCGGAAAGATTTTTTGAAAATTGACGTATGAATGTAAAATTTTAGATACGAGGGTGCCTTAAGTCGCCGATCACAAATCCAAAATCAAAATGTCATAAAAAAACAAAATGGCGTAAGATTTTTTGAAAATTGACGTATGAATGTAAAATTTTAGATACGGGGGTTTTGGGGGTCGCCGATCACGATTCCAAAGTCAAAATGCCATAAAAAACACATTGGCGGAAGATTTTTTGAAAATTGACGTATGAATGTAAAATTTTAGATACGGGGGTTTTGGGGGTGGGTGATCACGACTCCAAAGTCAAAATGTCAAAAAAAACAAAATGGCGGAAGGATTTTTTGAAAATTGACGTCTGAATGTGAAATTTTAGATACGGGGGTTTTGGGGGTCGCCGATCACGATTCCAAAGTCAAAATGGCAAAAGATTTTTTGAAAATTGACGTATGAATGTAAAATTTTAGATACGGGAGTTTTGGGGGTCGCCGATCACGATTCCATAATCAAAATGTCATAAAAAACACAATGGCGGAAGATTTTTTGAAAATTGACGTATGAATGTAAAATTTTAGATACGGGGGTTTTGTAGGTGGCCGAACACGACTCCAAAGTCAAAATGTCAAAAAAAACAAAATGGCGGAAAGATTTTTTGAAAATTGACGTATGAATGTAAAATTTTAGATACGAGGGTGCCTTAAGTCGCCGATCACAAATCCAAAATCAAAATGTCATAAAAAGACAAAATGGCGTAAGAATTTTTTGAAAATTGACGTATGAATGTAAAATTTTAGATACGGGCGTGTTGGGGGTGGCCGATCACGATTCCAAAGTCAAAATGTCAAAAAAAAAAACAAAATGGCGAAGAAAGATTTTTTGAAAATTGACGTATGAATGTAAAATTTTAGATACGGGGGTTTTGGGGGTCGCCGATCACGACTCCAAAGTCAAAATGTCAAAAAAAAACAAAATGGCGGAAGATTTTTTGAAAATTGACGTATGAATGTAAAATTTTAGATACGGGGGTTTTGGGGGTCGCCGATCACGATTCCAAAGTCAAAATGTCAAAAAAAAACAAAATGGTGGAAGATTTTTTGAAAATTGACGTATGAATGTAAAATTTTAGATACGGGGGTTTTGGGGGTCGCCGATCACGATTCCAAAGTCAAAATGCCATAAAAAACACAATGGCGGAAGATTTTTTGAAAATTGACGTATGAATGTAAAATTTTAGATACGGGGGTTTTGGGGGTGGCTGATCACGACTCCAAAGTCAAAATGTCAAAAAAAACAAAATGGCGGAAGGATTTTTTGAAAATTGACGTATAAATGTGAAATTTTAGATACGAGGGTGCCTTAAGTCGCCGATCACAAATTCAAAATCAAAATGTCATAAAAAACACAATGGCGGGTGAATTTTTTGAAAATTGACGTATGAATGTAAAATTTTAGATACGGGGGGTTTGGGGGTCGCCGATCACGTTTCCAAAGTCAAAATGTCAAAAGAAAACAAAATGGCGAAAGATTTTTTGAAAATTGACGTATGAATGTAAAATTTTAGATACGGGGGTTTTGGGGGTCGCCGATCACGACTCCGAAGTCAAAATGTCAAAAAAAAACAAAATGGCGGAAGATTTTTTGAAAATTGACGTATGAATGTAAAATTTTAGATACGGGGGTTTTGGGGGTCGCCGATCACGATTCCAAAGTCAAAATGTCAAAAAAAAACAAAATGGTGGAAGATTTTTTGAAAATTGATGTATGAATGTAAAATTTTGGATACGGGGGTTTTGGGGGTCGCCGATCACGATTCCAAAGTCAAAATGTCATAAAAAACACAATGGCGGAAGATTTTTTGAAAATTGACGTATGAATGTAAAATTTTAGATACGGGGGTTTTGGGGGTGGATGATCACGATTCCAAAGTCAAAATGTCAAAAGAAAACAAAATGGCAAAAGATTTTTTGAAGATTGACGTATGAATGTAAAATTTTAGATACGGGAGTTTTGGGGGTCGCCGATCACGATTCCAAAATCAAAATGTCATAAAAAACACAATGGCAGGTGATTTTTTTGAAAATTAACGTATGAATGTAAAATTTTATATGCGGGGGTTTTGGGGGTGGCCGATCACGATTCCAAAGTCAAAATGTCAAAAAAAACAAAATTGCCGAAGGATTTTTTGAAAATTGACGTATAAATGTGAAATTTTAGATACGGGGGTTTTGGGGGTCGCCGATCACGATTCCAAAATCAAAATGTCATAAAAAACACAATGGCAGGTGATTTTTTTTGAAAATTAACGTATGAATGTAAAATTTTATATGCGGGGGTTTTGGGGGTGGCCGATCACGATTCCAAAGTCAAAATGTCAAAAAAAACAAAATTGCCGAAGGATTTTTTGAAAATTGACGTATAAATGTGAAATTTTAGATACGGGGGTTTTGGGGGTCGCCGATCACGATTCCAAAGTCAAAATGCCATAAAAAACACAATGGCGGAAGATTTTTTGAAAATTGACGTATGAATGTAAAATTTTAGATACGGGGGTTTTGGGGGTGGATGATCACGACTCCAAAGTCAAAATGTCAAAAAAAGCAAAATGGCGGAAGGATTTTTTGAAAATTGACGTATGAATGTAAAATTTTAGATACGGGGGTTTTGGGGGTGGATGATCACGATTCCAAAGTCAAAATGTCAAAAGAAAACAAAATGGCAAAAGATTTTTTGAAAATTGACGTATGAATGTAAAATTTTAGATACGGGAGTTTTGGGGGTCGCCGATCACGATTCCAAAATCAAAATGTCATAAAAAACACAATGGCAGGTGATTTTTTTGAAAATTAACGTATGAATGTAAAATTTTATATGCGGGGGTTTTGGGGGTGGCCGATCACGATTCCAAAGTCAAAATGTCAAAAAAAACAAAATTGCCGAAGGATTTTTTGAAAATTGACGTATGAATGTAAAATTTTAGATACGGGGGTTTTGGGGGTCGCCGATCACGACTCCAAAGTCAAAATGTCAAAAAAAAACAAAATGGCGGAAGATTTTTTGAAAATTGACGTATGAATGTAAAATTTTAGATACGGGGGTTTTGGGGGTCGCCGATCACGATTCCAAAGTCAAAATGTCAAAAAAAAACAAAATGGTGGAAGATTTTTTGAAAATTGACGTATGAATGTAAAATTTTAGATACGGGGGTTTTGGGGGTCGCCGATCACGATTCCAAAGTCAAAATGCCATAAAAAACACAATGGCGGAAGATTTTTTGAAAATTGACGTATGAATGTAAAATTTTAGATACGGGGGTTTTGGGGGTGGCTGATCACGACTCCAAAGTCAAAATGTCAAAAAAAACAAAATGGCGGAAGGATTTTTTGAAAATTGACGTATAAATGTGAAATTTTAGATACGAGGGTGCCTTAAGTCGCCGATCACAAATTCAAAATCAAAATGTCATAAAAAACACAATGGCGGGTGAATTTTTTGAAAATTGACGTATGAATGTAAAATTTTAGATACGGGGGGTTTGGGGGTCGCCGATCACGTTTCCAAAGTCAAAATGTCAAAAGAAAACAAAATGGCGAAAGATTTTTTGAAAATTGACGTATGAATGTAAAATTTTAGATACGGGGGTTTTGGGGGTCGCCGATCACGACTCCGAAGTCAAAATGTCAAAAAAAAACAAAATGGCGGAAGATTTTTTGAAAATTGACGTATGAATGTAAAATTTTAGATACGGGGGTTTTGGGGGTCGCCGATCACGATTCCAAAGTCAAAATGTCAAAAAAAAACAAAATGGTGGAAGATTTTTTGAAAATTGATGTATGAATGTAAAATTTTGGATACGGGGGTTTTGGGGGTCGCCGATCACGATTCCAAAGTCAAAATGTCATAAAAAACACAATGGCGGAAGATTTTTTGAAAATTGACGTATGAATGTAAAATTTTAGATACGGGGGTTTTGGGGGTGGATGATCACGATTCCAAAGTCAAAATGTCAAAAGAAAACAAAATGGCAAAAGATTTTTTGAAGATTGACGTATGAATGTAAAATTTTAGATACGGGAGTTTTGGGGGTCGCCGATCACGATTCCAAAATCAAAATGTCATAAAAAACACAATGGCAGGTGATTTTTTTGAAAATTAACGTATGAATGTAAAATTTTATATGCGGGGGTTTTGGGGGTGGCCGATCACGATTCCAAAGTCAAAATGTCAAAAAAAACAAAATTGCCGAAGGATTTTTTGAAAATTGACGTATAAATGTGAAATTTTAGATACGGGGGTTTTGGGGGTCGCCGATCACGATTCCAAAATCAAAATGTCATAAAAAACACAATGGCAGGTGATTTTTTTTGAAAATTAACGTATGAATGTAAAATTTTATATGCGGGGGTTTTGGGGGTGGCCGATCACCATTCCAAAGTCAAAATGTCAAAAAAAACAAAATTGCCGAAGGATTTTTTGAAAATTGACGTATAAATGTGAAATTTTAGATACGGGGGTTTTGGGGGTCGCCGATCACGATTCCAAAGTCAAAATGCCATAAAAAACACAATGGCGGAAGATTTTTTGAAAATTGACGTATGAATGTAAAATTTTAGATACGGGGGTTTTGGGGGTGGATGATCACGACTCCAAAGTCAAAATGTCAAAAAAAGCAAAATGGCGGAAGGATTTTTTGAAAATTGACGTATGAATGTAAAATTTTAGATACGGGGGTTTTGGGGGTGGATGATCACGATTCCAAAGTCAAAATGTCAAAAGAAAACAAAATGGCAAAAGATTTTTTGAAAATTGACGTATGAATGTAAAATTTTAGATACGGGAGTTTTGGGGGTCGCCGATCACGATTCCAAAATCAAAATGTCATAAAAAACACAATGGCAGGTGATTTTTTTGAAAATTAACGTATGAATGTAAAATTTTATATGCGGGGGTTTTGGGGGTGGCCGATCACGATTCCAAAGTCAAAATGTCAAAAAAAACAAAATTGCCGAAGGATTTTTTGAAAATTGACGTATAAATGTGAAATTTTAGATACGAGGGTGCCTTAAGTCGCCGATCACAAATTCAAAATCAAAATGTCATAAAAAACACAATGGCGGGTGAATTTTTTGAAAATTGACGTATGAATGTAAAATTTTAGATACGGGGGGTTTGGGGGTCGCCGATCACGTTTCCAAAGTCAAAATGTCAAAAGAAAGCAAAATGGCGAAAGATTTTTTGAAAATTGACGTATGAATGTAAAATTTTAGATACGGGGGTTTTGGGGGTCGCCGATCACGACTCCGAAGTCAAAATGTCAAAAAAAAAACAAGATGGCGGAAGATTTTTTGAAAATTGACGTATGAATGTAAAATTTTAGATACGGGGGTTTTGGGGGTCGCCGATCACGATTCCAAAGTCAAAATGTCAAAAAAAAACAAAATGGTGGAAGATTTTTTGAAAATTGATGTATGAATGTAAAATTTTGGATACGGGGGTTTTGGGGGTCGCCGATCACGATTCCAAAGTCAAAATGTCATAAAAAACACAATGGCGGAAGATTTTTTGAAAATTGACGTATGAATGTAAAATTTTAGATACGGGGGTTTTGGGGGTCGCCGATCACGATTCCAAAGTCAAAATGTCATAAAAAACACAATGGCGGAAGATTTTTTGAAAATTGACGTATCAATGTAGAATTTTAGATACCGGGGTTTTGGGGGTGGCCGTTCACGATTCCAAAGTCAAAATGTCGAAAAAAACAAATTGGCGGAAGATTTTTTGAAAATTGACGTATGAATGTAAAATTTTAGATACGGGGGTTTTGGGGGTCGCCGATCACGATTCCAAAGTCAAAATGTCATAAAAAACATAATGGCGGAAGATTTTTTGGAAATTGACGTATGAATGTAAAATTTTAGATACGGTGTTTTGGGGGTGGTCGATCACGATTCCAAAGTCAAAATGTCAAAAAAAACTAAATGGCGGAAGATTTTTTGAAAATTGACGTATGAATGTAAAATTTTAGATACGGGGGTTTTGGGGGTCGCCGATCACGATTCCAAAGTCAAAATGTTATAAAAAACACAATGGCGGAAGATTTTTTGAAAATTGACGTATGAATGTAAAATTTTAGATACGGGGGTTTTGGGGGTCGCCGATCACGATTCCAAAGTCAAAATGTCGAAAAAACAAATTGGCGGAAGATTTTTTGAAAATTGACGTATGAATGTAAAATTTTAGATACGGGGGTTTTGGGGGTCGCCGATCACGATTCCAAAGTCAAAATGTCAAAAAAAAACAAAATGGCGGAAGATTTTTTGAAAATTGAAGTATGAATGTAAAATTTTAGATGCGGGGGTTTTAGGGGTCGCCGATCACAATTCCAAAGTCAAAATGTCGAAAAAAACAAATTGGCGGAAGATTTTTTTGAAAATTGACGTATGAATGTGAAATTTTAGGTACGGGGGTTTTGGGGGTCGCCGATCACGATTCCAAAGTCAAAATGTCAAAAAAAGCAAAATGGCGGAAGATTTTTTTGAAAATTGACGTGTCAATGTGAAATTTTAGATACGTGGGTTTTGGGGGTCGCCGATCACGATTCCAAAGTCAAAAGGTCAAAAAAACAAAATGGCGGAAGATTTTTTGAAAATTGATGAATGTTTGTGGATTTTTGGATACGGGGGTGTTTGTGGTCGCTTATTACGTCTTCAATTTGGCGATTCTTCTAAACGTGATTGAACAGGGCTTAAATTTAATACTTCATTTTTTCTTAATGATAGTAGATTCGCAAACATCAGAATCGTATTGTACACTGTCTCAATGAAAATGTTGCGCTCATTGAGCTCATTGTTTCTTTCGATACTTTAACATGACTTATGTTTAACATTAAGTTACCTTCCCCGCTCTTGAGTGTGTACCAGTTTGTGTAAAAAACAGTTCGAGAAGAATTTTAAATAAAATATACCATTGGCTCAACAAAATATATGAAGGGGTGCTTAAAAAGTAGACATTCTAAAAAGCGTCATGCCAGTGATCGCTTTTTACAGGAAAGGCGTTTCAATAGGGCTTCAATTTAAAACTCGGGCTTTTTACTTTTATTATTATTTCGTGGTCCTTTATTAACGATAGTGGATTTTGAAAAGGTTGACGGGCTTTTACACTTTCACATCAAAATAGTATTGTAAACTGTCTTAATGAACATGTTGGGTTTTTTGATCTCATTGTGTTTTTGGATACCTTAACACGACTTATGTTTAACATTAAATTAGCTTTCTCGCTCTTGAGTGTGTACCGGTTTGTGTCAAAAACAGCTCGAGAAGATTTTTAAATAAAATATCCAATTGGCTTAACAAAATATATGTATATACAGGGGTGTTTATAAAAGTGGATATTCTAAAAAGCGTCTTGCCAGTGATCGCCTTTTATTAACTATAGTGGATTTCAAAAAGGTTGACAGGCTTTTACACTTTCACATCAAAATAGTATTGTACACTGTCTTAATAAAAATGTTGCGCTTTTTAATCTCATTGTGTCTTTGCATACTTTATCACGACTTATGTTTAACATTAGATTACCTTTCTCGCTCTTGAGTGTGTATCGGTTTGTGTTAAAAACAGTTCGAGAAGAATTTTAAATAAAACATCCTATTGGGTTAACAAAATATATGTATATACAGGAGTGCTTCAAAGGTGTATAAAAGTGGACATTCTAAAAAGCGTCATGCCAGTGATCGCTTTTTATAGGAAAAGGGCTTCAATTTAAAACTTGGGCTTTTTATTTTTATTATTATTGTGTGCTCCTTTATTAACGACAGTGGATTTCAATAAGGTTGACAGGCTTTCACACTTTCGCATCAAAATAGTATTGTACATTGTATTAATAAAAATGTTGCGCTTTTTAATCTCATTGTGTCTTTGCATACTTTAACACGTCTTATGTTTAACGTTAAATTACCTTTCTCGCTCTTGAGTGTGTACCGCTTTGTGTAAAAAACAATTCCAGAAATATTTTAAATAAAATATACAATTGGCTTCACAAAATATATGTATATACCGGGATGCTTTAAAAGTTTATTAAACTGGACATTCTAAAAAGCGTTTTTTATAGGAAAGACGCTTCAATTGGGCTTAAATCTAAAACTTGGGCTTTTTGCTTTTATTATTATTTTGTGCTTTTTTCTTAACGAGAGTAGACTTCGAAAAGATTAACAGGCTCTTACACGTTCACATCAAAATAGTATTGTAAACTGTCTTAATGAAAACGTTGCGCTTTTTGAGAGCTCATTGTTTCTTTGGATATTTTAACATGACTTATGTTTAACATTAAATTACCTTTCTCGCTCTTGAGTGTGTACCGGTTTGTGTAAAAAACAATTCGAGAAAATTTTTAAATAAAATAAAAGGCGCTTCAATTTAAAACTTGGGCTTTTTACTTTTATTTTCATTTGGGCTCCTTTATTAATGATAGTGGATTTCAAAAAGGTCACACTTTACATCAAAATAGTATTGTACACTGTCTTAATAAAAATGTTGCGCTTTTTGATCTTAATGTGTATTTGGATACTTTAACACGACTTATGTTAAACATTAAATTACCTTTCTCGCTCTTGAGTGTGTATCGGTTTATGTCAAAAACAGTTCGAGAAGAATTTTAAATAAAGTATCCTATTGGCCTAACAAAATATATATATATATATATATATATACAGGGGTGCTTCAAAAGTTTATGAAAGTGGACATTCTAAAAAGCGTTTTTTTACAGGAAAGGCGCTTCAATAGGGCTTAAATTTAAAACTTGGGCTTTTTACTTTTATTATTATTTCGTGCACCTTTATTAACGATAGTGGATTTTGAAAAGGTTGACAGGCTTTTACACTTTCACATCAACATAGTATTGAAAACTGTCTTAATTAACATGTTGGGCTTTTTGAACTCATTGAGTCTTTGGATACCTTAACATGCCTTATGTTTAACATTAAATTACCTTTCTCGCTCTTGAGTGTGTACCAATTTATGTCAAAAACAGTTCGAGAAGAATTTTAAATAAAATATCCTATTAGTTTAACAAAATATATGTATATACAGGGGCGCTTCAAAAGTTAATAGAATCGGACATTCTAAAAAGCCATGCCAGTTATCGCTTTTTACACGAAAAGCGCTTCAATAAGGCTTAAATTTAAAACTTTAGCTTTTTACTTTTATTATTATTTTGTACTTTTTCATTAACGATAGTGGATTTCGAAAATATTGATAGGCTATTACACGTTCATATCAAAATAGTATTGTAAACTGTCTTAATGAAAATGTTGCGTTTTTTGTCTTTGAATACTTTAACATGACATGTTTAACATTAAATTACCTTTCTCGCTCTTGAGTGTGTACCGGTTTGTGTCAAAAACAGTTCGACAAAAATTTTAAATAAAATATCCTATTGGCTTAACAAAATATATGTATATACAGGAGTGCTTCAAAAGTTTATAAAAGTGGACATTCTTAAAAGCGTTTTTTACAGGAAAGGCGCTTCAATAGGGCTTCAATTTAAAACTTAGGCTTTTTACTTTTATTATTATTATGTGTTCCTTTATTAACGATAGTGGATTTCAAAAAGGTTGACAGGCTTTCACACTTTCGCATCAAAATAGTATTGTACACTGTCTTAATAAAAATGTTGCGCTTTTTGATGTCATTGTGTCTTTGCATACTTTAACACGACTTATGTTTAACATTAAATTACCTTTCTCGCTCTTGAGGGTGTACCGGTTTGTGTTAAAAACAGTTCGAGAAGAATTTTAAATAAAATATCCTATTGGCTTAACAAAATATATGTATATGCAGGGGTGCTTCAAAAGTTAATAAAATCGGACAAGGACAAGTCATGACAGTGATTGCTTTTTACGGGGCAGGCGCTTCAAAAGTGCTTAAATTTAAGACTTGGGCTTTTACTTTTATTATTATTTTGTGCTCTTTTATTAACGATAGTGGATTTCGAAAAGGTTGACAGGCTTTTACACTTTCACATCAAAATATTGTACACTCTCTTAATAAAAATGCTGCGCTCCTTGATCTCATTGTGTCTTTGCATACTTTAACACGACTTATGTTTAACATTAAATTACCTTTCTCGCTCTTGAGTGTGTACCGGTTTATGTCAAAAACAGTTCGAGAAGAATTTTAAATAAAATATCCTATTGGCCTAACAAAATATATATATATATACAGGGGTGCTTCAAAAGTTTATAAAAGTGGACATTCTAAAAAGCGTTTTTTTTACAGGAAAGGCGCTTCAATAGGGCTTAAATTTAAAACTTGGGCTTTTTACTTTTATTATTATTTCGTGCACCTTTATTAACGATAGTGGATTTTGGAAAGGTTGACAGGCTTTTACACTTTTACATCAAAATAGTATTGAAAACTGTCTTAATGAACCTGTTGGGCTTTTTGATCTCAATGTGTCTTTGGATACTTTAACACGACTTATATTAAACATTTAATTACCTTTCTCGCTATTGAGTGTGTACCGGTTTATGTCAAAAACAGTTCAAGAAGAATTTTAAATAAAATATCCTATTGGCTTAACAAAATATATGTATATACTTGGGTGCTTCAAAGTAATATAAATGTAGACATTCGAAAAAGCGTCATGCCAGTGATCGCTTTTTATAGGAAAGGCGTTTCAATTTAAAACTTGGGCATTTTGCTTTTATTATTATTTCGTGCTCCTTTATTAACGATAGTGGATTTCAAAAAGGTTGACAGGCTTTTACACTTTTGACATCAAAATAGTATTGTACACTGTCTTAATAAAAATGTTGCGCTTTTTGATATCATTGTGTCTTTGCATACTTTAGCACGACTTATGTTTAACATTAAATTACCTTTCTCGCTCTTGACTGTACCGATTTATGTCAAAAACAGTTCGAGAAGAATTTTAAATAAAATATCCTATTGGTTTAACAAAATATATGTATATACAGGGGCGCTTCAAAAGTTAATAAAATCGGACATTCTAAAAAGCCATGCCAGTTATCGCTTTTTACAGGAAAAGCGCTTCAATAGGGCTTAAATTTAAAAATTTGAGCTTTTTACTTTTATTATTATTTTGTACTTTTTCATTAACGATAGTGGATTTCGAAAAATTGATAGGCTATTACACGTTCATATCAAAATAGTATTGTAAACTGTCTTAATGAAAATGTTGCGTCTTTTTGTCTTTGAATACTTTAACATGACTTATGTTTAACATTAAATTACCTTTCTCGCTCTTGAGTGTGTACCGATTTGTGTCAAAAACAGTTCGAGAGGAATTTTAAATAAAATATCCTATTGGCTTAACAAAATATATGTATATACAGGAGTGCTTCAAAAGTTTATAAAAGTGGACATTCTTAAAAGCGTTTTTTACAGGAAAAGCACTTCAATAGGGCTTCAATTTAAAACTTGGGCTTTTTACGGTTATTATTATTTTGTGCTTTTTTCTTAACGAGAGTAGACTTCGAAAAGATTGACAGGCTTTTACACGTTCACATGAAAATAGTATTGTAAACTGTCTTAATAAAAATGCTGCGCTTTTTAATCTCATTGTGTCTTTGGATACTTTAACACGACTTATGTTTAACATTAAATTATCTTTCTCACTCTTGAGTGTGTACCGATTTGTGTAAAGAACAATTCGAGAAAATTTTCAAATAAAATATACTATTGGCTTCACAAAATATATGTATATACCGGGATGCTTTAAAAGTTTATAAAACCGGATATTCTAAAAAGCGTCATGCCAGTGATCGCTTTTTACAGGAAAGGTGCTTCAATTTAAAACTTGGGCTTTTTACTTTTACTTTTATTTTGTGCTCCTTTATTAACGATAGTGGATTTCAAAAAGGTCACACTTTACATCAAAATAGTATTGTACACTGTCTTAATAAAAATGTTGCGCTTTTTGATCTCATTGTGTCTTTGCATACTTTAACACGACTTATGTTTAACATTAAATTACCTTTCTCGCTCTTGAGTGTGTACCGGTTTGTGTTAAAAACAGTTCGAGAAGAATTTTAAATAAGATATCCTATTGGCTTAACAAAATATATGTATATACAGGGGTGCTTCAAAAATTTAAAAAAATGGACATTCTAGAAAGCGCTGTTTACAGAAAAGGCGCATGAAAAGGGCTTAAATTTAAAACTTGGGTTTCTTACTTTTATTATTATTTTGTGCTCCTTTATTAATGATAGTGGATTTCAAAAGGGTCACACTTTACATCAAAATAGTATTGTAAACTGTTTTAATAAAAATGTTGCTCTTTTTGAGCTCATTGTGTCTTTGGATACTTTAACATGGCATATGATTAACATTAAATTACCTTTCTCGCTCTTGAGTGTGTACCGATTTGTGTCAAAAACAGAAGGAGAATAATTTTAGATAAAATATACTCTGCTTTTTTATTAACGATAGTGGACTTCGAAAAGGTAGTAAGAAAGTAACATACTTTATAAATTAAATTTACTTTACCCATTCGCATACATATGTTTGCGAGCTATATGTTCGAAGTTCATCAGCATTCATTAGCATTCTATAAGAATGTTTGAAAGCGACGCCCATTTACCAAACAAAATTTGTTGTAAACATATTAAACACTATGGAGATACTACGTATATTTGAGTATGTCGATTAAAATGACGAGCCCGCGATAGCGGGCGAGTAGTATATATGTAATTCATGGAATATTTAAAATGTTCTTCAATACAAGTCCTTCATTTTTAATTGGCGTGCGAACTAATTTTGAGTATGTGACAGACGAATATTTCAATTATACTGACCAAAATTTCATAATGAAAGCGCTGTTCCACTTCAAATAATTTGGGTGAAAATATCTCAGTGTCAAACTGATTATTAGGTTCTTTTTTATTAATATTGTGCATGCCTGTCTTAAATTGTTTCTGAGCAATTGGCATACTTTTTGTTAATATACTAAATTTTTCCACTGTTATTTCAATAGCGTATTATCCCGATTGTCTCAATAAAAATGATGCACTTATTGAGCATATTATTTCATCGGATACTTTAACATCATTCTTATGTTTAACATTAAATTATCTTTCTCGCTTTTCATTGTGTAACAGTTTGTGTAAAAAAAAATTCTAGAAGAATTCTGAATGAAATATACAATTGGCTTTACAAAATATATGTATATACAGAGTGTGCCACAAGTCTATAAAATCTTACATTCTAAAAACCACCACGAGAGTGATCGCGTTTTACAGGAAACTGTAAAAAGCTGTAAGCGGACGCGAAAAAGGCGAATTCAAGCTCGAAAAGATTGAAGCATTAGCTCACAAACATTCAACACAATAAATCTTACATTCTAAAAACCACCACGAGAGTGATCGCGTTTTACAGGAAACTGTATAAAGCTGTAAGCGGACGCGAAAAAGGCGAATTCAAGCTCGAAAAGATTGAAGCATTAGCTGACAAACATTCAACACAATAAATATTGCAATATATAATAATTGGCCCAATGATAATAGTATATAGTAAAAAATTTATAAATTCGATTCCTTATTTGTTTATAAATACTTTCTACTCATTTTTTTCATCCATGAATTAAGTTGTAAAATTACTTCAAAATATTATAAGATATTGCAAATAGAAAAAAGAAACTAAAATATATTCCCACCAGATTAAACAAGCACTTAATCATGTTGTTACTGTGTCAGGCAAATTGAGAAGTAATATCATACGTATTCAAAAAAGATTGTTTAATTATCATTGATGAAAATGAACGTCTCGCGACATCGTCAATTACAATAATTAGAAATAGAAATTCTATAAGGATGTTTTACAGTATTTTCGAATATAACAATAAGTAATCAATATTACCATAATACATATATTATATCTATATATTCCTTAAATTGTAGGTGTACAATGCCAAAGAAAATATTTATGTACAGTGTGAACAAGGCTTTACCAACATTATTAAGCATCATATATAACTGACAGTTGTAATACAATTTACAACATAGAAACACTGCAAATTATAAAAGTATAGGAATGGAAATCATAAAAAATGCCAATGAAATAAATATTATTTGTTATAGAACAATAATTAAATGAATTATTTAAAAGTATACATTCGCGTCAACAAAACATAATTCTAATAAAGCTATCTACAAGTTTGTATAAAATGAAATGTGTTTTTTTAAATTCTAATGAATTTTCATTTAAACCAAAAAGACCAATGGAATCGACATATGTATATAGACTGAAACACTATTAACAAAAACTATCAAATCACATTTTCCAACTGATGCAAAAAACACAGATTTCGAGATTATTCTAATTTTATACCCACAAACAAAATTCAAACTATAGATAAATTAGGCAAACGTGAAATAAATCATCGGCAAGTCAAGGCACAAAAGCCAATAATAGTAGAAAAATTATAAATAGAGTGAAAACTACCGTCTGTGAGGCACAGGAAAAGTATGTGAAAAATGTCAATATAACTTTAAACGATAAAATACATCTTATTTCATGGACAGCCGTTAAACATTTTCAATTTAAAAACTGCTATTATCACTAAATCTATTATTAATCATTTCATCCGATAAGCATTCTGAATAAAATATTGCAGAGTTGTAAACTATATACAGGGGTGTATAAAAACAACTAAGCGATATTGAACATCTAAAACACAATTATATTTAGTTATTCGCTATATATCGGAATTATATGGTGTTTCAAAAACTGAAACGCAATAAAGACAAAATCCGCAATAAATTTAGAAGAATAAGGGGGAGCGGTACCTCAACTGTAAGCGGAATAAGAGGCGGCAGCGGGCCTTCTAGGCCTGCCGTATTAGCTATATAATAATAGCTGAGTAGTCATGGCAACCAAACGACCCAAAAATCGTCTAAAAACGGCAAAACTGTGCAAAGAACTCCTCTCTGGATACGCGAAATTAAGGGCTGCCTTTTGGCATGTTGGTAGGGGCGACATTGAATTTCCGGTCGACGGAGAGTTTTTCTTCCCAAGTGGAGCGTGTGCAGAGATATCGCCCGTTGAAGAGGAGCGTGCACTCGGTGTTTTAACAGAAAAATGGCTTACGTCATCATGACGATTCACGTGACAAGCAAAATAAATCTCGGGAAACGTCAAACTGGCATTCAAACTGAGTTGTAGCTACAGCTTCACTTTTAAGACTGAAATACGAAATTTTGAAGGTTGCGAGCGCCCAACAAGACCCGAGGTGTTAAAGAACGGCCTTCTCGGGATCTCTCACATGCTTATTTGGAGTCGACAGACGCACGCAAACAAGGGCACGAGCACTTTCAAATTCGTTTGCAGACAGATTTCGTAAGAAAAATGGCCGAAGTACGTCACAGATTCAATGTACATATGATTCAATGTACTACGATCGGGCGAAAAATATCAGATTAATCTATCCGGTCCGACAAGTTCGGCATCCCAATCTCGACATAATACACCCGCTTGACTTAACATTTTTATAGATATACAGGTTGATTGTTCTTTTAATGATTACATATTTGAATTATTAAAATACGTTAATTCCAGAACGCGTACGCCTTAATGGGGAAAAGGATTGCTTTTAACATTTATGTGCCCTTATGAAAACGATTACGCATACATGCAGAGTGGGCGGAGCTACCTGAAATTAATTTCTCTCTTCTGATGAAAGCAAAATTCGGCACTTGGGAGTCTTTGTGGTATCATTGATCGCGTATCCAAAGTCGAAATGTCAAAAAAAAACAAAATTGCCGAAGAATTTTTTGAAAATTGACGTATAAATGTGAAATTTTAGATACGAGTGTGTCTTAAGTCGCCGATCACAATTCCAAAATCAAAATGTCATAAAAAAATCAAAATGGCGTAAGAATTTTTTGAAAATTGACGTATGAATGTAAAATTTTTGATACGGGGGTTTTGGGGGTCGCCGATCACGATTCCAAAGTTAAAATGTCAAAAAAAAAACAAAATGGCGGAAGATTTTTTGAAAATTGACGTGTGAATGTAAAATTTTAGATACAGGGGTTTTGGGGGTCGCCGATCACGATTCCAAAGTCAAAATGTCAAAAAAAAACAAAATGGCGGAAGATTTTTTGAAAATTGACGTATGAATGTAAAATTTTAGATACGGGGGTTTTGGGGGTCGTCGATCACGATTCCAAAGTCAAAATGTCAAAAAAAAAATGGCGGAAGATTTTTTGAAAATTGACGTATGAATGTAAAATTTTAGATACAGGGGTTTTTGGGGTCGCCCATCACGATTTCAAAGTCAAAATGTCAAAAAAAAAACAAAATGGCGGAAGATTTTTTGAAAATTGACGTATCAATGTAAAATTTTAGATACGGGAGTTTTGGGGGTCGCCGATCACGTCTCCAAAGTCAAAATGTCAAAAAAACAAAATGGCGGAAGATTTTTTGAAAATTGACGTATGAATGTAAAATTTTAGATACGGGGGTTTTGGGGGTCGCCGATCACGTTTCCAAAGTCAAAATGTCAAAAGAAAACAAAAAGGCGAAAGATTTTTTGAAAATTGACATATGAATGTAAAATGTTTGATACGGGGGTTTTGGGGGTCGCCGATCACGACTCCAAAGTCAAAATGTCAAAAAAAAACAAAATGGCGGAAGATTTTTTGAAAATTGACGTATGAATGTAAAATTTTAGATACGGGGGTTTTGGGGGTCGCCGATCACGTTTCCAAAGTCAAAATGTCAAAAGAAAAAAAAATGGCGAAAGATTTTTTGAAAATTGACGTATGAATGTAAAATTTTTGATACGGGGGTTTTGGGGGTCGCCGATCACGACTCCAAAGTCAAAATGTCAAAAAAAAACAAAATGGCGGAAGATTTTTTGAAAATTGACGTATGAATGTAAAATTTTAGATACGAGGATTTTGGGGGTCGCCGATCACGATTCCAAAGTCAAAATGTCAAAAAAAAACAAAATGGAAGATTATTTGAAAATTGACGTATGAATGTAAAATTTTAGATACTGGGGTTTTGGGGTTCGCCGATCACGATTCCAAAGTCAAAATGCCATAAAAACACAATGGCGGAAGATTTTTTGAAAATTGACGTATCAATGTAAAATTTTAGTTACGGGGGTTTTGGGGGTGGCCGATCACGATTCCAAAGTGAAAATGTCAAAAAAAAACCAAATGGAAGATTTTTTTGAAAATTGACGTATGAATGTGAAATTTTAGATACGGGGGTTTTGGGGGTTGCCGATCACGACTCCAAAGTCAAAATGTCAAAAGAAAACAAAATGGCGGAAGATTTTTTGAAAATTGACGTATGAATGTAAAATTTTAGATACGGGGGTTTTGGGGGTGGCCGATCACGATTCCAAAGTGAAAATGTCAAAAAAAAACCAAATGGAAGATTTTTTTGAAAATTGACGTATGAATGTGAAATTTTAGATACGGGGGTTTTGGGGGTTGCCGATCACGACTCCAAAGTCAAAATGTCAAAAGAAAACAAAATGGCGGAAGATTTTTTGAAAATTGACGTATGAATGTAAAATTTTAGATACGGGGGTTTTGGGGGTCGCCGATCACAATTCCAAAGTCAAAGTGTCGAAAAAAACAAATTGGCGGAAGATTTTTTTGAAAATTGACGTATGAATGTGAAATTTTAGGTACGGGGGTTTTGGGGGTCGCCGATCACGATTCCAAAGTCAAAATGTCAAAAAAAGCAAAATGGCGGAAGATTTTTTTTGAAAATTGACGTATGAATGTGAAATTTTAGGTACGGGGGTTTTGGGGGTCGCCGATCACGATTCCAAAGTCAAAATGTCAAAAAAAACAAAATGGCGGAAGATTTTTTGAAAATTGATGAATGTTTGTGGATTTTTGGATACGGGGGTGTTTGTGGTCGCTTATTACGTCTTCACTTTGGCGATTCATCGAAACGTGATTGAACAGGGCTTAAATTTAATACTTCATTTTTTCTTAATGATAGTAGATTCGCAAATATCAGAATCGTATTGTACACTGTCTCAATGAAAATGTTGCGCTCATTGAGCTCATTGTTTCTTTCGATACTTTAACGTGACTTATGTTTAACATTAAGTTACCTTCCCCGCTCTTGAGTGTGTACCAGTTTGTGTAAAAAACAGTTCGAGAGGAATTTTAAATAAAATATACCATTGGCTCAACAAAATATATGAAGGGGTGCTTAAAAAGTGGACATTCTAAAATGCGTCATGCCAGTGATCGCTTTTTACAGGAAAGGCGTTTCAATTCGGCTTCAATTTAAAACTCGGGCATTTTACTTTTATTATTATTTCGTGCTCCTTTATTAACGATAGTGGATTTTGAAAAGGTTGACGGGCTTTTACACTTTCACATCAAAATAGTATTGTAAACTGTCTTAATGAACATGTTGGGTTTTTTGATGTCATTGTGTCTTTGGATACCTTAACACGACTTATGTTTAACATTAAATTAGCTTTCTCGCTCTTGAGTGTGTACCGGTTTGTGTCAAAAACAGCTCGAGAAGATTTTTAAATAAAATATCCTATTGGCTTAACGAAATATATGTATATACAGGGGTGTTTATAAAAGTGGATATTCTAAAAAGCGTCATGCCAGTGATCGCCTTTTATTAACTATAGTGGATTTCAAAAAGGTTGACAGGCTTTTACACTTTCACATCAAAATAGTATTGTACATTGTATTAACAAAAATGTAGCGCTTCTTGATCTCATTGTGTCTTTGCATACTTTAACACGTCTTATATTTAACATTAAATTACCTTTCTCGCTCTTGAGTGTGTACCGCTTTGTGTAAAAAACAATTCCAGAAATATTTTAAATAAATATACAATTGGCTTCACAAAATATATGTATATACCGGATTGCTTTAAAAGTTTATAAAACTGGACATTCTAAAAAGCGTTTTTTTATAGGAAAGACGCTTCAATTGGGCTTAAATCTAAAACTTGGGCTTTTTACTTTTATTATTATTTTGTGCTTTTTTCTTAACGAGATTAGACTTCGAAAAGATTGACAGGCTCTTACACGTTCACATCAAAATAGTATTGTAAACTGTCTTAATGAAAAGGTTGCGCTTTTTGAGAGCTCATTGTTTCTTTGGATATTTTAACATGACTTATGTTTAACATTAAATTACCTTTCTCGCTCTTGAGTGTGTACCGGTTTGTGTAAAAAACAATTCGAGAAAAATTTTAAATAAAATAAAAGGCGCTTTAATTTAAAACTTGGGCTTTTTACTTTTATTTTCATTTGGGCTCCTTTATTAGTGATAGTGGATTTCAAAAAGGTCACACTTTACATCAAAATAGTATTGTAAAGCTTTAGCTTTTTACTTTTATTATTATTTTGTACTTTTTCATTAACGATAGTGGATTTCGAAAATATTGATAGGCTATTACACGTTCATATCAAAATAGTATTGTAAACTGTCTTAATGAAAATGTTGCGTTTTTTGTCTTTGAATACTTTAACAAGACATGTTTAACATTAAATTACCTTTCTCGCTCTTGAGTGTGTACCGGTTTGTGTCAAAAACAGTTCGACAAAAATTTTAAATAAAATATCCTATTGGCTTAACAAAATATATGTATATACAGGAGTGCTTCAAAAGTTTATAAAAGTGGACATTCTTAAAAGCGTTTTTTACAGGAAAGGCGCTTCAATAAGGCTTCAATTTAAAACTTGGGCTTTTTGCTTTTATTATTATTATGTGCTCCTTTATTAACGATAGTAGATTTCAAAAAGGTTGACAGGCTTTCACACTTTCGCATCAAAATAGTATTGTACACTGTCTTAATAAAAATGTTGCGCTTTTTGATCTCATTGTGTCTTTGCATACTTTAACACGACTTATGTTTAACATTAAATTACCTTTCTCGCTCTTGAGTGTGTACCGGTTTATGTCAAAAACAGTTCGAGAAGAATTTTAAATAAAATATCCTATTGGCCTAACAAAATATATATATATACAGGGGTGCTTCAAAAGTGTATAAAATTGGACATTCTAAAAAGCGTTTTTTTTTTACAGGAAAGGCGCTTCAATGGGGCTAAAATTTAAAACTTGGGCTTTTTACTTTTATTATTATTTCGTGCACCTTTATTAACGATAGTGGATTTTGGAAAGGTTGACAGGCTTTTACACTTTTACATCAAAATAGTATTGAAAACTGTCTTAATGAACATGTTGGGCTTTTTGATCTCAATGTGTCTTTGGATACTTTAACACGACTTATGTTAAACATTTAATTACCTTTCTCGCTATTGAGTGTGTACCGGTTTATGTCAAAAACAGTTCAAGAAGAATTTTAAATAAAATATCCTATTGGCTTAACAAAATATATGTATATACTTGGGTGCTTCAAAGTAGTATAAATGTAGACATTCGAAAAAGCGTCATGCCAGTGATCGCTTTTTATAGGAAAGGCGTGTCAATTTAAAACTTAGGCATTTTGCTATTATTATTTCGTGCTCCTTTATTAACGATAGTGGATTTCAAAAAGGTTGACAGGCTTTTACACTTTTGACATCAAAATAGTATTGTACACTGTCTTAATAAAAATGTTGCGCTTTTTGATATCATTGTGTCTTTGCATACTTTAGCACGACTTATTTTTAACATTAAATTACCTTTCTCGCTCTTGACTACCGATTTATGTCAAAAACAGTTCGAGAAGAATTTTAAATAAAATATCCTATTGGTTTAACAAAATATATGTATATACAGGGACGCTTCAAAAATTAATAAAATCGGACATTCCAAAAAGCCATGCCAGTTATCGCTTTTTACAGGAAAAGCGCTACAATAGGGCTTAAATTTAAAAATTTGAGCTTTTTACTTTTACTCTTATTTTGTACTTTTTCATTAACGATAGTGGATTTCGAAAAATTGATAGGCTATTACACGTTCATATCAAAATAGTATTGTAAACTGTCTTAATGAAAATGTTGCGTCTTTTTGTCTTTGAATACTTTAACATGACTTATGTTTAACATTAAATTACCTTTCTCGCTCTTGAGTGTGTACCGATTTGTGTCAAAAACAGTTCGAGAGGAATTTTAAATAAAATATCCTATTGGCTTAACAAAATATATGTATATACAGGAGTGCTTCAAAAGTTTATAAAAGTGGACATTCTTAAAAGCGTTTTTTACAGGGAAAGCACTTCATACTTTAACACGACTTATGTTTAACATTAAATTATCTTTCTCACTCTTGAGTGTGTACCGATTTGTGTAAAAAACAATTCGAGAAAATTTTCAAATAAAATATACTATTGGCTTCACAAAATATATGTATATACCGGGATGCTTTAAAAGTTTATAAAACCGGACATTCTAAAGAGCGTCATGCCAGTGATCGCTTTTTACAGGAAAGTTGCTTCAATTTAAGACTTGGTCTTTTTACTTTTACTTTTATTTTGTGCTCCTTTATTAACGATAGTGGATTTCAAAAAGGACACACTTTACATCAAAATAGTATTGTACACTGTCTTAATAAAAATGTTGCGCTTTTTGATCTCATTGTGTCTTTGCATACTTTAACACGACTTATGTTTAACATTAAATTACCTTTCTCGCTCTTGAGTGTGTACCGGTTTGTGTTAAAAACAGTTCGAGAAGAATTTTAAATAAGATATCCTATTGGCTTAACAAAATATATGTATATACAGGGGTGCTTCAAAAATTTATAAAAATTACAGAAAAGGCGCATGAAAAGGGCTTAAATTTAAAACTTGGGTTTCTTACTTTTATTATTATTTTGTGCTCCTTTATTAATGATAGTGGATTTCAAAAGGGTCACACTTTACATCAAAATAGTATTGTAAACTGTTTTAATAAAAATGTTGCGCTTTTTGAGCTCATTGTGTCTTTGGATACTTTAACATGGCTTATGATTAACATTAAATTACCTTTCTCGCTCTTGAGTGTGTACCGATTTGTGTCAAGAACAGAAGGAGAATAATTTTAGATAAAATATACTCTGCTTTTTTATTAACGATAGTGGACTTCGAAAAGGTAGTAAGAAAGTAACATACTTTATAAATTAAATTTACTTTACCCATTCGCATACATATGTTTGCGAGCTATATGTTCGAAGTTCATCAGCATTCATTAGCATTCTATAAGAATGTTTGAAAGCGACGCCCATTTACCAAACAAAATTTGTTGTAAACATATTAAACACTACGGAGATACTACGTATATTTGAGTATGTCAATTAAAATGACGAGCCCGCGATAGCGGGCGAGTAGTGTATATGTAATTCATTGAATATTTAAAATGTTCTTCAATACAAGTCCTTCATTTTTAATTGGCGTGCGAACTAATTTTGAGTATGTGACAGACGAATATTTCAATTATACTGACCAAAATTTCATAATGAAAGCGCTGTTCCACTTCAAATAATTTGGGTGAAAATATCTCAGTGTCAAACTGATTATTAGGTTCTTTTTTATTAATATTGTGCATGCCTGTCTTAAATTGTTTCTGAGCAATTGGCATACTTTTTGTTAATATACTAAATTTTTCCACTGTTATTTCAATAGCGTATTATCCCGATTGTCTCAATAAAAATTATGCACTTATTGAGCATATTGTTTCATCGGATACTTTAACATCATTCTTATGTTTAACATTAAATTATCTTTCTCGCTTTTCATTGTGTAACAGTTTGTGTAAAAAAAAATTCTAGAAGAATTCTGATTGAAATATACAATTGGCTTTACAAAATATATGTATATACAGAGTGTGCCACAAGTCTATAAAATCTTACATTCAAAAAACCACCACGAGAGTGATCGCGTTTTACAGGAAACTGTATAAAGCTGTAAGCGGACGCGAAAAAGGCGAATTCAAGCTCGAAAGGATTGAAGCATTAGCTCACAAACATTCAACACAATAAATATTGCAATATATAATAATTGGCCCAATGATAATAGTATATAGGTAAAAAAATTATAAATTCGATTCCTTATTTGTTTATAAATACTTTCTACTCATTTTTTTCATCCATGAATTAAGTTGTAAAATTACTTCAAAATATTATAAGATATTGCAAATAGAAAAAAGAAACTAAAATATATTCCCACCAGATTAAACAAGCACTTAATCATGTTGTTACTGTGTCAGGCAAATTGAGAAGTAATATCATACGTATTCAAAAAAGATTGTTTAATTATCATTGATGAAAATGAACGTCTCGCGACATCGTCAATTACAATAATTAGAAATAGAAATTCTATAAGGATGTTTTACAGTATTTTCGAATATAACAATAAGTAATCAATATTACCATAATACATATATTATATCTATATATTCCTTAAATTGTAGGTGTACAATGCCAAAGAAAATATTTATGTACAGTGTGAACAAGGCTTTACCAACATTATTAAGCATCATATATAACTGACAGTTGTAATACAATTTACCACAAAGAAACACTGCAAATTATAAAAGTATAGGAATGGAAATCATAAAAAATGCCAATGAAATAAATATTATTTGTTATAGAACAATCATTAAATGAATTATTTAAAAGTATACATTCGCGTCAACAAAACATAATTCTAATAAAGCTATTTACAAGTTTGTATAAAATAAAATGTTTTTTTTTTAAATTCTAATGAATTTTCATTTAAACCAAAAAGACCAATGGAATCGACATATGTATATAGACTGAAACACTATTAACAAAAACTATCAAATCACATTTTCCAACTGATGCAAAAAACACAGATTTCGAGATTATTCTAAGTTTATACCCACAAACAAAATTCAAACTATAGACAAATTAGGCAAACGTGAAATAAATCATCGGCAAGTCAAGGCACAAAAGCCAATAATAGTAGAACAATTATAAATAGAGTGAAAACTACCGTCTGTGAGGCATAGGAAAAGTATGTGAAAAATGTCAATAAAACTTTAAACGATAAAGTACATCTTATTTCATGGACAGCCGTTAAACATTTTCAATTTAAAAACTGCTATTTTCACTACATCTATTATTAATCATTTCATCCGATAAGCATTCTGAATAAAATATTGCATAGTTGTAAACTATATACAGGGGTGTATAAAAACAACTAAGCGATATTGAACATCTAAGACACAATTATATTTAGTTATTCGCTATATATCGGACTTATATGGTGTTTCAAAAACTGAAACGCAATAAAGACAAAATCCGCAATAAATTTAGAAGAATAAGGGGAAGCGGTACCTCAACTGTAAGCGGAATAAGAGGCGGCAGCGGGCCTTCTAGGCCTGCCGTATTAGCTAGTTATATATAATAATAGCTGAGTAGTCATGGCAACCAAACGACCCAAAAATCGTCTAAAAACGGCAAAACTGTGCAAAGAACTCCTCTCTGGATACGCGAAATTAAGGGCTGCCTTTTGGCATGTTGGTAGGGGCGACATTGAATTTCCGGTCGACGGAGAGTTTTTCTTCCCAAGTGGAGCGTGTGCAGAGATATCGCCCGTTGAAGAGGAGCGTGCACTCGGTGTTTTAACAGAAAAATGGCTTACGTCATCATGACGATTCACGTGACAAGCAAAATAAATCTCGGGAAACGTCAAACTGGCATTCAAACTGAGTTGTAGCTACAGCTTCACTTTTAAGACTGAAATACGAAATTTTGAAGGTTGCGAGCGCCCAACAAGACCCGAGGTGTTAAAGAACGGCCTTCTCGGGATCTCTCACATGCTTATCTGGAGTCGACAGACGCACGCAAACAAGGGCACGAGCACTTTCAAATTCGTTTGCAGACAGATTTCGTAAGAAAAATGGCCGAAGTACGTCACAGATTCAATGTACATATGATTCAATGTACTACGATCGGGCGAAAAATATCAGATTAATCTATCCGGTCCGACAAGTTCGGCATCCCAATCTCGACATAATACACCCGCTTGACTTAACATTTTTATAGATATACAGGTTGATTGTTCTTTTAATGATTACATATTTGAATTATTAAAATACGTTAATTCCAGAACGCGTACGCCTTAATGGGGAAAAGCATTGCTTTTAACATTTATGTGCCCTTATGACAACGATTACGCATACATGCAGAGTGGGCGGAGCTACCTGAAATTAATTTCTCTCTTCTGATGAAAGCAAAATTCGGCACTTGGGAGTCTTTGTGGTATCATTGATCGCGTATCCAAAGTCGAAATGTCAAAGAAAAACAAAATTGCCGAAGAATTTTTTGAAAATTGACGTATAAATGTGAAATTTTAGATACGAGTGTGTCTTAAGTCGCCGATCACAAATCCAAAATCAAAATGTCATAAAAAATCAAAATGGCGTAAGAATTTTTTGAAAATTGACGTATGAATGTAAAATTTTTGATACGGGGGTTTTGGGGGTCGCCGATCACGATTCCAAAGTTAAAATGTCAAAAAAAAAACAAAATGGCGGAAGATTTTTTGAAAATTGACGTGTGAATGTAAAATTTTAGATACAGGGGTTTTGGGGGTCGCCGATCACGATTCCAAAGTCAAAATGTCAAAAAAAAACAAAATGGCGGAAGATTTTTTGAAAATTGACGTATGAATGTAAAATTTTAGATACGGGGGTTTTGGGGGTCGTCGATCACGATTCCAAAGTCAAAATGTCAAAAAAAACCAAAATGGCGGAAGATTTTTTGAAAATTGACGTATGAATGTAAAATTTTAGATACGGGGGTTTGGGGTTCGCCGATCACGATTCCAAAGTCAAAATGTCAAAAAAAAAATGGCGGAAGATATTTTGAAAATTGACGTATGAATGTAAAATTTTAGATACAGGGGTTTTTGGGGTCGCCGATCACGATTTCAAAGTCAAAATGTCAAAAAAAAACAAAATGGCGGAAGATTTTTTGAAAATTGACGTATCAATGTAAAATTTTAGATACGGGAGTTTTGGGGGTCGCCGATCACGTCTCCAAAGTCAAAAAAACAAAATGGCGGAAGATTTTTTGAAAATTGACGTATGAATGTAAAATGTTTGATACGGGGGTTTTGGGGGTCGCCGATCACGACTCCAAAGTCAAAATGTCAAAAAAAAACAAAATGGCGGAAGATTTTTTGAAAATTGACGTATGAATGTAAAATTTTAGATACGGGGGTTTTGGGGGGTCGCCCATCACGTTTCCAAAGTCAAAATGTCAAAAGAAAACAAAATGGCGAAAGATTTTTTGAAAATTGACGTATCAATGTAAAATTTTAGTTACGGGGGTTTTGGGGGTCGCCGATCACGACTCCAAAGTCAAAATGTCAAAAAAAACAAAATGGCGGAAGGATTTTTGAAAGTTGACGTATGAATGTAAAATTTTAGATACGGGGGTTTTGGGGGTGGCCGATCACGATTCCAAAGTGAAAATGTCAAAAAAAAACCAAATGGAAGATTTTTTTGAAAATTGACGTATGAATGTGAAATTTTAGATACGGGGGTTTTGGGGGTTGCCGATCACGACTCCAAAGTCAAAATGTCAAAAGAAAACAAAATGGCGGAAGATTTTTTGAAAATTGACTTATGAATGTAAAATTTTAGATACGGGGGTTTTGGGGGTGGCCGATCACGATTCCAAAGTGAAAATGTCAAAAAAAAACCAAATGGAAGATTTTTTTGAAAATTGACGTATGAATGTGAAATTTTAGATACGGGGGTTTTGGGGGTTGCCGATCACGACTCCAAAGTCAAAATGTCAAAAGAAAACAAAATGGCGGAAGATTTTTTGAAAATTGACGTATGAATGTAAAATTTTAGATACGGAGGTTTTGGGGGTCGCCGATCACAATTCCAAAGTCAAAGTGTCGAAAAAAACAAATTGGCGGAGGATTTTTTTGAAAATTGACGTATGAATGTGAAATTTTAGGTACGGGGGTTTTGGGGGTCGCCGATCACGATTCCAAAGTCAAAATGTCAAAAAAAGCAAAATGGTGGAAGATTTTTTTTGAAAATTGACGTATGAATGTGAAATTTTAGGTACGGGGGTTTTGGGGGTCGCCGATCACGATTCCAAAGTCAAAATGTCAAAAAAAACAAAATGGCGGAAGATTTTTTGAAAATTGATGAATGTTTGTGGATTTTTGGATACGGGGGTGTTTGTGGTCGCTTATTACGTCTTCACTTTGGCGATTCATCGAAACGTGATTGAACAGGGCTTAAATTTAATACTTCATTTTTTCTTAATGATAGTAGATTCGCAAATATCAGAATCGTATTGTACACTGTCTCAATGAAAATGTTGCGCTCATTGAGCTCATTGTTTCTTTCGATACTTTAACGTGACTTATGTTTAACATTAAGTTACCTTCCCCGCTCTTGAGTGTGTACCAGTTTGTGTAAAAAACAGTTCGAGAAGAATTTTAAATAAAATATACCATTGGCTCAACAAAATATATGAAGGGGTGCTTAAAAAGTGGACATTCTAAAAAGCGTCATGCCAGTGATCGCTTTTTACAGGAAAGGCGTTTCAATTCGGCTTCAATTTAAAACTCGGGCTTTTTACTTTTATTATTATTTCGTGCTCCTTTATTAACGATAGTGGATTTTGAAAAGGTTGACGGGCTTTTACACTTTCACATCAAAATAGTATTGTAAAGTGTCTTAATGAACATGTTGGGTTTTTTGATCTCATTGTGTCTTTGGATACCTTAACACGACTTATGTTTAACATTAAATTAGCTTTCTCGCTCTTGAGTGTGTACCGGTTTGTGTCAAAAACAGCTCGAGAAGATTTTTAAATAAAATATCCTATTGGCTTAACAAAATATATGTATATACAGGGGTGTTTATAAAAGTGGATATTCTAAAAAGCGTCATGCCAGTGATCGCCTTTTATTAACTATAGTGGATTTCAAAAAGGTTGACAGGCTTTTACACTTTCACATCAAAATAGTATTGTACATTGTATTAACAAAAATGTAGCGCTTCTTGATCTCATTGTGACTTTGCATACTTTAACACGTCTTATATTTAACATTAAATTACCTTTCTCGCTCTTGAGTGTGTACCGCTTTGTGTAAAAAACAATTCCAGAAATATTTTAAATAAAATATACAATTGGCTTCACAAAATATATGTATATACCGGGATGCTTTAAAAGTTTATAAAACTGGACATTCTAAAAAGCGTTTTTTATAGGAAAGACGCTTCAATTGGGCTTAAATCTAAAACTTGGGCTTTTTACTTTTATTATTATTTTGTGCTTTTTTCTTAACGAGAGTAGACTTCGAAAAGATTGACAGGCTCTTACACGTTCACATCAAAATAGTATTGTAAACTGTCTTAATGAAAAGGTTGCGCTTTTTGAGAGCTCATTGTTTCTTTGGATATTTTAACATGACTTATGTTTAACATTAAATTACCTTTCTCGCTCTTGAGTGTGTACCGGTTTGTGTAAAAAACAATTCGAGAAAAATTTTAAATAAAATAAAAGGCGCTTTAATTTAAAACTTGGGCTTTTTACTTTTATTTTCATTTGGGCTCCTTTATTAGTGATAGTGGACTTCAAAAAGGTCACACTTTACATCAAAATAGTATTGTAAAGCTTTAGCTTTTTACTTTTATTATTATTTTGTACTTTTTCATTAACGATAGTGGATTTCGAAAATATTGATAGGCTATTACACGTTCATATCAAAATAGTATTGTAAACTGTCTTAATGAAAATGTTGCGTTTTTTGTCTTTGAATACTTTAACAAGACATGTTTAACATTAAATTACCTTTCTCGCTCTTGAGTGTGTACCGGTTTGTGTCAAAAACAGTTCGACAAAAATTTTAAATAAAATATCCTATTGGCTTAACAAAATATATGTATATACAGGAGTGCTTTAAAAGTTTATAAAAGTGGACATTCTTAAAAGCGTTTTTTACAGGAAAGGCGCTTCAATAGGGCTTCAATTTAAAACTTGGGCTTTTTGCTTTTATTATTATTATGTGCTCCTTTATTAACGATAGTAGATTTCAAAAAGGTTGACAGGCTTTCACACTTTCGCATCAAAATAGTATTGTACACTGTCTTAATAAAAATGTTGCGCTTTTTGATCTCATTGTGTCTTTGCATACTTTAACACGACTTATGTTTAACATTAAATTACCTTTCTCGCTCTTGAGTGTGTACCGGTTTATGTCAAAAACAGTTCGAGAAGAATTTTAAATAAAATATCCTATTGGCCTAACAAAATATATATATATATACAGGGGTGCTTCAAAAGTTTATAAAATTGGACATTCTAAAAAGCGTTTTTTTTACAGGAAAGGCGCTTCAATGGGGCTAAAATTTAAAACTTGGGCTTTTTACTTTTATTATTATTTCGTGCACCTTTATTAACGATAGTGGATTTTGGAAAGGTTGACAGGCTTTTACACTTTTACATCAAAATAGTATTGAAAACTGTCTTAATGAACATGTTGGGCTTTTTGATCTCAATGTGTCTTTGGATACTTTAACACGACTTATGTTAAACATTTAATTACCTTTCTCGCTATTGAGTGTGTACCGGTTTATGTCAAAAACAGTTCAAGAAGAATTTTAAATAAAATATCCTATTGGCTTAACAAAATATATGTATATACTTGGGTGCTTCAAAGTAGTATAAATGTAGACATTCGAAAAAGCGTCATGCCAGTGATCGCTTTTTATAGGAAAGGCGTGTCAATTTAAAACTTAGGCATTTTGCTATTATTATTTCGTGCTCCTTTATTAACGATAGTGGATTTCAAAAAGGTTGACAGGCTTTTACACTTTTGACATCAAAATAGTATTGTACACTGTCTTAATAAAAATGTTGCGCTTTTTGATATCATTGTGTCTTTGCATACTTTAGCACGACTTATTTTTAACATTAAATTACCTTTCTCGCTCTTGACTACCGATTTATGTCAAAAACAGTTCGAGAAGAATTTTAAATAAAATATCCTATTGGTTTAACAAAATATATGTATATACAGGGACGCTTCAAAAATTAATAAAATCGGACATTCCAAAAAGCCATGCCAGTTATCGCTTTTTACAGGAAAAGCGCTACAATAGGGCTTAAATTTAAAAATTTGAGCTTTTTACTTTTACTCTTATTTTGTACTTTTTCATTAACGATAGTGGATTTCGAAAAATTGATAGGCTATTACACGTTCATATCAAAATAGTATTGTAAACTGTCTTAATGAAAATGTTGCGTCTTTTTGTCTTTGAATACTTTAACATGACTTATGTTTAACATTAAATTACCTTTCTCGCTCTTGAGTGTGTACCGATTTGTGTCAAAAACAGTTCGAGAGGAATTTTAAATAAAATATCCTATTGGCTTAACAAAATATATGTATATACAGGAGTGCTTCAAAAGTTTATAAAAGTGGACATTCTTAAAAGCGTTTTTTACAGGGAAAGCACTTCATACTTTAACACGACTTATGTTTAACATTAAATTATCTTTCTCACTCTTGAGTGTGTACCGATTTGTGTAAAAAACAATTCGAGAAAATTTTCAAATAAAATATACTATTGGCTTCACAAAATATATGTATATACCGGGATGCTTTAAAAGTTTATAAAACCGGACATTCTAAAGAGCGTCATGCCAGTGATCGCTTTTTACAGGAAAGTTGCTTCAATTTAAAACTTGGTCTTTTTACTTTTACTTTTATTTTGTGCTCCTTTATTAACGATAGTGGATTTCAAAAAGGAAACACTTTACATCAAAATAGTATTGTACACTGTCTTAATAAAAATGTTGCGCTTTTTGATCTCATTGTGTCTTTGCATACTTTAACACGACTTATGTTTAACATTAAATTACCTTTCTCGCTCTTGAGTGTGTAATAACCGACTAATCGACTATACCTCGTACATTAAGAACATTTAATATAATTTAACGAGGATAAGCATTTCCGCAATACTTGCTAACAGAAGTGCATATTTAAGCTTTTCTACGATGCCCATATACGGTATTACACGGACAATGTTAATGCACCCGTGACGTCAGTAATTTAAATAGGTTAATATTGCAATATGTTATAAATAGTAGTGTAAGTTAGTTTTAAGCCATTCACGTTAGATTCACGATTATTATTGATTAACGTTCAGATAATGTATTGACTTTCAATCCGAACATGTACATTAATATATACATATAGTTAGTTAGTTAACGTGATGTGTTTTAATTAGAAACCCTTTTAACAAATTCCCTATCTCGATCCGATTCGCGAGAGCTAATCGAGATGACGATCGAGTAAAGGTAAGCCCTAGGACCAGGCTTATCACATGGCGATCCAATGCCAGTCCATTAAAGGCATATAAAAATGGAAAGATGGAACGAACCACTAAAGAATAGAACATAAAAAGCACGAACAAAGAAGAAATAAAAATGGGTAACTCAGAGACAAAAGAAGAACTAATAATAGCCCAAGCCGGAAACAGCGGAGGCCAAACCTCCTCATGGGGAACGTCCGACGTCCTAGCCATTTTAGCTTTTGCAGGTGTAATTATAATTTTCGTATGTTGCTGCTGCGCCGCCGGATTATTCTTCGCAAGCCAAAAATTTAAGAAGGCCGTCAATAGGAAGATAAGAAGAGAAATAAGCAGAAGCCAAGATAAATTATGAGCTAATGCCAGTTCCGGAACAATTCCGAAAACTACACGAAGAAGTGCAGGTATTTACTAGAAATTTAAGGAAAGACAATTTAGATAGACGTAAGAACATAGATATAACTAATTCTAAATATGAACAGTTAAATAATTATAAGACAAATATTGTTAAACTTAGGGAGTTATTTAATAAAGGGGTACATAGCCAAAAAGTAATCGACGACACGAAAGAGTGCGTCAAAGACATATTCAAATATTTAAATGAAATAGATAGTATTTTAGGGTCTAGGTTAAGTAATATAGATAAGGATACAAATGTTATAGAAATAATGGCGGAAAAATTTGATTTAAAAACCGCTGCAAGTTTGTTGCCTGTAATGAACGACAAACAAGATGTCACAAAGCTGCTGATTGACTCGATTAAGTTGTACGATTCTCTGTTAGATGCAAACGGTAAGAAAACTTTAACCCAATACGTATTAAAAACTAGGTTAACGGAAAAGGCCAAAATCAGATTAAATCGGAATTATGATAGCAACGACGATCTCATAGCTGACCTGAAAAAACATTTCATTCCTACAAGATCGGTTACCGCTCTTGCAACCCAACTTAATAACGCGAAACAAGGGGGAAAATCAATCGAAGACTTCGGGCAAACAGTAGAAGATCTTTTCACGAATTTAACAATCGCACAAGCCGGAGACGACAACACGCTAACAGAAAAATTGCGCGACATAAACGAGAAAATAGCCATAAATACATTTGCCAACGGGATAAGAAATAATGATTTAAGAACATTAGTAAAAGCTCGCAATCACGACAAACTAAGCACCGCGATACAACATGCATCAGAGGAACAACTCAATGTTGCAGAAAACTCGCAAGTATTTCACATGCGGGGAAACACACGCCGACTGCCGGGTAAATCTCAAAATTTCCAATCACGCGTCCCGTATACCTTTCCACATAGGACTTCCTCACAAAGTAATTCTCCACTAAATAACCATTTTAAACATAATAACTACACACGTCCGAAATCCAACACTTTCAGAAACTACGGTAGAGGAAATAACAACAATAACAAAGGAAATCATAACAATAAAACTCATAACAGAAATTTCAATCAACGACATCCACAAAACACGTTTTCATATAACGTAGAAAACGAAACTCAGTTTTTTCGTTCCTAAGGGAAATCGACTCCAAACCGTAACAAATTTCAATCTTAACGGACTTACATATATTCATATTAAATATAATAACAAAATTTTAAATTTCTTAATCGATACAGGTGCGTCATCGACTATTTTTTTCAAAGATTACATTTCACATAGCGAACATATAGATGACTCAGCGAATGTCACGATAAACGGTATAGCCGGTAAGACACATTCTTTAGGATCAGCGAATATAGAAATACACATAGGCGATGTAAAGGTAGGTCACGAATTTTTAATAACAAGCACTTTTATTAATGACATACACGGAATCATAGGTTCAGATTTCTTAGCGAAACACCGAGCAAAAATAAATTACGAAACATTTGACGTTTCATTTCAGATAAACAACCAACAGGTAAAAGTAAATTTACAGTCGAACTACGACAAATCCTTAACAATCCCAGCAAGATGCGAATTAGTCACACATTGTACGGTTAACATTGAAGGAAATTGCGTTATCGAAGCCGGAGAAATTGCACAAGGTATTTTTATAGCCGGAACAATAGTGTCATCAAAAAATAACAAGATACCTATCCGCATATTAAATACCCGAGAAAACGATATCAAATTAAAAAACTTCACACCGACTTTAACAAGTCTAGACGACTACGATATATGTACATTTAACGGTCCCAAATATAAATCAGTCGACCGCGTAGACACAATTTTGCGATCAGTTAATAAAAAACATTTAAATAACGAAGAAGATATCGCCTTGCAAAAAGTTCTTGCGAAGTACGCAGACGTATTCCATTTAGAAACGGATAAATTAACTTTTACAAACATTTATAAAGAAAAGATTCGTTTAAATAAAACCGCGAAACCAACATATGTCAAACCTTACAGACTGCCGCATGCCCAAAAACCAGAAATAGACAGACAAATCGGAAAACTTTTGTCAGACGGTATAATAGAAAAAGCCAAATCAGCTTGGTCATCACCAATTTTATTAGTACCAAAGAAAAAAGACAATCAAGGTAATCAAAAATGGAGATTAGTTATAGATTATCGGTTATTAAACAAACAAATAGAAGACGACAAATTCCCTTTGCCTTCTATAAACGAAATTTTAGACTCACTGTCAGGAGCAGTGTATTTTTCACATTTAGATTTAGCACAGGGGTACCACCAAATAGAACTGGATACAGAAAGCCGCCCATACACAGCTTTCACCACAGACAAAGCTCAGTTCCAGCTCACACGCCTACCCATGGGATTAAAAATAAGCAGCAGTGCTTTCACACGCGCCATGACAATAGCTATGACAGGTTTGAATTACGAAAATTGTTTCATTTATTTAGATGATTTAATAGTATTTGGAAATAGTTTAATGAATCACAATCAAAATTTAGTAAAGGTTTTAGAAAGGTTAAGAAAGGTTAATTTAAAGCTTAATCCATACAAATGCGATTTTCTGAAAAAAGAAATATTATATCTCGGTCACGTTATATCATCCGAAGGAGTATCACCAGACCCTTCCAAAATTATCACACTGAAAAATTATCCAGTACCAAAAGATGCGAAGGAAACGAAACGCTTCGTCGCATTTGCAAACTATTACAGACGTTTTATTCCAAACTTTGCAAAAATCGCTTCTCCTTTAAATAATTTATCAAGGAAAAATACACCTTTCATTTGGTCAGATCAATGCCAAAAATCATTCGAAACTCTAAAATTAGCTTTACAAACACCTCCCATATTGCAGTATCCAAATTTCGAAGACGGGAACACATTCATTTTAAAAACAGACGCATCAGGATATTCAATCGGTGCCGTTCTATCAAACAAAGACGACAAGCCAGTCTCATACGCAAGTCGCACATTAAATAAGGCAGAAAGGCATTACTGCACAATCGAAAAAGAACTTCTAGCCATATGCTGGGCTGTAAAACACTTCAGACCCTTCCTATACGGAAAGAAGTTCGAGATCTACACAGATCATCGGCCACTCGTCTACCTTTTCGGTATGACGAACCCTTCTAGTCGTTTAACAAAATTTAGATTAACCCTAGAAGAATACGACTTTGTTGTAAAATACATCAAAGGCTCTGAAAATACGGTAGCAGACGCTTTATCGCGAATACAGATAGATTCAGAAGATTTAAAGAATGTCAGTAAAGATGCATGCAACAGTATTTTTGTCACGACACGTGCACAGTCGAGGCAAGAGGCTTTTGAAGGCATCTCTACAAAAGACACAACAACAAGTACTACTACAACCGGAATTGATCACCCGGGTGTCGTGGAACTATTGAAAAAACCTAAAGAATCCGTCGAACTCAGAATAGTAAGTAACAATGACTTCAATGACATGAAAAATAATGACACATGCATGTATGAATTAAATCCAATTTATAAATCAAAATCAATGTTATATAATGATAAATCAAAAATCATTTTCATTGACGAGTATGCAATTACAGTGAAGAGAGCATTTCGTGCAACACTTGAGCAACTCGAAAATATTTGCGCAAAATACAACATATACGAAATATGTATAATTAAAGATAGTTCTTTAAACAGTCAGTTCATAAAGAAACTAATTCCATGGAATAAAGAAAAAATCAAAAACTTAAAAGTTAAATTAAATGTCATTAACGGAGCTCAAAGAATTGATAATAAAGAAGTCAAACAATTAATTTTAAACGATTACCATATGTTACCTACAGGAGGACATAGCGGAATAAACCGTATGTTCAACAACATAAAGAGATTTTATTATTGGCCACAACTAAAGAAAGACGTAGAATCATTCGTAAAACGCTGTAACGATTGTCAAAGACATAAATATTCTATACCTAATAAAGAACCAATCATTGTCACCACGACCGCAACACATTCTTTTCAAAAAGTTTTTTTAGATTTAGTAGGTCCTATACACCAAGACATAGAGGAAAATAAATACGTTTTATCCTTACAATGCGAACTCACAAAATTCGTAGAAGTGTATCCACTCAAAAATAAAGAAGCTCTAACTGTAGCCAAAGCTTTCGTAGAAAATTTCATCTTAAGGTACGGAATTCCTGATCAAATAGTATCTGATCAAGGAACCGAATTTATGTCGCACGTTTTAAAAGAAATATGCAACATATTAGGCATAAAACAACTAAAATCAACCGCGTACCATCACGAAACATTAGGGTCATTAGAAAACACACATAAAAATCTAGGAGCATACCTTCGAATACAACTTGCTAAACACACAGACAACTGGTCCACATGGATACCATTCTGGAGCTTTGCATTCAACAACACGGTTCATACAGAAACTAAATACACTCCACACGAGTTAGTGTTCGGAAAACATAACCCTTTACCTACTTCAATAACAAGCTTAATAGAACCTTTGTACAATTTCGACAACTATGCAACCGAATTAAAATACAGACTACAATCGGCATGTACAGAGGCTCGAAACAATTTAATCGATTCAAAAACAAGCAGAAAAGAAGCTCTCGACAAAAACAGAGCAAGTGTTCATTATAAAATTGGAGACAAAGTAGTTTTACAAAATGAATCAGGAAACAAATTGCAAGAATTATAGAAGGGTCCCTTTGAAATTGTAAACATTAACGATCCCCCAAATGTTACTCTAAATATAGACAATAAGGTAGTTGTAGTTCACAAAAATAGAATTAAGAAATTTAACGATTAAGAATATGAATTCTATGTATATAATAAAATTAATATTACTTCTTGTAAGTGTAATACAAAGAAAATATATGGACTTCGTCATAATTTTCTTTTTCCCGCCCGCGAAAGGTGTAATAACCGACTAATCGACTATACCTCGTACATTAAGAACATTTAATATAATTTAACGAGGATAAGCATTTCCGCAATACTTGCTAACAGAAGTGCATATTTAAGCTTTTCTACGATGCCCATATACGGTAATACACGGACAATGTTAATGCACCCGTGACGTCAGTAATTTAAATAGGTTAATATTGCAATATGTTATAAATACTAGTGTAAGTTAGTTTTAAGCCATTCACGTTAGATTCACGATTATTATTGATTAACGTTCAGATAATGTATTGACTTTCAATCCGAACATGTACATTAATATATACATATAGTTAGTTAGTTAACGTGATGTGTTTTAATTAGAAACCCTTTTAACAAATTCCCTATCTCGATCCGATTCGCGAGAGCTTGTTGCGTGCTTTTGGCACTTCTGACTAATCTAATTTCAAAATGTTAAATAATATCTGATTACTTAAAGGAGCAATTATTTAATTACTTAAGAATTCCAAATTAATTATAATATCATTCTTTTGGCTCATACTGTATACTATTTATTATTTTCAATACGCAAAATATATTCAAAACTTAAATATGTATTGCAATTCTACAGCTAAGCTTGTTTAACCTTCTTGAATAAACAGTTCTTTATATTTTTTCAACTACGTATCAATTTCTGTTAAAATAACTTCTACATCTAACATTTCTCAAAAATAACATCTGAATAACAACATTTATAATCTAAGGTAAAATTCTTCTTATAAAGCAAATATTAGAGTCACGTACAACAATTTTTCTTAAATACCCTTTTGTATGACATGACGAAAACTAGATTTTGGTGCCGGACGTGTGCTCGGGTTTATCAATAGCCCTTTATTTAACAATACCCTGGGAACGAAGCTATTAAATCTATTACATCGTATGCGTCGTGTGCAAAAATTCCTTCTTGGAGAAGTCGAGAACCTTCTAGAATCCAAAAACAGGCGTGTTTCACCCCTCTCCAACAGTACGAATAAAAAGGCAAGACCGCTTAAAAATCATGATTAATAGTTATTATCCGCCAGTAACTGTAGACACATCGAAGTAATTTTGTATAGACCCTTGCTGGTCGATGGCTATTTAATGGTTGACGCATGTTAAGATTGTGATCATCGTGTACGTAATATAGCCGTGTCAAAAGCTAGTCGAGTGACGATTTAACGTACATAGTGAGTGCAAAATTATCTAAATATCGTTAGTCCAACCTGAAAGAAGGTTTGGCAGATCCAGATGATGTACCTTATGGGAATTTGAAACGATCTTAATCATTGCCGTCGGATACCAACTTTCGTCAAACTAAGCGGAACAACATCTACCCCCGCAGGAGTCATCGACCGTTGCATCGTGTCTGCACACACCAAGGTAAATTACCGTATTAATTAGGTCTCAGAGCGGCTTAGAAATTATTGTACCGTCGTTGTAATAAATCTACAATCATTACTTCTGGTTGTGTAACAATAAAACTGTAATATTTAGTCCGTCGGATAACCTTTGAAATAGGATTAATCTGTATTTTTCTGTTCGCATTGTTTGAATCATTACACTACTGTAAACAATAGTATTAATCTGAAATTTCGAGTTCATTGTTAGAATCTTTGTACTATTGCCTATGTTATCGTAACTTTAAGTTAATCTTTTAAAAGTTCCAGTACGAATTATTCACTTTGTCAAATTCATACATACATTAGTTGTTGCATTTTGTTCAAAAGCTAATATCCGATTTTAATTTACCATTTGTATTTGCAACCAAGATATTGTCATATGTTATTTGTGTTCATCTTTGTGTAACCACAATTTATTTTATCTGGCCAGAGTATTAAATTAGGGATTGTTTAATCTAATGTAAAAGGTGGAAGTGAAACATCAATGTATTGGTGTTAAATGTTTATTGTATTTTGCTTTAAATTGTCTTAGGTAATAAATATTGTTAAGTTTACGACACTTGTGTTTTAAATTAATTAATCCTCGTTCCTTGAGGCGACTCGAAAGCTCAGTGACTGTTTCCTATTTTAATTCACTAATATACCTGGAGCCACGATGTGCTAATTCTAGTGATAATAAATAAAATAAAAAAAAAATAACGATTCAAGTCAAAATAGGTGGCGTCCAATAATAACTTCATGCATAATCACAAGATCATTCATGTAAACAATTAGCCATCTAAAAGAATCAACACCGGTTACCTGAGGAACTTCTGATTGAGGAATTGTAAGACTTAAGATTAAGGTAGGTGAGTTTTGTCATTAAATTAAATATACGCATTTATTCACTCTTTGTTAATTCAATTATTAGTGGTATAAATTCAATTACAATAATAAATATTGAACGACCCTGGGATCACTGGATGTGGACTGTGCTACCGGGCGAATTACTCTGTTCTTGCATCCAGTACAGTTGCTAATTGCTAAACGTTTAATTAATCAAATCCTTTACCTAGTTATCATATGAAACAGTTCAGTATAGCAATTATTCAGCAACAAGCTAATCGAGATGACGATCGAGTAAAGGTAAGCCCTAGGACCAGGCTTATCACAAGTGTGTACCGGTTTGTGTTAAAAACAGTTCGAGAAGAATTTTAAATAAGATATCCTATTGGCTTAACAAAATATATGTATATACAGGGGTGCTTCAAAAATTTATAAAAATTACAGAAAAGGCGCATGAAAAGGGCTTAAATTTAAAACTTGGGTTTCTTACTTTTATTATTATTTTGTGCTCCTTTATTAATGATAGTGGATTTCAAAAGGGTCACACTTTACATCAAAATAGTATTGTAAACTGTTTTAATAAAAATGTTGCGCTTTTTGAGCTCATTGTGTCTTTGGATACTTTAACATGGCTTATGATTAACATTAAATTACCTTTCTCGCTCTTGAGTGTGTACCGATTTGTGTCAAGAACAGAAGGAGAATAATTTTAGATAAAATATACTCTGCTTTTTTATTAACGATAGTGGACTTCGAAAAGGTAGTAAGAAAGTAACATACTTTATAAATTAAATTTACTTTACCCATTCGCATACATATGTTTGCGAGCTATATGTTCGAAGTTCATCAGCATTCATTAGCATTCTATAAGAATGTTTGAAAGCGACGCCCATTTACCAAACAAAATTTGTTGTAAACATATTAAACACTACGGAGATACTACGTATATTTGAGTATGTCAATTAAAATGACGAGCCCGCGATAGCGGGCGAGTAGTGTATATGTAATTCATTGAATATTTAAAATGTTCTTCAATACAAGTCCTTCATTTTTAATTGGCGTGCGAACTAATTTTGAGTATGTGACAGACGAATATTTCAATTATACTGACCAAAATTTCATAATGAAAGCGCTGTTCCACTTCAAATAATTTGGGTGAAAATATCTCAGTGTCAAACTGATTATTAGGTTCTTTTTTATTAATATTGTGCATGCCTGTCTTAAATTGTTTCTGAGCAATTGGCATACTTTTTGTTAATATACTAAATTTTTCCACTGTTATTTCAATAGCGTATTATCCCGATTGTCTCAATAAAAATGATGCACTTATTGAGCATATTGTTTCATCGGATACTTTAACATCATTCTTATGTTTAACATTAAATTATCTTTCTCGCTTTTCATTGTGTAACAGTTTGTGTAAAAAAAAATTCTAGAAGAATTCTGATTGAAATATACAATTGGCTTTACAAAATATATGTATATACAGAGTGTGCCACAAGTCTATAAAATCTTACATTCTAAAAACCACCACGAGAGTGATCGCGTTTTACAGGAAACTGTAAAAAGCTGTAAGCGGACGCGAAAAAGGCGAATTCAAGCTCGAAAAGATTGAAGCATTAGCTCACAAACATTCAACACAATAAATATTGCAATATATAATAATTGGCCCAATGGTAATAGTATATAGGTAAAAAATTTATAAATTCGATTCCTTATTTGTTTATAAATACTTTCTACTGATTTTTTCATCCATGAATTAAGTTGTAAAATTACTTCAAAATATTATAAGATATTGTAAATAGAAAAAAGAAACTAAAATATATTCCTACCAGATTAAACAAGCACTTAATCATGTTGTTACTGTGTCAGGCAAATTGAGAAGTAACATCACACGTATTCAAAAAAGATTGTTTAATTATCATTGATGAAAATGAACCTCCCGCGACATAGTCAATTACAATAATTCAAAATACATGTTCTATGAGGATTAAGGAGTATTTTCGAATATAACAATAAGAAATCAATATTACCATAATACATATATTATATCTATATATTCCTTAAATTGTAGGTGTACAATGCAAAAGAAAATAATTATGTACAGTGTGAACAAGGCTTTACCAACATTATTAAGCATCATATATAACTGACAGTTGTAATACAATTTACCACAAAGAAACACTGCAAATTATAAAAGTATAGGAATGGAAATCATAAAAAATGCCAATGAAATAAATATTATTTGTTATAGAACAATCATTAAATGAATTATTTAAAAGTATACATTCGCGTCAACAAAACATAATTCTAATAAAGCTATTTACAAGTTTGTATAAAATAAAATGTTTTTTTTTAAATTCTAATGAATTTTCATTTAAACCAAAAAGACCAATGGAATCGACATATGTATATAGACTGAAACACTATTAACAAAAACTATCAAATCACATTTTCCAACTGATGCAAAAAACACAGATTTCGAGATTATTCTAATTTTATACCCACAAACAAAATTCAAACAATAGACAAATTAGGCAAACGTGAAATAAATCATCGGCAAGTCAAGGCACAAAAGCCAATAATAGTAGAACAATTATAAATAGAGTGAAAACTACCGTCAGTGAGGCATAGGAAAAGTATGTGAAAAATGTCAATAAAACTTTAAACGATAAAGTACATCTTATTTCATGGACAGCCGTTAAACATTTTCAATTTAAAAACTGCTATTTTCACTACATCTATTATTAATCATTTCATCCGATAAGCATTCTGAATAAAATATTGCATAGTTGTAAACTATATACAGGGGTGTATAAAAACAACTAAGCGATATTGAACATCTAAGACACAATTATATTTAGTTATTCGCTATATATCGGAATTATATGGTGTTTCAAAAACTGAAACGCAATAAAGACAAAATCCGCAATAAATTTAGAAGAATAAGGGGGAGCGTTACCTCAACTGTAAGCGGAATAAGAGGCGGCAGCGGGCCTTCAAGGCCTGCCGTATTAGCTAGTCTCCTTACTAATAGCTGAAGGTGATACCTTGTCTCTCACGGGAGTAAATACGGGATAGAGATAGGACCGTGCAACGGATAATGTTTCACTAAATTGTGCAACGCCCCGTATAGGTAGCGCGTCCGGACCGATCGTCCCGTGAAGGGGAAAGTCCGAGCTAATTACCGTAAAAATTTCGCCTTTATAGCTCTGTCCGATCGCCGGATATTTACGGACAAATTTAAACGTTGCGTTTTCGACGTGCACGATTGTACGAAGTACGATTAAAAAGTCCGCACTTTCTGCTTTTCAACGCGCCCAAATGCATATTTTAAGGTCGAGGGACGCGTGAGCAATTAAAATATACGTTCCGTCGAATTTTTCAAAACACGCGAAATTAAGCCATGACGTGCCTAAAGAAAGCCCATTTACGTAAATAAATACGAGGACTAAACACAAAATTGACTTTTCGCAAATCTGACAGGCGGACTAAATATTTCCAAACATGGACTTTTAAGCATGAAATGCCAAGCTCTGACGATTTTTCGAGAGGAAAACGGCTCGAAATTGAAAATAATATAGTTTTAGGAAGCGTTACCATCCTTATTCGAACTTGATTCAGATTCGGTATTGATAGGACAAGGAATTTAAACTCTTCATGCACTCGAAAGATGGCTGAAATACGTCACAAATGAATGTACACAATAAATCAAGTGCAATGCTCATAACATGTTATGTACACACACATACATTCATGTGCACTGCCCGTGAATATATTATATATCGGTAGCTTGACTTAACATTTTTACATACAGGCTGATATGTTTTAATGATTACAAATTTGAATTTTAAAATACGCATATGTCCAGTTTCCTTAATGAATGAAAGGATTGCTTTTAATTATTAACGTCAGAATAAATTCATGGCAAATAAACACACATAATATAGGACAAGGACAAGATACTAAATTAATTATCTGGACGCAATTTAAACGTATTCTTTTGAAGATTACACGTCTATTTTCTCTGAGATTTAAAAAAAAATATTGCAGATTTCAACATAGAGTCAAGCCTACATATAAATATGGCAGTTGAACAAACTATTTACATGTAGGTCGATAGCCCGATGCACAAGATTGACGGCTTCTTAATACAATGACTTTGCTGGGTCCGGTTCGAACCCAGGCCGGGGCAAAACATTTTTTTTTCGAATGCGATGTTGTGTATTTATTTCGTGTATTTTACCGGCAATTTATAAGACAAGACGTCGGACTGCTCGACATAATTTTCCCGGTCGATGAAATAGTCATTCACATATACAGCATGATTTTTTCTTAATTATTATAAATTCCATTTAAAATACAATAATTCTAAAACGGGTATGCCGTTTTCTTAAGTGAAAAAATATTGCTTTTAACATTTATGTGCCCTACGAAGGCGGAGTGGGTGGAGCCAAATCAACTTTTTCTTCTGATTAAGGTAAAACTCGGTACTCGGGGGCTCTTGGTGTCGGTGATCTCAAGCCCTATGTCAAAATTACAAAAAAAAAATGGTGCATGTAATATGGCGGAAGAGTTTTTTGAAAATTGACGTATGAATATGAAATTTTAGATACGGGCCTTACGTCGCCGATCACGAATCGAAAGTCAAAATGTCGAAAAAACAAAATGGCCGAAGTTTTTTGAAAATTGATTTATGAATGTGAAATTTTAGATACGGGGGTGTCTTAGGTCGCCGATCACGAATCCAAAGTCAAAATGTCAAAAAAAAACAAAATGGCGGAAGTTTTTTGAAAATTGACGTATGAATCTGCAATTTTAGATACGGGGGTGTCTTAGGTCGCCGATTACAAATCGAAAGTCAAAATGTCAAAAAAAAACAAAATGGCGGAAGTTTTTTGAAAATTGACGTATGAATGTGAAATTTTAGGTACGGGGGTGTCTTAGGTCGCCGATCACGAATCCATAGTCAAAATGTCAAAAAAATCAAAATGGCGGACGAGTTTTTTGAAAATTGACGTATGAATGTGAAATTTTAGATACGGGGGTTTTGGGGGTCGCTGATCATGATTCCAAAGTCAAAATGTCAAAAAAATCAAAATGGCGGACCAGTTTTTTGAAAATTGACGTATGAATGTGAAATTTTAGATACGGGGGTGTATTAGGTTGCCGATCACGAATCCATAGTCAAAATGTCAAAAAAAAACAAAATGGCGGACCAGTTTTTTGAAAATTAACGTATGAATGTGAAATTTTAGATACGGGGGTTTTGGGGGTCGCCGATCATGATTCCAAAGTCAAAATATCAAAAAAATCAAAATGGCGGACCAGTTTTTTTAAAATTGACGTATGAATGTGAAATTTTAGACACGGGCGTTTATGGGGTCGCCGATCACAAATCCAAAGTCGAAATGTCAAAAAACATAATGGCGGATTCAATATGGCGGAAAGGTTCTTCAAAATGTCGTTAATCTTGGTGAAAAGTGCTTGGACCTGAGCACATCCTTCCTTCGTAAACTTTAACATGATTTTTGTTTACCATTAAATTATCCTTCTCGCTCTTCAGTGTTCAGTGTAACGGTTTGTGTAAGAAGGAAAGAAAAGTTCTAAGTAATATTACGATAGGCATAACAAAATTCTAACTAACTAAATAACATTCTAAGAGGCGTCATGACAGTGATTGCTTTTCGCAGGAAACTGTAAAAAATCTGTAAGCGGACGCGAAAAAGACGATTCAAACTAGAGGAGATTGACGGACCGCTGTAAGCGGACGCAAAGTTGAAGCTGGCATGTTCACGTTAAGAGCTTATGCAGACACTGTATAAATTACTCTTGACTAAACTGGGCTTGGATAAATAGTGTGTTTGTTCAGTAAACGTATAGTTAAATTTTACATTAATAATTATAATTATTATTGGCACTCTGATTCCTCCAGAATATAACATTTTGTAAGTCAAAATTATGTATACCAATTTGGAGACAAGGTTTTCTCAATCAACTTTCTTTGAGTTAAGAAATTTGTACAATCAGTAAAATATAATGTTTTTAGTAAACAGTTGATATATGATTTTTCAGTAAATGTTTCTGGCCTTATTCATCCTATACAAAGTTGTGCAAGTTAAATTGTCTCAAATATGACATGTGAAAGTGCCGTCATAAACTGGATTACTGATCATATCATTAGAATAAGATCGATAATCCAGTTTATGACGGCAGATGAAGTGTTTTCTTTTTCAACAAACTGTTCCCACTTTTATAATTTTTTACATGTCACATGTTTCACATATTTGTAGGTAACTGTTAATTTCACATCGATGTACCTTGTATTAGTTTTTTTATTTTTACTATATTGTTGTATTTGTCAATAGCAGTAAGTAATCAATAAATTTCTATCAGTATCACTGCAGTTTGTTGTACTTTGCTATTTATTCCATAATATAAATTTTAAATATGTGCTATTTACACAAAAATTTTCAGATGTATTCACAAAATAAATGTCTACAGATTATTTACTAAAATTAAGTTTCTAAAGCGGCTCTAAAGATGATTCAGTGCTTATGAAATCTATGTACTTCTGTAGGACACTCCGTGTGCTGAAGTTTAAGTTTCTTATTGTTGGTAATGGCCAGATGGATACTCTTTAATTTTCAATTTTCAAAGTATGAAACAGTTAATTTATGCATTTCTTATTATTTAATTTTAACATGTCCAATAAGTTCAAGCTCATTTTTGCAAATCATTTTTTTGGACATCATTAGATTTTTATTATGGATAAAAGTAACAACACAAACACAATAAAATCAACCTATTTTGCCTTTTTTATTTACATAATGACGGATCCAACATACGAATAGGTTCTTCAGAAACTTTCAGTATCCCTCAAATTTGTTTCACCTTTCACTACTATTCCATAATAGAAATTTTAAATATGTGCTAAATGTCGACAGATTATTTACTAAAATTAAATTTCTAATTATATAGAATATAAACTAAAAAAAAAAGTGCAAAAAGCACAAAAAACAAATTCAAATGTAGAAAATGGCGGAAACATTATGAGAAAAATATTGACTAATTTAAAAAAAAAAATCCCTATACAAACGTTTTGAACACATGCGTAGTTTCGATATAGTAAATGGCACGATCAAGCTACGAACTAGAAACGACGGTTCAATGCTACTACAAATATACATTGGCCGCAACAACGTCAAAATAACGAAAGTAAACTTACTAATTAATGTTTAAGAATATATAGCTTCCGCTACAAAAATACCATTAAATGAAAGCCGGTTACAAAATGAATATTATAAATAAAGTTATTGCATGTTACTTTCTTACACCGACATTTTATTTAATGCATAGCTATTCTGTGTAGTAGGCAGGCATTGTTGACAATTTTACATTATTTTGATGACAATTATAACAAACGTCAAAATAAAATTAAGACACATGTCAAAAGGTGAATGCAGTTGTCTGTTGCGTTTATTGGAAAACGTATTTTGAGTTTACAACGATGTATTTCTTTAATTTACTTCACACGTTTTGTTTACTTTTGTGCTGAAAGGAGAGATGTTATTTTCCATACAACAGAATCAATCATTTTAAATCACTTCTAATAATACTTTTTTCACTTAGTCCAATTTAAATAATTTATTATAACCAACATGTTCCTTAACATGTTAGGTTACAATTATATAATTATTCATACTCAATAACAGATATAGTGCACGTAATAAATAAATAATAAAATAAATTAAATCTACATTCCATAAATATTTATAAAGGAATCTCCATTCGCTCATAAACAAAAGCAACACAACCAACAACTGCAATAATTTTCTATATGGTTATGTCGCTTTGGCAACCAACATGCGCCAGTAGTTTAAAATGGCGTGATTTTGAGATGTTGCATAAGTTTATTTGTTAAATAATATAATCTACAAAAGCCATATCATGACTCTCATAAATAAGGATATCCATACACCTTTCGATATTTGTCATAATTACCTTTTGATGTTCGTTATAATTGTCCTTCAAACCCTCTTTATTTATCAAAAATGCTTGCCCATTATACAGAGTAGCCAAGTATTAAATAAAATGTATGTATAGAAAAAGTAGGTATATTTGTAACTGGTTTTCATGTAATAGTATTCACTAGCGGAATCTATATATCTTGAAGTGTTAATTAAATAATTTATTTTTGTTGGGAGATTTCTTAGGTCGCTGAACATGAATCGAAATTTGATAAAACAAAATGGCGCATTCAATACGGCAGAAAGGTAATTGAATCTGTATGGAATTTAGTAATTGGTTCGCTGATGAGGAATCTGAAGTTTATATTTAAAAATAAAATGGCGTGTCCAATATAGCGTAATGGTTCTTCGAAAACGTATTGGATCCGCGTGAAATTCAATATTTGAGGTTCTTATTGTCGCTGTTAACGAATTGGAAGTCGAAATATCAAAAAAAAAGTGGGGCGACCAACATGGTGGAAATGTGCGAAACATAATTAGATCTTTCTCAAATTTATTACTTGAGGGTTTTTGTGGTCCCTGTTGATGAATCCGAAGTCAATCTTTCAAAATGCCAAATGACGAGTGCAATTTGACGGTTCTTACTTGGCCCCTTTCCATGAAATTGAATTTTCGGTTCATTTTTACTTTCTTATACGTAGTATAAGGAAGTATTGTGATGATGAAAATTTTCGACCTCGAAATTTTTGCAGATGTCCACGTTTTGAAGTCCCCTGATACCAAAAAAGTGGTTTTTAAAAAATGTCTGTGTCTGTGTCTGTGTGTGTGTCTGTGTGTGTGTCTGTGTCTGTATGTGTGTGACCACGATAGCGGTCAAACCGCTGTAGATATCAATTCAAAATTTTGTATTTACGTGTATAATCTCCCTCTTGAGATCTGATTAGTGTTTCAGTAAAATCGGTAGACCGGAAGTAGTAGTTTACTTCTGCGAAAAAATAGAGTTTTGCCAATATTTCGTCAACTAATAAGTTTAAACAAATTTATAAAGAATTCATATGTACTTAAAATTAAAATTGAGAACAATTTTATTTAAAAAGTTTTACGAAATTCCTACCGGAAGTAGGTCTTATACTCCTATCGAATATCAGTTTTTTGTGAATATTTCGCAAATCATGCTTTTTAGACAGGTACGTTACGAGTATAAAAGTATTTAAAATATAATTTTCAATACCTTTTCTATAAAAAAAATTTCAAAATTCAGACCGGAAGTACCACTTTTACTCTTATCCAATAGCGATTTCTTGCAAATATGTCGTCAGTTATGCACTATATATATTTATCAAGAGTACAAAAGTATTTAATTCAAGATTTGCAATATTTTTTGTATATATGAAATTTTAAAATTCGGACCGGAAGTAACACTCTTAGGGAGTAGCACTTTTTTTCGAATTTCTTGCAAAGTATGTATTCTATAGCGACTTATTAAGATAATAGAAGTACTTAGAATAGTATTTTGAATAATTTTTGTGTAAAAAAATTCTTAAAATTGTATAGTTTGAAACGCTCATACGTATAAGAAAGTCGTGTGGTGGCCACACCGCATTTTTATTATTATTGTTTATGTCTATCTTAAATTGTTTTTGACTTATTACCATCCTTTTTGATTTTTTCTTAAAAACTGTAGACTTTGAAACAGCCATCAAACTTTTCTATTGTTGCATCAGAAGCGTATTGCAGACTGTATCAACGAAAATGGTGCTGTCTTTGAGCACATTATTTCTTCGGATACTTTAAAATGACTTTTATGTTAAACATTAAATTATCTTTCTTACTCTACACTGTATACCGGTCTGTGTTAAAAACAGTTTGAGAAGAATTTTGAGTAATATATACGATTGGCCTTACAAAATATAATGGCATAATGTATATACAGGGATGTGTCAAAAGTTTATAAAAACGGAAATTCTAACAACGGTCCTGACAGTGATCAGGTTTTACTGAAAGCTGTAAAAAGGCTGTAAGCAGACGCGCAAAAGGCTATTCAAGCATGAACATATTGAAAAATAGCTATTGCGAAGTAATATCGTACGTATTCACAAGAGATTGTTTAATTATCATTGATGAAAATGAACCGTAAGCAACATCGTCAATTGCAATAATTCAAAATAGAACTTCAATAAGGATGTCTTACAGTATTTTGGATTATAACAATAGGTAATCAATATTACTATAATAAATATATTATATCTATTTGTCCCATAAATTGTAGGTGTACAATGCAAAAGTGAATAATTATATACAGTGCAAACAAGATTCTATCAACATTATTAAAAATCCTACATAACTGAGAGTTGTAATACAAATTACCACAAAAAACACTGCAAATTATAAAAATATAGGCATGGGAATAATTATAGAAAATGCCAATGAAATAGATATTATTTGTTATACAATAATGATGAAACAATCAAATGGTAATAGTGAGTTATTTAAAATATACATTCGTGTTAATAAAACATCTTATGAAGCTATCTACAAGTTTATACAAAATATTCTTTTTAATTTTTAATGAACCCTCATTTAAACCAAAAAGATCATTGGAATCGACATATATAGACTGAAACACTATTGACTATCAAAACTATAAAACCACATTTTCCAACTAATGAAAAACACAGATTTTGCAGATTGTCCATTCTATACCCTACAAAGAAAATCCAAACTATAGATACATTAGGCAAACGTGAAATAATCATCGTAAGGCACAAAAACCAATAATACTAGAAAAAAATTAAAATAGAGTGAAAAACTACCGACTGCGAAGAGCACAGAAGAAGTATGTGAAAATGTCCATATAACATGAAACGATAAAATACATCTTATTTCATGAACAGTCATTAAACATTTTAAATTTAAAAATGCTGCTATTATCACAAAATCTATTATCAATCATTTCATTTAAATTAATTAGGATGCAAGGTACGTCGTCTAAGTATTGAAGCATACATGTAAGAAATAATTTAATTATATTAGTGCACACATTAAGAAGACAAAGAGATTCAACAAATTATTTCTGTAAATCAAATATTGAAAAAGGTCAATAAAAACTAATTACAATTGTTTTAATTATTTAGACAATATAATGTTAATACCATCATAAACAAAAATCACTTTATATCTAAAAAACAAACATTACATTTTATTTAAAACAATAATAAAACTTTAAAATAAAGAATAAGTATTGGTGCACCTCCATTTTAAACATTTTCTGTAATAACAAAATCCGATAAGCATTCTGAATAAATGTCGCATATTTGCAAAATATATAGAGGGGTGTACGAAAACAGTTATAGTAAAGTAATATCAATATTGCACATCTGAAACACAATTATATTTACTTACTCGCTATATACCAGAATTATGTGCTGTTCAAATAACTGAAACGCAAATTAATAAATGAAATAAATCATCGGAAAATGAAGGCACAAAAACCAATAATAGTAGAAAAAATTAAAATAGAGTGAAAACTACCGACTATGAAGAGCACAGGATAAGTATGTGAAAAATGTCCATATAACTTTAAACGATTAAATACATCTTATTTGATAGACAGCCAATAAACATTTTCAATTTAAAAACTCTGCTATTGTCACTAAATCTATTATTAATAAATAATTTCATTTAAATTAATTAGGAAGAAAAGTACGTCGCTTAAGTATTGAAGCAAGCATGTAAGAAATAACTTAAATATGTTAGTGCACACATCTAAATATCAATATTAAAATATAAAGAATAAGAATTGATGCACCTCTTATTTGAAAAAAACATTTTCTATAACAACAGAACCCGATAACCATTCTGAATAAAATATCGGATAGTAGCAAACTATATACAGGGGTGTATAAAAACAGCTGAAGTAAAGTAGTATTGAAAATCTAAAACACAATTATATTTACTTATTCGCTATATATCGGAATGACATGGTGTTTTATAAACTTAACGCAATAAAGACAAAATCCGCAATAAATTTAGAAGAATAAGGGAGAGCGGTACCTCAACTGTAAGCGGAATAAGAGGCGACAGCGGGCCTTCAAGGCCTGCCGTATTAGCTAGTTATATATACTAATAGCGGAGTAGCCCATGGCAACCAAACGACCCGAAAATCGTCTAAAAACGGCAAAACTGTGCAAAGAACTCCTCTCTGGATACGCGAAATTAAGGGCTGTCTTTTGGCATGTTGGTAGGGGCGACATTGAATTTCCGGTCGACGGAGAGTTTTTCTTCCCAAGTGGAGCGTGTGCAGAGATATCGCCCGGTGAAGAGGAGCCTGCACTCGGTGTTTTAACAGAAAAATGGCTTGCGTCATCATGACGATTCACGTGACAAGCAAAATAAATCTCGGGAAACGTCAAACTCAGTTGTAGCTACAGATTCACTTTTAAGACTGAAATACGAAATTTTGAAGGTTGCGAGGGTCCAACAAGACCCGAGGTGTTAAAGAACGGCCTTCTGGGCATCTCTTACATGCTTATCTCGAGTCGACAGACGCACGCAATGTAGGGCACGAGCACTTTCAAATTCGTTTGCAGACAGATTTCGTAAGAAAAATGGCCGAAATACGTCACAGATTCAATGTGCATGTGATTCAATGTACTACGGTCGGGCTAAAAATATCAGATTAATTTATCCGGTCCGACAAGTTCGGCATCTCACTCTCGACATAATACACCCGCTTGACTTAACATTTTTATAGATATACAGGTTGATTGTTCTTTTAATGACTATATATTTGAATTATTAAAATACGTTAATTCCAGAACGCGTACGCCTTAATGGGGAAAAGGATTGCTTTTAACATTTATGTGCCCTTATGACAACGATTACGCATACATGCAGAGTGGGCGGAGCTACCTGAAATTAAATTCTCTCTTCTGATTAAAGTAAAATTCGGCACTTGGGAGTTTTTGTGGTATCATTGATCGCGCATCCAAAGTCGAAATGTCAAAAAAAAAACAAAATGGCCGAAGGATTTTTTGAAAATTGACGTATAAATGTGAAATTTTAGATACGAGGGTGTCTTAAGTCGCCGATCACAAATCCAAAATCAAAATGTCATAAAAAATTCAAAATGGCGTAAGAATTTTTTTAAAATTGACGTATGAATGTAAAATTTTAGATACGGGGGTTTTGGGGGTCGCCGATCACGATTCCAAAGTCAAAATGTCAACAAAAAAAACAAAATGGCGAAAGATTTTTTGAAAACTGACGTGTGAATGTAAAATTTTAGATACGGGGGTTTTGGGGGTCGCCGATCACGATTCCAATGTCAAAATGTCAAAAAAAACAAAATGGCGGAAGATTTTTTGAAAATTGACGTATGAATGTAAAATTTTAGATACGGGGGTTTTGGGGGTCGCCGATCACGATTCCAAAGTCAAAATGTCAAAAAAAAACAAAATGGCGGAAGATTTTTTGAAAATTGACGTATCAATGTAAAATTTCAGATACGGGGGTTTTGGGGGTCGCCGATCACGATTCCAAAGTCAAAATGTCAAAAAAAAAAACAAAATGGGGGAAGATTTTTTGAAATTTGACGTATGAATGTAAAATTTTAGATACGGGGGTTTTGGGGGTGGCCGATCACGATAAAAAAAACAAAATGGCGAAAGATTTTTTGAAAATTGACATATCAATGTAAAATTTTAGATACGGGAGCTTGGGGGTCGCCGATCACGATTCCAAAATCAAAATGTCATAAAAAACACAATGGCAGGTGAATTTTTTGAAAATTAACGTATGAATGTAAAATTTTAGATACGGGGGTTTTGGGGGTGGCCGATCACGATTCCAAAGTCAAAATGTCAAAAAAAACAAAATGGCGGAAGATTTTTTGAAAATTGACGTATGAATGTGAAATTTTAGATACGAGGGTTTTGGGGGTCGTCGATCACGATTCCAAAGTCAAAATGTCAAAAAAACAAAATGGCGGAAGATTTTTTTGAAAATTGACGTATGAATGTAAACTTTTAGATACAGGGGTTTTGGGGGTCGCCGATCACGATTTCAAATTCAAAATGTCAAAAAAAAACAAAATGGCGGAAGATTTTTTGAAAATTGACATATCAATGTAAAATTTTAGATACGGGGGTTTTGGGGGTCGCCGATCACGACTCCAAAGTCAAAATGTCAAAAATACAAAATGGCGGAAGATTTTTTGAAAATTGACGTATGAATGTAAAATTTTAGATACGGGAGTTTTGGGGGTCGCCGATCACGTTTCCAAAGTCAAAATGTCAAAAGAAAACAAAATGGCGAAAGATTTTTTGAAAATTCACGTATGAATGTAAAATTTTTGATACGGGGGTTTTGGGGGTCGCCGATCACGATTCCAAAGTCAAAATGTCAAAAAAAAAAACAAAATGGGGGAAGATTTTTTGAAATTTGACGTATGAATGTAAAATTTTAGATACGGGGGTTTTGGGGGTGGCCGATCACGATAAAAAAAACAAAATGGCGAAAGATTTTTTGAAAATTGACATATCAATGTAAAATTTTAGATACGGGAGCTTGGGGGTCGCCGATCACGATTCCAAAATCAAAATGTCATAAAAAACACAATGGCAGGTGAATTTTTTGAAAATTAACGTATGAATGTAAAATTTTAGATACGGGGGTTTTGGGGGTGGCCGATCACGATTCCAAAGTCAAAATGTCAAAAAAAACAAAATGGCGGAAGATTTTTTGAAAATTGACGTATGAATGTGAAATTTTAGATACGAGGGTTTTGGGGGTCGTCGATCACGATTCCAAAGTCAAAATGTCAAAAAAACAAAATGGCGGAAGATTTTTTTGAAAATTGACGTATGAATGTAAACTTTTAGATACAGGGGTTTTGGGGGTCGCCGATCACGATTTCAAATTCAAAATGTCAAAAAAAAACAAAATGGCGGAAGATTTTTTGAAAATTGACATATCAATGTAAAATTTTAGATACGGGGGTTTTGGGGGTCGCCGATCACGACTCCAAAGTCAAAATGTCAAAAATACAAAATGGCGGAAGATTTTTTGAAAATTGACGTATGAATGTAAAATTTTAGATACGGGAGTTTTGGGGGTCGCCGATCACGTTTCCAAAGTCAAAATGTCAAAAGAAAACAAAATGGCGAAAGATTTTTTGAAAATTCACGTATGAATGTAAAATTTTTGATACGGGGGTTTTGGGGGTCGCCGATCACGACTCCAAAGTCAAAATGTCAAAAAAAAAACAAAATGGCGGAAGATTTTTTGAAAATTGACGTATGAATGTAAAATTTTAGATACGGGGGTTTTGGGGGTCGCCGATCACGATTCCAAAGTCAAAATGTCAAAAAAAACAAAATGGAAGATTATTTGAAAATTGACGTATGAATGTAAAATTTTAGATACGGGGGTTTTGGGGGTGGTCGATCACGATTCCAAAGTCAAAATTTCAAAAAAAAACAAAATGGAAGATTATTTGAAAATTGACGTATGAAATAAAATTTTAGATAGGGGGTTTTGAGGGTCGCCGATCACGACTCCAAAGTCAAAATGTCAAAAAAACAAAATGGCGAAAGATTTTTTGAAAATTGACGTATGAATGTAAAATTTTTGAACGGGGGTTTTGGGGGTCGCCGATCACGACTCCAAAGTCAAAATGTAAAAAAAAAAAAATGGAGGAAGATTTTTTGAAAATTGACGTATGAATGTAAAATTTTAGATACGGGGGTTTTGGGGGTCGCCGATCACGATTCCAAAGTCAAAATGTCAAAAAAAAAACAAAATGGAAGATTATTTGAAAATTGACGTATGAATGTAAAATTTTAGATACGGAGGTTTTGGGGGTCGCCGATCACGATTCCAAAGTCAAAATGCCATAAAAAACACAATGGCGGAAGATTTTTTTAAAATTGACTTATGAATGTAAAATTTTAGATACGGGGGTCGCCGATCACGACTCCAAAGTCAAAATGTCAAAAAAAACAAAATGGCGGAAGGATTTTTTGAAAATTGACGTATGAATGTAAAATTTTAGATACGGGGGTTTTGCGGGTGGCCGATCACGATTCCAAAGTCAAAATGTCAAAAAAAAACAAAATGGAAGATTTTTTTGAAAATTGACGTATGAATGTGAAATTTTAGATACGGGGGTTTTGGGGGTCGCCGATCACGATTCCAAAGTCAAAATGTCAAAAGAAAACAAAATGGCAAAAGATTTTTTGAAAATTGACGTATGAATGTAAAATTTTAGATACGGGAGTTTTGGGGGTCGCCGATCACGATTCCAAAATCAAAATGTCATAAAAAACACAATGGCGGAAGATTTTTTAAAAATTGACGTATGAATGTAAAATTTTAGATACGAGGGTGCCTTAAGTCGCCGATCACAAATCCAAAATCAAAATGTCATAAAAAAACAAAATGGCGTAAGAATTTTTTGAAAATTGACGTATGAATGTAAAATTTTAGATACGGGGGTTTTGGGGGTGGCCGATCACGATTCCAAAGTCAAAATGTCAAAAAAAAAATAAAATGGAAGATTTTTTTGAAAATTGACGTATGAATATGAAATTTTAGATACGGGGGTTTTGGGGGTCGCCGATCACGATTCCAAAGTCAAAATGTCAAAAGAAAACAAAATGGCAAGATTTTTTGAAAATTGACGTATGAATGTAAAATTTTAGATACGGGGGTTTTGGGGGTGACCGATCACGATTCCAAAGTCAAAATGTCAAAAAAAAACAAAATGGAAGATTTTTTTGAAAATTGACGTATGAATGTAAAATTTTAGATACGGGAGTTTTGGGGGTCGCCGATCACGATTCCAAAATCAAAATGTCATAAAAAACACAATGGCAGGTGATTTTTTTGAAAATTAACGTATGAATCTAAAATTTTATATACGGGGGTTTTGGGGGTGGCCGATCACGATTCCAAAGTCAAAATGTCAAAAAAAACAAAATTGCCGAAGGATTTTTTTAAAATTGACGTATAAATGCGAAATTTTAGATACGAGGGTGCCTTAAGTCGCCGATCACAAATCCAAAATCAAAATGTCATAAAAAACACAATGGCGGGTGAATTTTTTGAAAATTGACGTATGAATGTAAAATTTTAGATACGGGGGGTTTGGGGGTCGCCGATCACGTTTCCAAAGTCAAAATGTCAAAAGAAAACAACATTTTGTTTTCTTTTGACATTTTGACTTTGGAAACGTGATCGCCATTGCGAAAGATTTTTTGAAAATTGACGTATGAATGTAAAATTTTAGATACGGGGGTTTTGGGGGTCGCCGATCACGACTCCGAAGTCAAAATGTCAAAAAAAAAATTGGCGGAAGATTTTTTGAAAATTGACGTATGAATGTAAAATTTTAGATACGGGGGTTTTGGGGGTCGCCGATCACGATTCCAAAGTCAAAATGTCAAAAAACAACAAAATGGTGGAAGAATTTTTTGAAAATTGACATATGAATGTAAAATTTTAGATACGGGGGTTTTGGGGGTGGCCGATCACGATTCCAAAGTCAAAATGTCAAAAAAAAAAAACAAAATGGAAGATTTTTTTGAAAATTGACGTATGAATGTGAAATTTTATATACGGGGGTTTTGGGGGTCGCCGATCACGATTCCAAAGTCAAAATGTCAAAAAAAAAACTGCCGAAGGATTTTTTGAAAATTGACGTATAAATGTGAAATTTTAGATACGAGGGTGCCTTAAGTCGCCGATCACAAATCCAAAATCAAAATGTCATAAAAAACACAATGGCGGGTGAATTTTTTGAAAATTGACGTATGAATGTAAAATTTTAGATACGGGGGGTTTGGGGGTCGCCGATCACGTTTCCAAAGTTAAAATGTCAAAAGAAAACAAAATGGCGAAAGATTTTTTGAAAATTGACGTATGAATGTAAAATTTTAGATACGGGGGTTTTGGGGGTCGCCGATCACGATTCCAAAGTCAAAATGTCAAAAAAAAACAAAATGGTGGAAGATTTTTTGAAAATTAACATATGAATGTAAAATTTTAGATACGGGGGTTTTGGGGGTCGCCGATCACGATTCCAAAGTCAAAATGTCAAAAAACACAATGGCGGGTGAATTTTTTGAAAATTGACGTGTGAATGTAAAACTTTGGATACGGGGGGTTTGGGGGTCGCCGATCACGTTTCCAAAGTCAAAATGTCAAAAGAAAACAAAATGGCGCAAGATTTTTTGAAAATTGACGTATGAATGTAAAATTTTAGATACGGGGGTTTTGGGGGTCGCCGATCACGACTCCGAAGTCAAAATGTCAAAAAAAAACAAAATGGCGGAAGATTTTTTGAAAATTGACGTATGAATGTAAAATTTTAGATACGGGGGTTTTGGGGGTCGCCGATCACGATTCCAAAGTCAAAATGTCATAAAAAACATAATGGCGGAAGATTTTTTGGAAATTGACGTATGATTGTAAAATTTTAGATGCGGGGGTTTTGGGGGTGGTCGATCACGATTCCAAAGTCAAAATGTCAAAAAAAACAAAATGGCGGAAGATTTTTTGAAAATTGATGAATGTTTGTGGATTTTTGGATACGGGGGTGTTTGTGGTCGCTTATTACGTCTTCAATTCGATTGAACAGGGCTTAAATTTAATACTTCATTTTTTCTTAATGATAGTAGATTCGCAAACATCAGAATCGTATTGTACACTGTCTCAATGAAAATGTTGCGCTCATTGAGTTCATTGTTTCTTTCGATACTTTAACATGACTTATGTTTAACATTAAGTTACCATCCCCGCTCTTGAGTGTGTACCAGTTTGTGTAAAAACAGTTCGAGAAGAATTTTAAATAAAATATACAATTGGCTCAACAAAATATATGAAGGGGTGCTTAAAAAGTGGACATTCTAAAAAGCGTCATGCCAGTGATCGGTTTTTACAGGAAAGGCGTTTCAATAGGGCTTCAATTTCAAACTCGAGCTTTTTACTTTTATTATTATTTCGTGCTCCTTTATTAACGATAGTGGATTTTGAAAAGGTTGACGGGCTTTTACACTTTTACATCAAAATAGTATTGTAAACTGTCTTAATGAACATGTTGGGTTTTTTTATCTCATTGTGTCTTTGGATACCTTAACACGACTTATGTTTAACATTAAATTAGCTTTCTCGCTCTTGAGTGTGTACTGGTTTGATTCAAAAACAGCTCGAGAAGATTTTTAAATAAAATATCCTATTGGCTTAACACAATATATGTATATACAGGGGTGTTTCAAAAGTTTATAAAAGTGGATATTCTAAAAAGCGTCATGTCAGTGATCGACTTTTATTAACTATAGTGGATTTCAAAAAGGTTGACAGGCTTTTACACTTTCACATCAAAATAGTATTGTACACTGTCTTAATAAAAATGTTGCGCTTTTTAATCTCATTGTGTCTTTGCATACTTTATCGCGACTTATGTTTAACATTAGATTACCTTTCTCGCTCTTGAGTGTGTATCGGTTTGTGTTAAAAACAGTTCGAGAAGAATTTTAAATAAAACGTCCTATTGGGTTAACAAAATATATGTATATACAGGAGTACTTCAAAGGTGTATAAAAGTGGACATTCTAAAAAGCGTCATGCCAGTGATCGCTTTTTACAGGAAAAGGGGTTTCAATTTAAAACTTGGGCTTTTTTATTTTTATTATTATTATGTGCTCCTTTATTAACGATAGTGGATTTCAATAAGGTTGACAGGCTTTCACACTTTCGCATCAAAATAGTATTGTACATTGTATTAATAAAAATGTAGCGCTTCTTGATCTCATTGTGTCTTTGCATACTTTAACACGACTTATGTTTAGCATTAAATTACCTTTCTCGCTCTTGAGTGTGTACCGCTTTGTGTAAAAAACAATTCCAGAAATATTTTAAATAAAATATACAATTGGCTTCACAAAATATATGTATATACCGGGATACTTTAAAAGTTTATAAAACTGGACATTCTAAAAAGCGTTTTTTATAGGAAAGACGCTTCAATTGGGCTTAAATCTAAAACTTGGGCTTTTTACTTTTATTATTATTTTGTGCTTTCTTCTTAACGAGAGTAGACTTCGAAAAGATTGACAGGCTCTTACACGTTCACATCAAAATAGTATTGCAAACTGTCTTAATGAAAAGGTTGCGCTTTTTGAGAGCTCATTGTTTCTTTGGATATTTTAACATGATTTATGTTTAACATTAAATTACCTTTCTCGCTCTTGAGTGTGTACCGGTTTGTGTAAAAAACAATCCGAGAAAATTTTTAAATAAAATAAAAGGCGCTTCAATTTAAAACTTGGGCTTTTTACTTTTATTTTCATTTGGGCTCCTTTATTAATGATAGTGGATTTCAATAAGGTCACACTTTACATCAAAATAGTATTGTACACTGTCTTAATAAAAATGTTGCGCTTTTTGATCTCAATATGTATTTGGATACTTTAACACGACTTATGTTAAACATTAAATTACCTTTCTCGCTTTTGAGTGTGTACCGGTTTATGTCAAAAACAGTTCGAGAAGAATTTTAAATAAAGTATCCTATTGGCCTAACAAAATATATATATATACAGGGGTGCTTCAAAAGTTTATGAAAGTGGACATTTTAAAAAGGGTTTTTTTACAGGAAAGGCGCTTCAATAGGGCTTAAATTTAAAACTTGGGCTTTTTACTTTTATTATTATTTCGTGCACCTTTATTAACGATAGTGGATTTTGAAAAGGTTGACAGGCTTTTACACTTTTACATCAAAATAGTATTGAAAACTGTCTTAATGAACATGTTGGGCTTTTTGATCTCAATGTGTCTTTGGATACTTTAACACGACTTATGTTAAACATTTAATTACCTTTCTTCCTATTGAGTGTGTACCGGTTTATGTCAAAAACAGTTCAAGAAGAATTTTAGATAAAATATCCTATTGGCTTAACAAAATATATGTATATACTTGGGTGCTTCAAAGTAGTATAAATGTAGACATTCTAAAAAGCGTCATGCCAGTGATCGCTTTTTATAGGAAAGGCGTTTCAATTTAAAACTTGGGGATTTTGCTTTTATTATTATTTCGTGCTCCTTTATTAACGATAGTGGATTTCAAAAAGGTTGACAGGCTTTTACACTTTTGACATAAAAATAGTATTGTACACTGTCTTAATAAAAATGTTGCGCTTTCTGATATCATTGTGTTTTTGCATACTTTAACACGACTTATGTTTAACATTAAATTACCTTTCTCGCTCTTGACTGTACCGATTTATGTCAAAAACAGTTCGAGAAGAATATTAAATAAAATGTCCTATTGGTTTAACAAAATATATGTATATACAGGGGCGCTTCAAAAGTTAATAAAATCGGACATTCTAAAAAGCCATGCCAGTTATCGCTTTTTACAGGAAAAGCGCTTCAATAGGGCTTAAATTTAAAAACTTGAGCTTTTTACGTATACTATTATTTTGTACTTTTTCATTAACGATAGTGGATTTCGAAAAATTGATAGGCTATTACACGTTCATATCAAAATAGTATTGTAAACTGTCTTAATGAAAATGTTGCGGCTTTTTGTCTTTGAATACTTTAACATGACTTATGTTTAACATTAAATTACCTTTATCCCTTTTGGGTGTGTACCGGTTTGTGTCAAAAACAGTTCGAGAGGAATTTTAAATAAAATATCCTATTGGCTTAACAAAATATATGTATATACAGGAGTGCTTCAAAAGTTTATAAAAGTGGACATACTTAAAAGCGTTTTTTACAGGAAAGGCACTTCAATAGGGCTTCAATTTAAAACTTGGGCTTTTTACGGTTATTATTATTTTGTGCTTTTTCTTAACGAGAGTAGACTTCGAAAAGATTGACAGGCTTTTACACGTTCACATCAAAATAGTATTGTAAACTGTCTTAATAAAAATGCTGCGCTTTTTAATCTCATTGTGTCTTTGGATACTTTAACACGACTTATGTTTAACATTAAATTATCTTTCTCACTCTTGAGTGTGTACCGATTTGTGTCAAAAACCAGAAGGAGAATAATTTTAGATAAAATATACTCTGCTTTTTTATTACCGATAGTGGACTTCGAAAAGGTAGTAAGAAAGTAATATACTTTATAAATTAAATTTACTTTACCCATTCGCATACATATGTTTGCGAGCTATATGTTCGAAGTTCATCAGCATTCATTAGCATTCTATAAGAATGTTTGAAAGCGACGCCTATTTACCAAACAAAATTTGTTGTAAACATATTAAACACTATGGAGATACTACGTATATTTGAGTATGTCAATTAAAATGACGAGCCCGCGATAGCGGGCGAGTAGTATATATGTAATTAATTGAATATTTAAAATGTTCTTCAATACAAGTCCTTCATTTTTAATTGGCGTGCGAACTAATTTTGAGTATGTGACAGACGAATATTTCAATTATGCTGACCAAAATTTCATATTGAAAGCGCTGTTCCACTTTAAATAATTTGGGTGAAGATATCTCAGTGTCAAATTGATTATTAGGTTCTTTTTTATTAATATTGTGCATGCCTGCCTTAAATTGTTTCTGAGCAATTGACATACTTTTTGTTAATATACTAAATTTTTCCACTGTTATTTCAATAGCGTATTATCTCGATTGTCTCAATAAAAATGATGCACTTATTGAGCATATTGTTTCATCGGATACTTTAACATCATTCTTATGTTTAACATTAAATTATCTTTCTCCCTCTTCATTGTGTAACAGTTTGTGTAAAAAAAAATTCTAGAAGAATTCTGAATGAAATATACAATTGGCTTTACAAAATATATGTATATACAGAGTGTGCCACAAGTCTATAAAATCTTACATTCTAAAAACCACCACGATAGTGATCGCGTTTTACAGGAAACTGTAAAAAGCTGTAAGCGGACGCGAAAAAGGTGAATTCAAGCTCGAAAAGATTGAAGCATTAGCTCACAAACATTCAACACAATAAATATTGCAATATATAATAATTGGTCCAATGATAATAGTATATAGGTAAGAAATTTATAAATTCGATTCCTTATTTGTCTATAAATACTTTCTACTCATTTTTTTCATCCATGAATTAAGTTGTAAAAATACTTCAAAATATTATAAGATATTGTAAATAGAAAAAAGAAACTAAAATATATTCCTATCAGATTAAACAAGCACTTAATCATGTTGTTACTGTGTCAGGCAAATTGAGAAGTAATATCATACGTATTCAAAAAAGATTGTTTAATTATCATTGATGAAAATGAACGTCCCGCGACATCGTCAATTACAATAATTCAAAATAGAAATTCTATAAGGATGTTTTACAGTATTTTCGAATATAACAATAAGTAATCAATATTACCATAATACATATATTATATCTATATATTCCTTATATTGTAGGTGTACAATGCAAAAGAAAATAATTATGTACAGTGTGAACAAGGCTTTACCAACATTATTAAGCATCATATATAACTGACAGTTGTAATACAATTTACCACAAAGAAACACTGCAAATTATAAAAGTATAGGAATGGAAATCATAAAAAATGCCAATGAAATAAATATTATTTGTTATAGAACAATAATTAAATGAATTATTTAAAAGTATACATTCGCGTCAACAAAACATAATTCTAATAAAGCTATCTACAAGTTTGTATAAAATAAAATGTTTTTTTTAAATTCTAATGAATTTTCATTTAAACCAAAAAGACCAATGGAATCGACATATTGCTGTGACATATAAATATTTATTTTAAATAACAATATTGCCATATAATTTATATGCTGTAACAACATACTTTTGTGTGTATTACCACACGTAGGGTATAGTCTTTTGTACACATTATACTCTTTAAACTATTCTTTACACACCAAGAACTTATAATTGGTTTTGTGTTTTATCTTATATTGTTGTGTCATGTACCTTATAACTATTGTGGGTCCTGGCAATGTTTGTGGTTCCTTCTTATTTGCTGATGATTTTTCTCTTGCTCATTATAGGGAAAGAGGTAATAGTTTTGTTCAAAGAAAAAAACTGTATGTCTATTCAACATAATCATGTATTTTTTTTATTTTGTAATTTATGGATTCAAAAATATAGTTTCCTTTATATGCACACCTTTATGCTCTAAACAAGATACATAATTGAAAAATGCTCATATCATTTATACCTAATGCCGGTTGTAATGTATGTAAATCTTTTGTTTATTTATTTATTCTACCAAACAAAATAAATATTTATCCTGCAAATAAACAAAAATAAACTTTTATTGTACGTTTATGAATATACTCATCGACGTTATAATATTTATGTATAGGCTTCAATTAATTGCTTTAGACAACCATTTGCACGTGTTGTATCGAGCTCTTAATCTATGCCTTGTGAAATTCTAATTTATTATTCGCTTAATTTGAAAGAAATTAATGATGTCTAGACAATACGATGAAGAAAATGCTCATTTTCACGTAACATCTCTCCAACTGACCAACACCATTAATCCTATTTGGTTGTAATTCCAACTATATAAATTTAAAATAAACCTTACAGGATAAATTATTTACTTGTCTATTTTTTTTTTGTCCAACAATACATTGATTAATCATTCGCACGTAAAAATCAATGTCTGTCCAACAACTCGTATAACTTAATTTTCAAAAGAAATAATAAACTTACTTGTTATCAATAAATCTATTTTGAATGTCCATTATGAACGCTTCAAATGAATTCAAATGTATTAAATAAAATAAATTACTGTTACTATATGTGTTGAAGAAATAATGAAAAACTACAATATAACAATAAAAAAAAAACTTATTCTTTAAGAGATCTTCCTTTTGTAAGTGTTCTGAGAAGTTCACCTCTCGGAGGTGTTATCAGAAAGTCTCCCTCTCGGAAGTGTTATCAGAAGTCTGTCTTGTCGAATCTTGTCTTCGTATTTATAGCGGCAAAAATAAACTATGTTGACCATTGCGCCCTCTAGTCCATGTTTAGGTTGGTACTGGAATACACTTTTCCCGTGAAATCGCTGCCCATATGTTGCCGCCTTGATTCACGCACACATACACATTTTGTTCTGACAGTTCACAATTCACTTAAACGTCAACATAACCTTCCAATTCAAAGGTCCCCTCTGCTTTGCACATGATTCCCAACGGTAGGTTTATTCTTGTTACTAATACCATCCTTCCTTGTGCTCGTCAATGAACCTATTACCTTGTTCATTGTTCGACACATATTTTTCTTTCCATTTATTTATGTTAGTTTTACTTTTCTTTTAGCCGGAGTGCGCCTTGACAAAATGGGAAACATGTTGAAAATAACCATTATTCCGCACTGCCTGTCTCTGTAGAACACGTCTGTTTCTCCACCTGAAGCATTGTGTTACGAACAAATCATGAACACAGATACCTTTTTATTTATTTATAATGTCAGCTTTTAAATACAAAAATATGTCACTGCTGATTGCTTCCATGTTTTACACATTTTTATATCCTTTTTTATTTGTCTAGTAGTAAGCTAAGGTAAATTTTATTCTTTAATACTATTTAATTCTTAAACTCTCATAAGATTTTTATTGCCTTATGCATATAAATTTCATTTCTTTTCATGATTTATAACCCATACTTTTTGTGTATCTTTTCTACAAAAGAAATACATTACTTATATTTATTTTGTCTTTATTTCATATATTTCTTTATTTAATAAATTTTTATTCTACATCATTTGTTTTATATTTATTTAATAAACTTTACTTTGCATATTTCATTATTTACTGTTATAATAAAAATTTGACTATAAGTATGCAACTTTGTATACCTTCATGTAGTTTTTGTTGCATAATTTTACTCAATAATATCTAAATAGGACTTTTTCTTATTTTTACTTTTATTTCTAAGCTTAAACTAATTCTTAAATCAATCTCTAAAACTATTCTTATTTTACAAATTTGCGAGGTTATTATACTTTGTCGTGAATCGTCAACAATGATTATTAAAGCGTGAACGACACATATAATAACCATTGTGAAAACTCGCACAAATGATTATTAATCTTCTACGTCTATATAATCATAGAGCATAGATATGTGATATTTTCCTTTGATCCTTTCGCTATCTATTTCTTGTAGCTCGTACGTTACATCGCTCAAAATTTTATTTACCCTATATGGGCCACTGTACGGTAAGTCCAGCTTTGCGCACTTGTTTAAATTCCTCCTTCCCAATCTGTAGTTTTTTACCACTACCAGATCTCCAATTTGGTACCTCTTGTGTTTTCTTATCTTTTCATTTTCTGTTCTCATGTATTTTTCTGCAATATTTGCTTGTCTTTGTTTGCCTTGATTTGTCAATTCTTCGATATCATCCACGATTGGTGTCTCTTGATTCCAAGGTCTCGGTGGATGTCTCCCATGCGCTAAAGTATAAGGACTTATATTTGTCGTTACACTAGGTAGGAAATTTATATTGTTTTCCACCTCTTCTATGTATTGCACCCAGGCATTGTGTCTCTCGTGCGTTAACATTCTTAAGTGCCTCGTCACTTCTTGTATGTACCTCTCACTAGGATTTGCTTGTGGATGCCTTATGCTAGTGAAAATTACCTCTATGTCCATCTCCCTCAATTCTTGAATGAATCTCATATTGTTGAAGTATGAAGCGTTATCTACCAGTAATTTTCTTATCCGTCCATGGTCATTTATAAATTGATTCACACAATTTATTGCTATTTGAGTATTGTATCTTCTCGTCGGATATAATTTTACATATTTCGTAAAAATGTCTACCATCACAAATATGTTGCAATATCCTTGCTCTCCTGGTATTAAATTCCCCAGAAAATCAGCAGCTACCAGATCAAGTTTATTTTCTACTTGTATACTGTGTATGCTGTTCTGATTTACTCTGTTTTTATATTTTCCTAATAAACATTCTCTACATTTTCTATTCTCTGTGGCAATTAAATTTTTGTCTCTCAGAGAATAAAATTGCTCTCTGAAAACAAGAAATGTTTTTCTGTTTCCAGGATGCCCTAAATTATTATGTATATTTCTAACGATACTTAATGCTAAATTTCTATCTAAAACTATTAAATTCTTATCACCTAAAGTCTTATATACTATGTTATTTCTTATATTGTATCCTCTGTATTCTCCTTCTCTTCGTATTTTTCTTTTTATTTCTAGAATTTCTTCGGTCTGTTGACATGCTTCAATGCTCTGTCGACTGTATATTTCTGGTGCATAATCCAAGTTATAATTGTTGACTTGGTATGCATTTTGCTGCTTTATCCCTCCTTGAGCTCTACTCAATGCATCTGCAACTATGTTGTCTGCGCCTTTTCTATGCCTTATTCTAAATGAATATTCCGACAATAAAAGTGACCATCTATATATTCTTGAGTTGTTGAATCTGGTCTTCATGAGGAAAATTAATGATAAATGATCTGTCTCAACTAAGAAGCTATTTCCCAGTAAATAGTATTTTAATTTGGATACTGAATGAACCAAAGACAAAAGTTCTTTTTCTGAAATCGTGTAGTTTAATTCGTATCCTTTCAAAATCCTTGATAAGAAACAGATTGGCTTTTCCACACCATTTCTTATCTGTAATAATTCTGCAGCTATTGCATTATTTGATGCGTCGCATCTTAAAACAAATTCTTCATTAAAATCGGGTAAATTTACTATTAATGCTTTGCAAAAATTCTCTTTCACCTCTTCAAATGCTTTGAGAGTTTCAGGAGTCCATTTAAATTTTACTCCCTTCTTTATCATTCTGAAAAGCATGTAAGTTTGATCAGATATTTTCGGAATGAAATGTTTATAATAATTTATCATTCCCAAGAATCCTCTGAGCATTTTTATGTTCTTTGGTCTGGGATACTTTCTTATTGCTTCCAATTTTTCTTCTTCTATTGTGATGGTTTTACCATCTATAATATACCCTAGATAATTTATTTTATTTTTATAAAATTCACATTTTTCAATGTTAACTTTTAAATCGTTTTCTGCTAACGTATTTAAAACCTTTTCTACTGATTCTTTGTGATTCTCTAAATCTTTATTAAATATCAGTATGTCATCCACATAATGAGAAACGTACTCCTCGTGTGGATCTAAAATTTGTTGCATGGCTCTAACCAAAGCGGCTGTCGCTGTTGATAGGCCAAATGGAACGACTCTATATGAATAGACTAATAAATTGAACATAAAGGAACAATACTTCCTTGAGTCCTTGTGTAATGGTACCAGCCAAAAAGAACTCTTCAGATCTATTTTTGTGAACCACCTTGCATCAGTACACCTTGTTAATAAGGTCTCTATACTCTGCGGAGCTTCAAAATTAGGGGAGGTCCTTGAGTTAAGGCCCCTTGCATCAAGACATAAGCGTAATTTTGTTTCTTTCTGATTGCCTGTATTTTTCTTCACTACCACTACTATTGGATTTATAAATGTTGATTCTGTTCTTTCTATAATTTTATTTTTTAACATTTCTTTAATTTCTAATTTGACTTGTTCTCTGTATTTATTGGGGACAGGATAATTTTTAACTTTAAAAGGTTGTGTTCCATCTACTTTTAGCCTGTGTTCATAGCCTTTTGCTAAACCAGGTTTATTATCAAATAACTCTTTATACTTGCTGACAAGATTGCTCACATGGCTTATGTATTGTTTATCGCAATTTAAATTCGTACCATCCCTATATTGCGTGAAGTCCTCACTTTGACGATGCTTCACAGGATGTGCACACTTATTGTCTAATAAACTACTATCCATTTTATTTGTGAGATTTTGTTCAGCATTATTTATATATAAATTATTAATTAATATCTCATCTTCCTGTGTTTCCTTACACCAGGAGATTATTGAATTTTTAATATGAAATGTTTTGTTTTCCATATTTATTTTTGTACCATATTGACTTAAAAAGTCTATCCCCAAAATACAATTGCTGTTCAAATTAGGCACTATTATGAATTCTGTTAATAAATTTAAACTACCTATTCTAACATTTATACAAAAAACTTTATCTACAGTAATGATGCGTTTCTTATTTGCATTTATTAAATTTACTTTTCTTATAGGCATACAATATCCTAATTTTTCTATGTCTTTACTTATAATACTACTATCTAATAAAGATAATTGCGCTCCTGTGTCTAATAATGCTTCTATCTCTTCGTTCCCTATTTTTACTGTTATGTGTGGTAATTCCGTCGTGATTTTCTTTAGATCGTCAAAGTTATATACGTTTTGTACCTTCTTTTTCTTCTTGACTGGCCTTTCTAAAAATCCAACGAAGTCGCATTTGAGTAGGTAGAATTTACCCATTCTTTATTTGTCGGTAGTTGTCTTGAATCCTTGGGTATTGCACCTTTTGATTCTGTTTTTTTTTCGTACTTATTTCTTCTTTTTCTTCACTTATTTGAACATTGTTCACTCTTCTTTCCCTCTCAGGGTTTCTTTCTTCCTTCCCATAATTCTGTTCTTTCTTCCTCTCATTTTCATCGTTTCTTGCTTTATTGTATGAATATGGATTGTTCCCATAGCTTGGCTTATTATATGTATAAGGGTTGTTTCCATAATTCTTTTTACCCTGATTTTGATTGTACCCATTATTATTGTACTGTTTATCTTGATTGTAACGAGGTGTCTTGTTTATATGTGGATTATTTCCATTGTTGTAGTTATTATTATCATTTCTGGGTGGATCGTTTGTATATTTGATGTTTCCATAACTCTTGCTGTTTCCCTTCTCATCCACATCGTCTAATCTCTTGACCAGTTCCAGGAGTGCTTCAATGTTATCAATTCCTTGAAGTGCCACCGCCTGTGTAACGTTGTGGTCAAAGTGTGCTGCTAGCTGTGAAACAATATCACTTTCTTCAATGGTTGGTTGGATGTATTTAAGAAAAGAATATTTTCTTATGATGTAGTTTTCTCTAGAAGATCCAGCTCTGTATTTGCCAAACACTAAATCGTGTCTAATCTTCCTCTGCTGAGTCTGTCCCCAGTACTGTCTCACAAAACGAATCTCAAATTCTTTGAAATCCACTACTTCATCTATTATCATATCGTACCACTGAAGTGCATAATCCTTCAAACAACCTCTTATGAAATGTAGCCTTGACATCTCATCAGATATTCCCCTCATGTATGTTTTTATCGTTCTCATAAACGCCATTGGATTATCTTTGTAAAATCCTGAGAATTTTGGTATATTCTCTGCGCTACCAGGTATTTGTGTCAAAGATACACTAGGTGTACTAACCCCATGTACTTTGTTCTCTAGCCCTTTTATAGTGTTTTCGAAGTTTAAAGTTTTGTTTTGTAGGGTCAACATTGTGTCCGTACAAACACCATATTTTATTTTACAATCTTCCACTTGGTGTGAAAGTTCTTGTATTTGCTCTTGATATTGCACATTATTCCCTTTAACTTTATTTTCAAGAGAATTTATTTTCTCCTCTACCTTATCAAAACTAGCTTGTGTTTTGGCAGATCTTTCGTTGATTTCTTTTATTATGAATGTGCCTTTACCTTCACATTTCTTTTCATTAATGTTTATTTGTTTATTTAAAGTTGACACTGACTGTTCTAACTTTAATTCTACTTTTGCATTTAGCTCTAAAGTTTCTTTTCTTAATTCCATGAGAACCTTGTCTAATCTTGAGTTTATTTCTATTTTATTTTGTTCTAATCTTTGATTGCTTTCCTCAAATTTCCTGTTCATACTCAAATTATTTTCTTCTAGTCTTTGATTTATACTTAAATTATTTTGTTCTAATCTTTGATTTATACTTAAATTATTTTCTACTAATCTTTGATTTAAATTCTTATCACTTTCTTCTATTCTGCTGAATAGTTTATTAAAAAGATTCTCAATTTTTTGTTCACCAGTTATGCTACTGATGCTTTCTGTTTGTACGTTGCTATCAAGTGTTTGATCCTCTGATTCAGGTTTTTCTGAATCTGAATCAGAATATACCGGACGATTGTCCCTGTATTTAGTGAACTGTGAACCTTCACCATCATTTTTATCTTTATCTGCCATTTTTATCTTATTTCTAACTTATAAATTAATAACTAAACTTATCTAATCAAATACTATTCCTTTTTTTTTTTTTATCCCTTTCTAAACAAGAGAAATTGATAATTCACCAGTAAATGAAAATTAAGGTAATCTGTCTCTAACTTGGACACTGAATAATTATTCTATTTACTAATAAATAAAAAAAATGAAACAAACTTTGTACCCATTATTTGTACAAAATAAATTATTATTTTTTTGTTTAAACATAAAAAAAATTGCATTGCTTCACAACGTTAAATGTTATGTAAATAATTATTGACAAACGAGAAAATGAATACAATGCTCCACTATGTTAAACAACATTAATTATATATATATATATTTTTTTTTTTTTTAAACAATTATGAAAAATAATGCATTGCCTCTCTATTTTGGGCGTTAAATAAATACATGATTAATAAACAACAAGAAAAGGAATACATTGCCCCACTACGTTGAGCGCCATTTAAATTTAATGCTGTGACATATAAATATTTATTTTAAATAACAATATTGCCATATAATTTATATGCTGTAACAACATACTTTTGTGTGTATTACCACACGTAGGGTATAGTCTTTTGTACACATTATACTCTTTAAACTATTCTTTACACACCAAGAACTTATAATTGGTTTTGTGTTTTATCTTATATTGTTGTGTCATGTACCTTATAACTATTGTGGGTCCTGGCAATGTTTGTGGTTCCTTCTTATTTGCTGATGATTTTTCTCTTGCTCATTATAGGGAAAGAGGTAATAGTTTTGTTCAAAGGAAAAAACTGTATGTCTATTCAACATAATCATGTATTTTTTTTTATTTTGTAATTTATGGATTCAAAAATATAGTTTCCTTTATATGCACACCTTTATGCTCTAAACAAGATACATAATTGAAAAATGCTCATATCATTTATACCTAATGCCGGTTGTAATGTATGTAAATCTTTTGTTTATTTATTTATTCTACCAAACAAAATAAATATTTATCCTGCAAATAAACAAAAATAAACTTTTATTGTACGTTTATGAATATACTCATCGACGTTATAATATTTATGTATAGGCTTCAATTAATTGCTTTAGACAACCATTTGCACGTGTTGTATCGAGCTCTTAATCTATGCCTTGTGAAATTCTAATTTATTATTCGCTTAATTTGAAAGAAATTAATGATGTCTAGACAATACGATGAAGAAAATGCTCATTTTCACGTAACATCTCTCCAACTGACCAACACCATTAATCCTATTTGGTTGTAATTCCAACTATATAAATTTAAAATAAACCTTACAGGATAAATTATTTACTTGTCTATTTTTTTTTGTCCAACAATACATTGATTAATCATTCGCACGTAAAAATCAATGTCTGTCCAACAACTCGTATAACTTAATTTTCAAAAGAAATAATAAACTTACTTGTTATCAATAAATCTATTTTGAATGTCCATTATGAACGCTTCAAATGAATTCAAATGTATTAAATAAAATAAATTACTGTTACTATATGTGTTGAAGAAATAATGAAAAACTACAATATAACAATAAAAAAAAACTTATTCTTTAAGAGATCTTCCTTTTGTAAGTGTTCTGAGAAGTTCACCTCTCGGAGGTGTTATCAGAAAGTCTCCCTCTCGGAAGTGTTATCAGAAGTCTGTCTTGTCGAATCTTGTCTTCGTATTTATAGCGGCAAAAATAAACTATGTTGACCATTGCGCCCTCTAGTCCATGTTTAGGTTGGTACTGGAATACACTTTTCCCGTGAAATCGCTGCCCATATGTTGCCGCCTTGATTCACGCACACATACACATTTTGTTCTGACAGTTCACAATTCACTTAAACGTCAACATAACCTTCCAATTCAAAGGTCCCCTCTGCTTTGCACATGATTCCCAACGGTAGGTTTATTCTTGTTACTAATACCATCCTTCCTTGTGCTCGTCAATGAACCTATTACCTTGTTCATTGTTCGACACATATTTTTCTTTCCATTTATTTATGTTAGTTTTACTTTTCTTTTAGCCGGAGTGCGCCTTGACAAAATGGGAAACATGTTGAAAATAACCATTATTCCGCACTGCCTGTCTCTGTAGCACACGTCTGTTTCTCCACCTGAAGCATTGTGTTACGAACAAATCATGAACACAGATACCTTTTTATTTATTTATAATGTCAGCTTTTAAATACAAAAATATGTCACTGCTGATTGCTTCCATGTTTTACACATTTTTATATCCTTTTTTATTTGTCTAGTAGTAAGCTAAGGTAAATTTTATTCTTTAATACTATTTAATTCTTAAACTCCCATAAGATTTTTATTGCCTTATGCATATAAATTTCATTTCTTTTCATGATTTATAACCCATACTTTTTGTGTATCTTTTCTACAAAAGAAATACATTACTTATATTTATTTTGTCTTTATTTCATATATTTCTTTATTTAATAAATTTTTATTCTACATCATTTGTTTTATATTTATTTAATAAACTTTACTTTGCATATTTCATTATTTACTGTTATAATAAAAATTTGACTATAAGTATGCAACTTTGTATACCTTCATGTAGTTTTTGTTGCATAATTTTACTCAATAATATCTAAATAGGACTTTTTCTTATTTTTACTTTTATTTCTAAGCTTAAACTAATTCTTAAATCAATCTCTAAAACTATTCTTATTTTACAAATTTGCGAGGTCACAGCAATATGTATATAGTGTTACCCGTCGACTTTCGGCTGATGATCGAAAAAACACTCAACAATGCTTCCTTCAACTTTAATCAAAAACATATATATAAGTAATGTAATTTAAACGCTAGGAAATATTCACACCCTTTCCATCATTCTGACAACAAACAACTGTCTAATTAAAAATTAGACATGTCAGTTCCAATCTTGATCAGTCAGAAAAAAATTAATGTCAAATAAAAAATAATGACAGAACCAATCAATCAGGAAAAACTTCAAACACCTGCAAACGCGTCGTATTTAACATGTAACGGTAACAAACGGCCACCCCCGGGAAGACGTCGTTTGCAGGGTGTTTGAATAAAATTGGAAGCAAAATTAAAAAAATTGTCTGTCTTACAACAACACACGAAAAATGGTTCTCGCACTTAAGGTTTGTTCTTAGGGGGGGGAATTACGCACTAACACTGAGCGCTTCCAGATGCTCCGGGTGGGCAGCATACTCTGGCAACCCTGGTTGCTCCTGGTAAACAGCAAGCTCTTGCATCTCCTGGTGGGCAGCAAGCTCTGGGTTGTCTTGTTGTTCCTGGCGGAGAGCAGGCTCGTGGGTTGGGTTGGCTTGCCTCATGGGCCGTACCTGGTCAAGGTGGTATTTTGCTCGTTGAGCGCCTGGACGCTCGACCCAGATTGCTGTTGGGCCGGCGTTCTCTACCACCGGGTACGGTCCCATCCATTTCTCAGCGAAATGTCTGCCCGGCGGATGGTGTGCCTTCACCATCACAAACTCACCGGGTCGGAATATTACGGGTATCGGAGCGTCGGGTTGTGCGTACCGGCGCTCACGATACCGCAATTCATTGGCATGTACCTGCCGTATCCTCTTATCGGCAGGCACTGGGCGCTCTTGCAGCGGATCTTGCCATTCTCCAGGTTTGTGTATGTCAAACCCAAATAGAGCTTTGGCTGGGGAACACCCCGTGGCGGCGTTTTGCCGGCACCTTAAGTTAAACAAGACTTGGTCCAATTTCTTGTCCCATCCGTCAGGATCCTGGCCTTGGAGTAAGATGCGGAGGCCTTTCTTGAGCTGATTTCTTCGTTCCACTGGGTTGGCCCGGGGGTGGTATATGGGTGTGGTCCAGTGCATACATTGCCATTTTCGAAGAGCCGCTGCCCATACTACTGACCTGAATTGCGGTCCGTTATCAGATATTATGGCCATGGGATACCCAAACCTCAGGAATACTTGGGTTAAATAATCTATTACGGCGTTACTACTGGCATTCTTCACTGCCTTTGCTTCCATCCATCTGGAATACAGGTCGGTGACGACAATGCCTAATCTTTTCTTATTTCGAGATTTGGTTAGTGGTCCAATAAGATCCACGGAAATCACCTCGAACGGCTGCTTCGGTGTATGTGGTCGTAATGGGGCCTGGGCTTGGAATGGTCCTCGTTTAAAAGCGTTACATATTCGACAGCTTCTGACATGTTCCGTTACATCAGCCTGGACGTTGTTCCAGTAGTACCTTTCTCGGATAGCTCGGTAAGTTTCCTCGGCCCCTGGGTGACCGGCTGTAAAATGATCGTGGTATTGGTCTAATACCCGGGCTCGGGCGGCTGGTGGTACCCAAATGAGTTGCTTATCACCAATCTTGTAGCGTAATAGGCCGTTTTGGAAAGTTAGATATGGATGTTCGGGTGCTGTAGGATCATGGTTCAGTCCATTAATCAATTCCTGGGTCTGTGGGTCCGCTTGCTGGGCGTCTTGAGGCTCTGTATAATTGGCTCTTCGTTTTCCACGACATACACGTGCTCTATGGGTTCAGGAGCTTCGTTTGGGAGCATGCGTTCTATATCGTCTAAACCTTGTGGGGTTTCGCCTGTGCCAGGGTTTCTGGAGAGGGCATCGGGTAATTCGTTTCTGCTACCTGGAACGTGCTCGATGGTATATTTAAATTCTTGTAGCAGCAGGGCCCAACGCATCAATTTTGATTTCGTCTCCCTAAACTGCTGGAGCCAGGTCAGTGCCTTGTTGTCGGTTCTTAGAATAAATGGCTGGTCGTCGAGGTATGGTCGATACTTCTTGATGGCCCAAATGACCGCCAGGCACTCCTGCTCGTTAATATGATAACGTTGTTCTGCCTTGCTAAATCTTAGGCTGGCGTAACTGATTACATGCCTTTGTCCGTCGCTTTCTTGGTATAAGGTCGCTGCGGCTCCGATTACGCTGGCGTCAGTCTGGACGAAGAACGGTTTTCGGAAATCCGGGCGATGTAAGTATAGCGGCTGGGCTGCGGCTTCCTTGATTGTTTGGAAGGAGGCCATGGCTTCTGGGGTCCATTTGTAGGTTTTACTGGTAGATAGGAGGTCTGTAAGTGGGGCTATCTTTCTTGAGCAGTCATGGATGTAGTCCCGGAGCCAGTTGATAAGGCCGAGGAACTTTCGTAGGGCTTTCCGGGTTCTTGGTGGTTCGGCGGCTTGGATAGCTTCAATGTGTGCTGTCTGTGGGTGGTTTCCGTTGACGGTGACCACGTGCCCTAAGTAGTCCAGACTGTGTTGGATGAAGTGGCATTTCCTGAGGTTTAGTTTCAGCCTGTGCTGGGCTAACCTCTCGAAGACCAGTCGTAGGTGCCGTTGGTGTTCTTCCATACTGTCAGAATACACAATGATATCGTCTAGATATGCGATGGCAAATTCTCTTAGGTACCCCACCAGAACATCCTGGACCATTAGCTTTTGGAAAGTTGTGGGCGCGCCTTTGAGTCCAAACGGCATGACATTGAACTCGTAAGCGGCTCCGTCCGGAGTTGTGAATGCCGTATTGCGTTTGGATGTCTCTTCCAGCTCTATTTGCCAATATCCATTCTTCAGGTCCAGTGTGAAAAACACTTTGGCCGTGCCTAAATCCTTTAAGGATTCCTGGATGGGCGGAAGAGGGCTCAATTCGTCCTTGGTCCGGCTGTTGAGTTTCCGGAAGTCCACGCAAAAACGCGGTTCTCCGCTCTTCTTTGCTACCAAGACGATTGGGGAGTTATAATTGCTGTGGCTGGGTCTAATTACGTTGGCCGCGAGCATCTTCTCTACCTGCTCGGAGATCACCCGTTTCTTAGCCGGCGGGTAGCGATAGGCGGGTACCCGGACCGGGGTGTCGTCGGAGAGCCGAATTTTGTGCTTCGTAGTGGCCGTGGTTGTGACGGCTTCTCCTTCCACGAATAGTTCTCTGAAGTCCTCCAGGGTTCGTCGGAAAGTTTCTTGGTCCGTCTTTGCCCAGGTCCTCATGTCGACGGCAACAGAGACATCTTCTTTAGGGCGTGATTTAGGGCTTCGAGTAGCAAAATATATGGTCTGCCGTTTCTCTATACCGACATGAATGCATCTGCGGGCCATATCGATAACGGCCTGGTTTTCCATGAGCCAAGGACTCCCCAGGACGACGGGTGCGCGCATCTTTGGTACCAGCATGGCATTGCACGTGACGGTGTATCCCCTGACGGTTGCTTCGAATGTGCCCTCGAGGTTGGTTTGGAAGGTAGCACCCTCCTGAATCCAAGTGAACGTGGTTGACCGGGTCTTCCGAGCTCGGCCGGTCATGTACTCTGGCCTCATTAGATTCTTTGTTGCTGCTGTGTCGATCAGAGCCATGACTTCTTGGTCGTTCACCTGGAGCCGTATCGATAGGGTCCCTCCTTCGGCATCTGTAGTTGTTAGGGCCGTTCCGTTTACTGCTTTGGGACGGCCCCTACATAGGTCTTCTCCCTGCTTACGGGCTGATCTCGGGTGTCGGTCTTCGAACCAGCTAGGCTTCTTGGGACAGTCTCTGTTCATGTGTCTCTCGGTACAGAACCAACACCTTGGGAGACTGTGGTCTGTTCTTTGGGTCTCCTGGACCCTCGAGGCCTCTATGGCTGGGCGGCGTGTCGTTTGCTTTGCCTCCAGGGCGGTCGTCGCCTGGGACTTTCCTTTTGTCTGTTTGGCCCAAACTTTATCAGCCTCGTTAAGTCGGGACCAGCGGGTGCATTGTCTTTCCAGTTCACCCATGGTTTTTGGAGCTAGCTGGAATAATTGGAGGTTCGTTTCTTTATTCATTCTGTCAGTGATATGTAGGACCAGTTCTTCCTCGGGCCAACCAGGCTTCAGCCGGAGACACAGTTGTTTCATCCTGTACATAAATTTCTCTGGGGCCTCACCGGTACTTTGTCTTGTGGCGTACACAGCTGTTTCCAGCGCAGTCCTCCGTTGGTGGTTAAGAAATTCATCCCGGAAACGTTGTACGAAATCTTCCCCCGATACGAAACTGCCCATATAATATTCAAACCAAGTTGCTGCTTCTCCTGCCAGGTGTGGACGCACCGCTTCGTCGACATCCTCTGGCACTTCCAGAGTGCAATGTCTCAGATAATCTTCTAGTCTTTGAATGAAAAGCACGGAATCCTCCGTGATCTCTCCACGATAAGGGCGTGGTGGTGGCTTGGGTGTTGGTGTACCCAAGGGCGACATAGTGAGTTGCTTCAGTGCCTCAGTCAGTGTCCATACGGCCTCCGATTCCACCTTTGTCCTTGTCTCCAAAGTTGGCCTCGTGGGACTCTTGGATCGGCTCCCAGTTGGCTTTTGGGTAGCATCTTCCAAGACGCGTCTTGCGACTCTTTCGGCAATCTGTTCCATCAGGTTCAAGTCGTTTCTTGTGGGCGAGGGTGACGTTTCAATTTCTATCGATCGTTCTCGTCGACTCTCTCTTTTTTTTGATGTTTTCTTTGAAGTCATGCTCCTGGGGTTCGCGGTGCTTCTGCACCGAAGTCTTTCTGTTTTAGATCTCGGAAAAACTTTGCCAGTCACGTATGGGCGCCAAATTGTTACCCGTCGACTTTCGGCTGATGATCGAAAAAACACTCAACAATGCTTCCTTCAACTTTAATCAAAAACATATATATAAGTAATGTAATTTAAACGCTAGGAAATATTCACACCCTTTCCATCATTCTGACAACAAACAACTGTCTAATTAAAAATTAGACATGTCAGTTCCAATCTTGATCAGTCAGAAAAAAATTAATGTCAAATAAAAAATAATGACAGAACCAATCAATCAGGAAAAACTTCAAACACCTGCAAACGCGTCGTATTTAACATGTAACGGTAACAAACGGCCACCCCCGGGAAGACGTCGTTTGCAGGGTGTTTGAATAAAATTGGAAGCAAAATTAAAAAAATTGTCTGTCTTACAACAACACACGAAAAATGGTTCTCGCACTTAAGGTTTGTTCTTAGGGGGGGGAATTACGCACTAACACTGAGCGCTTCCAGATGCTCCGGGTGGGCAGCATACTCTGGCAACCCTGGTTGCTCCTGGTAAACAGCAAGCTCTTGCATCTCCTGGTGGGCAGCAAGCTCTGGGTTGTCTTGTTGTTCCTGGCGGAGAGCAGGCTCGTGGGTTGGGTTGGCTTGCCTCATGGGCCGTACCTGGTCAAGGTGGTATTTTGCTCGTTGAGCGCCTGGACGCTCGACCCAGATTGCTGTTGGGCCGGCGTTCTCTACCACCGGGTACGGTCCCATCCATTTCTCAGCGAAATGTCTGCCCGGCGGATGGTGTGCCTTCACCATCACAAACTCACCGGGTCGGAATATTACGGGTATCGGAGCGTCGGGTTGTGCGTACCGGCGCTCACGATACCGCAATTCATTGGCATGTACCTGCCGTATCCTCTTATCGGCAGGCACTGGGCGCTCTTGCAGCGGATCTTGCCATTCTCCAGGTTTGTGTATGTCAAACCCAAATAGAGCTTTGGCTGGGGAACACCCCGTGGCGGCGTTTTGCCGGCACCTTAAGTTAAACAAGACTTGGTCCAATTTCTTGTCCCATCCGTCAGGATCCTGGCCTTGGAGTAAGATGCGGAGGCCTTTCTTGAGCTGATTTCTTCGTTTCACTGGGTTGGCCCAGTTCCAATCTTGATCAGTCAGAAAAAAATTAATGTCAAATAAAAAATAATGACAGAACCAATCAATCAGGAAAAACTTCAAACACCTGCAAACGCGTCGTATTTAACATGTAACGGTAACAATAGACTGAAACACTATTAACAAAAACTATCAAATCACATTTTCCAACTGATACAAAAAACACAGATTTCGAGATTATTCTAATTTTATACCCACAAACAAAATTCAAACTATAGATAAATTAAGCAAACGTGAAATAAATCATCGGCAAGTCAAGGCACAAAAGCCAATAATAGTAGAAAAATTATAAATAGAGTGAAAACTACCGTCTGTGAGGCACAGGAAAAGTATGTGAAAAATGTCAATATAACTTTAAACGATAAAATACATCTTATTTCATGGACAGCCGTTAAACATTTTCAATTTAAAAACTGCTATTATCACTAAATCGATTATTAATCATTTCATCCGATAAGCATTCTGAATAAAATATTGCATAGTTGTAAACTATATACAGGGGTGTATAAAAACAACTAAGCGGTATTGAACATCTAAAACACAATTATATTTAGTTATTCGCTATATATCGGAATTATATGGTGTTTCAAAAACTGAAACGCAATAAAGACAAAATCCGCAATAAATTTAGAAGAATAAGGGGGAGGGAGCGGTACCTCAACTGTAAGCGGAATAAGAGGCGATAGCGGGCCTTCAAGGCCTGCCGTATTAGCTAGTTATATATACTAATAGCGGAGTATCCCATGGCAACCAAACGACCCGAAAAATGGACGAAAATCGGCAAAACTTTGCAAAGAACTCCTCTCTGGATACGCGAAATTAAGGGCTGTCTTTTGGCATGTTGGTAGGGGCGACATTGAATTTCCGGTCGACGGAGCGTTTTTCTTCCCAAGTGGAGCGTGTGCAGAGATATCGCCCGTTGAAGAGGAGCCTGCACTCGGTGTTTTAACAGAAAAATGGCTTGCGTCATCATGACGATTCACGTGACAAGCAAAATAAATCTCGGGAAATGTCAAACTGGCAGACAAACTGAGTTGTATCCACAGATTCACTTTTAAGCGTGAAATACGAAATTTTGAAGGTTGCGAGCGCGCAACAAGACCCGGGGTTTTAAAGAACGGCCTTCTCTAGATCTTCCACATGCTTATTTCGAGTCGACAGACGCACACAAACAAGGGCACGAGCACTTTCAAATTCGTTTGCAGACAGATTTCGTAAGAAAAATGGCCGAAATACGTCACAGATTCAATGTACATGTTATTCAATGTACTACGATCGGGCGAAAAATATCACATTAATCTATCCGGTCCGACAAGTTCGGCATCCCAATCTCGACATAATACACCCGCTTGACTTAACATTTTTATAGATATACAGGTTGATTGTACTTTTAATGATTACATATTTGAATTATTAAAATACGTTAATTCCAGAACGCGTACGCCTTAATGGGGAAAAGGATTGCTTTTAACATTTATGTGCCCTTATGACAACGATTACGCATACATGCAGAGTGGGCGGAGCTACCTGAAATTAATTTCTCTCTTCTGATTAAAGTAAAATTCGGCACTTGGGAGTCTTTGTGGTATCATTGATCGCGTATCCAAAGTCGAAATGTCAAAAAAAAAACAAAATTGCCGAAGAATTTTTTGAAAATTGACGTATAAATGTGAAATTTTAGATACGAGTGTGTCTTAAGTCGCCGATCACAAATCCAAAATCAAAATGTCATAAAAAAATCAAAATGGCGTAAGAATTTTTTGAACATTGACGTATGAATGTAAAATTTTAGACACGGGGGTTTTGGGGGTCGCCGATCACGATTCCAAAGTCAAAATGTCAAAAAAAAACAAAATGGCGGAAGATTTCTTGAAAATTGACGTGTGAATGTAAAATTTTAGATACGGGGGTTTTGGGGGTCGCCGATCACGATTCCAAAGTCAAAATGTCAAAAAAAAAACAAAATGGCGGAAGATTTTTTGAAAATTGACGTATGAATGTAAAATTTTAGATACGGGGGTTTTGGGGGTCGCCGATCACGATTCCAAAATCAAAATGTCATAAAAAACACAATGTCGGAAGATTTTTTGAAAATTGACGTATGAATGTAACATTTTAGATACGGGGGTTTTGGGGGGTGGCCGATCACGACTCCAAAGTCAAAATGTCAAAAAAAACAAAATGGCGGAAGGATTTTTTGAAAATTGATGTATGAATGTAAAATTTTAGATACGAGGGTGCCTTAAGTCGCCGATCACAAATCCAAAATCAAAATGTCATAAAAAAATCAAAATGGCGTAAGAATTTTTTGAAAATTGACGTATGAATGTAAAATTTTAGATACGGGGGTTTTGGGGGTCGCCGATCACGATTCCAAAGTCAAAATGTCAAAAAAAAACAAAATGGCGGAAGATTTCTTGAAAATTGACTTGTGAATGTAAAATTTTAGATACGGGGGTTTTGGGGGTCGCCGATCACGATTCCAAAGTCAAAATGTCAAAAAAAAACAAAATGGCGTAAGAATTATTTGAAAATTGACGTATGAATGTAAAATTTTAGATACGGGGGTTTTGGGGGTGGCCGATCACGATTCCAAAGTCAAAATGTCAAAAAAAAACAAAATGGAAGATTTTTTTGAAAATTGACGTGTCAATATGAAATTTTAGATACGGGGGTTTTGGGGGTCGCCGATCACGATTCCAATGTCAAAAGAAAACAAAATGGCAAAAGATTTTTTGAAAATTGACGTATGAATGTAAAATTTTAGATACGGGAGTTTTGGGGGTCGCCGATCACGATTTCTAAATCAAAATGTCATAAAAAACACAATGGCAGGTGATTTTTTTGAAAATTAACGTATGAATGTAAAATTTTATATACGGTGGTTTTGGGGGTGGCCGATCACGACTCCAAAGTCAAAATGTCAAAACAAAACAAAATGGCGGACGGATTTTATGAAAATTGACGTATGAATGTAAAATTTTAGATACGAGGGTGCCTTAAATCGCCGATCACAAATCCAAAATCAAAATGTCATAAAAAAACAAAATGACGTAAGAATTTTTTGAAAATTGACGTATGAATGTAAAATTTTAGATACGGGAATTTTGGGGGTGGCCGATCACGATTCCAAAGTCAAAATGTCAAAAAAAAACAAAATGGAAGATTTTTTTGAAAATTGACGTATGAATGTGAAATTTTAGATAAGGGGGTTTTGGGGGTCGCCGATCACGATTCCAAAGTCAAAATGTCAAAAGAAAACAAAATGGCGGAAGATTTTTTGAAAATTGACGTATGAATGTAAAATTTTAGATACGGGACTTTTGAGGGTCGCCGATCACGATTTCAAAATCAAAATGTCATAAAAAACACAATGGCAGGTGATTTTTTTGAAAATTAACGTTTGAATGTAAAATTTTATATACGGGGGTTTTGGGGGTGGCCGATCACGATTCCAAAGTCAAAATGTCAAAAAAACAAAATTGCGGAAGGATTTTTTGAAAATTGACGTATAAATGTGAAATTTTAGATACGAGGGTGCCTTAAGTCGCCGATCACAAATCCAAAATCAAAATGTCATAAAAAACACAATGGCGGGTGAATTTTTTGAAAATTGACGTATGAATGTAAAATTTTAGATACGGGGGGTTTGGGGGTCGCCGATCACGTTTCCAAAGTCAAAATGTCAAAAGAAAACAAAATGGCGAAAGATTTTTTGAAAATTGACGTATGAATGTAAAATTTTAGATACGGGGGTTTTGGGGGTCGCCGATCACGACTACGAAGTCAAAATGTCAAAAAAAAACAAAATGGCGGAAGATTTTTTGAAAATTGACGTATGAATGTAAAATTTTAGATACGGGGGTTTTGGGGGTCGCCGATCACGATTCCAAAGTCAAAATGTCAAAAAAAGCAAAATGGCGGAAGACTTTTTTGAAAATTGACGTGTCAATGTGAAATTTTAGATACGGGGGTTTTGGGGGTCGCCGATCACGATTCCAAAGTCAAAATGTCAAAAAAAACAAAATGGCGGAAGAGTTTTTGAAAATTAATGAATGTTTGTGGATTTTTGGATACGGGGGTGTTTGTGGGCGCTTATTACGTCTTCAATTTGGCGATTCTTCGAAACGTGATTGAACAGGGCTTAAATTTAATACTTCATTTTTTCTTAATGATAGTAGATTCGCAAACATCAGAATCGTATTGTACACTATCTCAATGAAAATGTTGCGCTCATTGAGTTCATTGTTTCTTTCGATACTTTAACATGACTTATGTTTAACATTAAGTTACCTTCCCCGCTCTTGAGTGTGTACCAGTTTGTGTAAAAAACAGATCGAGAAGAATTTTAAATAAAATATACCATTAGCTCAACAAAATATATTGTGACGTGCTAGTATAAACAAATAGTCATTTGATTACACGAAAGAAGACCTTATCCTATTTGACAAGGTAATGTTATGTATAATGAAAGGTCGGTGTAAGAATGCTTATACATGCACAATGCATCTCAATGAATGTTATGGAATAACATTCATTAGTAAACAATAACATTTAATGTATTGTTTACTACTTGTAAATATACATATTAAGTATACAATAAACATACGTCCATATATAAAGTAGGGGACATTACTATGAGAGATTATTATTATTAACAGTATTATAATGATTAAGAGTATTATAATTATGAAGAGATAATTATAATTATTATGTAGAGATGTAGTATTAACAGTACGAGTAAGTTAAGCACTTCTACCACTGTATATATTCATTGTAAATATATATAAAATGGCGGAAGGATTTTTTGAAAATTGACGTATGAATGTCAAATTTTACATACGAGGGTGCCTTAAATCGCCGATCACAAATCCAAAATCAAAATGTCATAAAAAAACAAAATGGCGTAAGAATTTTTTGAAAATTGACGTATGAATGTAAAATTTTAGATACGGGGGTTTTGGGGGTGGCCGATCACGATTCCAAAGTCAAAATGTCAAAAAAAAACAAAATGGAAGATTTTTTTGAAAATTGACGTGTCAATATGAAATTTTAGATACGGGGGTTTTGGGGGGTCGCCGATCACGATTCCAAAGACAAAATGTCAAAAGAAAACAAAATGGCAAAAGATTTTTTGAAAATTGACGTATGAATGTAAAATTTTAGATACGGGAGTTTTGGGGGTCGCCGATCACGATTTCTAAATCAAAATGTCATAAAAAACACAATGGCAGGTGATTTTTTTGAAAATTAACGTATGAATGTAAAATTTTATATACGGTGGTTTTGGGGGTGGCGGATCACGACTCCAAAGTCAAAATGTCAAAAAAAAACAAAATGGCGGACGGATTTTATGAAAATTGACGTATGAATGTAAAATTTTAGATACGAGGGTGCCTTAAATCGCCGATCACAAATCCAAAATCAAAATGTCATAAAAAAACAAAATGACGTAAGAATTTTTTGAAAATTGACGTATGAATGTAAAATTTTAGATACGGGAGTTTTGGGGGTGGCCGATCACGATTCCAAAGTCAAAATGTCAAAAAAAAACAAAATGGAAGATTTTTTTGAAAATTGACGTATGAATGTGAAATTTTAGATACGGGGGTTTTGGGGGTCGCCGATCACGATTCCAAAGTCAAAATGTCAAAAGAAAACAAAATGGCGGAAGATTTTTTGAAAATTGACGTATGAATGTAAAATTTTAGATACGGGAGTTTTGAGGGTCGCCGATCACGATTTCAAAATCAAAATGTCATAAAAAACACAATGGCAGGTGATTTTTTTGAAAATTAACGTTTGAATGTAAAATTTTATATACGGGGGTTTTGGGGGTGGCCGATCACGATTCCAAAGTCAAAATGTCAAAAAAAACAAAATTGCCGAAGGATTTTTTGAAAATTGACGTATAAATGTGAAATTTTAGATACGAGGGTGCCTTAAGTCGCCGATCACAAATCCAAAATCAAAATGTCATAAAAAACACAATGGCGGGTGAATTTTTTGAAAATTGACGTATGAATGTAAAATTTTAGATACGGGGGGTTTGGGGGTCGCCGATCACGTTTCCAAAGTCAAAATGTCAAAAGAAAACAAAATGGCGAAAGATTTTTTGAAAATTGACGTATGAATGTAAAATTTTAGATACGGGGGTTTTGGGGGTCGCCGATCACGACTACGAAGTCAAAATGTCAAAAAAAAACAAAATGGCGGAAGATTTTTTGAAAATTGACGTATGAATGTAAAATTTTAGATACGGGGGTTTTGGGGGTCGCCGATCACGATTCCAAAGTCAAAATGTCAAAAAAAGCAAAATGGCGGAAGATTTTTTTGAAAATTGACGTGTCAATGTGAAATTTTAGGTACGGGGGTTTTGGGGGTCGCCGATCACGATTCCAAAGTCAAAATGTCAAAAAAAACAAAATGGCGGAAGAGTTTTTGAAAATTGATGAATGTTTGTGGATTTTTGGATACGGGGGTGTTTGTGGTCGCTTATTACGTCTTCAATTTGGCGATTCTTCGAAACGTGATTGAACAGGGCTTAAATTTAATACTTCATTTTTTCTTAATGATAGTAGATTCGCAAACATCAGAATCGTATTGTACACTATCTCAATGAAAATGTTGCGCTCATTGAGTTCATTGTTTCTTTCGATACTTTAACATGACTTATGTTTAACATTAAGTTACCTTCCCCGCTCTTGAGTGTGTACCAGTTTGTGTAAAAAACAGATCGAGAAGAATTTTAAATAAAACATACCATTGGCTCAACAAAATATATTGTGACGTGCTAGTATAAACAAATAGTCATTTGATTACACGAAAGAAGACCTTATCCTATTTGACAAGGTAATGTTATGTATAATGAAAGGTCGGTGTAAGAATGCTTATACATGCACAATGCATCTCAATGAATGTTATGGAATAACATTCATTAGTAAACAATAACATTTAATGTATTGTTTACTACTTGTAAATATACATATTAAGTATACAATAAACATACGTCCATATATAAAGTAGGGGACATTACTATGAGAGATTATTATTATTAACAGTATTATAATGATTAAGAGTATTATAATTATGAAGAGATAATTATAATTATTATGTAGAGATGTAGTATTAACAGTACGAGTAAGTTAAGCACTTGTACCACTGTATATATTCATTGTAAATATATCCATACATCACCCATGTAAGTGTTTGTATTCAACCACCGGCGACTTCCTAAAGGGTACACAACAGTACTTAGAAATGGAAAGGAACCATTTCGCTACATGGCGATCCTGCCAGTCCTGCAAAGAAGCATTTCGCTACATGGCGATCCTGCCAGTCCTGCAAATAAAATAGAACAACAACAAATTGTTCTATGGCAGTCTGCTACCTGCAGCACAAATTTGGAATTTGGAATGAATAATAGGAAGACAAGCACTACGCAATGGGTTCTACGGCGTCAAAAGAAGAGGTGATAATTGCACAAACAGGTAACAGTGGAACAACGGCCGATGTTACAACATTCACACCAGCACAAATTGGGTCAGCAACAGCAGTACTACTCCTGATAGTGGTATTTTCGTACTTCGTATGGTACAGATGCAAGAAGCACTGGGAAAAGAAGATACGGACAGAAGTGATCAAGAGCAGAGAACAACTGGACATGCTGGAGAAGGTATAATAAAAGGTTAGTGGAAAAAAAAAACTATATAAATGAACATAGAAGAATTCAAGAAATTGTGCGCGGATATTGAACAGTTTAAAAATAATAGAGTTAAGGATAATAAAGAAAGAAGGGAAAATTCCCAACATACTGAAAACAAACTTGCTGAGTTAGGAACACTTATACAGAGGTTCAACACTTTAAAACGTAGATTTACAGGTGATGTTCATAAAACAGACTTCGCAAACGAAGTTAGGGTTTACAGTCAAAAAATTAAACTTGATATCGAATCATTGCAAACTTTATTAGAAAAACGGGTTAAAAAACAAGTAAATATGACTGATAAATTTGATTTAAAAGTCGTATCGGGTTTATTGCCGATGATGAATGGCAATGAGGATACAACCAAGCAATTGATAGATGGTATTTCATTTTATGCTAGTACATTAGCGGAGGATCAACACAAGTTACTTGTACAATACGTGTTAAAAACCAGGTTAACCACTAATGCAAAAATTCGGTTAGATTCAGAATATGACACAGTAGAGAAACTAATAAAAGAAATAACGGTAAATTTTATAACTAAAAAATCTGCATTAACATTATCAACTCAATTACACCAACTGAAACAAAATGATAAATCAATACGCGAATACGGTCAACAAATAGAGAAACTTCTTGACGAATTAACTATTTCACAAGCGGGAGATAACGAAAATCTTGTAAAAACGTTGAAACCAATTAATGAGAAAATCGCGATAAATTCATTTTGCAACGGTATTAAAAATGCGGAATTAAGAACAATAATTAAATCAAGAAACACTGACACTCTGAAAAATGCAATAAATGTAGCAATTGAAGAAGAGTTTAATAGACCGGCTTCAATGAACGTATTCAATTACACAGCAAATAAATATAAACGTTTTCATGGTCATGTCAATAAACGCGATAATAACAACGGTTACAGAAAAAATAACGGACGGTATAGGTCAACACATGAACAAAACAACGCAAACAAATTTTATAATAACAAACGTGGGCGAGGTTCGACATATAAAAACAATTATGCAAACGCAGCGATAGTTGACAATAGAAATGCGAATAGTTCAAGTTCAAATATAACCAAAAAGCATACAATGCAGTTTTTTCGAGGTCAATAAAAGCAATAATTTAAACTATATAACTTTGAAATATAATAGAAACAATGTAATTTTTTTAATAGATACTGGTGCGAATATAAGTGTATTCTTTTCAGAATGTTTAAATAAATATCAACAGGTAAATACAGATAGAAAATGTAGAATAAAAGGCATAGCTGGTACTTTAAAATCACAAGGTTCAGCAATTCTTTCCTTAGAATTACAGCAACATAAATTCAATCATGAATTTCAGGTAATACATAGTTTTACGAATAGGTTCGATGGTATTTTAGGAACAGATTTTTTAACAGAGTACGGAGCAGAAATAAATTTCGAGAAATTTTCTTTCTCATTCAATATAAATAATAATAAAATATCGACTAATTTAGAGTCAGATAACGAGTGTATGACTATAATACCGCCACGATGTGAGGTAATAAGACATTTTCGAATAGACAATTCGAACGAATGTATCGTATACCCTTCAGAGATTGCGGAAGGAGTATTTACGGCAGGTATTATTGCAAAACCTAATTCATATAGCATACCGGTTAGAATTTTAAACACGAATGATAAAGAAATCACAATTAGAAATTTTAAACCAATCACAGCTAATGTGACAGATTTCGAAGTATACAATTTTAATGTAAACGAAATCACGGTAAATAGAGTTGAGAAAGTATTAAATTCAATTGACATAGAACATTTAAATAAGGAAGAAATAGATTCAATCGCGAAAATATGCGCAAAATACAGTGACGTTTTTTTATTAGAAAATGATCCAGTAACTGTAACAAATATAGGTCAACAAGAAATTAATATAAAAGACAATGTAAAACCAGTATACGTAAAACCTTATAGGTTGCCTCAAGCACAAAAAAAGGATATAGATACGGAGATAAATAAAATGCTGAAGCAAGGCATTATAGAAGAAAGTAAATCGCAATGGTCATCACCTTTGTTAATTGTACCAAAAAAGGCTGATGCAAATGGTAACAAAAGGTGGAGAGTGGTCATAGACTACCGTCTTCTAAACAAAAATATTGAAGACGATAGGTTTCCATTACCGAATATAACGGAAATTTTAGATGCACTTTCGGGAGCAGTTTACTTCACACATTTAGATTTGTCACAAGGGTACTATCAAGTAGAGTTAGAACAGTCAAGTAGGAAGTATACGGCATTTACGACGGATAAAGGGCATTGGCAAATGAAAAGATTACCGATGGGAATGAAATCGAGTCCTAGTTCTTTTTCAAGAATCATGACAATAGCAATGTCGGGTTTAAACTACAAATCATGTTTTGTTTACTTAGACGATCTAATTGTTTTCGGGAACAATTTACGAAATCATAATCAAAATTTAGTTAAAGTTTTAGATAGATTACGGAAAGTAAATTTAAAACTAAATCCTGTAAAATGTCAATTTTTGAGAAAAGAAATTCTATATTTAGGGCATGTTCTTTCAGAAAACGGTATTTCGCCAGATCCACAAAAAATTGTAACTATTCAAAACTACCCCACCCCTACAAACGGGGAAGAGACGAAACGATTTGTAGCGTTCGCAAATTATTATCGGAGATTTATTCCTAATTTCGCAAAAATTGCGAGTCCTTTAAATAAGCTCACGCGAAAAACAACCACGTTTCATTGGGATAGAGAATGCGAACTAGCATTTCAAACTCTTAAAACAGCTTTAATAAATCCGCCTGTGTTACAATATCCTTTATGTAATTAACTGAATATCGGAATTTATAAAAGGAAAAGAGAACGTGGCAGCCGACGCATTATCACGAATTCGTTTAGAATCAAGCGATCTTAAGGAAATGGCAGCAAACGTTAATGTAATAACTAGGTCGAGTATAAAATCGGATTTAATAAAACAAAAATTAACAACAAAAACTAACAAAAATAATGAAAATATACGGCATCCAGGAATGGTGGCATTATTAAAACCTCCATTTAACATTACGGAATTAACAACCGTGACAGGCACTAATTTTAGCAAAATAGGAAATGATAAATTAATAAAAAAGGGCAAATTTTTTTATGACATGTCTAGACAAATAATATACATTATGCAAGATATCCTATCAGTAACTGACTTAGGTACAGAGCTGAGGAATTTGCAACAAATATGTAATAATTATGGAATTCCTGAAATATGTATATTTCAAAGCTCGATTAATGAGCATTTAATCGCCCGTATGAAACGAGAATTAGCTACTCTCCGGAAGTACAATTTAAAGGTAAATATCATTTCAAATGTGGAAAAGATTGATTGTAATGAAACACAACAGTTAATTTTAAACGATTTTCACATTTTGCCGACGGGAGGCCACGCTGGAATTAACCGTATGTATAGTAACATAAAGAAATATTATTATTGGATTGGTATGAAGGCAGATGTAAATAAATTTGTTGAAAAATGTGACGATTGTCAACGATACAAATATGGGATGCGCGCCCCAGAACCGATGACTATCACGTCAACAGCAACAAAATCATTTCAAAAAGTATTTTTAGATCTTGTGGGTCCAATCAACCAGGATTCTGATGATAATAGATACATATTAACGCTTCAATGCGAGTTAACTAAATTTGTTGAGGGATATCCTATTAAAGATAAGGAAGCCGAAACAGTAGCTAGATCATTTGTGAATAATTTCATTCTTAGGTATGGAGTCCCAGATGAAATAGTTACTGACAAAGGTACTGAATTTTTAGCAGCGATATTCAAAGAAACAGCCAACATTTTGGAAATTAAACAGTTAAATAGCACAGCTTATCATCACGAAACCTTGGTTGCATTGGAGAATACACATAAGCATTTGGGATCGTATCTTAGAATCCAAACGTCCAATTATCCGGACACATGGAGTTCTTGGGTACCTTTCTGGTGTTTTACGTACAACACGAGCGAACACTCACAGACTAAGTACGCACCCTACGAACTAATGTTCGGCAAGAAATGTAAATTACCAAGTAACATACTAAAGTCAAACGATCCAATATATAATTTTGAGCATTATCCAAATGAATTGAAATATAGACTTTCAAGTGCTTGGAAAGATGCTAGGAATAACTTAATCGAAACTAAAGTCAAACGAACGGAAAAATTTAATAAACGTGTAAGGAATGTAACCTACAAATGCAATGATCAAGTTTTAGTCAAAAATGAAACTACAAACAAGTTACAACCTCTATATAAGGGTCCTTACGCAGTAATACGGGAAAACACACCGAATGTAACGGTAAAAATTAGAAATAAGCAAGTAGAAGTGCACAAAAACAGATTGAAATTGTATAAGGACAAAAGTGTAGATTAAGTATAAATAAGATCTAGTGTAATAGAAATTTAAGAATTACAAAGTAGATTATGTATGTAAATGTATAAAAATGTAATATATAATGTAAGATTATGTGTATGTGATAGAAACAAAGGGAAAATTGTAAGATACAATACTATGGTATATTACGAAAAATTTTATTTATAGAACTAAATTTTTCTTTCCTTTGCGAAGGAGATGTGACGTGCTAGTATAAACAAATAGTCATTTGATTACACGAAAGAAGACCTTATCCTATTTGACAAGGTAATGTTATGTATAATGAAAGGTCGGTGTAAGAATGCTTATACATGCACAATGCATCTCAATGAATGTTATGGAATAACATTCATTAGTAAACAATAACATTTAATGTATTGTTTACTACTTGTAAATATACATATTAAGTATACAATAAACATACGTCCATATATAAAGTAGGGGACATTACTATGAGAGATTATTATTATTAACAGTATTATAATGATTAAGAGTATTATAATTATGAAGAGATAATTATAATTATTATGTAGAGATGTAGTATTAACAGTACGAGTAACCCATGTAAGTGTTTGTATTCAACCACCGGCGACTTCCTAAAGGGTACACAACAGTACTTAGAAATGGAAAGGAACCATTTCGCTACAATATGAAGGGGTGCTTAAAAAGTGGACATTCTAAAAAGCGTCATGCCAGTGATCGCTTTTTACAGGAAAGGCGTTTCAATAGGGCTTCAATTTAAAACTCGGGCTTTTTACTTTTATTATTATTTCGTGCTCCTTTATTAACGATAGTGGATTTTGAAAAGGTTGACGGGCTTTTACACTTTCACATCAAAATAGTATTGTAAACTGTCTTAATGAACATGTTGGGTTTTTTGATCTCATTGTGTCTTTAGATACCTTAACACGACTTATGTTTAACATTAAATTAGCTTTCTCGCTCTTGAGTGTGTACCGGTTTGTGTCAAAAACAGCTCGAGAAGATTTTTAAATAAAATATCCTATTGGCTTAACAAAATATATGTATATACAGTGGTGTTTATAAAAGTGGATATTCTAAAAAGCGTCATGCCAGTGATCGCCTTTTATTAACTATAGTGGATTTCAAAAGGTTAACAGGCTTTTACACTTTCACATCAAAATAGTATTGTACACTGTCTTAATAAAAATGTTGCGCTTTTTAATCTCATTGTGTCTTTGCATACTTTATCACGACTTATGTTTAACATTAGATTACCTTTCTCGCTCTTGAGTGTGTATCGGTTTGTGTTAAAAACAGTTCGAGAAGAATTGTAAATAAAACATCCTATTGGGTTAACAAAATATATGTATATACAGGAGTGCTTCAAAGGTGTATAAAAGTGGACATTCTAAAAAGCGTCATGCCAGTGATCGATTTTTACAGGAAAAGGGCTTCAATTTAAAACTTGGGCTTTTTATTTTTATTATTATTATGTGCTCCTTTATTAACGATAGTGGATTTCAATAAGGTTGACAGGCTTTCACACTTTCGCATCAAAATAGTATTGTACATTGTATTAATAAAAATGTAGCGCTTCTTGATCTCATTGTGTCTTTGCATACTTTAACACGTCTTATGTTTAACATTAAATTACCTTTCTCGCTCTTGAGTGTGTACCGCTTTGTGTAAAAAACAATTCCAGAAATATTTTAAATAAAATATACAATTGGCTTCACAAAATATATGTATATACCGGGATGCTTTAAAAGTTTATAAAACTGGACATTCTAAAAAGCGTTTTTTATAGGAAAGACGCTTCAATTGGGCTTAAATCTAAAACTTGGGATTTTTACTTTTATTATTATTTTGTGCTTTTTTCTTAACGAGAGTAGACTTCGAAAAGATTGACAGGCTCTTACACGTTCACATCAAAATAGTTTGTAAACTGTCTTAATGAAAAGGTTGCGCTTTTTGAGAGCTCATTCTTTCTTTGGATATTTTAACATGACTTATGTTTAACATTAAATTACCTTTCTCGCTCTTGAGTGTGTACCAATTTATGTCAAAAACAGTTCGAGAAGAATTTTAAATAAAATATCCTATTGGTTTAACAAAATATATGTATATACAGGGGCGCTTCAAAAGTTAATAGAATCGGACATTCTAAAAAGCCATGCCAGTTATCGCTTTTTACAGGAAAAGCGCTTCAATAAGGCTTAAATTTAAAACTTTAGCTTTTTACTTTTATTATTATTTTGTACTTTTTCATTAACGATAGTGGATTTCGAAAATATTGATAGGCTATTACACGTTCATAACAAAATAGTATTGTAAACTGTCTTAATGAAAATGTTGCGTTTTTTGTCTTTGAATACTTTAACATGACATATTTAACATTAAATTACCTTTTTCGCTCTTGAGTGTGTACCGGTTTGTGTCAAAAACAGTTCGACAAAAATTTTAAATAAAATATCCTATTGGCTTAACAAAATATATGTATATACAGGAGTGCTTCAAAAGTTTATAAAAGTGGACATTCTTAAAAGCGTTTTTTACAGGAAAGGCGATCCAATAGGGCTTCAATTTAAAACTTGGGCTTTTTACTTTTATTATTATTATGTGCTCCTTTATTAACGATAGTGGATTTCAAAAAGGTTGACAGGCTTTCACACTTTCGCATCAAAATAGTATTGTACACTGTCTTAATAAAAATGTTGCGCTTTTTGATGTCATTGTGTCTTTGCATACTTTAACACGACTTATGTTTAACATTAAATTACCTTTCTCGCTCTTGAGGGTGTACCGGTTTGTGTTAAAAACAGTTCGAGAAGAATTTTAAATAAAATATCCTATTGGCTTAACAAAATATATGTATATGCAGGGGTGCTTCAAAAGTTAATAAAAGCGGACATTCTAAAAAGTCATGACAGTGATTGCTTTTTACGGGGCAGGCGCTTCAAAAGTGCTTAAATTTAAAACTTGGGCTTTTACTTTTATTATTATTTTGTGCTCTTTTATTAACGATAGTGGATTTCGAAAAGGTTGACAGGCACTTTCACATCAAAATATTGTACACTCTCTTAATAAAAATGCTGCGCTCCTTGATCTCATTGTGTCTTTGCATACTTTAACACGACTTATGTTTAACATTAAATTACCTTTCTCGCTCTTGAGTGTGTACCGGTTTTTGTCAAAAACAGTTCGAGAAGAATTTTAAATAAAATATCCTATTGGCCTAACAATATTTATATATTGTTAGGCCAAATAAATAAATAAATAATATATACAGGGGTGCTTCAAAAGTTTATAAAAGTGGACATTCTAAAAAGCGTTTTTTTTTACAGGAAAGGCGCTTCAATAGGGCTTAAATTTAAAACTTGGGCTTTTTACTTTTATTATTATTTCGTGCACCTTTATTAACGATAGTGGATTTTGGAAAGGTTGACAGGCTTTTACACTTTTACATCAAAATAGTATTGAAAACTGTCTTAATGAAAATGTTGTGCTTTTTGATCTCAATGTGTCTTTGGATACTTTAACACGACTTATGTTAAACATTTAATTACCTTTCTCGCTATTGAGTGTGTACCAGTTTATGTCAAAAACAGTTCAAGAAGAATTTTAAATAAAATATCCTATTGGCTTAACAAAATATATGTATATACTTGGGTGTTTCAAAGTAGTATAAATGTAGACATTCGAAAAAGCGTCATGCCAGTGATCGCTTTTCATAGGAAAGGCGTTTCAATTTAAAACTTGGGCATTTTGCTTTTATTATTATTTCGTGCTCCTTTATTAACGATAGTGGATTTCAAAAAGGTTGACAGGCTTTTACACTTTTCACATCAAAATAGTATTGTACACTGTCTTAATAAAAATGTTGCGCTTTTTGATATCATTGTGTCTTTGCATACTTTAGCACGACTTATGTTTAACATTAAATTACCTTTCTCGCTCTTGACTGTACCGATTTATGTCAAAAACAGTTCGAGAAGAATTTTAAATAAAATATCCTATTGGTTTAACAAAATATATGTATATACAGGGGCGCTTCAAAAGTTAATAAAATCGGACATTCTAAAAAGCCATGCCAGTTATCGCTTTTTACAGGAAAAGCGCTACAATAGGGCTTAAATTTAAAAATTTGAGCTTTTTACTTTTACTATTATTTTGTACTTTTTCATTAACGATAGTGGATTTCGAAAAATTGATAGGCTATTACACGTTCATATCAAAATAGTATTGTAAACTGTCTTAATGAAAATGTTGCGTCTTTTTGTCTTTGAATACTTTAACATGACTTATGTTTAACATTAAATTACCTTTCTCGCTCTTGAGTGTGTACCGATTTGTGTCAAAAACAGTTCGAGAGGAATTTTAAATAAAATATCCTATTGGCTTAACAAAATATATGTATATACAGGAGTGCTTCAAAAGTTTATAAAAGTGGACATTCTTAAAAGCGTTTTTTACAGGAAAAGCACTTCAATAGGGCTTCAATTTAAAACTTGGGCTTTTTACGGTTATTATTATTTTGTGCTTTTTTCTTAACGAGAGTAGACTTCGAAAAGATTGACAGGCTTTTACACGTTCACATGAAAATAGTATTGTAAACTGTCTTAATAAAAATGCTGCGCTTTTTAATCTCATTGTATCTTTGGATACTTTAACACGACTTATGTTTAACATTAAATTATCTTTCTCGCTCTTGAGGGTGTACCGGTTTGTGTTAAAAACAGTTCGAGAAGAATTTTAAATAAAATATCCTATTGGCTTAACAAAATATATGTATATGCAGGGGTGCTTCAAAAGTTAATAAAAGCGGACATTCTAAAAAGTCATGACAGTGATTGCTTTTTACGGGGCAGGCGCTTCAAAAGTGCTTAAATTTAAAACTTGGGCTTTTACTTTTATTATTATTTTGTGCTCTTTTATTAACGATAGTGGATTTCGAAAAGGTTGACAGGCACTTTCACATCAAAATATTGTACACTCTCTTAATAAAAATGCTGCGCTCCTTGATCTCATTGTGTCTTTGCATACTTTAACACGACTTATGTTTAACATTAAATTACCTTTCTCGCTCTTGAGTGTGTACCGGTTTTTGTCAAAAACAGTTCGAGAAGAATTTTAAATAAAATATCCTATTGGCCTAACAATATTTATATATTGTTAGGCCAAATAAATAAATAAATAATATATACAGGGGTGCTTCAAAAGTTTATAAAAGTGGACATTCTAAAAAGCGTTTTTTTTTACAGGAAAGGCGCTTCAATAGGGCTTAAATTTAAAACTTGGGCTTTTTACTTTTATTATTATTTCGTGCACCTTTATTAACGATAGTGGATTTTGGAAAGGTTGACAGGCTTTTACACTTTTACATCAAAATAGTATTGAAAACTGTCTTAATGAAAATGTTGTGCTTTTTGATCTCAATGTGTCTTTGGATACTTTAACATGACTTATGTTAAACATTTAATTACCTTTCTCGCTATTGAGTGTGTACCAGTTTATGTCAAAAACAGTTCAAGAAGAATTTTAAATAAAATATCCTATTGGCTTAACAAAATATATGTATATACTTGGGTGTTTCAAAGTAGTATAAATGTAGACATTCGAAAAAGCGTCATGCCAGTGATCGCTTTTTATAGGAAAGGCGTTTCAATTTAAAACTTGGGCATTTTGCTTTTATTATTATTTCGTGCTGCTTTATTAACGATAGTGGATTTCAAAAAGGTTGACAGGCTTTTACACTTTTCACATCAAAATAGTATTGTACACTGTCTTAATAAAAATGTTGCGCTTTTTGATATCATTGTGTCTTTGCATACTTTTGCACGACTTATGTTTAACATTAAATTACCTTTCTCGCTCTTGACTGTACCGATTTATGTCAAAAACAGTTCGAGAAGAATTTTAAATAAAATATCCTATTGGTTTAACAAAATATATGTATATACAGGGGCGCTTCAAAAGTTAATAAAATCGGACATTCTAAAAAGCCATGCCAGTTATCGCTTTTTACAGGAAAAGCGCTACAATAGGGCTTAAATTTAAAAATTTGAGCTTTTTACTTTTACTATTATTTTGTACTTCTTCATTAACGATAGTGGATTTCGAAAAATTGATAGGCTATTACACGTTCATATCAAAATAGTATTGTAAACTGTCTTAATGAAAATGTTGCGTCTTTTTGTCTTTGAATACTTTAACATGACTTATGTTTAACATTAAATTACCTTTCTCGCTCTTGAGTGTGTACCGATTTGTGTCAAAAACAGTTCGAGAGGAATTTTAAATAAAATATCCTATTGGCTTAACAAAATATATGTATATACAGGAGTGCTTCAAAAGTTTATAAAAGTGGACATTCTTAAAAGCGTTTTTTACAGGAAAAGCACTTCAATAGGGCTTCAATTTAAAACTTGGGCTTTTTACGGTTATTATTATTTTGTGCTTTTTTCTTAACGAGAGTAGACTTCGAAAAGATTGACAGGCTTTTACACGTTCACATGAAAATAGTATTGTAAACTGTCTTAATAAAAATGCTGCGCTTTTTAATCTCATTGTATCTTTGGATACTTTAACACGACTTATGTTTAACATTAAATTATCTTTCTCACTCTTGAGTGTGTACCGATTTGTGTAAAAAACAATTCGAGAAAATTTTCAAATAAAATATACTATTGGCTTCACAAAATATATGTATATACTGGGATGCTTTAAAATTTTATAAAACCGGACATTCTAAAAAGCGTCATGCCAGTGATCGCTTTTTACAGGAAAGGTGCTTCAATTTAAAACTTGGGCTTTTTACTTTTACTTTTATTTTGTGCTCCTTTATTAACGATAGTGGATTTCAAAAAGGTCACACTTTACATCAAAATAGTATTGTACACTGTCTTAATAAAAATGTTGCGCTTTTTGATCTCATTGTGTCTTTGCATACTTTAACACGACTTATGTTTAACATTAAATTACCTTTCTCGCTCTTGAGTGTGTACCGGTTTGTGTTAAAAACAGTTCGAGAAGAATTTTAAATAAGATATCCTATTGGCTTAACAAAATATATGTATATACAGGGGTGCTTCAAAAATTTATAAAAATGGACATTCTAGAAAGCGCTGTTTACAGAAAAGGCGCATGAAAAGGGCTTAAATTTAAAACTTGGGTTTCTTACTTTTATTATTATTTTGTGCTCCTTTATTAATGATAGTGGATTTCAAAAGGGCCATACTTTACATCAAAATAGTATTGTAAACTGTTTTAATAAAAATGTTGCGCATTTTGAGCTCATTGTGCCTTTGGGTACTTTAACATGGCTTATGATTAACATTAAATTACCTTTCTCGCTCTTGAGTGTGTACCGATTTGTGTCAAAAACAGAAGGAGAATAATTTTAGATAAAATATACTCTGCTTTTTTATTAACGATAGTGGACTTCGAAAAGGTAGTAAGAAAGTAACATACTTTATAAATTAAATTTACTTTACCCATTCGCATACATATGTTTGCGAGCTATATGTTCGAACACAAAAACACTAAAACACCTTACCACACTAAAGCACAAAAATGGCTAAATACGTATTTCAACAACTAAGTTGTCATCATCAGTAGCACTGATTAAAAATCGCGCTGTCTACACACCGTAGCGTACAGAGCAACACTGATTTCCAATTTACGGGGATGGTTTATTCTTTTACCTAGGCTATTAACTACTTCATTAAAAATACCTGATCGTTGTACCGTTAAATACGTCATACTTACTATTCTAATCCTATCCTTTAATTCTAATATTCTAAGAAAACCAACAATATAATTTCCTATTTACGGGGATGGTTTATATATTTTTACCTAAACTATTAACTACGTCATTAACAGTACCTGATCGCTGTATCGTTAAATTAGTCATGCTTAATACTATAATTCTATCATTTAATTCTAATGTACTATGAAAAACTAACGGTATCTAAAAGGTATTGTTTACACCACAAACTTATATAAACAAGATTGGGGAATTGGCCCGTTATCTGAATTCATTAATTTATTTTTATTTTTCTGAATGTATATACTCTCGTAACTATCTAGTTCTCTATAATTGCGCACTTGTTTTATAAGTTTGAGGCCGCTTGCTGGAATATCATGACCTGTGTCCGAAATATGTCGAGCTACACTAGACTTCTCTGTCCTATTAAACCGAAAATGAGCAATGTGCTCTTTATAGCGAGTTGCAATCGAACGTCTAGTTTGGCCGATATATTTCTTCTCGCATTTATTACAATTAATTTCATAAATTCCAGATTTTTGTTCTACCTCAATTTTATCTTTAGTACTACTCAAAAGACTTTTCAACGAATTACATGATTTAAACGCGACTTGCAAACCAACGTTTTTAAAAATATTATTTAAGTTTCTCGAAATATTATGAAAAGGTAGGACAACAAATTTCTTATCTATATCACTTTGAGGTAGCAAAGTTGTGGAATTTAGAATTACATTCTTACGTTTCATTTTTCTTAAGATATTGTCAACTACGTCTGATTGGAAACCATTGTATTCAGCGATACCTCTTATAAGGCGTAATTCTTTCTCGTATCTATCTCTTGTAAGTGGGAAGTTTAACAAGCGATGGATTAGAAAATTGAATGAAGACAATTTTTGTTGCAAACAATGATTAGAATCTGCTGTAATGAATCTGTTTACATTGGTTTCCTTTCTATAAATATCTATTTCTATATTGCAACCTGCTTTAATTACTAATGTATCTAGAAAAGCTAATTGTCCATTGTTTTCCTTCTCAAGAGTGAATTTAATCGTGGGGAATTTTGAGTTTAATTCATTAAGAAACATTTCGGTATCATACATTTTAGTGTCAAAAATCGCGAAAATGTCGTCAACGTACCTTAACCAAACTTTAGGGAAATATTTGGCGTTCTTTTTGAATTCATTTCAAAATTACTCATGAATAAATCGGCAATAAATGGAGACAAGCAATTTCCCATAGCAGTCCCATGTCGTTGTTCATAGAATTTACCTTCTATTTGAAAACAGTTATGAGACATACAAAGAGATGTTAACTGCATGTATTCATCTATTATCGCCTTTTCGATATAATTGTTCTGAAGTAAACGTTCCAAATATTTCAGGGTTTCTGGAATCGGTACTGAAGGAAACAATGAACTGACATCAAACGAAATCAAAATCTCACCTTCTTGCAACTTATAATGTTTGATTTTTTGAATGAACTCCAGCGAGTTTTTTACTGCAAAGCTATCTTGTTGCAATGGTAAATTTGTGAATTCATTTACTAGCCATTTAGACAGTAAATAAGTCGGTGAGTTTATACCTGACACAATACGTCTCATCGACTTACCGGGCTTATGTATTTTAGGTAAACAATACATTCTAGGCACGACCGGATTGGATACATTTAACCGAAACTTGAGTGACGAAGTTATCAATTTTGGACAATTATTCAACGCGTTCTTAGTTTCTCTGACTAATTTTGGTAGTGGATTTTTGTTTAAACACACGTACGGACCCGTACTAATAAGTTCTTGAACTCTGCAAAAATAGTCCGATTTATCCAAAATTACTAACGTGTTACCCTTGTCGGCCTTAATATAAAAGCAATCTTTCGATCTGAGATTTTTAATAATTTATTCATGAGTAATTTTGAAATGGATTTCAAAAAGAACGCCAAATATTTCCCTAAAGTTTGGTTAAGGTACGTTGACGACATTTTCGCGATTTTTGACACTAAAATGTATGATACCGAAATGTTTCTTAATGAATTAAACTCAAAATTCCCCACGATTAAATTCACTCTTGAGAAGGAAAACAATGGACAATTAGCTTTTCTAGATACATTAGTAATTAAAGCAGGTTGCAATATAGAAATAGATATTTATAGAAAGGAAACCAATGTAAACAGATTCATTACAGCAGATTCTAATCATTGTTTGCAACAAAAATTGTCTTCATTCAATTTTCTAATCCATCGCTTGTTAAACTTCCCACTTACAAGAGATAGATACGAGAAAGAATTACGCCTTATAAGAGGTATCGCTGAATACAATGGTTTCCAATCAGACGTAGTTGACAATATCTTAAGAAAAATGAAACGTAAGAATGTAATTCTAAATTCCACAACTTTGCTACCTCAAAGTGATATAGATAAGAAATATGTTGTCCTACCTTTTCATAATATTTCGAGAAACTTAAATAATATTTTTAAAAACGTTGGTTTGCAAGTCGCGTTTAAATCATGTAATTCGTTGAAAAGTCTTTTGAGTAGTACTAAAGATAAAATTGAGGTAGAACAAAAATCTGGAATTTATGAAATTAATTGTAATAAATGCGAGAAGAAATATATCGGCCAAACTAGACGTTCGATTGCAACTCGCTATAAAGAGCACATTGCTCATTTTCGGTTTAATAGGACAGAGAAGTCTAGTGTAGCTCGACATATTTCGGACACAGGTCATGATATTCCAGCAAGCGGCCTCAAACTTATAAAACAAGTGCGCAATTATAGAGAACTAGATAGTTACGAGAGTATATACATTCAGAAAAATAAAAATAAATTAATGAATTCAGATAACGGGCCAATTCCCCAATCTTGTTTATATAAGTTTGTGGTGTAAACAATACCTTTTAGATACCGTTAGTTTTTCATAGTACATTAGAATTAAATGATAGAATTATAGTATTAAGCATGACTAATTTAACGATACAGCGATCAGGTACTGTTAATGACGTAGTTAATAGTTTAGGTAAAAATATATAAACCATCCCCGTAAATAGGAAATTATATTGTTAGTTTTCTTAGAATATTAGAATTAAAGGATAGGATTAGAATAGTAAGTATGACGTATTTAACGGTACAACGATCAGGTATTTTTAATGAAGTAGTTAATAGCCTAGGTAAAAGAATAAACCATCCCCGTAAATTGGAAATCAGTGTTGCTCTGTACGCTACGGTGTGTAGACAGCGCGATTTTTAATCAGTGCTACTGATGATGACAACTTAGTTGTTGAAATACGTATTTAGCCATTTTTGTGCTTTAGTGTGGTAAGGTGTTTTAGTGTTTTTGTGTAGTTTCAAGCCACAGACTCCAAGTTTAGTTTCTTATATGTTCGAAGTTCATCAGCATTCATTAGCATTCTATAAGAATGTTTGAAAGCGACGCCCATTTACCAAACAAAATTTGTTGTAAACATATTAAACACTATGGAGATACTACGTATATTTGAGTATGTCAATTAAAATGACGAGCCCGCGATAGCGGGCGAGTAGTATATATGTAATTCATTGAATATTTAAAATGTTCTTCAATACAAGTCCTTCATTTTTAATTGGCGTGCGAACTAATTTTGAGTATGTGACAGACGAATATTTCAATTATACTGACCAAAATTTCATAATGAAAGCGCTGTTCCACTTCAAATAATTTGGGTGAAAATATCTCAGTGTCAAACTGATTATTAGGTTCTTTTTTATTAATATTGTGCATGCCTGTCTTAAATTGTTTCTGAGCAATTGGCATACTTTTTGTTAATATACTAAATTTTTCCACTGTTATTTCAATAGCGTATTATCCCGATTGTCTCAATAAAAATGATGCACTTATTTAGCATATTGTTTCATCGGATACTTTAACATCATTCTTATGTTTAACATTAAATTATCTTTCTCGCTTTTCATTGTGTAACAGTTTGTGTAAAAAAAAATTCTAGAACAATTCTGAATGAAATATACAATTGGCTTTACAAAATATATGTATATACAGAGTGTGCCACAAGTCTATAAAATCTTACATTCTAAAAACCACCACGAGAGTGATCGCGTTTTACAGGAAACTGTAAAAAGCTGTAAGCGGACGCGAAAAAGGCGAATTCAAGCTCGAAAAGATTGAAGCATTAGCTCACAAACATTCAACACAATAAATATTGCAATATATAATAATTGGCCCAATGATAATAGTATATAGGTAAAAAATTTATAAATTCGATTCCTTATTTGTTTATAAATACTTTCTACTCATTTTTTTCATCTATGAATTAAGTTGTAAAATTACTTCAAAATATTATAAGATATTGTAAATAGAAAAAAGAAACTAAAATATACCAGATTAAACAAGCACTTAATCATGTTGTTACTGTGTCAGGCAAATTGAGAAGTAATATCATACGTATTCAAAAAAGATTGTTTAATTATCATTGATGAAAATGAACGTCTCGCGACATCGTCAATTACAATAATTAGAAATAGAAATTCTATAAGGATGTTTTACAGTATTTTCGAATATAACAATAAGTAATCAATATTACCATAATACATATATTATATCTATATATACCTTAAATTGTAGGTGTACAATGCAAAAGAAAATAATTATGTACAGTGTGAACAAGGCTTTACCAACATTATTAAGCATCATATATAACTGACAGTTGTAATACAATTTACCACAAAGAAACACTGCAAATTATAAAAGTATAGGAATGGAAATCATAAAAAATGCCAATGAAATAAATATTACTTGTTATAGAACAATAATTAAATGAATTATTTAAAAGTATACATTCGCGTCAACAAAACATAATTCTAATAAAGCTATCTACAAGTTTGTATAAAATAAAATGTTTTTTTTTAAATTCTAATGAATTTTCATTTAAACCAAAAAGACCAATGGAATCGACATATGTATATAGACTGAAACACTATTAACAAAAACTATCAAATCACATTTTCTAACTGATGCAAAAAACACAGATTTCGAGATTATTCTAATTTTATACCCACAAACAAAATTCAAACTATAGACAAATTAGGCAAACGTGAAATAAATCATCGGCAAGTCAAGGCACAAAAGCCAATGATAGTAGAAAAATTATAAATAGAGTGAAAACTACCGTCTGTGAGGCACAGGAAAAGTATGTGAAAAATGTCAATAAAACTTTAAACGATAAAGTACATCTTATTTCATGGACAGCCGTTAAACATTTTCAATTTAAAAACTGCTATTATTACTACATCTATTATTAATCATTTCATCCGATAAGCATTCTGAATAAAATATTGCATAGTTGTAAACTATATACAGGGGTGTATAAAAACAACTAAGCGATATTGAACATCTAAAACACAATTATATTTAGTTATTCGCTATATATGGGAATTATATGGTGTTTCAAAAACTGAAACGCAATAAAGGCAAAATCCGCAATAAATTTAGAAGAATAAGGGGGAGCGGTACCTCAACTGTAAGCGGAATAAGAGGCGATAGCGGGCCTTCAAGGCCTGCCGTATTAGCTAGTATTTTTTAAACTAATTAGTAAAAGGAAAGATTTTATTTTATAAAATTTAGTACAAAAATTCTATAAATATTAATGGAGTAAATGTTCAAATAAACCGCCTGCTTGCTCTTGACAATAACCAAGCCTGTAGTAAAATTCATTCCGTACGTTGGCAAGTGTTTCAGGCAATATACTATTGGCAGTGTTGACAATCTTTTGCCGTAATTCTTCCAAATTTCTAGCTCGCTCATGCGCATATGTATAAACTTTTTCCTTGATACAGCCCCAAAAGAAAAAATCTAACGGCGTCAAATCGGGCGAGCGAGGTGGCCATTCTATCGTGCCGCCTGAACCTATTATACGGTTAAGAAAAGTTTGTTGAAGAAATTGCCGTACAATCCGTGCAGTGTGAGCTGGACAGTTATCCTGTTGAAACCAAATCTCTTCAACATTAACATTGAGAGCACGAACGGCCGGCATGATATTAGTTTCGAGCAATTGCAAATATCTGGCTGCTGTAAGTGTACCATCAATAAAAAATGGACCAATAATATGATCACCCAATATACCGGCCCACACATTCAATTTTTGAGGATATTGGGTACGAAGGGGCAAAAACAGATGTTTATTTTGCTTTGACCAATATTTAGTAATCATTGGATTAGAACGACCATGTAAATAGAACGCAGATTCGTCCGTAAATAAAATGTTTTGTATAAAATTATCATTTTCGACGACTCGTGCCGTTACACTTTCACAAAAGTTAATGCGCCTTACTTGATCTCCAAGAAAAAATTCCTAGCGTTTTTGTATGCTGTAGCTACGATACCCTTGCCTATTCAAAATCTTTCTAACAGTACGCGCTGGGATATCAACCTATTCAGATATTTGCCTTGATGAACATGGTTCATTTTGCTCAACAGCACTACATACATTAACTTCCCGTTGTTCCCTTTCCTCGCTCAGTATCCGTATACGACATCCTTTGCTCTTCTCAATGCATTTATGGCAGTCCGTAATACATCCAACAGATTCGAATTTATGAACAATGTTCAAAACTGTTTGAACGGCAGGGACGGGTCTATTTTCAAATGAAAATATGAAACGACCAACTACTTCCTGTGCTGTACTACCTGAATAGTACCATTTAATTATTTGAATTCTTTCTTCCGTAGTGTACAACATCTTAGACAGTGTCAGTAACTCAAAATCAAAGAAAACTGTCCGCGTGAATATACGATTTTCTATTAAATGTCATTTGTGTCATTATTAAGTACTGTCATAGTTATGATGCCGGACTAAATTGTATTGGCAACCTCGCTTGCTACCATATGTACGAAATACATGTATTTTATCCCGCATTCTAATAGTAAACAGACCAGCGGTGTATATGTTACGACACTGAACACATAATCAGACATGTCAGATATATGACAATTTATTTAAAATACCTCATTTTAAATTATTATTGCCTATGTTGAATGCCAATGAAATAACTTACCGATGAAGAGAAAAATTAATATTCTTTGTTCTTGCCGTTTTAGAACGACCACAAGTCACACAATTGACCATTATAGAAACACTAAAATGTCATTTTTGACATAACCGGACATAACTAACCTACCGAAAAGGGTAACTCCGTCTAAAAAATACCTATTTCCACACCAAGTTATGCTCTCTCCTGTTCTATTCTTTACTCGTAGGATTTTACACATACTGTATAACAATTCTCCTAATTTGTTTTCATTCTCAAACTGGCAAGACAGTGCTGTTCCTACACGAACAAAGTGTCAAACAAATGCCAATGTCTAACAAAAAGGTATAAAAAAACGCCACAAATTGTTTATTTGGAATTTCAATATAGACTATATAGATCATAAATAATAATTATTATTTAAATGCATTCTAATCTAAAATTAAAAAATGAGGTGTGGCCACCACACGACTTTCTTATACGTATAAGCGTTTCAAACTATACAATTTTAAGAATTTTTTTATACAAAACTTATTCAAAATCCTATTATAAGTACTTTCATTCTCTTAATAAATCGCTATAGAATGCATACTTTGCAAGATAATCGAAAAAAAAGTGCTACTAGAATAAAAGTGCTACTTCCGGTCGGAATTTTGAAATTTCATGTATACAAAAAATATTGCAAATCCAACTCTAAATACTTTTGTACTCTTAAGAAATATATATAGAATGCATAATTTACGACATATTTGCGAAAAATCGTTATTCGGTAAGAGTAAAGGTGATACTTCCGGTCCGAATTTTGAAATTTTTTTTATACAAAAGATATTGGAAATTAAGTTCTAAATATTTTTATATTCGTAGCGTACCTGTCTAAAAAGCATGACTTGCAAAATATTTGCAAAAAACTGATTTTCGATAAGAGTAAAAGACCTACTTCCGGTAGTAATTTCGAAAAACTTTTTAAATAAAATGGTTTTCAATTTTAATTTTAAGTACATATGAATTCTTTATAAATTTGTTTAAACTTAGTAGTTGACGAAATATTTGCAAAATTCGATACTACTTCCGGTCTACCGATTTTACTGAAAAACTAATCAGATCTCAAGAGGCAGATTATACACGTAAATACAAAATTTGGAATGGATATCTACAGCGGTTTGACCGCTATCGTGGTCACACACACACACACACACAGAGAGAGAGAGAGAGAGAGAGAGAGATTTTTTAAAAACCACTTTTTTGGTATCAGGGGACTTCAAAACGTGGACATCTGCAAAAATCTCGAGGTCGAAAATTTTCGTCATCACAATACTTCCTTATACTACGTATAAGAAAGTAAAAAGTTTCCAAGTGAAAAACAATATTGTTACAAAAATGTAGTATGTATAACATTAATCTTGTTTTGAAAAAAGTACAATACTCCATGTTAGCAAGTTAATTGCTTGATATTTTACATGTTCAGCTTCTTTTGAAAACTAATAGAATAAAACTGATTTTTCTCTAGCAGTATCAATTACTTTTATTATGCATTATATACATTTTGCAAGCCTAGGATTGAATCCAAATGTGTAAATTCATACGTATAGGTATATGACTAGCAAGAATGAAAATATATTTTACAAATATTCTTAATTATCGTTTTAAACTAATTCTGTCGATTTAAATTAAATTTGCTTTGTAATAATAAGGCAGTGCTATTGGCATTGTACATCCATGATCCATAGTCGCTAATAATGTTTTGATTTGGCATGAAAAGTGGCAAGTTGCCAGTTATTGTATTCGCAGAACGTTACCTACTCTTCGCATACCGAGCTTTAAATACACACAATGCGTTATGACCATATATTCAAATTACACACATAATTAATATCTAATTAATTCCTAACTGGAAGTCAACGCGGACAACGGACCAGTTAAATTTTCCGTCAAATACCTTATGGTTGGTTGTTTGCTGTAAATTGAGCATTTGTAATCGTTGATGCATAGCTCATTACGATCCTATTAGGTGTTATAACGGATCCGCTTTCCTATGCAAAATTACGCCTTGCTGTGTACACACTATTTCTCTCTCTCTCTCTCTCTCTCTCTCTCTCTCTCTCTCCTCTATTCTTCAGCGTTGGATTATAAAACATAAAACTGTGCATTGTTAAAATTTCATTTTGCATAGTGGTGTCGCACCATTTTCAGATCTCACACAAAAAATAGTTTTGGTATATATTTATTTATTTTGAGCAAATTGTAACTTAGTTTAAAGTAGTTACGGTAAAGTATATTTAATAGTGTTCGTCCTGAATTGTATTTAAACACTACAAATATGCTATCGCTTACAACAATGGTGAGCGTTTTTATTTGATAATATTAAATTGTTAAATTAAAAATGTAAATAGGGAAGACAAAAAAATGTTGCTCATAAACAAATGCAATGATAACACGTATTGAATTGTTATAGATATATCTTATTGATGAAGTTGATTTCATAAACATTTATGTTTCTTCTTTAAAAAAAATATAGTGTTGGTGAGTTTCAAAAATATTTTTCTTAATTATAAATGTAAATAAAGATTTTATTTTGTTACAGAAAATATTGTATAATATAAAATAAATATATTTAAAAATTACCCAGCGGTACTGGGTAATTTTTAAATATATTAAAAGTTAGAATTATTTATCATATACAGCACATGGACGTCTCGGTGCTTATATACGCTGGTATACCAGCAATACTTTCCATCTGTTACTTGCTATATGTATATGTATATCAGTACAATTTAAAGGAATCAAGACCGAAGCCCGCGGTAGCGTAGTGGTTAACGCACCTGACTGGTAATCGGGAGATTCGGGTTCGATTCCTGGACCGCTGGGTAATTTTTAAATATATTAAAAAGTACCTAATTAACATTTAAACTAATTTTAAATTAATTTGAAATTAGTATGACCTTTAAATCGTCCAAGAAATTTATATATATATATATATATATATATATATATATATGTTCTCTACGTCTTTACGGGGAGAAGACTATACACCAAACCAAGACCTTCGAAAAACTAAGAACAAGAAGAAGCAAACTGCTTTGTGACTTGATTTTTCTACAACGTTGCCGAGAAGAAAACATCGTGCCACAGACATTGAAACTGAAGTTCAACAGAAACACCAGACAAACCAAGAACATTCTGAAGAAAGCAAGTATGGCGCTACTGAGGGAATCCATCCACGAGACTAGAAAAATGTTGGATGATACCAACAAACAATTACTGCAACTACATCTTAACCTCAGCAACATTATCCACCCGATAATTTGGAGAATACTGGACCAGCTCAGTGAATTCCGTTCCGAGACAAATACCGATTGGACAAAGGCAAAACAAATAAAGAAGTTCAACCACCTGCAAGCAGAACAAAAACCCAGAAACACCAGAGTAGAGAACAGATCACTCAAAGTGGTATACAACTTATCCACCCATGGATTGGACGCAGCATCCCACAATGTTTTGGCTAAAGGATTTAACTACGCAATAGCTCCTGCCCGCATACCAGTAGAAGAAATAATTTGTGGAGTAGAAGCAACTATAGCTGGGGTTGACAAGAATACGGCCGAGACTATCCGCCAAGATGTATCGCAAATATTAAGGACAGCCAAAGCACCAAAGAAGAACCTATCACATGAAGAATTCCGGGCATTGAAATAACTAAGGGAAAACGAAAACATTATTATTCTACCAGCCGATAAAGGAAATGCAACTGTGGTAATGAACACAACCGACTACGACGCCAAAATAAGAACCCTCTTGGAGGATCCAGCATACCAACCAATCTCCACGGATCCAACAACATACCTGGAGAAAACAACCAAAACTAAAATCAAGGAGAGTCCCATCGACAAGGAAATCCAAACAGCACTCATTCCAAGAGAGAAGTCATCAAGATGCCCCAAATTCTACGGCTTACCTAAAGTCCACAAGGAAGGTGCACCCCTAAGACCCATAGTCAGCTCCATTGGATCACCTGTTCAACAATTGGCTAGATACCTAGCCCAACAGCTACAACCTCATGTCGAAGAAGCCGAATCTTACGTCAAGAACGCAAGCCACTTCATCGATCTATTGAGACAAGAAAAAGTAGAACCAGAATGGTTATTAGTAATCTTCGACGTAGTATCACTGTTTACCAATATACCAGTTGCCGAAGCTCTATAGACCATCGAACGAATATACCAACCCCCAGTGCACATAATGAACTTGGTGAAACACTGTCTGACAAACACATACTTTATCTACGAAGATCAGCGCTATAGACAAATATATGGCGCCCCAATGGGTTCTCCACTATCACCAGTAATAGCAAACCTTTTTATGGAAAACTTAGAAAAAACAGCACTAAGGACGGCCACCCACAAACCCAACTCTGGCTACGTTACGTCGATGACACTTTCGTGATCTGGACACATGGAAAAGACCACCTCGACATCTTCCTGGAACACTTAAACAAAACCCATCCTAAAATAAAATTTACGATGGAAATAGAATCGAACAACGAATTACCATTCCTCGACGTTTTGGTCAAGAAGAAAGAAAATGGGAACTTAAGTCACACGGTATACCGAAAATCCACCCATACAGACAGATATCTGAACGCTCAGTCTCACCACCACCCAGCTCAGTTACAATCAGTAGTGAAAACCCTAGTGACAAGATCGCAGAGATTAGCAGACGAAGATAACATCACCCAAGAAATGGACAAACTCCACAAGGCACTCCAGCAGAATGGTTTCAGTGAATCTGCTATCAAAACAGCATCCAAGCCGAAACCAACAACACCACAAGAGGAAAAAGAAACACCAACTGCCAAAACCTACTTACCCTATGTTAAAGGCACCACCGATAGAATATCTAAAATCCTACGAAGACACAACATTGAAACAACATTCAAAGCAGACAGAAAAATCAGCACAGTCCTTCGAAACCCTAAAACAAAAATACCTTTAGAAAACCAAGGAGTTTATGAAATTCCGTGCCTCAACTATGAAAAAACTTACATTGGACAAACGAACAGAAGGGTAAACGCAAGAAGAGACGAACACAAAAATTCTGTAAGAAAAGACGAGAAAACTTCATCTCTGGCTCAACATGTAAAAGAAACATCCCACACGATAGACTTCAGTAACACCAAGCTATTAGCGAACATCGAACATACTAAAACCAGAATCATCAGGGAAGCCATCGAAATTGAAAAACATCCGAGCAATCTGAATTCACGAGATGATACCCAGAGGTTACCAACAGCATGGAAACCAGCACTAACAAGAACAGATACCAACAAAGAACACCAAACTAATACTTCTACATCGCAAACCAGCCGTCACACTTCAAACACGAGCCCAACGACACGGAATCATGCACACACTCGTCCAAGGGCAACCAACCGAAACGCTAACGGAGTATATAACCACCATCCGAATCCCGAAAACGTCAGTTTACGAATAACAAGAAGCAGAAGCAGACAGTTATCGCAGACCTGAAGATGGCAAGTGTGATTTTGCCGAAACGTCGTCAAGAAACCAGCATCGGTCTTTCCAAAGACCAAGCAGTGGAAACGCGGAAGAAAACCCGGAATCCAGTGACAACATATATATATATATTGTAGAAATACCCCCTTTTACAGGTGTATCAATTACATTTATCACTATGCTACTAGCTCAATGTACTAATAGGTATATAATGGATATGTATTTCTAATATTTAGTCTAATAAAAATATAAAATGAATTATTAATATGCCCGTCACTAACTCAGTCGTATAATCTCTATGTACTTTGATATCCCTTCCTATTACATTCAACAATACTCCATACAATACTGATTTCATAAATCTAACACTACATTTTCAATTAAATTCAACTTTCATTATTCCAACTTTTACATATTCTTTAACTATAATATTCCTTAGTCCAAACCTGTATTTTTTGGTTTACTTAGCAAATTATATACTTGTAGTGATATATCTTCTGATAAAGTTGGTAATTCGGAACTTGAACGATAGTATCGCTTCACGTTGAAAATTATTATAACTAGATTTCTAATAACTAATTTCTTTTGATACAAAATCTATATAATAAGTTTTATCTTATTACTGCATAACATCTCTTTTAATTTCAGGAGTAAGTATTTTTTTATCGGATATGATTTATAGCCCATAAATTGAATTGATGTTTTTATTTCTAGGAATTCCCATATTTTATATGGTAGTGATTTTCTAACAGATATTCTATATTACCATTAAAACAAGGATAGAAAAACTAACAAACAATATATTCATTTGATAAATTCTTTACAATATTTCTGGTGCTATGATGAAAATGCCACTATTAATACAAACACCCTATCTAAACTTGTTCAACTAAAGGAATATGGTTATGAAAAGAACAGATGTTAACCTCTCTTTTTTAAAAGGTATGTTATTTAATAAATTTAGCTTTATATTTATGAAAATTATTACAAACTTATCTGATTTATATTCTTATGCAATTATTTATGATCTCTTACTAATTTATGGATATAGTTTGTCATGTGGTTTATTTAATTGTACTCTTCCACAAATATTTAAATTATTATAGCAAAAACCAAATGGAAAGTGAAAATAGTTCAATACAACCTTTGTTTATTTCACAGTATTTTCTTATTTCGTAGCTCCTTTTAATATCTTCTTGTAACTTTGTAGCCTCAGATGAACGCAAATCCTACAGCAATAACTTCTTCGGACAATGAAACAGCTGTCTGTGCCTCCTAAAATGGATCCAATGAATTTATAACTCCGTCCAGGAAGTTCTTCGACTAATTATACAGCGTGTGATGCTCCAATTCCACTGTGACACCGTTTGTTATGGATACTCCTTCAGGAAAATTACGTTTGATGCTCCAATTCCTTTGTAACCTCGTTAAATATGGAAACTCCTTTAGGACAATTATGTATGATGCTCCAATTCCACTGTGACCTCAGTAAAAATGGATACTTCTTTGCTGGTACGTATTTTTAAATTATATTCCTATTTTATTGCACTCCTATCTTCTTCCTTTATTACAGTTTAGTGAAAACTGCTAACATTTATTTTTTTAGCACACTAATACTTCGTATTCTTTACTAATAATATTTCCAAATGTTTGAATATTCAATTCCAATACAATAACACTTTTATTTCTCTTTAGTTTATGAAATTATAGCTACTATAAATTGATCGCCAATTTCATAAACTCTCTCTGCGAAAATTATTTTTCGAAATCCTTATTTATTTTTCCATTCCCTTAGTGATACTGCCTATTTTTTAAATTGACCAATCTCCATTATCCACCTCTTAATTATACTCAATATAAATTCCATTATGCTAATATTTTTATAAATACCTTTCCATATAACAATACTCTTATTATGATAATTTTATCCATGAATTTAGTATAAAATTTATGTATTCAGAACCATTTACCACATTCTCAAATAACTTTTCTATACAAAATGTCAACATTGACAACCACTGACAGTTCCTTCAAATATTTTAACGCGGGAAATTATAATCAATTTTGACAATGCCTTATAATAAAATTTACCTCTTAATACCACTTCTCTTCATTAAATTCAATTGAACAAGTTTTTACAAATTTATATAACATATCGAATTATCAATTAATTACAAATTCTCTATTTTACAGATTTCTGTGTCATTTGACGAACCATGGACCTTACACAACAAACTATATAGAATCAACTATGGACCATTCGTAACTATAAAAACATTAATAAACCATTATTCTCTTTATAATACTATTCCTAATTATAAACACATATTAATATTGACGGTATGTACCTAGTACTACCTCATTTTGCCCCTTTAATAAATGTAAAATTTCAACTTGTTTGAATAATTTTCATTTATTAAATAAGAAATTATCTGTTTAAATTAAAAGTTATAATCTGTTACCTTCATAACACATTCAAATTATTAACAACTTTTAAAGTAAATTCTTGCATTGTGCTTGCAATATTCTTGTAATATGGCACCTTCATCATTTATTTAACATATGGATTTTTAACAACAATTAATCACTTTATACTCTATGCAAAATTATATACATGTACTTCAATTATCATTTATCTGACTGTAATATAAGTTTCCTTACAATATCGTTACATACTCTTTAGTAATTTTATCTTTATCCTATACTTTCTTTTTACATGTTCTTTGTATTAGGAAATTTATTATTTTAAATGAAATTTACGTTATAAATAAGTTTTTTTTTTTTTTTTAATAATCTCTGGATACCTGGTCATGTAACTTAATAATTAGTACCAACAAGATATACATTTATTTACTTTGAACTCTTCTATATGAAGATTTTTTTTTAGCATTGATAAAAAAACTATCTTCTTACTAATTCCTGTAATACCTTTATTATTTTATGGTGAATATTTAATCAACTTTCCATTATTCCTTTGGACTTAAACTGCCTTTTAAAAATATACTTTATTTATGCTCACATATACATTTATATTAATTATTTATATTGTTCTTATTCGAACATATCCCTTATTTCCCTTAATAGACCATTTCGTCTTATCCCCTACTTTCATCATACGAAAGTTTTTTAATTATATTTTCGTTTTATTGGCGTACGTTACCATTTTAATTATATGTAGACATTTTCGTCTTATACATTTTATACCCTTTTTCATATATTCTAACATTTATTATTCCATACTTTCATGGATCATTTTATATTACTCTATTATAGTAAGCATTTCATTTTTTTATACGTATATCATCTTTCTATATAAAAGGCTTTTGTTCTTTCCTCTTAATAATTTATTATATCATAATCACCTTATGTACAACACGACCTACTTTATCGTGCTTCAATACTCGTATTATCTCTTCTATTCGTTTTATAATGTTCAAATGTACTTTTTCTTGTATAATATTTTCTTTGCATACATGTTTTTTAATTTTTAAGTTTCTAATATTCCAGGTATCTTCTTATTTAAAATTCCTTTTCTTGTACACACATGTTCTAGTATTCTCTACTTATATTACATCATTTTTTTTTTTATATAACAAAACACATATTATGAAATAAGGGAATAACTTTTAATAAATTAAAATACTCATTTAAATGTTGATAACGTTCCTAATTCTAAATCTAACCTATTATTCCGGATGAGATTCTAAATAATACCTGCCCCTACCTTATTATTATATAAGTCGTTTCTGTAAGTGCTCATATAAATAGTTATAATTCTTATTATATGTAATGTATCTAATCTCACTATCATTTCATTGTCTTCTGTCCATCTCTATGCCCCTATTTACCATATTTCTTGTATGAGCTCTTGTAATTTGTGGTAGCTGTGTATATGATTGGTTTGGTAATACCCATAAATACTTGCCCTTAAGTGTCTGTCATGTCCATAAATTCTTTGTACGAGTATAATAATTTTTATGAGGGCTTTTATCTAGATGTAGCTCTGGTAGGATGGTGTCGCTGGTACCATCAGTTGTCGCCCTTGTATACAACTGCCATGTCCATGTCCATGATTTAAATGTGGGCTGTTATCTTATTTTAGCTCTGGTGGGATGGTGTCGCTGGTACCATCAGTTGTCGCCCTTGTATACAACTGCCATGTCCATTATTACAAATATCTTCTTCTGAAATAAACCAATTTACTAATGAGAGGTTCCCGGTACAGGATCCTTGTATAAGTTCCTGGGTATCTCTAAAATCGGCGTTTTTTTCATCAATAATTCCCATTTGTATACCACTATCTTCTTTTAAACTATCATTACTTGTTCTGCCATAACTATTATTTCTACAATCTTGAGTACTGATTGTATTTATCGCTCTTACATTATCCTTGCCATAAAATCTTCTATTTTGTTCCTGATAATTATTATTATTATACGGTGTCCTGTTCGATTGCGGATTATTAAACGGAGTATACCTATTAAAGTTTGGTCTATTATTATTACCATTTTGTGTACCTCTATTATTATCATTTCCATTCCCTTGCACATTAAAACTTCTATAATTCCCATTTCTTTCTTGATTAGGATTTTGAAATGCCTGCCTTGTACTAAAACCATATGTATTATTATTTGATGGATAATTATTTCTAGGAATATTAGTCTGTTGTACATTAGAATTATTCCTGTTATAATAATTTTGCGTACCATTATTATTATTATTCCGTTGATTATTACCTGGTGCCTCTGGTCTACTAGTTGATTGTCTGAATTCCCGATACTTCATACCATCTGAATAGTCATCCAAACGACGTAAAATCTCAATCAGACCATCCATATCCGTAACATTCTGGCAAATGATTGCATGAGTGTCCACCGGTATAAAGTGTTGTAGTAGATGTTGTGAGATTATTTGTTCATTTAAATGAGATATATACCGACAATAATTGAACATGCGTTGTGCATATGCTTCCCTAGAAGATTTACCTAACTGATAGCGTCCAGTTAATAATCTTTGATGTGCTCGGCTTTGTTGAGTTTCATTCCAAAAATTCTTTTTGAATAATTCCACGAACTGATCTAAACTAGTACAACTATCCTCTATTCGTTGTAACCAATCCGCGGCTCCGTTATTTAAAGTAGCCCGTATGACATTCATTTGACTTTTGAAATCTGGAAAGTCATCTACATACTTCAAAATATTCGTCAAATAAGCCATAGGATGTGTAGATAATTTGTCACCACTAAAATGTGTTATATTTTCAATCCTAATTCCAGTATTCAAATTACTATACACAGGACCACAATTAACATTTGGTATCCTAACATTCTGTGCCTTTACTAATAAATCTTGTATTTTTTTCTTCTGCTCTTCACATTCCTTTAGAATAACCTCCATACTAGACTTCTGCGCATCAGTAGTCGATGTAGTTGCTTGTATTTCTTTTATACAGTTTATTTCCGTTGATTCTATTTTTTTATTCAAATTTTCTTCCATTCTTACTACCTGATCAGTAGTTTCTTTATTTACCTTTTCCAATCCTTGTTTTAAATTCTCAGCCATCTCTTTATGTTTTGAAATATTATCTACTTCCACTTGACTTAAATTTCCTTTAATTTCCTTTACATCTTTTTCTACCCGTTGAACTTCTGTAGTAATAAAAATTATAGCTTCTGATTCTTTATTAATAAATTTTTCGTTCATATCGACTATAACTTTGTCAATACTATCCTGTGTATTATTCAATAACGAAACCTTCAATTCTTCAAGCTTCTTATTATTTTCTTCTCTTATAACTTTGTTTTCTTCTTTTAAATTATTTAAATTCCTTGTAAATTCTTCATATGTCTTATCTAGCTTGCCACATAATTCTTCATTCAACTTATCCAAATTCCCACTTAAAACATCCATATTCTTTTTGCTTTCTTCGCTCTTCTTGTCTAATTTACCACTCAACTTCTCTATATTTTTCTCACTTTTCCTATTATCCTCCTCTCTATTTTTCTTATTATCTTCTCTCATTTCTTTTAACATCTGCATAATAGATACCATATCTACTGCTGCTGACGACGTTCCTATTTCCAAATTCTCCCCTTGTATCTGCGTCTTATCACCCCTATCTTGTCCTTCTTCTAATTGTCGTGACTCTTCCTGTACCTGTGGTATATCTCCTCCATCTTGTATATTACCTATCTGTTGTGTTTCTTCTTCGCTATCACTTGAAAACTCTGTCCTATTCATTCCAGAACTACTCTTTGACCTGGTATTCATGATTAATAAATTGTATGTAATATTACTATAATAAGCTACCTTATACTTTCAAACCTAGTTTTATTATTTGTATAAAAAAAAATGTATTTTTCTAATTATAAAAAAGGTGAATAAATGATCGAAAACACAATCTTTGCGAGTTTCTTTTAAAACGCCCCACGTTGGGCGCCATATTAATGTAGAAATACCCCCTTTTACAGGTGTATCAATTACATTTATCACTATGCTACCAGCTCAATGTACTAATAGGTATATAATGGATATGTATTTCTAATATTTAGTCTAATAAAAATATAAAATGAATTATTAATATGCCCGTCACTAACTCAGTCGTATAATCTCTATGTACTTTGATATCCCTTCCTATTACATTCAACAATACTCCATACAATACTGATTTAATAAATCTAACACTACATTTTCAATTAAATTCAACTTTCATTATTCCAACTTTTACATATTCTTTAACTATAATATTCCTTAGTCCGAACCTGTATTTTTTGGTTTACTTAGCAAATTATATACTTGTAGTGATATATCTTCTGATAAAGTTGGTAATTCGGAACTTGAACGATAGTATCGCTTCACGTTGAAAATTATTATAACTAGATTTCTAATAACTAATTTCTTTTGATACAAAATCTATATAATAAGTTTTATCTTATTACTGCATAACATCTCTTTTAATTTCAGGAGTAAGTATTTTTTTATCGGATATGATTTATAGCCCATAAATTGAATTGATGTTTTTATTTCTAGGAATTCCCATATTTTATATGGTAGTGATTTTCTAACAGATATTCTATATTACCATTAAAACAAGGATAGAAAAACTAACAAACAATGTATTCATTTGATAAATTCTTTACAATATTTCTGGTGCTATGATGAAAATGCCACTATTAATACAAACACCCTATCTAAACTTGTTCAACTAAAGGAATATGGTTATGAAAAGAACAGATGTTAACCTCTCTTTTTTAAAAGGTATGTTATTTAATAAATTTAGCTTTATATTTATGAAAATTATTACAAACTTATCTGATTTATATTCTTATGCAATTATTTATGATCTCTTACTAATTTATGGATATAGTTTGTCATGTGGTTTATTTAATTGTACTCTTCCACAAATATTTAAATTATTATAGCAAAAACCAAATGGAAAATGAAAATAGTTCAATACAACCTTTGTTTATTTCACAGTATTTTCTTATTTCGTAGCTCCTTTTAATATCTTCTTGTAACTTTGTAGCCTCAGATGAACGCAAATCCTACAGCAATAACTTCTTCGGACAATGAAACAGCTGTCTGTGCCTCCTAAAATGGATCCAATGAATTTATAACTCCGTCCAGGAAGTTCTTCGACTAATTATACAGCGTGTGATGCTCCAATTCCACTGTGACACCGTTTGTTATGGATACTCCTTCAGGAAAATTACGTTTGATGCTCCAATTCCTTTGTAACCTCGTTAAATATGGAAACTCCTTTAGGACAATTATGTATGATGCTCCAATTCCACTGTGACCTCACTAAAAATGGATACTTCTTTGCTGGTACGTATTTTTAAATTATATTCCTATTTTATTGCACTCCTATCTTCTTCCTTTATTACAGTTTAATGAAAACTGCTAACATTTATTTTTTTTAGCACACTAATACTTCGTATTCTTTACTAATAATATTTCCAAATGTTTGAATATTCAATTCCAATACAATAACACTTTTATTTCTCTTTAGTTTATGAAATTATGGCTACTATAAATTGATCGCCAATTTCATAAACTCTCTCTGCGAAAATTATTTTTCGAAATCCTTATTTATTTTTCCATTCCCTTAGTGATACTGCCTATTCTTTAAATTGACCAATCTCCATTATCCACCTCTTAATTATACTCAATATAAATTCCATTATGCTAATATTTTTATAAATACCTTTCCATATAACAATACTCTTATTATGATAATTTTATCCATGAATTTAGTATAAAATTTATGTATTCAGAACCATTTACCACATTCTCAAATAACTTTTCTATACAAAATGTCAACATTGACAACCACTGACAGTTCCTTCAAATATTTTAACGCGGGAAATTATAATCAATTTTGACAATGCCTTATAATAAAATTTACCTCTTAATACCATTTCTCTTCATTAAATTCAATTGAACAAGTTTTTACAAATTTATATAACATATCGAATTATCAATTAATTACAAATTCTCTATTTTACAGATTTCTGTGTCATTTGACGAACCATGGACCTTACACAACAAACTATATAGAATCAACTATGGACCATTCGTAACTATAAAAACATTAATAAACCATTATTCTCTTTATAATACTATTCCTAATTATAAACACATATTAATATTGACGGTATGTACCTAGTACTACCTCAATATATATATATATATATATATACAGTGCCCGCGGAAAAGTCTGCACCATATGGAAAAAAAATTTACTCTTTTAATTTTTAAAATTATTTTTTTGTAGTTTGTTTTTGCATAATTAGAAACCAAAAACTAACCTAAAATATTTAACATATCGCATTTGCTTCAATGCGTAAATGTCATTTAAAAATTGCCAACGTCCAAACGTGCCAGTATTTGTCAAAATATAAGAAGATGCCATAAGAAAAAGTTGTTTGTACTTTCGCGGACATCCTAAATCCAAAGTTTCGTACAAAAATTTTAATTTTAATTTTTTTCCATAATTTTGTAAAAAAACGCCTGTATATTTTTTAAGTGTATTTTTCTCTCGAATTCTGATAAAAACCTATGTTACCATGTAATAAACAAAAAAAAACAATTTGTATTTCAGAATAAGGTATATTTTTTTTAAATAAATGATTTCGTTAAGAAAAGTGGAGGACATTCTTGGACTATTTTCATATTTTCGTATATTAAAAATGTTTATTTTTCAAACATAATGGTCAAAAAACCTAGAAAATAACACTAGTTGTAAGATTAGAACATGTTATGTACCTAGCCTTGTTTGTTTTAAGCAAAATTTCCTTTAGTATCTCTAAAGCAGGAAATAACAAGCTTATTCTTAAACTTCGATAAATTCACAAGTAGGCCTAGAAAATAATTGCAAATTCTAGACATAAACAACTAAATAAATGTCAGTTTTGTGTATTTCTCTAATAGATTTGTTTTAAAATGTTATCCATGGAAGAAAAAATAGAAATCATTTTAATTCACGGAGAAAATAGAACCAACAGGGATACGGCAAATATTTTTAATCAAAGACACCCTAACAAATTCGTTTCGCACTCTACTGTTGGTCGTATTGTAGATAAGTTCAAGTCATCCGGTTCAGTTCTAAATGATTTTAAGAAGCCACATGTAAACTGGCAAGTTCAGCAGTATGAAGAACATGTATTATTAGATATAGTAGAGCATAAAACTACATCAATTGCTGTTATTTCCAACAGAACTAGGGCAAAAGAGACTACAGTGAGAAAATTTTTAAAAAAACATAAGTACCGTCCATTTAAGCCAAAATATGTCCATATACTAAAAGAACGAGATTTTAACGCAAGATTTTATGTGGTTTCAAGGAGAGCTCGAAGAAAACCGTCGTTTCCCCAAAGAAATCATGTTCTCGGACGAAGCAACGTTCTCTTCCAATGGAACGGTGAGTTCGCAGAACTGCAGATGGTGGGCTGATGAAAACCCTAACTTTATCATCGAATGCAGGGACCAATATTCTTTTAAAACAAATGTTTGGTGTGGTATTTTTTATGGTAGATTGATTGGACCCTATTTTTTCCACGAAAATTTAAATTCGCAAAGGTACTTGAACTTTCTCATGACCGAAATAACCGATTTAATTGATGATATGGTATTGGAAGAAAGATCTGTCCTATGGTTTCAGCAAGACGGCGCATCTATACATAGTACACTGGCGGTGAGGAGTTATTTAAATCAATTATTTGGGGACAAATGGATTGGCAGATATTCAGCGTATTCATGGCCAGCGAGATCCCCTGACCTAACTCCGTTAGATTTTTCCTTGTGGGGGTATCTAAAAGAGAAAGTGTACCGCAAACACCCATTTCGAAACATTGAACATCTAGAAAACACAATACGTGACGTTTGCCTAGAAATTCCGGCCACATATTTTGTAAACATTACAAGAGAGTTCTCTAGAAGGATCATCAAATGTATTGCAAGAGAAGGGAGACATACAGAAATGTAGTATTGTTAACATTTTTTTATTCATTTAGTTTAACTCTATAGTAACGGTATTTTTGTAAAATTGGAATTGTTGACTACGCTTACTTGTGAATTTATTTAATTTTAAGAATTAGAATTGTTTTTTTTTGAAATTAACTTTGTTAGTTGAAATAAAATTACTTTTTTTTCTCATTTTTAAAAGGTTATTTTCTAGCTTTTTTGACCATTATGTTTTTAATTTATTTTTAATGGTACATACGAAAATATGAAAATAGTCCAAGAATGTCCTCCACTTTTCTTAACGAAATCATTTATTTAAAAAAAATATACCTTATTCTGAAATACAAATTGTTTTTTTTTGTTTATTACATGGTAACATAGGTTTTTATCAGAATTCGAGAGAAAAATACACTTAAAAAATATACAGGCGTTTTTTTACAAAATTATGGAAAAAAAATTAAAATTAAAATTTTTGTACGAAACTTTGGATTTAGGATGTCCGCGAAAGTACAAACAACTTTTTCTTATGGCATCTTCTTATATTTTGACAAATACTGGCACGTTTGGACGTTGGCAATTTTTAAATGACATTTACGCATTGAAGCAAATGCGATATGTTAAATATTTTAGGTTAGTTTTTGGTTTCTAATTATGCAAAAACAAACTACAAAAAAATAATTTTAAAAATTAAAAGAGTAAATTTTTTTTCCATATGGTGCAGACTTTTCCGCGGGCACTGTATATATATATACTGGGGTGTCTCTAAAAGGTGCGGAAAAAACGCTACCACACATTTCTGAGGGCAAAATATGACGATCTAACCCAACTTATCTCAGTCCAAAAGTGGATGCTTTCGGAGATACAGAGTGTTAAAAGTTCAATTTGGTTTTAGTTTTTTATAAATAATTTCTGTAATAATTGGTATATTGTCACAATATTTGGGTAGGGGGGGGGGTTCGTGGGGTAAAAAATTGAAATCTGCTCTGATTTTCATTGCAAAATGTAGAGGGCACCACCTGCGGCATATTGTATCCATTTAAAACGTAATAACTTTTTTGAGACACACTGTATTTAACTTTTAAATAAAAATTCTTATTCTCCAATGTTTTTTACCTAGAAAAGGTATACCTGGTAGGAGTTGATTGGAGCAGCCGTTTATGAGTAATCTGGATATAAAGAATTCATTCCGTATATGGACACATATGCTTCTGTAATTTGGGTGTTATTTATTCTTGTGGCAATTCAATGCAATGGTGCATCCACTTTTGGACTGAGGTAAGTTGGGTTAGATCGCCCTCAGAAATGTGTGGTATAGTCGGGTCGTTTTCGCAACCGACACGGCAAAAGTACGAACTAAAAACGATGATTCAATACCACTACAAATTCCAATCAACCGGAACAATTTTAGAACAATAAAATTCAACCAACTAATTAATATTTTAGGATAAATAGCTACGGCTAGTAAAATACTATTACATGAAAGTCAGTTAGAAATTAAATATTATAGATATAATTATTAAATACTACTTTTCTATATTAATATTTTATTTGATACATGGCTATTCTGAGCATTGTTGTCAGATTTTTATTTTCACGAAGCGTATGACACTTGACAAGCGTAGCGTTTGACAAGCAGGTGACTAGTATTCAGTACAGCGTTTTTCGAACAATTACACATGAAACTTGGGCTACCATCACTCATATTGAACAAGAAATAAGGACGTCGTGGGATAGGGAAATAGAAATTGATAAAACAGATATTAATCTAGTAATATTTTGTATTAATGATAGCGGTAGTAGCGACTGTGAAAGTTATTAAAGTCAAATATATTGATCTAAACCAAATTATATACGAGAAGGTAAGTTTTATTCAACAGAAATGCTTGGTTTTACTTGTAATTGCTTTATGTTATTTAGAATAATCACGTAACTGATAAAACGAATGTAGGTTATAAAGGACTGGAGTCGGATTAAATTCAGTATCTATATCAAAAGTCAAAGAAAGATTTTGGAACCTGTTAATATATTTGTTCATAATGCTTCGGCAGAAGATTACGATAGTTAAAATAATTTGTACTTATATTGATCAGTTGAAGAAAGAACTCTGTCTAATCGAGGAAGTAGATGACTCTAACTAAAATAACAATTGTTTGAAGATCACATAAGTAATACTGTTTAGAAAATTTTCAAATTTAAGAAGGTATAACCATGTTGAATGTAATAGAGGAATGGTGGATGATTGATTTCAGAATAAAATAATGATCGAGTTTATTAATGTGATAACAAGATAAGCGTTTGCATAGGGGGATGCAGTTAAAACATATTTATGTTATATTATTTTTATAGTTCTTCTAAAATAACCTTTGTATATTTTCTGTAGGACTTAATTTTGTAATTATTTATTGTTATTAATGGAATTAAGATTATATAATTTCAAAAATATGTGATAGTATTGTAATAATATTAATGTAGTACATTATAAATTGGGATAGGAAAAATACTTGTTCATTATTGTATTATAATTTAAAGTTGCTTGGTAAGTTAAATTCTGATCAGTAGCAAAGATTCAGCTTACGAATACTCAACATTTGAAATACTTTAAAATACGTTTGAATTGTTTAATTCTGCATTAAATATAATCTTTAACAACAACAAATTTATACTAGTTTAAAGCTTAAGTAAATAATAATGATGTGTTTAGCTTAATCAAAAATGTTTGATTAGCATGCAAAAATTATGTTGTAATCAATGATATACCTACGAGAAATGTTTCAAACAAGTTGCTTTTAGTACAGCAGTGATAATGGTAATAATCATAGTGTACAGTAAGAATCTGGCAAAGTATTGCACTAATTATAAAAATACTTTTCTTACCTTCTCGCTGTTGCATGTAAAAATACTTTAATTTTGATGCATTTAATGGAAAAGCAATATCGCACTATTAGTAAGGTTACTGCTGTACAACTGTCTTTGCTACTAAATATCTTTATTGTCTGTAGTAAAACTAACTCGAACATAATTATTAAATACATTCCTGAATGTTTAAATGAATTTCAAAAGTTCAATTTTCTCTGAAAATCTAACCTTTTTTATATTTATATCTAATTACTAACAGCAGACAAGTTCTTACAAATATAAAATAATTATTATATTCTTCTTTTCAATATTACTTAAGCAAAATTATTATCAAATTAATAGTTTCATATTAGAATTATTGTGGGTAGTGCTAAAACCACAAGTCTAATTGATCATTTAGGGTTATAGTGTCAAAATTAATATTACTTGACAGATCAAATTTTACAACGTCTCAAATTTGACGCCATTTTAATTTTGGTGGCGCATGTAGGTTGCGAGAGCGATTCTAGTATAGCGTTTTTTCCGCACCTTTTAGAGACACCCTATATATATATATATATAATTACAATTGGTTATTTCTTTGCCGTAATTTCAACAATACAAAAGATACTTTCTTGGGAATAGCGGCATGAATTAAGAAAACTACTAAATATAACTGTGACGTTTCAACATTTTATTTCATGTTTTCATCAGACATTCTGAAATTGTTTAAAAAAGGACAATTTAATTTTTTTACTTATACTTTACAAATAATTAAAATTAGATCTATTGACTTTCATTAGTTTGTATAAAACACTCTGTATAAAAAATAAAAACAAGTTTCACATATAATATATAAACATTGTATGACCGATGAACATATACTTATAAAATCAACTTACATTTAGCTTTGTTTATCTTCACATTAATAATCGGGTTTTAGACTTATTTGTTTTTCTTTTCTTCATTATTACCCTTAGCTGTCTCTTTTATTTTCTTGTTAGTATCGTTTTGTAATTTCAAAATTAGTGTATTCTAAAATCTATTCGTGGTCGATGTTATTTTTGTATTAAACCTTGAACAGAGAAACTCCAACATCTGCATTTGTGTCAAAAACATAATAAAAGAAAAAGAGAAAAAAAGAAGAAAAACCAGACAAAAATAAACGCACACAGAAATATTTATTCGTATATACAAGGGTTACTTAAAATAAGCCGTTATCAACTTAGTAATTAATACAATAATCAAATAATTCCGAAATAAATGTCGGATAGTCCATTGATGTCTGTTCGATCATTCACCGCATGTTTTTCCTTCTTTATATGTATCATTTCTAACACGTTTCGTACTTTAGTATTTTTTGCTTTGCTCAATATACTTGTTTTGTCAAAATTAAAACCATGTCCTGTGGTGTTACAATGTTTTTTTAGTGACGTAACATTGTTAGCGTATTTATGACCCTTTAATCTCTCTGCTATATGCTGTTGTGTTTGGCCAATGTATATACCATTGCAATTAGCACAAGGAACTTTATATACAACATGTGTTTCTTGCATAATTGGTACTTTGTTTTTGGTTTTAGTAAACAAATGTTTTATATTATTATGGTTTCTGTGAGCTACTTTTACGTTGTATGGAGCTAAACTTTTGTTTAATTTTTCAGTTAAACCTCGAATATAGGGCAGACAGACATATTTGTTCGTGTTAGATTGAGTTTTGTCTTTCGTTTTGTATTTGTTTTGGTTATAGAATTTGTGTAGTCTGTGTTTTATTATCTTTTGAATGAAGTTTAGTGGGTAGTCATTATTTTGTAACATACTCTTGATATTATTTAGTATGTCTTTTCTGAATTTTGCACTTGTCAATCTGATTGCTCTGTCAACCAAAGCTGTGACTACATTTCTTTTATATATATCCGGTTGGCAAGAATTGAAATTTACATATCTGCCTGACGCCGTTGGTTTTTGAAAAAATTTGGTTAGAATAGTATTATTATGTCTTATCAATGTCATATCTAGAAAATTCATTGATCCCTGGTTTTCGATTTCTAAGGTGAATTGTAGTTTACTATGAAAACTGTTGAACTGTTTCAATATGTAGTCGATCTTGTCAAGGGGTGCAACCATAACACAGTCATCAACATATCTCATATACAATGTTGGTTTAAAATTTAAATTATTTATCACAGTTTGTTCTAATTCTTCCATTACTAACTGAGCGATGACACTTGAGATAGGTGCACCCATTGCACAACCGTAAACTTGTCTATAAAACTTGTTTTTAAATTGAAAGTACGTTGTTGACAAGGTCAATTCAATTGCCATCAGAAATTCCGTTAGAGGCAACTCAGTGTATTGACCAATTTTATCCCAATGTTTTTTTATGGTATCTTTTGCCAGGTCAATAGGTATATTTGTATATAAAGAAGTGACATCCATTGAGATAATCCTTTCATGTTTATCTAATTTAATTTTATCTACTACATTTTTAAATTCAAAAGAATTTTTTATAAAAAATTCATTTTTTCCTGTTATGTTTGCAATAATGTTAGCTAGGTATTTTGAAAGATTATATAAAGGACTTTGTATACATGAAACAATTGGTCTCATCGGAATATTGGTTTTGTGTAGTTTTGGCAAACCATATATACTCGGTGGTAGAGCGTTATTTAAAAAAAAAAAAAAAAAAAAAAAAAAAAAAAAATAACGCCCTACCACCGAGTATATATGGTTTGCCAAAACTACACAAAACCAATATTCCGATGAGACCAATTGTTTCATGTATACAAAGTCCTTTATATAATCTTTCAAAATACCTAGCTAACATTATTGCAAACATAACAGGAAAAAATGAATTTTTTATAAAAAATTCTTTTGAATTTAAAAATGTAGTAGATAAAATTAAATTAGATAAACATGAAAGGATTATCTCAATGGATGTCACTTCTTTATATACAAATATACCTATTGACCTGGCAAAAGATACCATAAAAAAACATTGGGATAAAATTGGTCAATACACTGAGTTGCCTCTAACGGAATTTCTGATGGCAATTGAATTGACCTTGTCAACAACGTACTTTCAATTTAAAAACAAGTTTTATAGACAAGTTTACGGTTGTGCAATGGGTGCACCTATCTCAAGTGTCATCGCTCAGTTAGTAATGGAAGAATTAGAACAAACTGTGATAAATAATTTAAATTTTAAACCAACATTGTATATGAGATATGTTGATGACTGTGTTATGGTTGCACCCCTTGACAAGATCGACTACATATTGAAACAGTTCAACAGTTTTCATAGTAAACTACAATTCACCTTAGAAATCGAAAACCAGGGATCAATGAATTTTCTAGATATGACATTGATAAGACATAATAATACTATTCTAACCAAATTTTTTCAAAAACCAACGGCGTCAGGCAGATATGTAAATTTCAATTCTTGCCAACCGGATATATATAAAAGAAATGTAGTCACAGCTTTGGTTGACAGAGCAATCAGATTGACAAGTGCAAAATTCAGAAAAGACATACTAAATAATATCAAGAGTATGTTACAAAATAATGACTACACACTAAACTTCATTCAAAAGATAATAAAACACAGACTACACAAATTCTATAACCAAAACAAATACAAAACGAAAGACAAAACTCAATCTAACACGAACAAATATGTCTGTCTGCCCTATATTCGAGGTTTAACTGAAAAATTAAACAAAAGTTTAGCTCCATACAACGTAAAAGTAGCTCACAGAAACCATAATAATATAAAACATTTGTTTACTAAAACCAAAAACAAAGTACCAATTATGCAAGAAACACATGTTGTATATAAAGTTCCTTGTGCTAATTGCAATGGTATATACATTGGCCAAACACAACAGCATATAGCAGAGAGATTAAAGGGTCATAAATACGCTAACAATGTTACGTCACTAAAAAAACATTGTAACACCACAGGACATGGTTTTAATTTTGACAAAACAAGTATATTGAGCAAAGCAAAAAATACTAAAGTACGAAACGTGTTAGAAATGATACATATAAAGAAGGAAAAACATGCGGTGAATGATCGAACAGACATCAATGGACTATCCGACATTTATTTCGGAATTATTTGATTATTGTATTAATTACTAAGTTGATAACGGCTTATTTTAAGTAACCCTTGTATATACGAATAAATATTTCTGTGTGCGTTTATTTTTGTCTGGTTTTTCTTCTTTTTTTCTCTTTTTCTTTTATTATGTTTTTGACACAAATGCAGATGTTGGAGTTTCTCTGTTCAAGGTTTAATACAAAAATAACATCGACCACGAATAGATTTTAGAATACACTAATTTTGAAATTACAAAACGATACTAACAAGAAAATAAAAGAGACAGCTAAGGGTAATAATGAAGAAAAGAAAAACAAATAAGTCTAAAACCCGATTATTAATGTGAAGATAAACAAAGCTAAATGTAAGTTGATTTTATAAGTATATGTTCATCGGTCATACAATGTTTATATATTATATGTGAAACTTGTTTTTATTTTTTATACAGAGTGTTTTATACAAACTAATGAAAGTCAATAGATCTAATTTTAATTATTTGTAAAGTATAAGTAAAAAAATTAAATTGTCCTTTTTTAAACAATTTCAGAATGTCTGATGAAAACATGAAATAAAATGTTGAAACGTCACAGTTATATTTAGTAGTTTTCTTAATTCATGCCGCTATTCCCAAGAAAGTATCTTTTGTATTATATATATATATATATATATATGTACTATAAATAAATTAGTTTACCATTCCTAGGGAAATGGAATAAGGGTTTGTAAAAAACTTGTAATAAAAAAACAACTCTTCTTAGCTTTGTGACGTTTCGGCTGCTCTTTTCAGCCTTCTTCAGACCTGTTTAATAGGAAAGACGTATGTGTTAAATTTTTGTGGATTTACAAATCGTTTAACAAGATTTAGGTATCAATACTATGACAGAAAAACAACATTTTTTTAAGACTTAATAATTGACACTCAATTAAAGAATAAACAAAAAAAAAAAAAACACTTACTCTCGCTAACGTTGTGCAGGTTTTGCTAATACCACACATTGTGTGATAGGGACTGCTTTACAGATACATTTTAAAAAATCACAATTTTAAGACTAACACAGAAATACAGAAAAAAACCAAAACGAGCGAAACTCTAAAAACTATTTATATTGATTACTGCATTGTTATATGCTACTATCGTATATGTCCAAAAAATAAACGCTATTCGTTTCAGTTTAGAAATCTCAAGTTAGTATTATCTATTGCAATTGCTTTAATAATGTGCGAGGAAATATATTCTTCGCCCGCTTGTCTGTGTCGGTCGCCAAACATCTGTTTCTTATCCGTTTTTGTTTTTCGCAAAATACTTGTTATTTTTATATTATCGATAACTTTTTTAATAGGTTTCCCCGAATGCATGAACATACCGTAAGGCTGTGCATTGTTCGTTAATTATTCACTGTATATCTCATGTATTGAAAATCTTGTGTCTAAAACCCCTATTGAAAATACCCCCTTTATCCTTTTCCCCCTTTATTGATATTTAATGGCAAATTTTATGTTATCTTTGCTTATGTTTGTGTTTATGCAAGTTTATAGTTTATTCTACGCATTAGATGTGGTAGATGTATATCGTATATGTTGCTGAAACTCTTTGAATCTGTTTTTGAGTTTAGATTATCCTCAAATGCTCTAATTGTGAGTGTTTCCAGAAATAATCTTCTAGTGTAGTTTTGTTCTTTGAAAATTATTCTGGCATCATTATAATTGGCTATATGTCCCGTAGTTGCTATATGGTTTGCCAAAGCGCAACATTGTGGTTTTATTCTACTATCACTCATGTGTTGTGTGATTCTATTTTTTAATCTCTGTTTGGTTTGTCCAAAATAATAAGTATTGCACTCACAAGGTATGGCATATACCACATTATTATTCATTTCTGCCGGTATTTTATCTTTAAGTGTGCTGTATAATTTTGCGTTTGAAAAAGCCGTTGTGTATGCAATGGAAAAGGTATTTTGGAAAAGCATTTTAATTTTGTTCGTGAGATCTGGTATATACTGTATCTTTTTGTATTTCTTCCTGTCATCATTGTTGATAGTTTGCAGTGCATTATGTTGGGTTGTTGCGACTCTGTGACTTTTGTCTTTATTGCAGCTCGAAAAGAGAATCTTGTTTATTAATGGCTTAGGGTAGCTATTGTTCAATAAGATTTGCTGTAGGCAGTGAAGGTCTTGGTTAAGGTAATCTACATGGGTAATTTTGGTAATTCTATCTTTAAGTGCTTTTATTAGATTTATTTTATATTTTTTCGGGCAATTAGAATGAAAATTTAGAAGTCTATTGGAGTTTGACGGTTTTCTGTACCATCTTAATTTAAGGTTGTTATTGTCATTTATGATCAATGTATCCAGAAATGGAATGGATTTGTTTGATTCTGTTTCCATTGTGAAATTTAGACTATTGTGAAATGCATTGAAACGTTCTAATGTAGTGTCTATTTTATTGTTAGGTAAACAACAGATCAAATCATCCACGTATTGCCCTATGAAAAGGAACTCAAAATCTATACCCTTCTCTACAAATACTATTATTGTATTCATCACAAGGTCTGCTATTATTGGTGAAAGGGAAAGTCCCATAGGTGCCCCTTTTATTTGTTGGTAAAATTGTTCTTCGTATACGAAATATACACTATTGAAGATCCATTTTGTAATATCTATAAATTCTTTCTTTGGTATGTTCGTGTTATTCTTGATTAGTGCCCATTGCTTATCTATAATCTCTATAGCTATATCTATTGGGATATTCGTAAAAAGACTCGTTACATCAAATGATACCAAAACGTAATTTTCTGGTATTTTGAGATTATTTGTCTTTTGTGCAAATTCAAAAGTATCTTTGATTTTGTGTTTGTTATATGTCAAGAAAGATTTGTCTAAGATGTCTGCTATGTGTTTTGCTAGGTGTTTTGTGTGAGATTCTACACTGCTAACTACCGGCCTCAGTTTATTGTTTGCCTTATGTACTTTTGGCACACCGTATATTCTCGCTCTTTCTGAATTATTTTTAATGAGTGTTTTATATGTTTCTTCTGTGATGTGTTTATTGGTTTTTAAGTTTTTTATTAATTGGTTAGTTTTTCTTTCAAATTGACATGTAGGATCTCTATCTATTTTTTTGTATGTTGTGTCGTCATTTAGTAATTCTGTCATTTTTTTATTGTATTCTTCCTTGTACATGCAAACTGTTACGTTGCTTTTGTCAGACCGTGTGATGAGAATGTTTTTGTTTACATCTATGAATCTCTTGCAATCCTTGTATACCTTATTTAATGTGTTGTTTGCTTTGTTGTTTTTCATGTAATGTGTGATATGGTAAGATATTTGGCATCTATATCTGTCTTTGTCTTCTTGATCTATTTCAGTGAGCATGTCCTCACAATCCGCAAGCACCCGTTCTATACTTATGTTTTTATTATTAGTTGGTAATGAGGTAGTTAGCAGTGTAGAATCTCACACAAAACACCTAGCAAAACACATAGCAGACATCTTAGACAAATCTTTCTTGACATATAACAAACACAAAATCAAAGATACTTTTGAATTTGCACAAAAGACAAATAATCTCAAAATACCAGAAAATTACGTTTTGGTATCATTTGATGTAACGAGTCTTTTTACGAATATCCCAATAGATATAGCTATAGAGATTATAGATAAGCAATGGGCACTAATCAAGAATAACACGAACATACCAAAGAAAGAATTTATAGATATTACAAAATGGATCTTCAATAGTGTATATTTCGTATACGAAGAACAATTTTACCAACAAATAAAAGGGGCACCTATGGGACTTTCCCTTTCACCAATAATAGCAGACCTTGTGATGAATACAATAATAGTATTTGTAGAGAAGGGTATAGATTTTGAGTTCCTTTTCATAGGGCAATACGTGGATGATTTGATCTGTTGTTTACCTAACAATAAAATAGACACTACATTAGAACGTTTCAATGCATTTCACAATAGTCTAAATTTCACAATGGAAACAGAATCAAACAAATCCATTCCATTTCTGGATACATTAATCATAAATGACAATAACAACCTTAAATTAAGATGGTACAGAAAACCGTCAAACTCCAATAGACTTCTAAATTTTCATTCTAATTGCCCGAAAAAATATAAAATAAATCTAATAAAAGCACTTAAAGATAGAATTACCAAAATTACCCATGTAGATTACCTTAACCAAGACCTTCACTGCCTACAGCAAATCTTATTGAACAATAGCTACCCTAAGCCATTAATAAACAAGATTCTCTTTTCGAGCTGCAATAAAGACAAAAGTCACAGAGTCGCAACAACCCAACATAATGCACTGCAAACTATCAACAATGATGACAGGAAGAAATACAAAAAGATACAGTATATACCAGATCTCACGAACAAAATTAAAATGCTTTTCCAAAATACCTTTTCCATTGCATACACAACGGCTTTTTCAAACGCAAAATTATACAGCACACTAAAAGATAAAATACCGGCAGAAATGAATAATAATGTGGTATATGCCATACCTTGTGAGTGCAATACTTATTATTTTGGACAAACCAAACAGAGATTAAAAAATAGAATCACACAACACATGAGTGATAGTAGAATAAAACCACAATGTTGCGCTTTGGCAAACCATATAGCAACTACGGGACATATAGCCAATTATAATGATGCCAGAATAATTTTCAAAGAACAAAACTACACTAGAAGATTATTTCTGGAAACACTCACAATTAGAGCATTTGAGGATAATCTAAACTCAAAAACAGATTCAAAGAGTTTCAGCAACATATACGATATACATCTACCACATCTAATGCGTAGAATAAACTATAAACTTGCATAAACACAAACATAAGCAAAGATAACATAAAATTTGCCATTAAGTATCAATAAAGGGGGAAAAGGATAAAGGGGGTATTTTCAATAGGGGTTTTAGACACAAGATTTTCAATACATGAGATATACAGTGAATAATTAACGAACAATGCACAGCCTTACGGTATGTTCATGCATTCGGGGAAACCTATTAAAAAAGTTATCGATAATATAAAAATAACAAGTATTTTGCGAAAAACAAAAACGGATAAGAAACAGATGTTTGGCGACCGACACAGACAAGCGGGCGAAGAATATATTTCCTCGCACATTATTAAAGCAATTGCAATAGATAATACTAACTTGAGTATTCTAAACTGAAACGAATAGCGTTTATTTTTTGGACATATACGATAGTAGCATATAACAATGCAGTAATCAATATAAATAGTTTTTAGAGTTTCGCTCGTTTTGGTTTTTTTCTGTATTTCTGTGTTAGTCTTAAAATTGTGATTTTTTAAAATGTATCTGTAAAGCAGTCCCTATCACACAATGTGTGGTATTAGCAAAACCTGCACAACGTTAGCGAGAGTAAGTGTTTTTTTTTTTGTTTATTCTTTAATTGAGTGTCAATTATTAAGTCTTAAAAAAATGTTGTTTTTCTGTCATAGTATTGATACCTAAATCTTGTTAAACGATTTGTAAATCCACAAAAATGTAACACATACGTCTTTCCTATTAAACAGGTCTGAAGAAGGCTGAAAATACCAGCCGAAACGTCACAAAGCTAAGAAGAGTTGTTTTTTTATTACAAGTTTTTTACAAACCCTTATTCCATTTCCCTAGGAATGGTAAACTAATTTATTTATAGTACATAGTGAAATACAGCTTCAGTTAACTGAATTTCGTCAAATTTATATATATATATATATACAATGCAAGGCTTAATTATTGGGGAATCCAGCATAAAAACAAAATTCAATTTAGTTCTTTATTTTTTTCTTCCAATATTTCGCACATTGTGTGTGTGCTTCCTCAGGGATTAAAAATGTGAACTATGATGTGGACAAAAATTACTTAAATACATCTACACTAATATCGACAGGTACATCTCTTAAATGTATACTGTATACATTTAAGAGATGTACCTGTCGATATTAGTGTAGATGTATTTAAGTAATTTTTGTCCACATCATAGTTCACATTTTTAATCCCTGAGGAAGCACACACACAATGTGCGAAATATTGGAAGAAAAAAATAAAGAACTAAATTGAATTTTGTTTTTATGCTGGATTCCCCAATAATTAAGCCTTGCATTGAGTTTTTCAACGGCAAAGACCTTCTCTTTTAATTATTATATATATATATATATATATATATATATATATATATATATATAATTAGATTTTTCTTTGCCGTATATTCAATAATATAATAGATGTTTTTCTTGGGAATAGCGGCATATGTGAATAAAACTATAATTGATTGTGACGTTTCAACATTTATTTATGTTTTCTTCAGACCTATTTATTTTGTTTATTTCTCTATTAATGATCATCTTTTGTATTATTTCTTTTTTTTTTTTTTACTTCTACATTTTTACTTTCCGTTGTATTTTCTATTTTCTTAGTGGTAATGCATTTTAATTTAAAATTAGTATATACTAAATTCTATTTTTATCAATTGGTCAATGTTATTTCTGTCTATATATATATATATATATATATATATATATATATTGTTATAGTATGAAGACATACTCTAACAATACAGTTTCATATATTATTTTCGTTTTAAGTTTTGCAATTATTGTGGAAGAAATTTATATGATTTGATAGATTAGAATTTATTTGTATACATAAAAATATTATTTGTTGATAATCAGATATTATAAAGTACAATTTATATAGAGAAAAAGTCGTTCAGTTGCATTTTTCATTGAAGTCTACCATTATCTGGAAAGAAGGGATTTAAATATTAATTATTGTATTCTGGATTTTATTATAATTTTGTAAAAACTTATGTAATTGACGTTAATGATGTGATGAGGAAATAAGTACGTAATTTGGAAAGATGAATAATTTATATTGATAAAAGAATAAGCGCGAAGAATTCAAATTTCGGAACTGACAGTTGTTTGACATTTGTAAAGTAATTGTAGAGAAATAGGTTTTGATACATAAAATTACATGCAATCGATCATAAAATTGTGAAAAGAATTAAAATAATATGATCATATAAATTTTGGGAAGGATTTAACGATTATAAATGGTTTAGAATACTATGTTGATTAAGTAAATTTGGTGTAAAAAAACTGACTGGTTTAATTTGAAAATTTAATTATCGCCAAGGTAATCACAGAAAATTAAGGAGAGAATTTTTCTAATTCTAAAAAAGAGTTGTTGTGTGTTTCTTTTAAAGTGAATTTCTTTTAGATATTAACACAATTTTAATTCAAATCTAGTAAAAAAATATTAGATTTGAATATAATTACATATTTATACATAATTAAATAAATATTAAAGTGATTGAATAAATTTTCAAGAAAGATTCACCATTAAACGGAAATAAAGGGTTAATTACTTACCTAATTTGAAGAGAAGAATATATTCTGACCAGAAGGCATTGTATGGGGTGATCACTTATTTGGAAAGAAGAGAGATCCAGGATTCGAAAACGAGTTGTATTATTCTTGAAGAGGTCCAGGATTCAAAAGCGTGCTACAATATTTTTGAACAGATCTAGTATTCGAAAGCGAGTTGTATTAATCTTGAAGAGGTCCAGTAGACGAAGACGTACACTGAATATTCTTGAAGAGATCCAATATTCCAAGTGAGCTATAATAATCTTAAAGAGGTCCAGTATTCGAACAGGAGCTGCTTTTCGTCTGGAGAAATGAATTTCTACAAGAGGTTGATTTTATTCAGGTTGCTGCGAGATACAAGAAGGAATCGTCTAGTTTTCGTATCCAGAAACTATTTGGAGGATTCAAAACACCTTCATGTGAGACAGGAATTGTTTTGAACATAAACCTACAAGAGAAATTTCTTTAGTATTTACAATTTTTATACTAATATTTGTCTGATTTAAAAAGGATAGTTAAAAAAAGTTTAAGAATATTATTATCATAGTTAAAATATCAGTTATAAAATATCAAGCAATATATGAAAAGTTTAAGAGTAATATAATTTACTTAATGTATTTATCTAACCAATTTTAAAATTTAAATCTCAAACTTCCAGATTTTAAATGATCACATAACATATCAAAATTAAAAAAAATGTCAAATAAAGGACCACTAGTTTCATCCATAATATTGACTGGTAAAGAATAGTCAAAATTAATTATTAGAGGGTGTATTTATATGAAACTGTAATATTATATTATTCATACCGCATTGGTTATAAAAAGAAAGAATAATTTACCTTATTAGAACGACTGTTAATGATATAAATAGTTCCACATCATATAAAAAAAACAACCACTTCTTAACGTCTATTATTTGGTTTTCCATCGATGTTTTCTTGTATGTCCTTGATATTAGTGTGAAATTTCAACTTCATTGGTTATATTTGTTGAGTTTATTAAAACAGATTATAGATATAAAAATACTCTTTGATTTATTAGCATACCAGTAGTATCTAGGTCAAGTTCGTGGCATATAAGTATAGCATAACCTAAATAAATAAAAGAAGCATAGTCAGTATTATTATATGAAAAGAATTTAATAGTTTTCTTACCTTATGTATATTAGGAACATATTTACGACCATATTTAATACAATGAGATGGTAGTTTGAAAACGATTTGATTCACATTTCACGAACAGTAATAAAAGATTTTAATTTAGTAATATTTCATATAGGTAATATTTAACGTATATGAGAATAAACACATTGATACCAATATAATAGAAATAAATGCACTATATCAAAAGTATATGTAAAAATTGAAGATAGAAGAGACACTACCGTATTAAGTATATAGAGCAGTCAGGTAAAACAAATTTAAAGACTGGATTTTTGGTTTCAAATAATTATTAGAATATTAAGGTAATTAAATATTGGAATAAATATAAAGTCTTATATTAGTATTTAAAAGGAAATTTATTTATTCACAATAATAAAGTGATAATATATTTGAGCTAGTCGGGAATATATTATAAGTGTAATATAAATTCAAATATACATTCTTGAAATAATTTGTATTATACATAGTACGTATACAGGGGTCATTTAAAAAGTAGTAGACAAGAACAAATTATATATATATATATATTGTTAGAGTTCAACTGTTGACTCTAATAACGTTATTGTAGAATTTATTTATATGAAAATTTAGTTAATTATTGAAGAACTTAGATGATAATAATATGGACAAAAGTAGTTGAAATTGATGTGAGAATTTATTAAGTTATTGTACAATGATATTGTTTGGTATGATACATTACTTGATGGACCGACTGGTATATTCACATGTTGACTAGTTTCATTTTTCATTAGGTTTTATCATAATCTGTAAAGAAATTTAAATGTTATTATGGTATTATAAGAATTATTGTTATTTTGTAAAAACTAGTTTAAATGACGTTAAAGAGGTGAAAGATGCTTAAAAATTGAATATTGAAAGATAAATAATTAAAATTGAGTGAAAAGTACATTTTAAATATCATACAACCGGATGGGAGAGTTAAGTGTCAAAAGTGACATTTGGTTTATAAAATTTCTAAGAATGCATATTTTTAAGTACTAAAGGTATAGGAAAGCTTAATTAAAATTTAAAAGAATTAAAATAATGAAATTTATAAAGTTAAAATAGTATAGAAAATGGTCAAACAGATTTAAAAACTATATTGTTTGAAAAAAGTATGTAGAAGATATCTATTGGCTGAATTAAAAATTGTTAAAGATCACCAAGGAGAATTATTGAAAAAACAGATGGGACAGGGAGAATTTTATGAATTCTTAAGAGACGCGTATGCGTTTGTAAAAGAAATTTAAATATTTATGAATATTAATGGTAAAATAAACCAGAATTAATTGAAAGGTGTATGAATTAAATAATCATACATGTAAGAAAATAGTGAAGTGATATAAAAGTGATTGGTAAAATTTTTAAAGAAATTTAAGCTTGTTAATTGAAATATTGAAAGATTACTTACCATTTTGAAGGATAATATTTAATAATTGAAGAGTTTGTTAAAAGAATATTGTATATCAAGAAGTTTACAATAGAATCGTTGAAAATCCAGTGTCCACAAATCCAGGAAACAGTGCTTTATTTCAGCTGTAATAATCCATTGGAAGAATACCAAATATAAATATTTATTGTGAGATACAGGAGTTCCATTAGCTGTTCCAGGGTGAATTGCGTTAGCATAGTGCAAGTTGGGAAGGCTGTTGTCCGGTGAGAAATTGCAGTTATTGGTTAAAATTCCGTTGATGTCATCTTTCCGAAGAAATTAAACATATTTCCAAACCAAGTATCCATTAGGACAGTTAGATCGAGAATGCCATCCAGAACAGGAGTTTTCTAGGATAAAAAAGGATCGTAAAAACATCATTGAAAAACAAGAAGTATACATAAATTAATTTGGCCAAAAGGTTGTATATGTAGTGTATTAATTAGAAATTTATCGAAGCTAATAGAAGCTTACAATTGTTATAAAAGTTGACAAATTTACATTTTGAACAAGTTTATATAAATTGATAATCTTAACATTTAAATTTCATAGTGATATAGCCATTGAATTTTAATTTCTAAATTTCCATACCAAAGAAATATTATTCATATCTAGAATTATACAATTACATCATAAATATTGAATTAATTAATTAATGTGTATGAATTTAAGTGAAATATGGTGTATTTGTATAATTGAGGGTATATTTTATAAAAATACAAAAGTATTTACCTTCGAGGTTGTTTGATAAAATATCCACTATAATAGATCCATATTAATACCATCTACGTCAATTAAATTGGTTTATGATAGTTAGGAAACTGATATTTATTTGTTATACATTTCACTAAAACGTTTATATTGGCATTTAGGTTGTTTATTAAATAGTATGAGAATTGAATAGTTCTATTATTGAAGTAGTGTTTTGGTAGACTGATGGTAATTTGACAGTAGTATTGATGCATAACCTTAAAAAGAAAAACCAATAATTATTTAATTTGAAATATAATTTTAACGTTGATTGATTGCTTACCTGATGCAAGTATTGGGGTAAATAATTAATAGAGTATTAATAAAACAAGATGTTTTTAACCGAACCTTCTACACGACCCTAAGAATAAATATTATGTTTATTAAAAAAAACAATTATTAAGTATGAACATGCCTAGTTTTGAAGTATTGAATTAGTACCAACTTCTAAATAAAAAATTATCAAATTTGTGCATATTGGGAAGCCTAAGTGAAAGGAATAGTTTAAAGGTAATATTTTTATTAAAATATTATAAGAGATTATTGGATAATTTATTTATAAATAAAAGAGTCTCATGTTCATAATTATATAGACTGAGTTAGATCCGGAAGCAAATAAACGTGTGACAAATTTAATAAGAGTTTTATATTATAAATAATACCATAAGTTTTTTTTTTATCATTTTTTTGCTGGCTCAATATGGGGCATTTATAATAGGATTGTTAAAATCATTAGCGGTGGTTTATATCATTTTGGCGCATAGCAACGTGGTGCGATATTGGAGATAGCACATCTATCACCAATATTATATTTATTAATACTTAAAAACGAAGGGTAATTATTTAAAAAAAAAATAGTATAAAGGTATTATTTTCTTTAGGTGATTGACAACTTTTAACATAATTGTTGGGATAGTAGAGGGTAGACATATAAATAATAATAACTATACAGTGTGATTTCTTTATTTTGGTACAGTTTTATACATTTATGTGGATTACATTATAAAAGAATGTTATAATACAGTACATTATAGAGTGTGTGTAAATTCTTATTTAAATACAGTGACATTAGAAATATTGTAAGTGATTTATATAATGATGCAGACACGTAGCAGAAAAGGGGATAAAGGAGATGAGGAAGCCTCAGATAGTGGAGATGAAACTTATCAGAGTGAACAAAATCCGGTGATGGATTTGCTGTTAAAGATGAGAGAAGATATGAAAAATTCACAAGAGACACAGGACTTGAATATGAAAAATTTACAAGAGACACAGGACTTGAATATGAAAAATTTACAAGAGACACAGGATTTGAATATGAAAAATTTACAAGAGACACAGGATTTGAATATGAAAAATTTAAGAGAGGATATGAAGAAAGATTTGGAAGAAAATAGTAAGATTTCACAAGAAAAACAGGATGCTAATATAAAAAATTTAGAGAAAGTTATTAAGAAAAATATGGAAGATTTAGAAGAAAGGAATGTAGAGAAAATGAATCAGTTAAAAAATGAGTTTAAAGAAATGGAAAGTAGATTAGTTTCAGATATATTTAAACGAACAGAAGAACAAATGGTACTAGTTAAAGCCGACATAAATAAAGAAGTTACTAAGATAGTAAACACAAAAGTAGATATTGTATATGAGGTGTTGAAAACAGATAAGAACAAATGTGAAAATGCAGGAAAAATGTTACTAGAGGCGATAACCAGGAATGAAGAGGTTTGTAAGAAAAGGAAGGAAGAGTTACTTGTTAATTGTGAAAAGGAATTAGAAAAGAAATTGGGAACTTATGAAAATACATTTATTAATGAAGTTGCAAATTTAAATCAACATAAGACAGAAGAGGTTAAAATGTTACAAGAGAATTTACAGCAACAGGAAGTTAAAAGAAAATTATTAGAAGAAGAAATCAAAAAGATATCAGTCAACATAAGAAGCATAGGATCAAGTTCTACAGTAGCACATCAATGTTCCAATTATACTAAAGTGGAGAACATAGCTCAATTTGGGGCAGATAAAACAGGGATACATCCGATGACGTATTTAAGGAATATTATGAAATATTTAGAAGATATCCCGTCTTTAAAACATCAAATGGAGGTAATAAGATCTACGTTGAATAATAGTGCGTTGGAATGGTTTCAGAGAATAGAGGATAACTGTCAAGATATAAATCAATTTGAAGATATGTTCAAGAAAAATTTCTGGAATGAGTCTCATCAGAATAAAGCAAAAATTAGATTATTAACCGCAAAATATAGACATGGTAATTTGACAAGAGAGGCTTATGCTTCTAGGATATATAATCAGTGCAAGTATGTTAGCGATCTTAATGAATATATGATTGCTAGTCAATTGTTAAATCATTTTATTTTTACTGATACACAAGCCATAATTTGCCAGAAGGTGAATGATATGGACTCTTTAATTGAAATATTACGTAGACTAGATGATTTCAATGATGTTAATGCGAATAGTTATTCTTCTTTACCTAGAAACAATTTCAATAATGGTAATCAACGCATAAATAATAATGGTAGGTCAAATTATTTTAATAATACTGATTTTAAAAATGGTAATCAAAGAGATCAGAATAATTATAATGGAAATTATAGAAATCAAAATTATAATAGATCATCACCAAACAACTATAGTCAGAATACGCAAATACGAGGAGGGTTTAATAATTATAGCAATAGGAATAGTAATAATTATCAATCAGACCCTAGGAACTATAATAATGATAAAAGGTATACACAATATTCTGGAACAGATTATGATACTCAGAATAGACAAACTTATGGTAATAAACCTAAAGAAAATCATGGAGAAAATAGACAAAGACCTATACATAATATTAGATGGGTAGATAATGATAGAGATAATGCCAGAAATGAAAATGATGAGTTAAAAAAAACGCCGATTTTGAAGGAGGATGCATATCTAAATTCAAAACCGAGCACGTCACAATCTTAAAAGAAGATATTGTTAATCAACCCAATTTTATTACTTTACAAACAATTAAATTTTATCAAAGACCTGAGAGTATATTTAAAAATAATGAAGAAGTATCTATAGTACAAGATTTTGGTTTGCCATTTATTAAGATAGAAATTGAGAATATTGTTTTTACATGTTTGATAGATAGTGGTTCAGAGATTACATTAATACAAGAGAGTAAAGTTAAACAAGTCAAAGGGTATTTAAATAGTGTGGTTAAGATAAAAGGAACTGATATTATTACAGCGACTAGAAAGAAGATGGGAACAATAAAACAATGCTTTTATACAGAAGTGATTATAAGTAAAGAAAGTTATTTTATGCAATTTTATGTCCTGGAAAATTTATTTTATGATTGTATAATTGGTATAGATAATATTAGAAAGTTAGGAATGGTTATGAATTTTGAAGAAGGTAATATTTATATAAAAGAGAATATATGCAAAATAGTAAAAGAATTAAGTGAAGAAGAGAAAAATGTTTATAATGATTATAAGAAGAATATATTAAGTATAGAAATGAATAATTTAATAATTGAAAATGATAATGTACATGATAATATTGATAATGAAGAATGGAATGAGAATTATGATGAAGAGATGGAAGAGGAATGTATAAATGATACGATAAATAATTATGAAGATATTGAAAGAAAAATTAAATTACAGGACATAAAGGATAAAGTTATGGAGCATAAGTTAATAGAGATTTTATATAGGAATATATCGTTAATTAATGAAGAAATTGTTTTCGCAAGAAATTATGAACATAAACTAGTGGTTACTGATGATTCACCATTGACTTGTAAAAATTATCCTATACCGTACTACTATCAAGAACAAGTAAATAAGGAGTTGAAACGTTTAGAAGATTCTTGTATTATAGAAAGGTCTAATAGTTATTTTATTAATCCTATAGTTATAGTGAAGAAGAAAGACGCATCTTTACGAATCTGCCTTGACGCTCGCTCATTAAACCTAAGATTACGTTCTGAGCACGAAACACCTCAAAACATAGATGTATTATTGACAAAATGTGGTAATAAAAGTGTTTATAGTAAGTTGGATCTTAAAAATGCATTTTGGCTAATTAATTTAGATGAAGAATCTAGGAAATATTGTGGATTCAGTGTGAATGGTTGTGTATTTTCGTTCCGCGTGGCTCCGTTCGGCGTGAAGACCTCCCCTGCAGCTTTAATCAGATTTTTACATAAAATACTTGATAAGTATGAAGAGTTTGCATTACATTATCTCGATGATATAATAATTTTTTCCAATAGTTATGAAGATCATATTAAACATTTAGATATTATAATTACTACGTTAAGAGAAGAAGGAATGAAATTGAACTTAAAGAAATGTCAATTTTTTAAGAATCAAGTAAATTATTTAGGATATGTTGTGACTGAAAAATGTATACAATTGGATCCACAAAGATTGGATGAAATTAAAAATTTTCCACGTCCTACAAAATTAAAATCATTACGAGGATTTCTTGGTATGCTGAATTATTACAGGAAATTTGTACATAATTTCAGTGAGAAAACTTTACCTTTATTACAGTTACTTAAAAAAGGAAACAAATGGAATTGGAGTGAAGAATGTGAAGAATGTTTTGTGAAGTTAAAAGAAAATTTTGTGGAAAACCTTCATTTAGAACATCCAGATTTCACTTTACCATTTATTGTACGTACCGATGCTTCAAATCATACTGTTGCCGCAGAATTGATACAAATCAAAGATAATCAAGAAGTACCTATATATTTTATTTCTAGAACACTTAAACCATGCGAAAGTCGATATTCCACCTCAGAACTCGAAATGCTGGCAATTATTTTTTCAATTACTAAATTAAGATACTATTTAATTGCTAAGAGGTTTATCTTAGAGACAGATCATAAGGCATTAATGAACATTATGAATACACGATTAAATAATAATAGAATATATAGATGGACTTTGATTATACAGCAATATGATATGGAAGTAAGATATAGGCCTGGTAAAGAAATGATAACAGCAGATGTACTAAGTAGAAAAGATGGAGTTAATAAAAGAACTAGTTTGGAAGTTAATTTGGTAATTTTGAATCAATCGGGGATTTTATCTTTGGAATATCTTAAAAACATACAGAAGTTACCTATGTTTGATGATATAAGAAAAATATTGGAAGAAGTAGGGGATTTTAAGGAAATGACTATAAAAGAGGAGATAATTATAAAGAAAATTGGTAAAACTGAAGTTTTTGTTACAAATGAAGAACATACTAGAGAGATAACTAATTATATACATGAAAAGTATTTGCATATTGGGGCACGAAAATGCTGGTTGATATTTAGGGAAGCTTTTTATTGTAAAAATGATGAAAGGATAATAAAAAGTGAAATTAAGAAGTGTCGATTATGTGAATTGGCGAAAGATAAGAACATTACACATCAAAATATAAGTAAAAGCATAATGGTAAATGACAAGTTAGAATTGGTATCTATCGATTTTTTATCTAATTTGTTGCCAAGCACAAAAGGATATCGACATGTACTAATTATTTGTGACATTTTTTCTAAATTTGTAAAATTGGTACCAACAAGCAAATGCAATACTGAAACTGTATTACAATCGTTACAGGAATATTTTTTCATATATGGTAAACCATTAGCAATATTGTCAGATCATGCTAGTTATTTTGATAATGACAGATATAAAGAATATTTGAATAATCAGGATATAAAAGCTTATTTTTCCTCATATAGACATCCTCAAGGAAATCCAACGGAAAGATATGTAAGAGAAACTTTAAAATACTTAAGAATTTTATTATCAGACAAACATAATAGGTGGGCTAAATATCTTGGACAAATTGAAAAGGTAATGAATCATACTCATACTTCAGTACATAATTTATGTCCAGTAACTATATTTTTGGGAGAATTGCCAGAAAGACCATGGGATAATCAAGAAACAATTAATTTAAGTGAAAAGTATGAATTAGTGAGAGAAAGATCAAAACGTAGAAAATTAAAATGGGAACAAAAACAATTGGAAAAACAAAAGAAGTTTAAAAGATATGAAATAGGAGATTTTGTTATTGTAAAGAATTTGAGAGTTACTGATCGGAAGAAAAATATTATGGGGAAGTTATTAAGGCCCTACATTGGTCCATTTAAGGTTAATTTAAAGTTAGGTGAAAATACCTATGAATTAATAGAACCAAATACGAATTATATTAGAGGTAGATATCATGTGTCTATGCTACAAGATTATTATAAAGATTAAAACTGGTATAGGACACATAATTGGAGTATTGTAAATAGTAGTTTTGAGTAGAATATAAATTCACATAAAAATATTGGGTTGATTAAATAACATGAGTTTTGAAAGTACATAGATAGTTTAATGTGATAAAGTTATTTGTTTTGTTAAAAATATAAATTTGAATGGAACTTTGTTATTATCAACCAGAATGCTTGCATATGGGTATAGTAAACAGTTAATTGTGTTTATAGTAATTTCAAAAGCATAGTTTTGCATAGAATACTTTTATAAAGGTTGTTTAATAAATATAAATTTATATAGAGGCTAAAATTTATATTTATTAAAAAGGGGCAATTGTTAGAGTTCAACTGTTGACTCTAATAACGTTATTGTAGAATTTATTTATATGAAAATTTAGTTAATTATTGAAGAACTTAGATGATAATAATATGGACAAAAGTAGTTGAAATTGATGTGAGAATTTATTAAGTTATTGTACAATGATATTGTTTGGTATGATACATTACTTGATGGACCGACTGGTATATTCACATGTTGACTAGTTTCATTTTTCATTAGGTTTTATCATAATCTGTAAAGAAATTTAAATGTTATTATGGTATTATAAGAATTATTGTTATTTTGTAAAAACTAGTTTAAATGACGTTAAAGAGGTGAAAGATGCTTAAAAATTGAATATTGAAAGATAAATAATTAAAATTGAGTGAAAAGTACATTTTAAATATCATACAACCGGATGGGAGAGTTAAGTGTCAAAAGTGACATTTGGTTTATAAAATTTCTAAGAATGCATATTTTTAAGTACTAAAGGTATAGGAAAGCTTAATTAAAATTTAAAAGAATTAAAATAATGAAATTTATAAAGTTAAAATAGTATAGAAAATGGTCAAACAGATTTAAAAACTATATTGTTTGAAAAAAGTATGTAGAAGATATCTATTGGCTGAATTAAAAATTGTTAAAGATCACCAAGGAGAATTATTGAAAAAACAGATGGGACAGGGAGAATTTTATGAATTCTTAAGAGACGCGTATGCGTTTGTAAAAGAAATTTAAATATTTATGAATATTAATGGTAAAATAAACCAGAATTAATTGAAAGGTGTATGAATTAAATAATCATACATGTAAGAAAATAGTGAAGTGATATAAAAGTGATTGGTAAAATTTTTAAAGAAATTTAAGCTTGTTAATTGAAATATTGAAAGATTACTTACCATTTTGAAGGATAATATTTAATAATTGAAGAGTTTGTTAAAAGAATATTGTATATCCAGAAGTTTACAATAGAATCGTTGAAAATCCAGTGTCCACAAATCCAGGAAACAGTGCTTTATTTCAGCTGTAATAATCCATTGGAAGAATACCAAATATAAATATTTATTGTGAGATACAGGAGTTCCATTAGCTGTTCCAGGGTGAATTGCGTTAGCATAGTGCAAGTTGGGAAGGCTGTTGTCCGGTGAGAAATTGCAGTTATTGGTTAAAATTCCGTTGATGTCATCTTTCCGAAGAAATTAAACATATTTCCAAACCAAGTATCCATTAGGACAGTTAGATAGAGAATGCCATCCAGAACAGGAGTTTTCTAGGATAAAAAAGGATCGTAAAAACATCATTGAAAAACAAGAAGTATACATAAATTAATTTGGCCAAAAGGTTGTATATGTAGTGTATTAATTAGAAATTTATCGAAGCTAATAGAAGCTTACAATTGTTATAAAAGTTGACAAATTTACATTTTGAACAAGTTTATATAAATTGATAATCTTAACATTTAAATTTCATAGTGATATAGCCATTGAATTTTAATTTCTAAATTTCCATACCAAAGAAATATTATTCATATCTAGAATTATACAATTACATCATAAATATTGAATTAATTAATTAATGTGTATGAATTTAAGTGAAATATGGTGTATTTGTATAATTGAGGGTATATTTTATAAAAATACAAAAGTATTTACCTTCGAGGTTGTTTGATAAAATATCCACTATAATAGATCCATATTAATACCATCTACGTCAATTAAATTGGTTTATGATAGTTAGGAAACTGATATTTATTTGTTATACATTTCACTAAAACGTTTATATTGGCATTTAGGTTGTTTATTAAATAGTATGAGAATTGAATAGTTCTATTATTGAAGTAGTGTTTTGGTAGACTGATGGTAATTTGACAGTAGTATTGATGCATAACCTTAAAAAGAAAAACCAATAATTATTTAATTTGAAATATAATTTTAACGTTGATTGATTGCTTACCTGAGGCAAGTATTGGGGTAAATAATTAATAGAGTATTAATAAAACAAGATGTTTTTAACCGAACCTTCTACACGACCCTAAGAATAAATATTATGTTTATTAAAAAAAACAATTATTAAGTATGAACATGCCTAGTTTTGAAGTATTGAATTAGTACCAACTTCTAAATAAAAAATTATCAAATTTGTGCATATTGGGAAGCCTAAGTGAAAGGAATAGTTTAAAGGTAATATTTTTATTAAAATATTATAAGAGATTATTGGATAATTTATTTATAAATAAAAGAGTCTCATGTTCATAATTATATAGACTGAGTTAGATCCGGAAGCAAATAAACGTGTGACAAATTTAATAAGAGTTTTATATTATAAATAATACCATAAGTTTTTTTTTTATCATTTTTTTGCTGGCTCAATATGGGGCATTTATAATAGGATTGTTAAAATCATTAGCGGTGGTTTATATCAATATATATATATATATATATATATTGTGGTAGTTCACCAGCATCAACCAACAATAATATTTGGGAATGTACTAGTATTAACCAACCATACTGTATATGTGCTTTTAGTGAGAATAAAAAATGAAAGTTTGAAATGTTTAATAGATCGAATTTTAATTAAGTAAATAGCTGTTGGAATATTTGAGTTATACTTAAACTAATTGTGAGAATATTAAATGGATATTTTCTTGTTTTTTTCCCCATGTATCGTGCAAAGTTGGTTGCCTATCGGATTACATTGTGGTTTTCTTCATGGATCGTGCATAGTTGGTTGCCTATCAGGTTACTTTGTTGCATTAATTTTGTCCAGTTCTGAAATTAGAGATTTAAATATTACTTGATGTATTTTCATATGAAATATTATTTTGTAAAAGCTTGTTTAATTAACACTATTGATAAGTAGTGATAATTAGTGTGAATTTTGAAATATAAATGCAATAAAATGATGTATAGTTTGCGCGCCTAGATTCAAATTTGAGATGTGTCAGTTTTTGACATTTAAATAATTATGTTATAGTGATGGGTATTCATTTGCCGAAGCGTGTTAAAAGTTTTTAAAAATAAAGTAAAGAATTAAAATGATACATTTTTGGAATTTATAAAGGTATTTTAAATATGCAAGCACAAATTAAAATATGTTTTGGATTAATAAAATGTGTGTACAAAGATCATTGGATGTTGAGAATTAATGAATTATTGCCAAGGATATGAGGGATAAATAATAGAGAATTATTAAAAAGTTTGTTGAGAGAAGCGGTTGTGTTTCTCGGAAAGACAAAGTTCTTCTCCGATAAACGCACATAAAAAGTATTTCAAATAACATAAAAGTGTGATAATAGTGTAATAGTTTACGGGGAGAAGAAAGTGATTTTTTTAGGAGAATAAAAATTGTTATATAAGATAATTCATGTTACTTTATACGGCGATATTAACAAAAAGGATTGAAAGTAAAGGAATTACTTCCATGTACTAAAGACGAGAAGTGAATTATAAATAATTTGTTGATCAAGTATATAAATAAAAATACATACCATATTGATGTAAATCCGAGAAGAATTCCAAGGTTCAAGATTCCAGGTGATAATTATTTCTGAGGTGTACCGAAAAGCGATAATATCCAGCAGTTCATAGTCCGATATTCCAATTACGGCAGTCCATAGTTCGAGATTCCAGTTTCATCCCAGATTCGAGATTTCCAGGGAAAACAAATATCTGAGGTACGACAGGATAGCGGTTCAATCCAGGTGCAAACGTTCCAGTGAAACAGAGGAATAATTCAAGGTCCAAAATAATAACCATCCACATTCCGAGTATTCCAGAAAGACAGAGTAAGAATTGGAACTTCATCGTAGCCAGGAAATTTCGTCAAAGGACTATAAAGAAATTTTATTGAAGTACAAGAAAGAATGCCGGTATATAAAATCTGACAGGTCGTATTGTTAATTGATATAATTTGTATTTGTGTAATTATACATAGAGTAGAGTTTATCTAAGAGTTTGAAAACACATAATTTATTCTACAATTTACTGGAAGTGATTATAAATCACAGATATTTAAAATCTCTAATTCACAGCATTAATTTTTGACATCCTATTAATTTTTAGAATACACAGAATGTGTCATAATTAGAAAACTATTTTCTTATACGGAAAAGAAACTGATTGGCAACCCAAATACGTAATAAGTTTGTGTATACAGTGAGCTCAAAAAGGTTGGAATAAATTCATTTAAAATTCAACCTTTAATTTTTTTAAAAAACACTGGGACCCATCAATTTTTATTTTTAGATGGGCATTTTTTAAACTAATTTTTGTTTATACAGGGTGACTCAAAAAAAGATTTCATTTGACACTTCAATTTTTTTTAATTGAAACACCCATTTTTTATTTTATTTTCGAAATATACGTAAAATTTCAATTACATTTCATGTATTATAACCTAAGTCTAAGTTAAGTTAGCTTATTTCTTTTCATTTAAACTGTACATATTAGGAGTTAAACATAATCAAATTTACTGAAACTGTAAACATTTAAACATTAATACCATTTTTATCTGTTACCTAGGTTATTTAACATTGACGTTGAAGTTCATTCCCTGTCAAAAGTATTTAAACATTTGTATAAAAGTTCTAATAAAAGTAGTTTTTTTTAACTGTAAAATGGCACGAGTAAATGAAAGGGAGCGCATAGAAATACTAATGATGATTGGCTATGGAGATAGGATGCGTACCCAACTGGAAGTTTCCGAACTGTTCAACAATAAATACCCAAACAGAGCGCCTATATCTCAATCAACTATTAGTAAAATTGAAAAAAAATATAGGGATTTGGGGCATGTGAGAGATAATTATGTAAAAGGCCGGCCCACTATCTCAGAAGATGTGCAGTTGAATGTGCTATTATCCGTTGAAGAGAACAACCATAAAGTTAGTCGCGCTATTGCTGACGAGAACAAAATTAGTCAAGGATCTGTATTAAACTATTTACATAAAAATAAATGGCATCCTTATAAAGTTCAGTTAGTTCATGAACTAAATGAGGACGATCCAGATAGAAGAATGCAATTTTGTGAAATAATGATGGAGAGATGTATTGATGATCCTCAATTTTTACGAAGAATTGTGTCCTCGGATGAAGCAACGTTTTGCCTAAACGGAACCGTGAATAGGCAAAATTTCAGTTATTGGGCTACAGAAAACCCGCATTGGATTATGGAGTGTCACACACAATACCCTCAAAAAGTAAATGTTTGGGCTGGGATTATTGGAAACAGAATTTTGGGTCCCTTCTTCTTTGACGGCACTTTGACTGGAGAAAGATATCTAGAATTTCTAGAATTCGATTTGATACCTGCGCTTGCTGTAGTGTATCCAAATCTAGAAGATCCTGACATTCCCAATGATAGCTTATGGTATCAACAGGATGGAGCACCAGCCCATTTTACTCGCCCGGTGCGTGAATATTTAGATAGTGTTTTTCCTGGAAGGTGGATTGGTCGACGGGGCCCAATAGAATGGCAGGCCAGATCCCCTGATTTGACCCCGTTAGACTATTATCTGTGGGGCTACCTAAAATCTAAAATGTATATCAATAGACCGAACAATATTGACGAACTTAAATACCGAATAAGACAAGAAATGAGACTCAAGTAGTGCACAATGTTTTGCAAGAATTCGAAGATCGCCTCGGATATTGCCAGGATGTTGGTGGTGGCCAATTTCAACATTTATTAAATTAATATTTCACAATTTAATTACGAATCATTGAGACATTTATTATTTAGAATTAAATATATTTTTTTTTAAATTACATTGATTATTTTAGAAAAGAACTTAACTTAGACACATGAAATGTGATCAAAATTTTACGTAGAAACCGAAAATAAAATAAAAAATGGGTGTTTCAATTAAAAAAAATTGAAGTGTCAAATGAAATCTTTTTTTTGAGTCACCCTGTATAAACAAAAATTAGTTTAAAAAATGCCCATCTAAAAATAAAAATTGACGGGTCCCAGTGTTATTTAAAAAAATTAAAGGTTGAATTTTAAATGAATTTATTCCAACCTTTTTGAGCTCACTGTATATGATAATATACAAGATACTATACAGTATTTTACAAATGATTAAAATTCGTTCATATTAGAGTGCATTTACAACTAAATTCTTATATTCAAATTACTTTAGATGTTGGTTAAACAAGCTGGGTATTTTCACATATGTGTTCTTTTTGATGATATTGTAGTAAATTTCCAACTTTAAATTATAACTGTTGTGTTTATTAAACAAATATTTTGAAGATATTACTTTTATTTGGTATATTAGAAAGAATCTGATATTATTCTGTGGAGAAATAAATGATGCTAAGGATTATAACCTCCAATAGGAAGATCTATGACAGTAAGAAATTATATTAGTAGAGAAATATTTTAGTACATACCTTGAAATAGTATCCATTTAAAGTGATATTTTAAGATAACTTAATTCACATATAATTAATCGCTTGAATATAACCGGTATAATAAATATAAATCACAAGTATAGAAAAATAAATATATGAACGTCATTTTATATTCATTGGTGTTGATTAACTTATGAATAGGCAACTGTTCGATCTTTATGAATAGAGGGAAGTTAGTTAAATGTAAGTATTGAAATGTTAATTATTATAAACAATTTCTGAGTTAGTTATGGGCATAATAATAGAATACCTGAGATAAATAGAAAATTGATATAAAATAATGCATTGTATTTATCATAATTTTTTAGTTAAAGGAAATAAATATAGGGATTAGTCATATAGTCACAATAAAGATTTTGAATTTACCTGAATGTAATTATACCCTTTATTTATTAAAGGTATTGTTACAATATATATATATATATATATATATATATATATATATATATATATTATAGCATTTTGAGCTTATAATAATTTGTCTTGCGATATAAAGTCACACTGTAATTTTAATCAGGGTCGTGGATTCATATTTAATTTATACCAGGTACTAAATGAGTGGTAGTTTGGTTCTTAGAAGGCATCATTATTTATGTTCCTCTATTTGCTTCAATGAATTAACTTATTTAATAATTAAACTACATATTTTGATTGAAATATTTGTGGGTTATTTATTTGTCAAAAACATATAAGGTCAACCTTGAAACATGAAAATCTCTAACATCTATCTTACATAATAAATAAACCCTATCTTGAAGGTTCAAGAACTTTGGTTTTCCAAAGTTGTAACAATTTTTAAAAAAATACATGATTCTTCCTTCACGTTTATATCAACTACACTCATTCTATAGTTCAAATTTCCAAATGAAAATATTGAATTCATAACGATTGTTATTCTATATTAATTACTAAACCTCAAGAGGTATAGTTGATTCAACGTATTAGAAAGATATCAATGTTATATAAATTACATATTCAAATTTACACAGAAATTATTAAAGTTCAACATGGTGATCAACATAAAAAAAAATGTCTCAACGATTTAACGGTCATCTTAATTAAATTATAATTTCTCTGGAGAAAAGTGCATCTTCTAACTCGTGCATAATTAATTTAGAGTAAGTATACTTTTTTGAAAGATTAATTCAATATGAAGACCAATAATATTTCTTTATCTGAGATCTCGATAATACTTGTAGGTATATTAATTTACCTTGGTTTCTTTTTTAGTCCTTGAATCAATTTACATTCGATGTTTCTCCACTATGGTTCCGGGAAGGATGTTACCTCTTCAAGATGTTTGGCAGCAGCTCTGTTCTTCCAGAATTGTCGTAGAAAATATCCACAAAAATGGTATTTCGAGTTGAAATTTTCCAGATTATAATTGCTGTATACAGGCTGTTCACACTTAAACCCGCACCATTGGTAACTCCGTTATTATTGGAGCTACGAATTCTTCCAAATTAGCAAACTAGTATGATTTTTCCTGGCGGTTACGACGATGTAAACAAGAAAACAATTGAACGTCGCGTTTTTCAGATATTTGACAAAATGTAATTTTTTAAATGGAACACCCTATATATTTTTATGCGGTTGAATAAAAAATTTAGTTCTGAATAAAAATGTTTAAATACATTATCTTAAAAAAATTGAAAATAAAAAAGTTATCACGTGATTTCTTAAACATTGCATTTTGTTTAAAAAAATTTATGAAAGACGTAGCATGTTTCACATGTTTATCCAATTGAAGTCATCTTCAGATATTAAATAAAATAATATCATAAACATCCTTAAAATTTGCTTACTTTATCACTAAAACTTAAGTTTTCAAATGAGATACCGTGCATTTTTAGGGATTTAGGATTTGTTTTTAGGGATGCCTAACGAAATTTGTAATTAAATAATATGTACCGATTATTGTATACTATTCTCTTGTTGAACGGATGAAAAAAATTTTTGTATAGGTCCTCATGTGTAAAAACCATTTTTATTAGAAGAAAACAAGAAGAAAACAGCAAAATAACAATGCGAATTTTAAAACACTGACAGATTAATTTGACGGATTGTTATTGAATATTTTTTTTTATTGGTGCCTATTTGATCAAAATTGTAACAACTATTGTAATGTAGGCTAATTTCATTTTCTCTTTTCCTTTTTTTCTGAGTGGAATTTTAAATTATACTGTCCCATTTTAAAATGGATACTTTTCTGATTATCTCGGGAATATGCCCCTTTAAAGAAATCACGTGATAACTTTTTATTTTCAATTTTCTTGAGATAATGTATTGAAAAATTTTTGTTCAGAACTAAATTCTTTATTCAACTGCATAAAAATATATAGGGTGTTCCATTTAAAAAATTACATTTTGTCAAATATCTGAAAAACGCGACGTTCAATGTTTTTTTGTTTTTATCGTCGTAACCGCCAGGAAAAATCCTACTAGTTTGCTAATTTGGACGAATTCGTAGCTCCAATAATAACGGAGTTACCAATGGTGCGGGTTTAAGTGTGAACACCTTGTATAATCTTAATGGTTAAACACTTAATTTGGTTAACTATTCAACACATAATAATTTAATGGATAAAGAATATAATTTTTCGTATTACTTCCAAACTGTACCAAGCCATTTTTATATCGATGGCATCATCTATCCTCTCTTGTTTTTTTCCCCTTTGTCCTTCTAAGCATACTCTAATTATTTCTCCAATGTGTTAGTAAATAAATATAACAAAAAAAACAATATTACATTTGAATATTAAACCATTAATAACGTTGGACTTACATTAATTTACATATTAGAATTTCATGTTTCAAGATTAATATCCCCTTGTTTATATTTTTATTCAAATATTGCATATAAATTACTGAGCTACTCATAATCTGAAAGAGTCCACTATGCTTTCATTTAAACAAATTACCTGTCAAGATATTCAGATAATGAATTCAACTTCTTCTACATATATTCAAATAGGAATCTACCTAATATATCCTTAATACCCTAGAGTAGCAGGTTTATATCTTAGCTAAATATTATTTTACTCACAATAAAATCCTATTCAAATTAACATAGGGATATTTAATTTGTCCCGATTAATGTCCCCCACTGAACTTAAACTAGATTCTACTATAAACAACCCACACGACCTGCTTAATATGTTCTTATTATTAACTGTTCTATGCCAATACAGTCTTATTTCTATCATTATGACATCAATACGTATTGACGATGAACCTAACATCTCTTTTTATTGTTCCATACCCCTTCGTGACCTTCACCTATCCACCTATAGATGCTGTATACTAATGCATTTAAATAACCCCATAGGTATGTGCTTATGCCATTCATCACCAGAGAGAGCCCTTCTTATTCATGACAATACGTGTATTAATGATAAAACAGTTATTTACATTCTAACAGGTATGTGTCAATTTGTCGATTATAACAATTAACAATATTAATTATTAATCTTTTAGGTTTTTAGATATCTACAACATAGTCAAGGATTGAAGTCAGAAGTCATTCAATAATTTTAACAAGATCCTATTTGTCTTACGTATAAAATAACCCATTCTTTGAAGAAAAATAAGTTGTTATTGTAATACATACTATGATATCTATCCACTATATTCACTCTAATTAGGCAAGAATTCTGTTACAAACAATTCCACAGTAGATGGGATTCACATGCACAACTATAAGATAAGTTTTTTTATATATATTTTACGTTCACATTAAGAATATTTCCCTTGTTATTATCTTCTTTTAGAAATCCAGCGCCCTAATACAAAGATGAATACTGAAACCCAGAATACACAAAAACTAGCAACAAGATTCCAATCAAACCATACATTCACACGAACCAATACATAACCTGTATGTTTATTAAAGGAAGTACTCTTGGGAATGTGCAAACTTAAGGCTAATATTCAGTTTGTTTTAGTTACTACAATGTTCTTGAGATAAATGATTGATTTATTCATGACAATATATATATATGTCTACGGTTGCACTACAGCTGATTTTACCCAATATTCTCTTTTTCTTGTTATACAGGGTGTCCAGAAACTCTATATATATATATCTATATAGTAGTTGAAGGAAAGTAACGACCGTCACAACATTAGGTAAAGAAATAAGTATTGGGGAATGCGGTCAATTTATAGACAAATTAAGCGCTCATTTGTTCTTTATTCCTAATGTTTCGTTACAATTTGTAACATCCTCAGAGGAAAAGCTAAAAACATTTTTATTTAGCGTGAAAACAATGAACAAGTCAATAATGGTTTTTAATAACTTACAACTTGAGTTACATAAGTAGTCCAGTTGGTGAACGGAGGCATAAAATTTTAAACATTTTTAAAAATTGAATAAGATATATATTTCACTTTTCTAAAAAAGTGTCATTCATATGTTCTTAATGTATTAGTAATTTTAATAATTTAATTTTATTTTATGACACAATTTTATTAGTGAAATTTATATCTTATTCAATTTTTAAAAATGTTCCGTTCACCAACTGGACTACTTATGTAACTCAAGTTGTAAGTTATTAAAAACCATTATTGACTTGTTCATTGTTTTCACGCAAAATAAAAATGTTTTTAGCTTTTCCTCTGAGGATGTTACAAATTGTAACGAAATATTAGGAATAAAGAACAAATGAGCACTTAATTTGTCTATAAATTGACCGCATTCCCCAATACTTATTTCTTTATCTAATGTTGTGACGGTCGTTACTTCCCTTCAACTACTTGCTACAGATGGGGTTCTATCAGGACATCACCAGCCGATTTGTACATCATGTCTGTCGCCAAATGAAACAGTGAACATCACTCAACAACAAGCTAGCCAGCAAATTGAACAGGGGGTGTTTCCTTTTGAGATGCCGAAAAACAGAAATATTACCCAGCCATATTAAACAAAACTACAAGAATATCCTACACATGTTACAGGAGCAAGACTCGACAACATCTGAAAGATTAGTTAATTTCAATAACAGGTTAGGGAAGAAATTACTTAATTTTGAAATCAAATCAGTTCATAACAATATCAAATATTTACAACATCAAATACAAAACAAGATACAGTCACTTACAAAACTTTTACCTCAACATATTTTCACTTAATTTCATAATAGATTAAATAGTGCCTTCAGCAAGAATTTTAACCAGATTAAACGTAATAATATTAAGAAATTTCAATACTTATGTAACCATAGACTTAAACAAAAAAAATTGTTTGTTGACAATTCCAAGTGGTTCACGAACATTTCAAAAACAGTCATACCGGATGACATCACTGATTTCATATCACTTGGTCACAAATTCAATATTACTGCACCCCTTGCACCGGGCGATGTGTGTCGTCTGCTCGCGGATATTGAAAATATAATAGCAGAGGCACCTGCTGACATGCAGGATGTCACTCGTGCTCAAATTACCAACAATGTCACGAACCACCTACATAAACTACACCCACCGTCTGCATTCATGCACATCTACGATAAAACACGACGATTTCTTAAGGAAAATCGTCAATTATATATACTTCAAGCAGACAAAGGTAATGTGACTAGCAATGGATTAGACGAATTACGACAACAAAGTCAATGACATCTTGGGAGAGACTGGCACATACGCTTCCGTTGCAAGAGACCCTTTATTCAATTTACAACTGACATACAACAAGTTAATTAAAAAATTACACAATCACAATAGCATTGACGACATTAGCCGGAAACAATTAAATATTACAAATTCCATACTGCCGAAACTTTATTGTCTTCCAAAAATTCACAAGCCCGATATACCTCTACGACCAATTGTATCTTGTGTAGGCTCAACCACCTACAAGTTGGCTAAGTATCTGTCAGTTTCATTATACAATGCCTTTTCAGAAAAAAACACATTACAATGTTCGTGATACGTTTGATTTTGTCAATAAAATAAATAACATTACTTTACCCGAGGGTTATGTGTTGGTGTCATTAGATGTTATTTCATTATTCACAAATATACCGCTGCAACTAGTCATAGACATTATAGTAGAGCAATGGGTGACAGTTGAGTCTGTCAGCGGTTTTACAATAGATGACTTTTTAGAATCGTTGAAATTTATATTCAATAATTGCTTTTTTACTTTCAAAGATAAATATTACAAACAGATATCCGACGTACCAATGGGTAGCCCGATAAGTCCGGTTCTTGCTATGATTGTGATGGACACATTATTAGACAGCGTTCTGTCAAACTTACAATTTCGCATACCTTTCATTTTTAAATTTGTCGATGACATCATCATGGCTGTGCCTTCTGGTGCCATTCTCGACACACTAGATACTTTAAACAACTTTCACTCTCAGTTGCAATTCACGGTTGAGACTGAAGTGATGAACAGTGTTCCATTCTTGGACACAAAAGTCATTCGTAACTCTGATGGCAGTGTGTGGCTTGACTGGTACCAGAAGCCCACATCCTCCGGCAGATACATTATCTAATCACACTCTTCGACAAAAGTTCAACACAGTCACAGCAATGAAGAATAGAATAATTCACATTTGCCACCCCTCATTTGCAAAAAAGAACCTTCAGCTATTATTCCAACAATTTCTAAACAATGGTTATCCAAAAACTATTTTGCACAATATCATATATAGTGAGGTGAACCCACCTAGTCCCCAAGATGAGGGTAACCCTATTCAAATCGAATATAGACGTTTAATAAAGATAGACCAACTCACACCTAGATAATAAAAACTAGCTTGTCGTGTTTGAGTAATGTCAAGATTGTCACCTACAGCCCGCTTTCAACTCGCAATCTGTTCAGTCTTGTCTCCCGCCTTAAAGTGAACTATCCTACAACCTGACACGTGTATGTTTATTTTCTAAAAAAAGTGCAATTCATATGTTCTTAATGTATTAGTAATTTTAATAATTTTATTTTATTTTATGACACAATTTTATCAGTGAAATTTATATCTTATTCAATTTTTAAAAATGTTTAAAATTTTATGCCTCCGTTCACCAACTGGACTACTTATGTAACTCAAGTTGTAAGTTATTAAAAACCATTATTGACTTGTTCGTTGTTTTCACGCAAAACAAAAATGTTTTTAGCTTTTCCTCTGAGGATGTTACAAATTGTAACGAAATATTAGGAACAAAGAACAAATGAGCACTTAATTTGTCTATAAATTGACCGCATTCCCCAATACTTATTTCTTTACCTGTATACATATATATATATATATATATATATATATATATATATATGTATTGAAAAATTCAAAAGATTCTTGGTAGTAGTGGCATACAATGAAGTAAAAGTAATAACAATATGACAACTGGTTGTCAATTAGAAAACAATGACAAATATAAAATGCAAATCACAAATATAATTAGTTAATTGATGAGGCTGATACATGTTGAAACTCCATATTTAACTGAATAAATAAACTACGTAAACTTTGGCATCATCACCTGATGATGCCAAAGTTTGGCGAAACAATATTGTAGTGATATTATTAAATAATTTTTGAAACTAAGTTTACGTAGTTTATTTATTCAGACAAATATAATTGAAAATGTAATCAAATAAGCAATAGGACAGTCGGGATTACTTATATAGTCACATCAAAAGGCTTGGGATTTACCACAAACTGTTCAGTCAATGCAATTATACAAATAACAACGACGCAACTATGTAATGAAAAATTAAGAGTAGAACTGTTGATATTATAACAATATAGAATGTAAAATCAGTCATGTATAAATGTAAATGAAAGCAAATAAGCATAGGACAATCACCATTACCCATGTAATCCTATCAAATTGGATTAGGTTCACCTAAACATGTACAACCTGATTGAAATACATAGACAATCAACGATGCAACTATGTATGTGTTAAGATGTATTTGTAGCTACAGACATATATGTTTCTACCTAGTTTGGTTTCGTCAGTGCAGCATAACAAAGAAGGTGTATGTTAAAGCATTAATATGTATTGAATAAAAATTATATAGTATTACCTTAAAATGTCAATCCAAAATGTCCAAGTGTAAAACAACTGTGCACTTACTTAATACTGTGTAATGCCTTATTTCAACCAGGCAGTTAATAAAATATATTACAATTCTTTGCCAAATATACAAATGTATTGAAAAATTCAAAAGATTCTTGGTAGTAGTGGCATACAATGAAGTAAAAGTAATAACAATATGACAACTGGTTGTCAATTAGAAAACAATGACAAATATAAAATGCAAATCACAAATATAATTGAAAATGTAATCAAATAAGCAATAGGACAGTCGGGATTACTTATATAGTCACATCAAAAGGCTTGGGATTTACCACAAACTGTTCAGTCAATGCAATTATACAAATAACAACGACGCAACTATGTAATGAAAAATTAAGAGTAGAACTGTTGATATTATAACAATATAGAATGTAAAATCAGTCATGTATAAATGTAAATGAAAGCAAATAAGCATAGGACAATCACCATTACCCATGTAATCCTATCAAATTGGATTAGGTTCACCTAAACATGTACAATCTGATTGAAATACATAGACAATCAACGATGCAACTATGTATGTGTTAAGATGTATTTGTAGCTACAGACATATATGTTTCTACCTAGTTTGGTTTCGTCAGTGCAGCATAACAAAGAAGGTGTATGTTAAAGCATTAATATGTGTTGAATAAAAATTATATAGTATTACCTTAAAATGTCAATCCAAAATGTCCAAGTGTAAAACAACTGTGCACTTACTTAATACTGTGCAATGCCTTATTTCAACCAGACAGTTAATAAAATATATTACAATTCTTTGCCAAATATGCAAATGTATTGAAAAATTCAAAAGATTCTTGGTAGTAGTGGCATACAATGAAGTAAAAGTAATAACAATATGACAACTGGTTGTCAATTAGAAAACAATGACAAATATAAAATGCAAATCACAAATATAATTGAAAATGTAATCAAATAAGCAATAGGACAGTCGGGATTACTTATATAGTCACATCAAAAGGCTTGGGATTTACCACAAACTGTTCAGTCAATGCAATATACAAATAACAACGACGCAACTATGTAATGAAAAATTAAGAGTAGAACTGTTGATATTATAACAATATAGAATGTAAAATCAGTCATGTATAAATGTAAATGAAAGCAAATAAGCATAGGACAATCACCATTACCCATGTAATCCTATCAAATTGGATTAGGTTCACCTAAACATGTACAATCTGATTGAAATACATAGACAATCAACGATGCAACTATGTATGGGTTAAGATGTATTTGTAGCCACAGACATATATGTTTCTACCTAGTTTGGTTTCGTCAGTGCAGCATAACAAAGAAGGTGTATGTTAAAGCATTAATATGTGTTGAATAAAAATTATATAGTATTACCTTAAAATGTCAATCCAAAATGTCCAAGTGTAAAACAACTGTGCACTTACTTAATACTGTGTAATGCCTTACTTCAACCAGGCAGCTAATAAAATATATTACAATTCTTTGCCAAATATACAAATGTATTGAAAAATTCAAAAGATTCTTGGTAGTAGTGGCATACAATGAAGTAAAAGTAATAACAATATGACAACTGGTTGTCAATTAGAAAACAATGACAAATATAAAATGCAAATCACAAATATAATTGAAAATGTAATCAAATAAGCAATAGGACAGTCGGGATTACTTATATAGTCACATCAAAAGGCTTGGGATTTACCACAAACTGTTCAGTCAATGCAATTATACAAATAACAACGACGCAACTATGTAATGAAAAATTAAGAGTAGAACTGTTGATATTATAACAATATAGAATGTAAAATCAGTCATGTATAAATGTAAATGAAAGCAAATAAGCATAGGACAATCACCATTACCCATGTAATCCTATCAAATTGGATTAGGTTCACCTAAACATGTACAATCTGATTGAAATACATAGACAATCAACGATGCAACTATGTATGTGTTAAGATGTATTTGTAGCTACAGACATATATGTTTCTACCTAGTTTGGTTTCGTCAGTGCAGCATAACAAAGAAGGTGTATGTTAAAGCATTAATATGTGTTGAATAAAAATTATATAGTATTACCTTAAAATGTCAATCCAAAATGTCCAAGTGTAAAACAACTGTGCACTTACTTAATACTGTGTAATGCCTTATTTCAACCAGGCAGTTAATAAAATATATTACAATTCTTTGCCAAATATACAAATGTATTGAAAAATTCAAAAGATTCTTGGTAGTAGTGGCATACAATGAAGTAAAAGTAATAACAATATGACAACTGGTTGTCAATTAGAAAACAATGACAAATATAAAATGCAAATCACAAATATAATTGAAAATGTAATCAAATAAGCAATAGGACAGTCGGGATTACTTATATAGTCACATCAAAAGGCTTGGGATTTACCACAAACTGTTCAGTCAATGCAATTATACAAATAACAACGACGCAACTATGTAATGAAAAATTAAGAGTAGAACTGTTGATATTATAACAATATAGAATGTAAAATCAGTCATGTATAAATGTAAATGAAAGCAAATAAGCATAGGACAATCACCATTACCCATGTAATCCTATCAAATTGGATTAGGTTCATCTAAACATGTACAATCTGATTGAAATACATAGACAATCAACGATGCAACTATGTATGTGTTAAGATGTATTTGTAGCTACAGACATATATGTTTCTACCTAGTTTGGTTTCGTCAGTGCAGCATAACAAAGAAGGTATATGTTAAAGCATTAATATGTGTTGAATAAAAATTATATAGTATTACCTTAAAATGTCAATCCAAAATGTCCAAGTGTAAAACAACTGTGCACTTACTTAATACTGTGTAATGCCTTATTTCAATCAGGCGGTTAATAAAATATATTACAATTCTTTGCCAAATATACAAATGTATTGAAAAATTCAAAAGATTCTTGGTAGTAGTGGCATACAATGAAGTAAAAGTAATAACAATATGACAACTGGTTGTCAATTAGAAAACAATGACAAATATAAAATGCAAATCACAAATATAATTGAAAATGTAATCAAATAAGCAATAGGACAGTCGGGATTACTTATATAGTCACATCAAAAGGCTTGGGATTTACCACAAACTGTTCAGTCAATGCAATTATACAAATAACAACGACGCAACTATGTAATGAAAAATTAAGAGTAGAACTGTTGATATTATAACAATATAGAATGTAAAATCAGTCATGTATAAATGTAAATGAAAGCAAATAAGCATAGGACAATCACCATTACCCATGTAATCCTATCAAATTGGATTAGGTTCACCTAAACATGTACAATCTGATTGAAATACATAGACAATCAACGATGCAACTATGTATGTGTTAAGATGTATTTGTAGCTACAGACATATATGTTTCTACCTAGTTTGGTTTCGTCAGTGCAGCATAACAAAGAAGGTGTATGTTAAAGCATTAATATGTGTTGAATAAAAATTATATAGTATTACCTTAAAATGTCAATCCAAAATGTCCAAGTGTAAAACAACTGTGCACTTACTTAATACTGTGTAATGCCTTATTTCAACCAGGCAGTTAATAAAATATATTAAAATTCTTTGCCAAATATACAAATGTATTGAAAAATTCAAAAGATTCTTGGTAGTAGTGGCATACAATGAAGTAAAAGTAATAACAATATGACAACTGGTTGTCAATTAGAAAACAATGACAAATATAAAATGCAAATCACAAATATAATTGAAAATGTAATCAAATAAGCAATAGGACAGTCGGGATTACTTATATAGTCACATCAAAAGGCTTGGGATTTACCACAAACTGTTCAGTCAATGCAATTATACAAATAACAACGACGCAACTATGTAATGAAAGATTAAGAGTAGAACTGTTGATATTATAACAATATAGAATGTAAAATCAGTCATGTATAAATGTAAATGAAAGCAAATAAGCATAGGACAATCACCATTACCCATGTAATCCTATCAAATTGGATTAGGTTCACCTAAACATGTACAATCTGATTGAAATACATAGACAATCAACGATGCAACTATGTATGTGTTAAGATGTATTTGTAGCTACAGACATATATGTTTCTACCTAGTTTGGTTTCGTCAGTGCAGCATAACAAAGAAGGTGTATGTTAAAGCATTAATATGTGTTGAATAAAAATTATATAGTATTACCTTAAAATGTCAATCCAAAATGTCCAAGTGTAAAACAACTGTGCACTTACTTAATACTGTGTAATGCCTTATTTCAACCAGGCAGGTAATAAAATATATTACAATTCTTTGCCAAATATACAAATGTATTGAAAAATTCAAAAGATTCTTGGTAGTAGTGGCATACAATGAAGTAAAAGTAATAACAATATGACAACTGGTTGTCAATTAGAAAACAATGACAAATATAAAATGCAAATCACAAATATAATTGAAAATGTAATCAAATAAGCAATAGGACAGTCGGGATTACTTATATAGTCACATCAAAAGGCTTGGGATTTACCACAAACTGTTCAGTCAATGCAATTATACAAATAACAACGACGCAACTATGTAATGAAAAATTAAGAGTAGAACTGTTGATATTATAACAATATAGAATGTAAAATCAGTCATGTGTAAATGTAAATGAAAAAAGTAAATAGGTCTGAAGAAAACATAAATAAATGTTGAAACGTCACAATCAATTATAGTTTTATTTACATATGCCGCTATTCCCAAGGAAAACATCTATTATATATTATATATATATATATATGTTGTCACTGGATTCCGGGTTTTCTTCCGCGTTTCCACTGTTTGGTCTTTGGAAAGACCGATGCTGGTTTCTTGACGACGTTTCGGCAAAATCACACTTGCCATCTTCAGGTCTGCGATAACTGCCTGCTTCTGCTTCTTGTTATTCGTAAACTGACGTTTTCGGGATTCGGATGGGGGTTATATACTTCGTTAGCGTGTCGGTTGGTTGCCCTTGGACGAGTGTGTGCATGGTTCCGTGTCGTTGGGCTCGTGTTTGGAGTGTGACGGCTGGTTTGCGATGTAGAAGTATTAGTTTGGTGTTCTTTGTTGGTATCTGTTCTTGTTAGTGCTGGTTTCCATGCTGGAAACGCGGAAGAAAACCCGGAATCCAGTGACAACACATACTACTACCCGCGGAAACCTGAAAGAGAACATATTACGTCTGTACGGGGAGAAGACTTTACACCAAACCAAGACCTTCGAAAAACTAAGAACAAGAAGAAGCAAACTGCTTTGTGACCTGATTTTTCTACAACGTTGCCGAGAGGAAAACATAGTGCCACAGACATTGAAACTGAAGTTCAATAGAAACACCAGACAAACCAAGAACATTCTGAAGAAAGCAAGTATGGCGCTACTGAGGGAATCCATCCACGAGACTAGAAAAATGTTGGATGATACCAACAAACAATTACTGCAACTACATCTGAACCTCAGCAACATTATCCACCCGATAATTTGGAGAATACTGGACCAGCTCAGTGGAATTCACTGAGCTGGTCCATTTAAAATATTAAAGTTGATTATCGCTGCTAAAAATCAGTAGGCTATGAAAGATTACTAATGACGCAGTATGATAGACCATTTCGAGATAAAAAACATTTTCCTCTAACATTTTCTTGAATTTTTGATAATAAAGCTGATATAGGCTGGACAATGAAAAACCAACCACCCTGTATATATATATTGCGATAGGGGGGTTTTCTAACTATCAATGGGAATGAGACTCGATAATAATCACAAAACTAATTGAATTATAATTTAATTTTAATGAAATATTTATAAAATGGAATATTCAAAAGACTATACAAATAAGTTTATGGGTAACAATTATCTGACTGCTCCCTGTAGATGGTAGGTCCAATGAATATAACGGAATTAACGTGCCTGATTTGATAATATTCTATTTCAAAATCTTTAAATCTTCGCGCTACAATTGGTTTCCTATATTACTAAATTGAGCCAATGAACTCGTCTTAATGGGGTGCGTATTGTTTCCGGCAACTGTAGTGAATTATTCTCCTTTACAATTAGTCTTGTGAACGGTTTGATAATATACTTTCTCAGGGGTCGTTGAGGGGGTTCATGTAAGACAAAAATACACTACTAAATCACTCATTTACCTGTACTTTACTTATTTCCTGGAGGTGGTACGTCGATGTCTCGTCTAGCAGGTACCTGTAGGAAGAATAAAATGCGCTTCCTTGTTGCAAATAAAAATGGACGAGCAAATTGCAGGTCGATGGTGCATGTTTACTACCTCAATAATTAATACAAACACAGGTATATACAACAATTATCTATATTTTCATTTAAACAGGTTAACATTTATATATTTATTTTGTAGATGGAATGTCTTTAACTCGGGACTAATACAACATTTATAAGGAATATACTCTACATGAGCGAATGATTATACACAGATCCAACACAAATTGTACCATAGACCACAAAAGTTACAAACAGCTGTCGAGTGTTAAAATGTGAATTGGAAATGGACCGACAATACTGTCCCAAAATAATGTACAATGAACTTATTGAGCTTCAATTACAACTGATTGTAACTGGAGGAACACAAAATTACTGTAAGTAAGAAATTATATTACTTTGCCTGCATTCTAACCCTATTTAGTTGCTTGTTATCATGATAGGTTATGTTTGAATTCTTTGCACGTGACTGACTGTTTGTTTGATTAAATAATGCCTTTACTGTCACGTGAATTAGAAAGCCAAATGATTTGTTTGTTAGTGAAATCAATCCTATTAACTCTAAATACTAATCTGACTTTGACTGAACTGTGATTGACTTTAATTTTAATAATAAACTACAGATTACATATGAGTTGTACTGTTGTTAGCGTGACACCTTCTTGGAGGTCGTAAATACGTGTAAACTGTTCACAATACCTTCAATTAAAACATATCAAAATGTTCATTAGCTATACGGAAGGTCCTTATGGTGCACTGGATGGGCTTTGTGGCTGGATATCCTCCGAAGAATCGGCTGGATGCCTCTTCAGGAACGAAGTTCAGGAAACGCCGGCAAATATATCGAAAAACGACGGTGGTGTTGGATATTCTGTATTATGCAGGATCTTAGACTCGGAGATGTTCTTGCGGTCGTCCTTGGTTTCGTATTCGACGGCGTGTTTGACAGGCCGAATGAATTGTCGAGGGCGTTTGAAAATACCCGCGCTGGATTTGTATACTACTGTGACGTCACTCTGACGCTGGCCCAGTGACCTACTTTTTCTGTCTCTCCTCATGCGAAGTATGTATGCCTTATTTATAGGTCAAGGCCGTCTATTGTTTATAGTCTCGAACCCGAAGTAGTTTGAGATTATATTTTGATTGAATATAATAATGTTTGATTATTTTACAATGCTAATTGATGTTATTCTGTAGTTTTTATATTTATAATAACTAAATAAAATATTTTCAGTCTGTAAAAATCTATGAATACTAATTTTTGGAATTTTAATGAGTATGGCATTTTTTAGCGTCGCTTTTCGATAAATTGTACAGTCATGTGCAAAAAAATAATGAAACTTTATAATTTTTGGATTTTATCCAAAAATAAGGATATTTGGACTTTATGTGGACCTGGTTTACATATTAACTTAATTACTAAATACATTCAACTTTATTTCTGTTTTTTATTTGATTAAAATCTGTGCATTAAAAATAAAATGCTTAATGCGGTTTTTAAATTTTCAATTCAAAGTCAGTTTCCTTTTATAATTTAATAATAATTTATCTTGCTCAATTGGTTATCAAAATTTTATCAAATCATTCACATTTAACAGTTCAAAGGATTATTTTTATATACCCATTTTTGGTATAATTGTAACAACACTTATTCAGTTTTTTACATTTCAAATTAAACATTGATTTTAGTAGTAATTTCTTGCTAATGGCTTTAGTTTGATAGGGCACTTAATTATGCATGTCCTTCGTATCTGTAATTGGCCCAACATGTTTATATTTAAGGTGTTTTACTAAATTTTAAATATTGATGTTTGACGTTTATTCATGATGGCTACTTGGTCTAAGTTAGAAATGATGCTTTCGATAATTACTCATTTGTAAGGGTGCAATTCATGACAATTCCTTATCCTAACTGTGCTGTGATATGTGCAGTTTAAGTATTTAACTTCATATATCAGGCAATTACTAAATTTTGTTACGAAATTTACACTTTAAAAGGACATGTGATCTGGGTCTATACGTCATACTTTATGTGATGTTTGTGCTTAAATTAGAGTCGTATAATTATTCATGCCCTGATTCTAATATGTTCTAAATTTGAAACAGGTTGTAGTTTACTTCTGTTCATATGCAAGAATTAGTTTCTTTACTGAATTAAAATGTAATTAGTATAATTATGGATGCTCATTGTTGACGTTCATCTTTGTATTTTACTTTGTGTTGTATGAATTTAGATTTATGGTCAACAATGTAACTGTTTGTTAACTAGAATGTATGGTGGATCCTGTGAACATGATATATTCCTCATTACTCTCATCTACTTAATTAATTCTCTACTAAATATAACATTTCATATAGTACAAGGGCTCGTTCCTAACAATAAATAAAAAAATTAACATCAGTGTTTTTTAACTTGTAACTAAATAATTATTGAGTGGTATTGAGGAGGCTCAAGACCACCTCAACATGCCCTTCTTAATGAATGTAAATTTTTATGCAATTAAAATTTCCGTTCATTAACATATTAATTAATTATTAGGAAAATATTCTGTATTATATTTTTTTTTCAATGTATTTAGGCTAGTTTAGAGAATTTCTTAAGTTTTAAGTTAATACTTATAATGAATTCATGTTTGTAACAATTTTTAAAGTATACTAATTTTTGTTTGATACCTTCTTACTACCTAATATTATTTGTTAATTATGTAAAGGAATTTCATATGTATGTACAGTATATTTATGAACTTAATTTTGTTTTGTATCTTGTGTAGTATAAGCTGTTGTTGATTTTGTTTCTATGTTTTTTATATATAAGTTGTATCGTACTCTATGGGTAAACATTATTTTTTTTTTATTATAAATTATGTGTGTAATTTTAAGTTAGTTGTCCTTATGAAAATTTGACTTCAGGAGTATGTTTCTTGGATTTTTTTTCTTGTGCCGATTCTTTCCTTGGAGTTTTGTGAAAATGGTCCTTTCCGTACTTTTAAATATTTTTCTGTAATTATGTGATTGTGTATTTTTCTTGAAGTTCTGATTCTTTTCAGCTGTGGCTGATATTATTGGCCTAATAATAACTCATATTTTCTTGTGTAATGTTTTCTTTATTAAATCGCTTTCTCCATATTTTATGCATTTCGCATCAATTTATTTCCCTTTCCTGAGGAAATATATTCAAGCCCATTCTTAGGTGCTTTGAATACCATATCATTTTCATTATAATAATTCATATTTTCTTTCTTCATATATTTTTCTTCATAATTCATAATTTTCATGCTTTCTCGCATATTTCGCATTTTTATATTTTTAGTAATCATAATTACTGTTTATGCAGTCATTTCTGCTAATAAATAAAACATTTTCTTCACAAATTTATAATTTTCTTAGGCCTTTTCTTTTGTATTCTTTTTGTTTTTTTTCTTCTTCCTCTCGAATAATCACAGAGTATTTTTATTTTTGTTTTGTACAATTGATATATTTTTCATTTTTAGATATGTCCATTTCTTCTTTTCTTTGTTCGTTGACTATTATCTTCCTTCCAAGTTTTGCTCTGTTTGTGAATTTTTAAAATTTTCCTTCTGGCATGTATGGTTTTCTTTTTGTTCCTTTTTTCTTCAAATTTTGCTTTTGAGTTTCGTTTTATCTTCATAAGGGTTTATATTTTATTTTCTAATGTTGTCCGATACTGATTCTTGTTGTCCAACTTATATTACACGTGGATAAGTAACATCTTAATTCTAATTATTTGTATTTCGTGTAGAGACAGGTTAACTTTAAACAACTTAAGGCTAGGTAGTACGACTATTTTTTTTTTCCTATTTCTAAACAACTATTTTATTAATTAATTGATAAGGGAGACACTTGTTGAAACTCCATAACACTGGTGAAAATAAAATACGATAATTTAAAGTTTCAAAATAAATTTAATAGTAATTCCACTACAATATTGTTTCGTCACACAGTGACTTCATCAGGTGGATGAATGACTGATATTTTTACAAATGTACAAGATATATATACTAAGCCTAAGATTACAAATTTAAAGAAAGTAAGGGGGAGTTACATATATCTGTATGGTCATTTAATGCTAATCCTAATTTATTATACCTAGCAATTTCTAGAGACTCAAGTAAATTTAGTTTTTTACTTTTTTCTTGTATATGCAAGATTTTATAATTATTATTAAAATTGTGATTATTTTCTATACAATGATTAGCAAATGTAGAATCTGATTTCTTATCTCTATAGCTTCTTTGATGTTCAGATATCCGTTGAGTAAAGGTTCGTCCTGTTTGGCCAATGTACGACATATTACACTCACATGTTAATTTATAGACACCTGAACTAAGTTTTTTGTCCGATTTGTCCTTATTGTTTTTTAAAAATCTTTCAACTGTATTATTAGTTCTATATGCTATGGCGGTGTTAGAGGATTTTTTGATTAGAGAACAAATTTTATCTGAAGTTTTACCGATGTAAGTTACGGGAGAATAATGTAATGGCTCTTTTATTACTTGTCTAGGATATATTAATGAACGTGTAATTATTTTTTGTTTGTGAAGGAGGATGCTGTTGATAGTATCATAAGAATATCCATTATTTCTAGCAATAGTGTGAATTCTGTCTAATTCTATATCAAAATTAGTTTTATTAAGGGGGGTATTTAAAAGTCTGTGTATCATAGATTCATATGCAGCTAATTTGTGTTTTATAGGATGAAAAGATGTGGCATGTATTGTTGTGTCTGTATGTGTGGGCTTGTGGTAAATGGCAAAATCATGTTTATTAGCGTTATGTGAGATCGTAAGGTCTAGGAAATTAATCGAACCATTGTTTTCTAATTCTAGAGTAAATTTAATATTAGGATAATATTAAATTAAAATGGCAAAATCATGTTTATTATTAAAATTTACTCTAGAATTAGAAAACAATGGTTCGATTAATTTCCTAGACCTTACGATCTCACATAACGCTAATAAACATGATTTTGCCATTTACCACAAGCCCACACATACAGACACAACAATACATGCCACATCTTTTCATCCTATAAAACACAAATTAGCTGCATATGAATCTATGATACACAGACTTTTAAATACCCCCCTTAATAAAACTAATTTTGATATAGAATTAGACAGAATTCACACTATTGCTAGAAATAATGGATATTCTTATGATACTATCAACAGCATCCTCCTTCACAAACAAAAAATAATTACACGTTCATTAATATATCCTAGACAAGTAATAAAAGAGCCATTACATTATTCTCCCGTAACTTACATCGGTAAAACTTCAGATAAAATTTGTTCTCTAATCAAAAAATCCTCTAACACCGCCATAGCATATAGAACTAATAATACAGTTGAAAGATTTTTAAAAAACAATAAGGACAAATCGGACAAAAAACTTAGTTCAGGTGTCTATAAATTAACATGTGAGTGTAATATGTCGTACATTGGCCAAACAGGACGAACCTTTACTCAACGGATATCTGAACATCAAAGAAGCTATAGAGATAAGAAATCAGATTCTACATTTGCTAATCATTGTATAGAAAATAATCACAATTTTAATAATAATTATAAAATCTTGCATATACAAGAAAAAAGTAAAAAACTAAATTTACTTGAGTCTCTAGAAATTGCTAGGTATAATAAATTAGGATTAGCATTAAATGACCATACAGATATATGTAACTCCCCCTTACTTTCTTTAAATTTGTAATCTTAGGCTTAGTATATATATCTTGTACATTTGTAAAAATATCAGTCATTCATCCACCTGATGAAGTCACTGTGTGACGAAACAATATTGTAGTGGAATTACTATTAAATTTATTTTGAAACTTTAAATTATCGTATTTTATTTTCACCAACTATTTTATTTATCAGGGGTGTTATATCCTTGTTCGGATCATTGTCTAGCAGCGGGGCTTATGTTGCTGTGACATGTGAGAGATGATTTTTGATACTGGGGTGAGAAATTCTTATGAGAGTTGGGAAATTGTGGGGGGTATAAGGTTCTTTAAATGGATGAGACCTAGCAGTGACTATTTTTCGACATAGAGTTTTGGGGTTGTTGAGATCAACGGGGTTACTGGGAAAGATAGGTGTCGTAAATACCTTCGGGAGGCGATCTCTTTATAATCTCCCGTCCTGACTAAGTATGAGATCTAAGAGTTTACTAGGAAAGATAGGTGTCGTAAATACCTTCGGGAGGCGATCTCTTTGGAATCTCCCGTCCTGACTAATATGAGACCTAATTATTCATCTTTGTTTATGTAGTCATGGAGCATGGATATGTGATATCTGCCTTTGATGTATCCAGTTTCTTCTTCTATTAGTTCATAGGTGCTCAAACCTAATTTTTTATGTACTATGTACGGTCCTATGTAGGGTCTTGTTAACTTTGCTACAATGTTGTGTTTTCTATCTGTTACTTGATTAGCCTTGACAATAACTTTGTCATTGACCTCGTAGGTTTTAAATTTTGTTTGTTGTGCGTTGGCTTTTCTTTCCCATTTTTCTTTCTTTTCCAGGAGTTTGTGTCGTACCTTGTCGTATTTATCACTCAATTCCGCTATTTGTTCGGAATACCATGGTCGTTGAGGAGGTTGTCCAGTGAAAATTGTGATTGGACATAGATTGTGTACCGTACTTGGCGTATTGTTCATTACGAACTCTATTTGTTTCAAATGTCTTGCCCATTTATGATGTTGGTCCTCTAATAAAATTCTTAAATATTTTAACACCTCTTTGATGTACCTTTCTGAGGGGTTGGTATTTGGATGTCTTACGGAAATGTGGTATGAATTTATTTCCCTTTGTTTTAGATAATCTTCACATGCAGGACTTGTGAAATACGTTGCTCGATCTGTTAAGATTGCGGTTGGTTTTCCGAATTCCGTTGTATAATCCTGAATCGCCTGTAGAACGGTTTCCGTGTTGCATTTCTGTGTTGGTATTAATTTTACATGTTTGGAAAAAATATCGCAGATTACCAGGATGTTTTTATACCGGTGTGTACTTGGTATCAAGTTTGAGATAAAGTCCATTGCTACTAACTCTAGTTTGTCCGAGGTTATGATGCTTTGACTGATGTTGGTGTTAGTAAAATTTTTGTACTTTGCCAATTCACACAGTTCACATTTTCTTATAGTATTCTTGATTATCTTTTCGTCTTTCTTACAATAGTAGGCTTCGCGGAAAAGTAGCCAACATTTTCTGGCTCCTATGTGGGTATAATATTCGTGTAAATACCGTGTGATATCTCTGGTATGTTGTTCGTTTGTAACATATACTTCGGTTTCGCCAATCTGTTTAGTGATGATGCCGTTTTTAATTTGCATACCTTTGTAAGTTGCACCATCAGTGAGGAGTTGTCTGATCTCTTGGAATTCTGGTTCTTCTTGTACTTCCCGGATATGTTGTTTGGAGAATATGCCATGTTTCCTTAGTTTAACTAAATTCACCGTTACGTGTGATGTCTTGTTTTCTTCTTCCTTTCTGCTCAGAATGTCCGCGGCTATCATTTCCTTTCCAGGTTTGTAACGGATTTCAATGTCGTACTGCTGGATTAATAGTGTCCATCGGTAAATTCGATTGTTGTTCAATTTGGTGTTCATGATATTGATTAATGCCTTGTGATCTGTCTCAAGGACGAATTTCTTTCCGATCAAATAGTAGCGTAGTTTGTTTAATGAGAATATGATTGCCAGCATTTCTTTTTCTGATATGCCGTACCGGACCTCGTTGGCTTTTAATGTCCTTGATATGAAGCAAATGGGTACCTCTTCACCATTTCTTATTTGTAGAAGTTCGGCTGCTATGGCCGAGTGTGAGGCGTCCGTTCGCACGATGAAGTCTGAGTTGAAATCAGGGTGATATAAGCTTAAGTTGTCTACGAAACTTTGTTTAAGTTCTTGGAAGCATTTCTCGCATTCCGGTGTCCAGTTCCACTTAGTGTTTTTCTTTAATAATGTTAACAATACCCTCGTCTTCTGGCTGTACTCAGGTACAAATTTCCGATAATAGTTCAATAGTCCTAGGAATCCTCTTAGCATTTTTAGCTTCTTTGGTCTTGGGTAATTTTTAATATCTTCTAATCTGGTTGGATCGAGGTGTATGTTTTTCTCATTAATGATGTATCCTAGGTAATTCACTTCCTTCCTACAAAATTGACACTTTTCCAGGTTTAACTTCATTCCGTTCTCTTGTAATGTGTTTATGATAATTTCTAAATGGTTGATGTGAGATTCTATGTCATCAGAAAAGACTATGATATCATCGAGGTAATGTATGGCAAATTTTTCATATTGGTCGAGTATTTTGTGTAAGAATCTGATTAATCCGGCAGGCGAACTGCGGATGCCAAAAGGGCAAACTACAAAATTATAACTTACTCCATTAATGTTGAATCCACAATATTTACGTGATTGGGCGTCCAGTTTAATTAGCCAAAATGCGTTCTTCAAATCCAATTTCGAATACCACTTTTTGTTGCCGCATTTCGCTAATAAGACGTCAATGTTCTGAGGCATTTCCATGTCTGGTAAGATCCTAGTGTTTATAGAGCGAGCATCAAGGCATAAGCGTATGGAATTGTCCTTTTTCTTCACTAATACGATCGGACTTATATATGCTGTGTTTGATCTTTCAATAGTGTTGGCTTCTTCTAGTTTTTTCAATTCCTCGTCGACTTTATCCTTGAAGTGATATGGTATTGGGTAGTTCTTACACGTGAGCGGAGCATCATTTGTCACGACTAGGTGGTGTTCGTAATCTTTCGCGAAGACAACTTCATCATTTATCAGTCTGATGTTGTTGTAAAATATTTCCACTAAATTTTCTCTAATCCAAGGTTCGGAGAGTTATTGTTTTTCCAAAATTAATTCTATTTCTTTCCTGCCCTTCACGCTTATTATTTCCCTTTCACTGTTGATTCTATCATCTTCTTCATAGGTACCCGTATATTGATTTGGTAAATCAAACATGATGTTTTCTAACTCTTCATGTTCATTATTTTCCTCATTTCTATCTTCTAGTATAATGTTGCACAGTCCTGGTATAATGTTTTTCTTCCTTTCATGATACGAGATTGCTTCGCATGTCTCATCTACTTTCTCGAAAGGTATTAGATTTTCTCCTAATTGGATTCTATTTTTTTCGAAGTTAATTGACATTCCCAAAATTCCCATGTTGTCTATTCCCATAATGCAATCATAGAATAGATTGGGAAGTAAGTAAAATTGTAACAAATATTTTTGCTTATTTATTTCGGCTTCGATGCATATTCTTTGATTAATTCGTCCCATTTTCTTCCTGTTGGCGGATATCACATTTGTATTCTTAATTTATTTTAATAATATTCTTTATATACTCTGGTATTTGTGTAACTAATTCCTCTCGAATTAGGGATATTTCAGCTCCAGTGTCTATGAGAGTTTTAAAATTAATGTTCCTAATCTTAATATTAAGAAATGGCAATGAATCGTAATTATTTATTATTTCTCCTATATCTTTTAAATCTACTGCGTTACCTAACCCTGTCTCTACACTTAAATTGCTAATATTAATGTACTGCTTTATTGGGGATCCTTGGACGTTCCAGCATGTGGATTTTCGTATATCATCGAGTTCTGGAATTCCAACGAAGTTTTTTTTTTTCTGGGGTCGGTCCTACTCTTTGTATGCTGTCTGTTTGTGTTTCGTTAAATGGGTTATTTCCATTCGAATTCCTCCAACCTGGATCTGATCTTAATTCCTTTGAAATAGTATTCACTTGTCTTTGGTTGTTATTTCCTTTCCCATAATAGTGCCTGTTCTGATCTTGGTAGTTAGTTCTCGGAGGATTATTTGGTCTATTGTAGTTATTTCCATACTGTGCATTTGATCGGTTCGGTGTCCAATTGTTATTGGCTGGACGATACTCTACATTATTTCGTCGCTCGTTCTGTGCATGATTATTGAACCAAGAGTTGGTGTTTCGGGGAGGGCTATTATTGTTGTATGTCTGATTGGGTGTTGGTGGGCGATATCCAACGTTTCTATTCTGGTTCTCGTTCCTATTCGGGGGTATCGGAGGACGTGCGTAGTTGTTTGTGTTGGAGTTCTGATTATTGGACTGAGTATATTCCTTGTTTATGTTCGTGGTATCGGAATAATCATCTAGTCTGCGTAAGATGTCAATTAATCCTTCCATGTCAGTCACATTCTGACAGATGATGGCATGAGTGTCGGTGTGGATGAAATGTTTCATCAGCTGTTGTGCAATCGTCTGCTCGTCCATGTTTGTGATGTATTTGCTATAATTATACATCTTCTGGGCATAGTCCTCCCTTGATGCCTTACCTGTTTTAAACCGTCCTGTCAACAGCCTTATTCGTGCCCTATTCTGGTGGGTGTCATTCCAGAAGTTTCTTTGGAAAAGTTCAGAGAATTCCCTCATGCTATAACAATTGTCCTCGATTCGTTGGAACCACTCGGCCGCGCCATGTGTTAATGTTGAACGTATCACACTCATTTTCTGTTTGAAGTCCGGTAAATCTTCAATGTATTTCAGGATGTTTGTTAAATAAAACATTGGATGTGTTGACATCACGTCCCCGTTAAAATGTGTTACATTTTCAATGCGTATTCCAGTGTTCAGTATATTTTGTACAGGCATATACGTACTAGGTAATTGTACGTTCCGGGCCTGTTGTAATAATTCCTTAATTTCCTTTTTCTGGTTCTCGCATTGTACAAAAACTTCCGTCATACCATGTTGTTCCACTCTGTTGGATGTCTTGAGGGTTTTAATTTCCTGGCGGCATTTTTCCTCCACTTCCACTATTCTACTTGTGTACGCGCGTGTTACTTTTGTGCCTAAGTCTACCATTTCTGACCGAATATTGTCATCGCCAGCCTGGATACGTTCAGCGAGGTCTCTGTATTTCTTATCAGAGTTATCCGCAAGTTCTTTATGTTTTTTCTCTGAGCCTTCAGCGAATTCTCTGTATTTCTTATCGGAGTTATCAGCAAATTCTTTTTGTATCTCCTTCGAGTCATCAACAAATTTGTCCATTTGTCTTTTGATTTGTACAACTTCGGAATTTATGATGGTCATCATTTCCGTTTCCTTACTGTCAAGTTTATTTTCTACGTCGATTATTTTCGCCTCTATCTCTGCTATATCTTTTTTAACGTTTCTATTATTGTCGCCGATCCTCATTGAAATGTATCCCTCCAACTCCTTTTTAAGTTTTTCGGTCTGTTCGTCCATTTTTCTCTCTAATTTTTCTATATTTTTATTCGTATTTTCGTTTTGTTCTTCCATCTTTTGTTCTAATTTTTTCTCTAATTTTTCTATATTTTGATTGCTTTCCACCCTATTCTTTTCCATGTTTTGATTGTTTTCTATCCTATTCTTTTCCATGTTTTGATTGTTTTCTATCCTATTCTTTTCCATGTCTTCTCTGCACTTTTTTTGGGTGTTATTCATTTTTTCCATAGCTTGTAGGAGTCGTTCCAAAGTTCCGTTAGAGGCTTGTTTATCAGGTTCTGTTTGTGGTGTCTTGTCCGAAGTGTTTTCTTGGAGTTCATCGCCCCTATCCTGAGGAAATTCATCTTCACTTTCGCTGGTTGATCCCAGGCATACTGCTGAAGTGCTTCTGGACCTTGTATTCATTTTGATGTATGTTATTTTAAAATACACGTAAATAATATATTATACCTGTGTTATTACAACAACCTATTATGTTGCAAAAAAATAAATGTATATGTTTGTACCTGACTTTGTAACTAATATTACCTGTACTTGATTTTTATTATACAAAAATAAATGATTTTACTTTTACCAGTGTTTGTTTATTTATCACCATCAACCTGTGGAAGTGCACATATACAAATACACAAATTAGACACACATTTTTCTTTTTTATGTTTTTATTATTATAAATACTTTAGTTTATTTAAATTCTCCACTTCTTGGTTGATCTGCTGATTTTCTGGGATAACTAAAAAAAATATTATGTGAGTGTATTCAGTAGGTCTTTTTGAAACGCACCACGTTGTGGAGCCAATTTGCGATAGGGTGGTATACTATATCAATTGTGGAGTGGACTCTATAATAATCACAAAACTAATTGAATTATAATTTAATTTTAATGAAATATTTATAAAATGGAATATTCAAAAGACTATACAAATAAGTTTATGGGTAACAATTATCTGACTGCTCCCTGTAGATGGTAGGTCCAATGAATTTAACGGAATTAACGTGCCTGATTTGATAATATTCTATTTCAAAATCTTTAAATCTTCGCGCTACAATTGGTTTCCTATATTACTAAATTGAGCCAATGAACTCGTCTTAATGGGGTGCGTATTGTTTCCGGCAACTGTAGTGAATTATTCTCCTTTACAATTAGTCTTGTGGACGGTTTGATAATATACTTTCTCAGGGGTCGTTGAGGGGGTTCATGTAGACAAAAATACACTACTAAATCACTCATTTACCTGTACTTTACTTATTTCCTGGAGGTGGTACGTCGATGTCTCGTCTAGCAGGTACCTGTAGGAAGAATGAAATGCGCTTCCTTGTTGCAAATAAAAATGGACGAGCAAATTGCAGGTCGATGGTGCATGTTTACTACCTCAATAATTAATACAAACACAGGTATATACAACAATTATCTATATTTTCATTTAAACAGGTTAACATTTATATATTTATTTTGTAGATGGAATGTCTTTAACTCGGGACTAATACAACATTTATAAGGAATATACTCTACATGAGCGAATGATTATACACAGATCCAACATAAATTGTACCATAGACCACAAAAGTTACAAACAGCTGTCGAGTGTTAAAATGTGAATTGGAAATGGACCGACAATACTGTCCCAAAATAATGTACAATGAACTTATTGAGCATCAATTACAACTGATTGTAACTGGAAGAACACAAAATTACTGTAAGTAAGAAATTATATTACTTTGCCTGCATTCTAACCCTATTTAGTTGCTTGTTATCATGATAGGTTATGTTTGAATTCTTTGCACGTGACTGACTGTTTGTTTGATTAAATAATGCCTTTACTGTCACATGAATTAGAAAGCCAAATGATTTGTTTGTTAGTGAAATCAATCCTATTAACTCTAAATACTAATCTGACTTTGACTGAACTGTGATTGACTTTAATTTTAATAATAAACTACAGATTACATATGAGTTGTACTGTTGTTAGCGTGACACCTTCTTGGAGGTCGTAAATACGTGTAAACTGTTCACAATACCTTCAATTAAAACATATCAAAATGTTCATTAGCTATACGGAAGGTCCTTATGGTGCACTGGATGGGCTTTGTGGCTGGATATCCTCCGAAGAATCGGCTGGATGCCTCTTCAGGAACGAAGTTCAGGAAACGCCGGCAAATATATCGAAAAACGACGGTGGTGTTGGATATTCTGTATTATGCAGGATCTTAGACTCGGAGATGTTCTTGCGGTCGTCCTTGGTTTCGTATTCGACGGCGTGTTTGACAGGCCGAATGAATTGTCGAGGGCGTTTGAAAATACCCGCGCTGGATTTGTATACTACTGTGACGTCACTCTGACGCTGGCCCAGTGACCTACTTTTTCTGTCTCTCCTCATGCGAAGTATGTATGCCTTATTTATAGGTCAAGGCCGTCTATTGTTTATAGTCTCGAACCCGAAGTAGTTTGAGATTATATTTTGATTGAATATAATAATGTTTGATTATTTTACAATGCTAATTGATGTTATTCTGTAGTTTTTATATTTATAATAACTAAATAAAATATTTTCAGTCTGTAAAAATCTATGAATACTAATTTTTGGAATTTTAATGAGTATGGCATTTTTTAGCGTCGCTTTTCGATAAATTGTACAGTCATGTGCAAAAAAATAATGAAACTTTATAATTTTTGGATTTTATCCAAAAATAAGGATATTTGGACTTTATGTGGACCTGGTTTACATATTAACTTAATTACTAAATACATTCAACTTTATTTCTGTTTTTTATTTGATTAAAATCTGTGCATTAAAAATAAAATGCTTAATGCGGTTTTTAAATTTTCAATTCAAAGTCAGTTTCCTTTTATAATTTAATAATAATTTATCTTGCTCAATTGGTTATCAAAATTTTATCAAATCATTCACATTTAACAGTTCAAAGGATTATTTTTATATACCCATTTTTGGTATAATTGTAACAACACTTATTCAGTTTTTTACATTTCAAATTAAACATTGATTTTAGTAGTAATTTCTTGCTAATGGCTTTAGTTTGATAGGGCACTTAATTATGCATGTCCTTCGTATCTGTAATTGGCCCAACATGTTTATATTTAAGGTGTTTTACTAAATTTTAAATATTGATGTTTGACGTTTATTCATGATGGCTACTTGGTCTAAGTTAGAAATGATGCTTTCGATAATTACTCATTTGTAAGGGTGCAATTCATGACAATTCCTTATCCTAACTGTGCTGTGATATGTGCAGTTTAAGTATTTAACTTCATATATCAGGCAATTACTAAATTTTGTTACGAAATTTACACTTTAAAAGGACATGTGATCTGGGTCTATACGTCATACTTTATGTGATGTTTGTGCTTAAATTAGAGTCGTATAATTATTCATGCCCTGATTCTAATATGTTCTAAATTTGAAACAGGTTGTAGTTTACTTCTGTTCATATGCAAGAATTAGTTTCTTTACTGAATTAAAATGTAATTAGTATAATTATGGATGCTCATTGTTGACGTTCATCTTTGTATTTTACTTTGTGTTGTATGAATTTAGATTTATGTTCAACAATGTAACTGTTTGTTAACTAGAATGTATGGTGGATCCTGTGAACATGATATATTCCTCATTACTCTCATCTACTTAATTAATTCACTACTAAATATAACATTTCATATAGTACAAGGGCTCGTTCCTAACAATAAATAAAAAAATTAACATCAGTGTTTTTTAACTTGTAACTAAATAATTATTGAGTGGTATTGAGGAGGCTCAAGACCACCTCAATATATATATACAGTGTGTCCAGATTTCGATGCTCACCATTGGTATATCGGTTATTAGAAGAGATAGAGGAACGGTTAAATGGGGAATGTTTTGCAGAATTCAATGCTCGCAACAAATCTCATTTCAAATTCATTCGGACTTTTCACAATTTTGAGATATTTTGAAAAAACCGATATTTGCCGATTTCAATTCTCGTCAATAACTCGATAACGCCTAATGCGATGGCTTTTAAACTCTAACATTATTCAGACACTTTTTTAAGACAAATTTTTTTGTGTTAACAGTAACCCCCGATTTTCACTTGTTTCCAAGTTCTTAGCGCTACCTTTTGTTTTTCTTATGGTGGCCATATTGGATTTTTAATTAGTTAGATAGTCCTTAAAAATAGCTTTTCAATAATGTACAACATGCCTAATAAATCTTTATTTACACGAGAGATATGAACATTTGAATAAAATTTCACTCTAATACGGTATTAGTTGGCTATGAAATTAAATGTTAGTGTAAAACAGACGATAAATAAGCTCTGTCATTAGTCACATGTAAAAGTGCAGTGCAATTGGTGGAAGATTTAGAACTTTGTATAGTAATTATTGATAATTAATTCATTTGTTGCCCCGTTCTTAGCGCCATCTTTTGTTTTTCTTATGGCGACCTTATTGCATTCTCAATTAGTTAGATAGTCCTTAAAAAGCTTTTCAATAATGTACTACTTGCCTAATAAATCTTCATTTGTATGAGAGATATGAATATGTAAAATAAAATTCACTCTAATACGAAATTACAAGTTCAGATTTACTTAAATAAACTGTTCAATATCGTGACCATTCTGCTCCACACACTTTTGGTACATTGTTTTAACAGAGTTACAAACTCTACGTAGTGTGTTTTCGTTTAATGATCTGCAGCACATCCAGCACTCGTTGTTCTAAAATTTCTCGATTCTCTGATGGTTCAAAATTGAATACTTCGTTTTTAGTGGCACCCCACAAATAAAAACAAGGGGGGTAGGGTCGGGCGATCTCGCAAGCCATTGTACTGGTCAATTATTTGAAATAACACTCTCATTGAAATCTTCTCACAAAAAATGTCGCACGCGACGATCATTATGGGCAGGGCCGCCGTCCTGCTGAAACCAGACGTTTTGCATGTTAATAATTTGTCTTACGGCAGGCATTATCTTATTCGTTAGTAGCTCTAAATATCTATTACCAGTAAAATTGTAATCAAAGATGAAAGGACCTATTAAGTGATTATCTAAAATGAAAAAACAAAAACTCAAACAACAAAGAAGTTGTCAATAAAAGTTCGTACCAATCAAACCACACCAGAGATTAAAACCAACTCGAATTTGAAACCTTCTTTGATTTGCCAAATGTGGATTATCAATTGACCAGTGATGATAACTATGCCTGATGAACACTCCACAATTGTTAAACCGTGTTACATCTGTCCAAAGTATTCCTAGGAAGATCAGTATCATCGTCACATTTTTGTTGTTATCACCTAAATTGTAATCTTCGCTGATAGTCATTATCGCTTATACCCTGTACAATTATTGGTTTGTATAGGTGGTATTTGTTTTTCCTCAACGTTCCATGAACACTAGATTTCGGAATTCCAGTTTCTCGAGCCACTCGACGTACTGATGTACTTGGATTGTTTATAACATTTTGCAAAATATTATTTTGACGAACATCAGCATTGTTAACTTGATAGATGGATCTTTTTTGTTCGAAGCTTCCATAGTCCACTAAATTTCTGATTATTCTGTTAAAAATTGTCCGGTGTGGTTGTGGTCTTTCCTGAAAACGCTGATCGTAATTTGTGCAAGAATTTTCAGAGATTCTATTTGCTTTGAAATAAACTTCTAACATATCAACCCTTTCTTCATTTCAAAATGTATGTGCCATTATCAGTTCTTATCTAATCGCAATGCTTAACGGTAATTACTTATCAATAATTACAACACAAAGTTCTAAATCTCCCACCAACTGCACTGCACTTTGACATGTCAACAATGACTGAGCTTATTTATCGTCTGTTTTACACTACCATTTAATTTCATAGCCAACTAATTCCGTATTAGAGTGAAATTTTATTCAAATGTTGATATCTCTCGTGTAAATAAAGATTTATTAGGCATGTTGAACATTATTGAAAAGCTATTTTTAAGGACTATCTAACTAATTAAAAATCCAATATGGCCGCCATAAGAAAAACAAAAGATAGCGCTGAGAACTTGGAAACAAATGAAAATCGGGGGTTACTGTTAACACCAAAAAATTTGTCTTAAAAAAGTGTCTGAACAATGTTAGAGTTTAAAAGCGATCGCATTAGGCGTTATCGAGTTATTGAGGAAAATTGAAATCGGCAAATATTGTTTTTTTCAAAATATCTGAAAATTGTAAAAAGTCCGAATGAATTTGAAATGAGATTTGTTGCGCGCATTGAATTCTGCAAAACATTCCCCATTTAACCGTTCCTCTATCTCTTCTAATAACCGATATACCAATGGTGAGCATCGAAATCTGGGCACACTGTATATATATATATTTTCTCTTTTTGTTCTTGGAATGCGGCTTTTTTTTTATATATTATTATTGGTGGTAAGTAATAATTGAAGAGTTAACGTGTCGACACTTTAACTCTTCAATTATTACTTACCACCAATAATAATATATAAAAAAAAAAGCCGCATTCCAAGAACAAAAAGAGAAAATATACAAAATAACGGCTAAAAAAAAACGAAAGAAGGGAAGATATTATTTTCACTTCTACATAATATAATATATATATATATATATATATATATATATATATATATAAAACAAGAAAAAGAGAATATTGCCGAATCCCGAAAACGTCAGTTTACGAATAACAAGAAGCAGAAGCAGACAGTTATCGCAGACCTGAAGATGGCAAGTGTGATTTTGCCGAAACGTCGTCAAGAAACCAGCATCGGTCTTTCCAAAGACCAAGCAGTGGAAACGCGGAAGAAAACCCGGAATCCAGTGACAATACATACTACTACCCGCGGAAACCTGAAAGAAAACATATATATATATATATATATATATATATATATATATATATATATATTATATTATGTAGAAGTACAAATGGTATTTTTCTTAGCCGTTATTTTGTATATTTTCTCTTTTTGTTCTTGGAATGCGGCTTTTTTTATATTATTATTGGTGGTAAGTAATAATTGAAAAGTTAACGTTTCGACACTTTATTGTCTTCATCAGAAACAGTGTATATATATAGAAATTGCAGCTTCTCTGGAAACAATTACACATTATATCTGTTGTACTTTTTTAGAAACAAAAAAAACATTCACACCTTGTTATTTATTAACATTAAAATTATTTAATCTATAATTTAACTAAACATGACGGTTGTTATTATTAGTATTTAATAATATTTTCTTCAACCATCATTTCGTTAATACTATTTATTAAGCAGCTGCTATACTGCTTAATAAATAGTATTAACGAAATGATGGTTGAAGAAAATATTATTAAATACTAATAATAACAACCGTCATGTTTAGGTAAATTATAGATTAAATAATTTTAATATGTTAATAAATAACAAGCTGTGAATGTTTTTTTTTTGTTTTTAAAAAAGTACAATAGATATAATGTGTAATTGTTTCCAGAGAAGCTGCAATTTCTATATACGTATATACACTGTTTCTGATGAAGACAATAAAGTGTCGAAACGTTAACTTTTCAATTATTACTTACCACCAATAATAATATAAAAAAAAGCCGCATTCCGAGAACAAAAAGAGAAAATATATATTTATACTCGTGTAGGTAAATTCTTGGTATTAGGCCTTTTTAACGAAATGCAATAAATACTAGGTTTTAACGTTTCGACATTTTTTAATATTAATGTCTTCTTCAGAAAACTGAAATTATAAGTATAAGTTACAATAATATATATTTATATATATATATATATGTCGTTTCTGCTTCGGGAATTGATCCGCGTTGTCATAGAGTCCGTAAGTGGACTTCTGTTCTGTCGAGCTTTCGGCACTCTCGCTGTTGCAACAGCGAGAGTGCCGAAAGCTCGACAGAACAGAAGTCCACTTACGGACTCTACGACAACGCGGATCAATTCCTGAAGCAGAAACGACACACATAACTGCCGCGAAAACCTACGTATTAACATATATATATATATATTATGTTAGTTTAAGCGTGATTATTATAATAGTTAATGTTACATTTTTCACTGTTTAAATAATGGATGTTTTACTAGTAAATAGAACTGCCGTATAGACATGTATACTAGTACATGTATGTTAGTCTCGATGTAACGTGCAAATGAATAACATATGCACAGTTGTATTTATTGTTGTGCCTTCGTTTTCTTACTTTTATTACTATACTATTGAGACAATTTTAAAGTGTTTTTAAGATGTTGTTAGTGTAATTTGACTGAAATTGTGACAATCGATGAAATGTTTTTGCAGTTTTTCTCACATAGAAGTTATTTAGGCCAAGCCAAATTTAATAATAATTATTTTTCATAAGGTTTATTAATTTAGTAAAATGCAAATTATATTGCAATGTATAGGTATTATTGGAAGGTAATTCTAAAGCATCATGTTTATTATATAATTTATTCATAGTCATGCTTGCAAATAGATATTTAATAGTTCTACAGCTGGGCTTTCCCACAATAAAACAATTTGTACCTTCATATCTGAATAGATATTAAAATGACTATTTTATTACCCTCAATATGCAATTAGACACTCTTACTTGTGATAAGGAATTGTAGGAAAACCCAAACGTATTGTGATACAGAAATAATACGTCATTTATTGTCTCTCAAACTTTGTAGAGGGAGAATATTTTAATTTTAAGCAAAGAACGATTTAGTCCGTTGAACAGTAAACATTACCAATTTAAAATTCACACAAGACAGTCGACAGCTTTGGAAGGCCTATTGAGTTCACGAAGTATTTACATTACTCGGTAGCAACAAATAGTACCTACAATCGCGACAGTGCATATAATTTTGTTAATCATAAGTTATCAATTCAATTCAAATTTATCTATACAATTTAAATAAAAGTATTAATTTAACAACAAGGAAGTGTTTATGTGAGTGTTCCTGACTGCAAGGAAAACATGGTGTATACCCACAGTATACTGGTCCTTCAGCAGCTATAATAGGAAACGAGCTACCACAAAATCATTGTGGAACCGTTAAAGACCATCATGTCGCAACATTTGGTTTATTCGAGCCGGATCCAGCTACTCCGTTTCACCAAAGAATGAGAAATACAACAGGTTAGTGGCATTTCATAAGTTTCCTTATAATTAATCCTTTCATAACAGATTCAGATCCTTATTTATCCCATAACAATGGTAAATATAGAATCATAAATCAAAGAATTAAAAATAAAACGCACTGCGTTAAAGTCCAGCCTTACCAAATTTAGTAATTATGTGAATGACATCAAATCGAATCAAATTATCAAATTTCCTTAATCAATTTTCTGAGATTCAAACTAAGATTAGTGTGCGAGAAGAGGAGGATAACTTTGATAACGAAGTAGATCCTATTGAAGAAAAGTATTTTGAAATTATTACAGAAGCTCAAGAATTACTTGAACGCAAGCCACAATCGGAATCATCAGAAGGGCAATTCAATATAAAGGATCAAATCAATTAACCGAAAATTTCATTGCCTCACTTTCACGGGGCAATCGAAGAATGGTTTTCATTTCAAGAAACATTCAAATCGATTATACACAACAACGAACAACTTACGGATACACAAAAATTCATTTATTTAAAATTATGTCTTCACAAACATGCGGCAAACATTATCGAATCATTAGATACTACAGCAGAGAACTATTCAATAGCATGGGATGTGTTAGTTGAGCAATATAACAACAAAACACTAGTAATTCAGAGGCACATAGAAGCTATTCATGAATTACCCAACATAGGAAAAGAAAACAGCTTAGGTCTGCCTAATGCACTTAAAGCATTAGGCAGACCTACGGAACATTGGGATGATCTCTTAATTTATATTATTACAAACAAATTAGATAACTTAACATGTAGAGAATGGGAGTCAAATGTAGACATAGATGTAGTACCAACATTTAAGCAATTAACAGAGTTTCTTATCCGCAAATGCAACACATTAGAAGCAAAATCTAAGCCAGTCACTACACATACTAAGCCGTTTAAAAATGTATCAGTACACTTAACAGCGCAATCAACCAGCTGTGCTATGTGCAATGAAAATCATTTAATATATTATTGTAAGCAACTATTAAATATGCAGCCAGAAGAAAGAATGAAGAAAATTAAGTCATTACAGTTATGCATAAATTGTCTTAAACCAAATCATTCAGTTTCTCAATGCACCGCCTCTTCATGTAAAAAATGCAAAGGTAAACATAATACTTTGTTACATATTGCGCAGCAGCCAATTAATAATCCACCAGCGCAGCAGCCAAATAATAATCCACCATTGCCGTTAAGCGATGCATCGTCCTGAAGAGACGTGATTTCTTCTAATTTATCAAATTATTCCACTAAAAATATCACACACGTATTATTGTCAACAGCAGTAGTAGATATTAAAGATAAATTTGGAAATTACATTAAATGTCGCGCGCTACTAGATTCAGGATCACAATCAAGTTTTATTAGCGAAACATTAGCTGAAAAATTAGAGTTACACAAACAATCCACAAATATATCACTGATAGGGGTGAATCAAGCAAGATCCGTAGCGAATGAAAGCATGCAAATCAATTTAAAATCTAGATTCTGTGAATGTACAACTGGTATAAATTATATATACTAAAAGCCAATTGTCTCGCTCTTTTTAACACGAACGATTAAAACGGCAAAGCTATACCCCAAAATTGACGAATTGGGGAGACAGTTTTCTGAGAACCTGGCGCATCTACGGTGGGAACGAAAGTGTCACGCGACGGGGACCACGGTCCCACGTGCCTTAGGCCATTTTTCACGTCTCCGAAGAGAGAACGAGGGCCCGAAAGGAGTTTTTGAAAATTTTAGAACGTGCAGAAAAAGAGTATGAATCATAGTATTTTGCCATAAGGCCTACGTGTAAAATAAAAAATATGGACTAGGTTCGATTTTAAAATGGCGGTGGATCGATACAGATGACCGTGACACATCAAACTTCGGATAAGGTTAAGTTAAACGCACGAAAAATTCAATTTCAGGTTATAAATTATCAAAACCGTCAAATCAGTTTGAGTTCGCGATATGGCATTTGCCGGGAAACGTCAAAATTAGCGGAAAGCACCAGTCGTGTAATACACAACACATAATGACTATCTATTCACGTTTATCGATCGGTTGTCAAGTTTAAATGTCAGAAGGCCGACAAATAAAGGGATTATGAAGGGAAAGTGGTACCTTTCAGATACGTATTAGTGTTATTATTATCAATTGTTACTATTTCTTTTCTATTTATGAATATAGGAACAATGCCGACGGATATGATAAAATAAACTTAAAGTGTATTATCGCACGTAAGTACAGTGACAAATATAACGATCTTTCTATATTTTATTAAGATATATTAAACACAAATCGAAATGTCGTCACTTCTCGCGAAAGAAGTACCGAAGCAAGCCTAAATAAAGAATCATCTGAGTTTTCTTTATTTGTCAGATGTGTCCGAAACACTTCAAAATAACATAAATACATCAAATATGTAAAATTCCCATAAGCATTTATGTAATTTCGTTTATCAATTCAGTTATAAAAGTAAGCATTTAAAGTACGCGACTATGCGGGTTGGCACAAACTAATCAGAAGTACATTTTCGGTTAAATGGTATTAGGAGCCAGCAAGATTTTTGATTGGGTTTTACAAAGTACATATATATACAACTATTAAAGCGTAATATGAAAATTAATTAATTCTCTCAATGACCTGTAAGTTTAAAGCATGTTTTGTTAAAGTTCATCATGTTATGTTGTTAATTTCATTTGACAATTGGAAAGACAATGTTGTTAAGCACTCTCAGTCTGACATTTCGTTCTCACAAGTTTATGTGTGAACGAATACACAACAACGAAGTATTGTCACGATGACAGGTGGAACGACAATTTGGTTAAACATCAACTTTTTATTGTCGTATAAGTGTCACGATGACAGTCTGTCAAAAAATTTGAAGTATACACTATTTTTATCGTAAACATGACACAAGGCATGGTACTACAAATTTTATAGAACGAATAACATGAAACAACATTTCATTGCCGAACCGTCTTGGTTTTTTTTTTTTTTTTGGTCTGTCGACGTTCACCTTGGGCTAGATGCACACAATTAGACAATTAGACTTAGCAATCAGTAAAAACATTAACAAAACCATAAAGATAGAAACTGAAAGTGTCATGAGCTCTGATCACATTCCAATTATAATAACTTGGAACGAAGACATAACCGAAAGAACATATCACACCTTCAAGACAGACTGGGCCGGCTACAAAACAGAACTAGAACAAACCATCACTGCAGTTCCTAAAATACAAAACACTGCAGAATTAGAACAGAACATAAAATCACTACAAGATAAAATAACAAACGCTGTTGAAAATAACACCATCAAAATAGAAAGGATATATAAATCAGGTAGTCTACCACATCATATTAAAGAACTAATAAAGGAAAAGAACAGAGCTAGGAGAAGACAAAACTATACTAAACAACCTTCAACATCAAGTACATAAGGAATTACTGGAATCGAAAAATGTAGAATGGCAAAGAACACTCGAAGAAATAGGTGCAGAGCCCTCTAAGACATGGAAAATAATCAAGGCAATCAAAAGAGAACAAATACAAATCCCACCACTTCAATTCAATAACTCCACACAAGTCACAGCAGAAGAAAAAGCAGAAGCTCTAGCGGAATCACTAGAAGAGCAATTCACTCCGAACTTGGATGAAGTAGACATGCAACACGTAATGCAGATTCACAAAGTAGTAAGCAGAGAAATACGTGAACCCCACTCCCCTAGCAACGACCCAGTCACAGCCGAGAACCTAAAAGCAATCCTTAAAGCATGAAATCCCAAAAAAGCTCCTGGTATAGACAACATCACCAACAGATCACTACAAAACCTCCCCCCAAAAGCAATAATGTCAATTCTAGCAATAGCAAACTCCGTTATCAGACTCCAAACATTCCCAAAGATATGGAAACATGCCAAAGTAATAGTTATACCTAAACCAGGAAAACCAAAAACAATACCAAGCAGCTACAGGCCCATAAGCCTGTTACCATCCATTAGCAAAGTGATAGAAAAAATAATCCTACAGAAGATAAAGTACCACTCTGACAATCAAGACATAATACCAGAAGATCAACATGGGTTTTTAGAGAAGAACATTCAACGATAACACAACTTTCAAGAGTCACTGAGATTATCCAAGACGGATTCAACAAAAATCAAGTGACAGCAGCTGTATTTCTCGACATAGCAAAGGCATTTGATAAAGTCTGGAGGCAGGGACTCATATATAAAATGATAATACACAATTATCCAACACACGTCATAAAAATCACGAACAGTTTTCTCCAAGGACGCTGCTTTCAAGTTAGCATCCAGAACACACTTTCCTCAATAAAACATCCAACAGCGGGAGTCCCCCAGGGCTCATGCCTGTCACCTCACCTATATACAATATTTACAGCAGACATACCAGTATCAAATCCTACAAGATACTTAAATACGGCCACCTTTGCAGATGATTCGGCACTGCTCTCAACATCAAGATGTCCGACGAACGCGGTACAGGAACTCCAAACCCACCTAGACAACACGATAAAATGGTTCAAACAATGGAGGACAACAATAAACGAAGACAAATCCCAAGCAATAATCTTTCAAAGGAATCTGAAAACAACAGGCAACGAAATAACCATCAACAACAACACTATACCATGGAGTAGAGAAATTAAATACCTGGGAATATACCTGGATATAAAGCTCAATTATAACACACACATAGCAAAAACGATAACCAAAACCAAACAAACAAGATGTCAACTATGGCCTCTTATAGGCAGAAGAAGCCAGCTGAACACGAACAACAAAATTCTACTTTACAAACAAGTATTAGGTCCAATATTCACATATGCATGGGTGCATATGTGCAAGACCAACATCAAAAAACACCAGTCTTAGAATGATACTAAATGCTCCATGGTATATGAGAAATAATCAAATAATGAATGAAACAAATACCCCAACCATTATTGACTACATCAAGGAAAGAGCGCTCAGTTTCTATAACCAGATGGAAAACCACTCAAATCAAAATCTTAAAAGAGCACTTGCTCATCAATTATCATCAATTATTATTATTATTACTATTGTATCGGTCATTTATCGTATCTTTAATGTCTTGGACACATCTCTGTCATCTTTCTACATACAAATATACATACTGCGTCTTTAATTTAAATTTAGAGTAGCTTATGATATCAATATTAATTTGGGAATACTGTGCTATAGTAATGTTTTTCATTTTGACTACTGTCATAGTTAAGTCAATTTATTGAAAAGTTCCACAGTGTTTTCAAATTAATATTGAAATCGTAGGTTATTCCAAAAAAAATTAATTGAAGGCACGGTATGTCTACAGTGACATTCAATTTGACAATTCATTCTCGCAATAGATCGAACTGTCACCACCATGACAGTTTGCAAGAAAATTTAACGTATGGGCAACGTTTATCATAAAACTTGAGACAAATAAAGTTAGAGTACTACCAAATTTAAAAAACAAAGAAATTTATATATGATACAACAAATCTTGATCATACAACCATCTTAGGTTTACCTGTTCGGCCTACTTACATTCAACTTAGACTAGGTGCACACGCATTATATCAAACTTGAATGTCAACGAAATGTTCCAAGTAATCAGCTTTCAGTAAATTCTATAGAAATGTTAAACATTTTATGGGAAATTTTTTAGTTAATAAATCCATTTGTCTATAATTATAGATGCCACAATAATGTATAATTAATTTCTAGAGATATTTCATCTAATTTGCATCTTCATTCATAAACTAATTAAAAGAAAATTTATAACCGTTAAAATTCAAGTGCCTCTGCGACTGGCAGTAGTCACGTTCCAAAGAAGCAATTCAAACTCGAAGAGTTTCATGGAATAACAAAAATAGCAAGTATTCTATTAAATTAATGTGTCCTAAATAAAAAAAAGGTGGAAAGAGTAAATTGAATAATCAGCACTTGATGACTTATATCGACATTTTATGACAAACATTATGGAGCACTGATGAGCTTGATTATTTGCAACCAACGTCATATAAATTTATTTCTATTGACTATTGTCCCGGAAGCCCTACGTTAATTGTAATTCAAAGAAACGAATACATCATGCTGATCAAAATTGGTGAACATAGTATATTATTAAACTAAAATTAAGTAACAGTTAAAGGGTGTAGCCATCTTTACTCATCTATTATTATTTTAACACCGATATATTTAACTAGAGCATACGCGAAATGTTGGTCAGCTCAACATTCACGTTAGGTGGCTTAAATGTTACAGGAAACGTCAGAATTGTCAGAAAAAGTCCATCTGACTTTTGATTAATGTTGGCAATTTCACAAAAATTTAATTGCAGGTTATAAAACGTCAAAACGATCAATCGATTTCAGTTCGTGATGAAATCTGAACTGCTTTCATGATTTATTTGAATTATTTCAAAAAAAAAAGGTTAAACACCCTGACATCTGTCTGATATTTCATGGTTCATGTTTTTAAGCTTCATCGATATTTATTGTAGACCTTGACACAAAAAGATATGAAATTACAAATTTTATACAGCGAAATGACTAAAATATTAATGAGAAAAGTGCTATCAGATCCATTTTAGTTTTGCCTATATATCGTGCCTTCAAATACCTACTTTCCGCATTAGAGACGGCCATGCTTTTTTTTAATGGTTGGTGACAGTGCATAATTTTAATAGTTTGGTTATGTCATATAAATAATAATAGGCGTCTATAATTTGAATTTAAGTATGACAACTGTCAGAATTTGAAGTTTTCAAAAAATTAGCATGTACACCAACATTGATTAAAAACTTCAAAAACAGCCTACTCTAATGCGAAAAGTATTTGACGGCACGGTATTAGACAATTACCTTAAAATATGATTTATATTATTATTACTAGGTGACAGACGAATCAAATTCCAATGTAATGACAATTGTTTTGTAACTATTCAATTTACTAAAGTAAATATTCCAGTCTAATTCAACAATTACTTCTACTAAATAGTTTGATTGTCAGTAGAAAGTTTGAAGTATGGGCAGCGTTCAATCATTTAATGCGATATGTTTGAAAATACACCATTAAATCAAATTGTTAATCAAACATTCTGATGATGGTTGATGATGATCGCGTCCCAGGCTGGTGGCTCTTATTTCGATGGATTGGTTGTAATCATGAACTACCTTTTTGTGTTATTTTTCCTTAAATACTTAATAAAAATCACAAAATGATCCAACAATTACAAATTATATTCTTTTTACAGTGTGTGTAAGCAAAATGTTTACACAGATATTCCAACGTCGGTCAGTATTATTTTTGGTTATTGTTTTTAGTTCAACTACCAGCGTCACTACTAAATATTTAAATTATAATAGGATCGTCTCAGCAACCGACATAGCCAGAGCACGATCTACAGGCGACGACTCAATGCCACTGCAAACTCACTTTGACAGGAACAATTTCAGAGCAGACAAATGAAACTAATTATTAATATGGAAGCCAGTTATAAATTCACTATTATAAATAAAAGTAATAAGTCATACTTATTCTATACCAACATTTTATTTAAAACTTGATTCTTCTGTGTAATGGGCATGCATTGTTCACAAATTTGCATTATAACAAAAGGTATGTCAAAAGTATGTTTGCGGGCTATGATAATTGGCAGGTTAAATTATGCAAAATTAAAATAAATCTGATATTACATTTTCAATAATGATTTAGTCCTTTCATTGTGTAAAACTAATAAAACTATGAATCTTTTAGTGTCAAGTCTTAGTATTACGCTAAATAGCATCTAAATTTCAAACTCCAACAACGAAAAGTCAGACTGACGTTAAGATGCTTTAAATTGTCGTTCCACCTGTCACCGTGACAGTACTTCGTGGACAAAAATATACGTCTATACAAGGTGTGCCAAAAGTTTAGAAAATCAAAAATGATTTTTTTTGCGTTTTACAGCGAACTATAATAAAACTGTAAGCGGACGCGAAAAGCGATTCAAGCTCGAAGAGATTGATGGACAGCTAGTTGTTTGATACTAAAGACAATTACACAACCTCTTCTGGTGTTATCTATTGAAAGAAAATTAATTCCTATACCTAAAGATCTAAAGCTGGCGGATCCTGATTTCAATACTACAAATACAATAGATTTATTAATAGACGCGGAATTGTTTTGGAGTTTATTGTGTGTCAGGCAAATTAAACCAAATAAAACAACTCCTTGTATGCAAAAAACTCTTCTAGGATGGATTATATCGGGTATAGCACCTAATGCAAATTTATCACATACGCATATTACTTGCAATTTTGTAATGCAAAATAACATTAATGAACAATTGACAACATTTTGGGAAATAGAAGTAGTCATTTCAAAGAATTCATTGAACATTGAAGAAAAGGAGTGTGAGACACATTTCATAAATACTTATCAAAGAGATCAAAACGGTCGAATTGTTGTAGAATTGCCTATGCGCGAACGGAATCAATTAAAATTGGGGAATTCAAGGGATGTCGCATTGAAACGATTTTACACGGTAGAAAGCAAATTACAAAAACAACCGCTACTCAAAGCAGAGTACACCGCATTCATGCAAGAATATGAAACTTTAAATCATATACGTCTAGTCAGTGACACTTCTCACAAAGAACCACAGACTGACTTCTACTTGCCACATCATGCTGTAGTAAAGGAAGATAGTATGACTTCAAAACTCAGGGTAGTATTTGACGGATCAGCAAAATCGAGTACCGGAATTTCCTTAAATGACATTCTAATGGTAGGACCCACAGTTTAGCAAGATTTGTTCTGCATCTGTCGCTTTCGCACGCATCCCATTGTAATCACAGCCGATATCGAAAAAATGTATCGTCAGATAAAGGTGAACGAAAAGCACCATAGTCTACAAAGAATACTTTGGAGAACTGATATTCATAAAGCAGTAAAAACGTACGAGCTAACCACTGTTAGTTATGGAACGGCTTGTGCGGCCTTTTTAGCAACACGCGCTCTAAAACAAGTGGCATTAGAAGAATCCTCGCATTATCCATTAGGTGCATCGATTATTCAGCGGGACTTCTATGTTGACGATCTACTAACAGGAGAGCATTACCTGTCGAAGACGCCAAGACGTTAATCTACCAAGTAAACAAGACTCTGTTAAAAGGTGGATTTACTCTATGAAAGTGGGCTTCAAATACTCCTGAAATATTAGAAGATATCGCTCACGAAGCAGAAGATACATTACTAACACTATCAAATGAGTGTACAATTAAAACACTCGGATTGCAGTGGAGTTCAACATCTGATACATTGCAATACAAAATCTCAGCCTCAATGGATGGAAACATAACTTATCTTATCGTGCATATCTCAAATTTTCGACCCTCTTGGTTTATTGGGACCTCTTATTATCAGGGGAAAATTAATTATGCAAATATTGTGGCAACTTCAAATTGATTGGGATGAATCAGTACCTATGAATATAAATACGGCCTGGTTAGTATACAAACAATATTTACAAGAAGCGAAGAAAGTCAAGGTTCCATGACATGTTATGAATCAACGCGTATTTAATTCATTAGAGTTGCACGGTTTTAGTGACGCTAGTGAAACTGCTTACGGAGCATGTAATATATACATGCTCCGTAAGCGGTTCAATTACACAAGAACACGTAACATCCAATCTGTTATGTTCAAAATCTCGAGTCGCTCCTTTAAAGGGCATAACGATACCGCGATTAGAACTATGTGCTGCCGTATTACTTTCGAATTTAATGGATAAGGTAAAAAACATATTGTCTATTCCGATCCATCAAGTATTCTATTGGACAGACTCTACAATAGTTCTTGCCTGTATAAGAGCTACTTCAAAAACCTGGAAAACATTTGTGGCAAACCGAGTGAACGAAATACAAGAATTGACAAATATAAATGAATGGCATCACGTGGGAACAACGAAAATCCTTCTGATCTAGTGTCAAGAGGTTCTTCGACAAAGGAATTAATCACTAATAATCTCTGGTGGATAGCACCTTCCTGGCTAAACAAGTATGAAGAACTGCCAACAAATACGTTCGCCCAAGAAAACATAGTTAACATTCCGGAAATTCGAACTAAAGTCATAAGTAATACAGCAACAATTCAAGAACCATTTGACATATTTACAAGGTATTCAAACTTGCATACATTACACAGAATAACTGCGTATTGTCTTAGATTTATAAATAATGTGCGAGCTAAGTGGACATTCAATCACTCAAATGCAAGCTATGGCGTTCTATCGGTTCGCGAATTAGAACTCGCCAAGACACGATTATTACAGAACTTACAGCAATCATGTTTTAGTAGTGAATATTCAGCCTTATTAAAGGGAGTTTCTGTTCATAAGAAAAGCAATTTGCTGTGTCTAAATCCATTTATGGATGAAACCAAACTAATCAGTGGAAGATTGCGCAAGGCTAACTTATCCTTCTCAAAAAAACACCCCTTGATACTACCTAGCAATCATGTTTATACAAATCTGATTATCAAGCACACACATGAACGCCAACTGTACGCAGGAATACATGCAACTTTAGCAGCTGTTCGAGACACCTACTGGCCGCTTGCAGGAAAAAACTCCGTGCAACGAGTCTTAAGAAAATGCGTGACGTGTTTTAAAGTAAAACCAAATACATATCAACACATTATGTCTGACCTGCCCCAAGCACGTGTACAAGAATCGCGACCATTCATCAACACTGGTGTCGACTATGCTGGACCATTATTAATACGAGAAACACGGAGAAGAGGAAATAAACCGATTAAGGCATACATTGCATTATTTATATGTTTGGCAAGTAAAGCTATAACGTCCAAAACAGTGAGGGTAAAATGTTAGATTTAATCTTTTCCAACACTGATCTCAACTTTCAAATCCTATCTAATCTTATCTAATGATAATTCTATTATTCCTCATGACCCTTACAATTCAACCCTTGATATCTCAGTCCATTATTTGTTTTGTAATTCTGGACATCGATTTCCATCTGCTAACAACCTTCGATACAACAAGGCAAATTTTTGTGTTTACATACTCAACTTTTGGATTATAATTGGATTTTCCATACTCAACATCCATGTCCATAATAAAAACACGTCACATTCTACCTATCCACCATGGCTCTCATCGTAAATAATACAAAACCTTAAAAGTAAAAATTATTATCACTCTAAGTGGGTCAAAACTAGAGGCATACGATTCTATAACGAATTTAAACGTTTTCGAAGGCTAGTTAAAAAGTAAATACATGATAAAGTTTGGAATAAAATTCATAAAAGCATATATTGTTTTTAAGAAAATCGCTCGGACAGGTCAATTTTTGTTTTTAAAATTCCGTTTTTTGACGAATTTTCTTTTGAATGACATCATTGGCTTTTACACAATGACGTCATCATCGTTTTTTTTAAATAACAACCCCCACTGTTTTTTTCAGTTTTTAATAGATCTTCCTACTGCTAAAATGGTGATGTACAAAAATTGGTATCTTACATAACAATTTTTTTAAATAAATGACACATTTACTTCACAACTTTAATAAGTTATAATTTAGTAAACATAATAATCAAAAAAAACATACAAAACATTTAACAAATGAATCGACAGAACTTAACGCAAATGTTCAGAGTGCCCTCCTCCAACCATTTGGCATTGACCAGCACGACTAAACACTTTCTATACTGCGCTCAATAATATCTGGCCTAATTTGTTGCATTGTATCACGAATTCTATTGATGGAGCTCTATGTCAAAATGAGGAGGCTTGTTAAAACCAAATATTCTGAAAAGGTAGGTCGCCATCTTCATTATTAGGAAAAAGAGCTGCCACTGCACTGCTGGCACCAAATCAAATTGCAAAAAAATTAAATATCGGGCAGCAGTTAGGTTTCCTTCAAAAAAGTAAGATCCTAAAAAACGCCGTACCTTCATTCCTACCCATACATTCAATTTGTCATGATGTTGACTGTGTGATTCTTGAATCCAATGAAGATTGTCCCGTGACCAAACCTAAAGTTATGGCGATGTACTGATCCGTTGAGGAAAAATGTAGCTTCATCAGAAAACATAATGTTTAAAAAATTGGGATTTTGATCACATCCTAAAATTAATTCTTCACAAAATTGCAATCGGCGCCGGTCTGAATCATCTTCGTTTAACTGAATTAGGTGCACTTTGTACGGATGATACTTTTCTTTTTTAAATAATTTTACAACAAAACTGTGGTCTACGTTGTTATCTAGGGCAAGTTGCCTTATAGAAATATGATGGTGTTCCTCTGCTTCAAGTAGTACTTTTAATTTTGTTTCATCACTTATTCGTGGTCGACTTTCTCCGGACAAATCTTTTACACTTCCAGTTTCCGTAAACTTGGCGACCAATTTACTTACTGTAGATCTTGCAATTGGGGGCCTATCAGGATGTGCTTAATTGAATAACACACAAGCGTCCGCATGAGTCCACGTCTATCGCCTTAGCCGACCATTATTAAAATCTGTATTCTTTCCGTTGTGTTAAATGTGCCACTTTTTGTTCTTATCTTCAAAATTTAGATTGGCTTTTTACAGTTTAGACAACTGTCAAAGTTTTTCCAGTTAAGACGGACGTTTACCAACAAATAGAAACTTATGCAACTTATATTACTCGCGGGAGGGTAGACGCAAGGGGGTGTGAGTAAGTGGAGCTACACGATATTCGGTTTCCATCACAGCGCTTCGGTTTTATTCATATATAAAGGAATACTATATATAGGAAACATAATGTATAAAGAATGAGTACTTACGGAACTGTTGATGTTGTTGATGTTTTATAATAAGCCAATTTTCGCTTGCCCATAACTGTTATATTATTATAAACTCGAATATTATAGGTATGTATGAAATTTAAATGCCAGTGGCAGTTTGTATTAAACTGTCACTCGCATTTAAGTGTGCAATAGCCGACCGATTCCGATAGATTTTCGTCTTCGCTTGGACGGGTAAAGACACCGTAAAGTGGGCATAGACGACGCGAAAAATCGCGTGCAAAATGTGTGTGACAATGTTTACTGTTTAATGTTTTTTATCTTCAAAAATAATTACATAAATTTGATTTTTTCTTTATATCGTACGCCAAATGCAGCTGGCGCGTAGAGGTCGTTTTTTTTCTTTTATGTATCAGCCTTAGTTAGTAGACATTAATCAAATTCATGCATTTTTGTGGTTATTTCTAAGATACATAACTTTTTTAAGAAAATAGATTAGTACAAAAACTGACCTTGACATTATAAATATAGGATTCAAATTCGGGGGAGGGGTGGCCCTGGAAGCGCCTAGAAAGGAGTCGACGAACTAGTCGGAAATAGTAAGTTGTGACGATAAGACGAAATGTCAGTAAACTATTTTCGGTAACGACGTGTATTTTTTTACAGTTATCCTGAACAACGAGCGTGACTTATTCTTATTAAATATTCTTTAAATAAACAGTTAAAAAATAAGTGATAGTTTTACTGCTTTGCACAATCCAAACCCTACATAAATGTAAGCCTTTTGCATCACTAACCCAAATTTGAGATTCTAAAATTACAAAATAAGTTTAAAAAACGCGAAACGGCGATGCCTTAGTTTTCGATAGGTAAACGCCCCTCTTAAGTTGATTTAAATTGAGATTTTTATTAGAATAATTTTTACTTTGTAAATGAGTCATTTATTCAAAAAAATTGTTATGTAAGGTACCAATTTTTCTACATCACCATTTAAGGAGTAAGAAGGTCTATTAAAAACTGAAAAAGATAGTGGGGGCTGTCATTTAAAAAAATTATGATGACGTCATTGTGTAAAAGAAAATTGGCCTGTCCGAGCGATTTTCTAAAACACGTTATAGAAGGCTTTTATGAATTTTGTTCCAAACTTTATCACCACACCGTATATCTTATCTCACAGGAGTTGAGGAATCAATGAAGGTAGATCCTTCCAACTTAAGAAGCTTTCTCCGGACAAAAACACGCTCCACAATGATACCTGGTAATATTCGTGACAGTGAAGGCAAGGACCTCTTTGATCGCATTGACATTATCAATACTTTTACTAAATCCATCTCATCAATTGTTACGTGCCACAAAATGGTTTTGTTTATGCCCTGATATATTCTAACATTCGATCTATTAACTTGCATGACTTATAAACGTGTAACTCGTGATTTTCCCTGTGTCTGAGAACGATGACTAACTGTGTGTGTGTCATATTAAGGGGTACATGCGACATTTGACATTGTGTGTCTATAAATCTACGATTCTGGCCATTGTACGCTTATAGGTTACGTTACTGATTTCATTGCAAATGATTTACTTTGTATTTATACATATCCTAATTACTAGTTGCTCTCCACAAATATTACCTACCGTTTGTGCGAGGGATAATACTAGTTCTGTATTGTTTGGTAGTTTTCCCGTCGACATTTGTATGTGAACAGGTTGCTTTCGGCCTAGCATAATGCCCCAGGACTGAATTGTTAGGTATCCGATCTGCTGTGTAAAGGATATTTTTATTTGTTAGCTGCCTTTCCTAGTGTCCTGCTTATTTATTTTCAACTGCTGGGTTGCGGTCAAGATTGATGAATGCCTGCTGTTACATCGGTTATTCACTTGAGTTCTATCTTGCGGTAGCGTGGTAGAGTTACGTTTTCTTTCTGCAATAGTTTGTCATTGTTGAGGGTCAAGCCCTCACGTTTGCGTGAAGTGTTTAAATATGTTGCGTTCTAATTACCTGATTAGGTTTCCCAGTAGTCCATTTCAAATCTATCTATAACTTGTTTACTTGTTGCTTGGTTGTCAATTCTGTTTTAGACAACTGAAATTTAGTTACAAGGTAATATCCCTAAGTAGGATTAATAGCATGCTAGGCGTAGACAGTACGTTCACTTAGTGTTGGCGTTGCCAGAATCAATGTCGCATATTAATTTTTATCCTGTTCATTTGGGAAGTTATTTGCAAGTTGGCCTTGTCGTGGTATGTCTTTTGTGAGTGTTGATGTTAATTATATTGTAATGCCAGGTTGGAATATTGTAAATCAAATTAGGACATTCTGTAATGGTTAAGTCTTCCGTGTGTTGCAATACTGTCGTTCGTAATATATGTCGGAAAGAGATACGTGAATTGATTGACGTATTGAACTCGTTCACTTTTATCGAGACCAGCTGGAAGTGCAGAAGTTTGGTGCAAGAAATGCATACGCCCTAATTTTATTTAATCAAGGTTGATTTTTAACGCTTATGCGACTTTATATGGGGTATGTTATGAATTGAAGTACCGCTAATGGGTTTATCGATTGTGAGTTGCTAATTTAGCAATCACGTTTGAGTTTTTTTAACGGCGTGGCCGGCTTCCATTTTGTTCTCTTGGACCTATAAGAACTTCTGAGAGTTTGTTGAACCTTTTTAGTTCATTCTAAGGTGAGTTTCAAACAATTATATATAATTGGTTCTTTTGTTAGACGTGATCTCTAATATCTTGTGTGTTTCGTTGTCTAATTTTTTTTTTTAGAAGGCTTTTTCCGGTTGGGGTGAAATATTTCACACCCTGAAAGCACCTTCATTAAGGCGTTGGAGTGAATTTATTTTTATTATACCGGTACCTGTCTGTACCTAAGTTGTGGCTGGAGGCCCCTGAAGTCAGCTTTCCGCTTCAGCTCCAAGACATCACCTTGTCAGCCTATTTGGTGTCAGATAAGTGTGGACTTTGAAACGGTTGGTACTGCAAATTTTATCTTTGTGCCTATTAAGCACGTTATGCTTAGAATAATTAAACCCTTCAGGAAATATATTGTTTGACGATACAGAGTGGTACGTCAATTCGACCTTTATTGGTTTTTCTGTGTTGCTTATAACCCTTTTCTACGAATAGTAAATTTTTGAGAGCCAGCTTCACTGCTGTTTAACCTATTTGGCTCGGTAGCATATAGAGTTTTGCTTTTACTGTTAATAGTGGCTGATTCCACGTAATTATCCTGGGATTATTATTATAATTTTATTTTATTCCTTCCTTTTTTTTTGTAAAACTTTCATTTCTTTATGTAGCTTAATGAGAAGCTACGGTTTGAATTTTTAATCACCTTCAGTGAGTTAGTATCATATACTGAGAGGTTTTATGACAGAGTTCGTAACTAGCTCAGCAATAGACTGGTGGTATTTTTTTTGGAGTATTCGGTTGCTCTAAGTGCTTAGAAATTTTATGTCCTGAACTTACGAGTCTATGTTGAGGGTTAAGGGCTCTGGCATTGTGTTTTGAACCTTCTCAGTTTTGATTAATACCTTCTTTCAGTTTAGCTATTGCTAATTTATTGTCATTTTGTAATGTAACTTTGAACTTTGACTTAATATTTTTGTGTATAGTAAGTCTGTCGCATTAGTTAGACGACTGTTTAGAATCGTTATGTTTACCTCTTATGGTCTGTAAAATAATGTGCGGCTTATGAAACGTTTCAACAGCTTCTGTTTAGCCTTGCGTGGGCTACTGTATACCTGTTGATGATTTAAAAACTTTTGCAAATTTTCATATTCATGTTTTTTTTTTTTAAAAAAAAAATTACTTGACACCCTCTCATAATGTTTTTTTTTGGTGTGTCAACATTTTGAAACTTCTGAATAAATAAAGATTATTTGAAGACTTACCGTATTTCCGACTTTAATTTCTATCGCTAGTTTTTTTTTCTGTTTTTTTTTTGTGTATATGGCAAGCAGATTTTGCCTTAGGGCTATTCGTTAATAAATCAATATACAGGGTGACCCTTGGTGGCTTTCCATTGGAGGAACACGACCAGTGTAAGCTAGAGATCACAGGTAGGTCATCTATTTTGATGATTTAGTGTTTGGCGCCCATTATTTTTTTTCAACGTCGCTACGTCGTTGCCGGACCGACGTGACACTTACTGGTGTAACTGTGAACCGACACGCCTTCTTCGACGAGAGCTAGTTTGGCCCTGTGATTTTACATGTAACACCTCGCTATCGCGATCCCCCTGTTATGTTTTTTTTTGCTTGCTAAATTGTACCGTATCGAAGCGACGTTGTGGGCGGCGCAGCTTAATAAGTATCAGGCTGCGTAGCAAAGAAAGTTTGGCGCCCAACGTTTCGTCCGATTTTTGACCATCTTCCGGAATTTTTTTTGAAATTTTCAAATTTATCGCCTTGTCCTTGGTGGACCACGTTTCGGAAAATTTTTGACCATCTTCCGGAATTTTTTTTTTGAAATTCTCAAATTTATCGCCTTGACCTTGGTGGACCACGTTTTGGAAAAATTTTGACCATCTTCCGGAACATTTTCTTGAATTTTGCAAATTATCTCCCTGTCTTTAACGACCAACGTTTCGATAATTTTTTTTTTTTGGGCCATCTTCAGGAATACATTTTTTTTCTTCTTATATTTAAATTACTGCCTTGCCTTTAGGGTTCAACATTTCCTGATCATCTTCAGGGATTACTGTTATTATTTTTTTTTCCATTCTATCTCTTTCTCGTGTCTTAAGAGAGACATTGTTAGTTTTTTTTGCTATTTGCGTCTTTCGACTAGTGAAGTAGATACGTAATAGATTTTGACAATTAATTTTTCGAATATTACCGTGAGATTTACCGTTGTATATTTTGAATTACCGTTATCATCCAAATATAGGGCAATAAGTGTTGCCTAAATAATTTCTTTCCGCCATTTTTTTTCCCTCTGTCTTTGGTTGCTTGACATTCTCTTTCTTTAGTTCCCGCTATGGATTTCAAATTGCATATCAATCGCCTTACCAAGGAAGACCTTGAGTATGAGTTGGCTGTTTATGGAGCCGATGTACCATCTTCAGTAGCGGAAATGCGCAGTTTGTATCGACAGTTGGTGAAGCTTGCTAAGACGTCTAAGTCTTATGCTAAGCCAGATTACCCCTTCTCTTTTGCCGAAGATTCCACAGCCATTCAGGCTAAATTTGTGTTTATTGAGGGACTTCTAGCTCAGTTCGCAGGAACTCGTACGTCCTCAGATTTTCAGAAAATTTCTACCGCCCTTGCATTTGTTTCTGGACGAATTGATAATGCATGTCCACAAACCGCGGAAGAGAGGAAAGAACGCACGAAGTTTTCTGTACGCACTGCCTCTTTGGGAAGTCAGCTTCGAACTAGGGTTCGTGGTCTTGAGCGTGCTTCGACGCGAAGTATCCTAAATGTAACTGCTGGTGTGAGTAGCCCTCCAGTCAGTGAAGAGGAATCAAGTGACGAGGATCCCATCCCTCGGTCCCCTCAAAATGTTTTCCGTGCTCCCGCCAATTCGACTTTCACTAGTTCCGCTCCCAAAGCAGTCCCCGTTTCTTCTTGGGGAATTAAATTTTCCGGCTTAAGGAAGGATTTTTCCGTGAGCGCTTTTCTTGAACGAGTAGCGGAACTAAAAATTTCCCGTAACTCTTCAGACCTGCTAGTGTTTAATTCGGCCATTGATTTGTTTGTTGGTCCCGCCTTGATTTGGTATCGTGCCAATCGAGGATATTTCTCCAATTGGTCGGAGTTAGCCGCTGGTCTGCGGAACGAATTTCAAGCAATCGACTATGATGATAGACTTCTTGACGAAATCAAGCAACGGACTCAGGGTCCCAATGAGACTATCGGCCTTTATGTTTCTGTCATGAAGAATTTGTTTACACGTCTTTCCGACCCAGTTCCCGAAGCGCAGCAATTGAGAATACTATTGCGCAATATTCTGCCTTTTTACCAGACCCAGTTAGGGTTGACAGAAGTCAACACTGTCGCAGAACTCCTAAAGTTTGGTAAAGTCCTGGAATCCCGCAAAGCATCTGCGGAAGCATACGTGCCCCCACCTCTGTGTGGTAGAACCCTTGAGCCAGATTTGGCGTACGTGAATGCTGATTCCACCCCAGAGCGTCCTCGTGTTCGTGTGGCTCCAGTTTCTGCGAACCCCGTTGTGTGTTGGAACTGTCGGAAGTCAGGACACCGATTTTCGCAGTGCACCTTGCCTCGGAAGAGATTCTGTTACCGTTGTGGTCGTCCGGAGACCTTAGTGTCGAATTGTCCGCATTGTTCGGGAAACGCCCGACGTGCGCACTAACCGGCCGTGCCGTGCGTACCATCTTCACAGCGGCCTACCGTCAGAATAAGGTCCGTCTCGATTTTATCCTCTCAAGTGCCATAGGAGATGAGCGTCCCTTTTTGAAGGTGCAGATTTTCGGTAAGGAATTCCTCGGTCTTTTAGACTCAGGTGCATCTCGCACTATCATGGGTGGATCTGGTTGGTCTGTTTTAAAAGGTTTTGTTCCCCTGAAATCTTCCATGCCTTTTTGCACGATTGCTGATGGCACACGCTGCAAAATTTTAGGTGAAGTCTCTATACCTATTAATGTTAGAACTCAATCCAAAATCATCGATGTATTGATAGTTCCTGATTTGTCTCATCAGTTAATACTAGGAGCAGACTCCTTTTGGCGAGTCATGGGTATTGTCCCAGATCTGCGCCGCGGTGAGTGGGTCTTCTCTAATGAACCCCAAGTAGCGTCTGTAAGCACCGAAACTCCTGTGTTGACTGATGAACGTCAGCGTCAGCTTGAAACCGTCATTAATAAGAGCTTCCCTAATGTAGAGCAGGAAGAGTTAGGTTGTGCTAAGGGAGTAGAGCATACAATCATCACTAGTAGCCGTCCTATCAAACAACGCTACTACCCTATTTCCCCTGCGATGCAAAAGGTAGTGGATGACGAGTTGGAAAAGATGTTAGCTCTCGGAGTTGTGGAGAAGTCCCAAAGTGGTTGGTCTTCGCCTCTCCTTCTCGTACCTAAAAAAGACAAAACCTACCGTTTTTGTGTTGACTACCGAAAGCTTAACCAGGTCACTGAACGTGATGCTTACCCCCTCCCTTATGTGTCAAACACTTTGGATAAGTTGCGAGACGCAAAATATCTCACCTCTCTCGACATAAAGAGTGCGTACTGGCAAATTCCTGTTGCCGAGTCTTCTCGTCAGTATACGGCTTTCACCGTGCCTAATCGGGGTTTATTCCAGTTCTGTCGTCTCCCATATGGTCTACATAACGCGCCTGCGTCATGGCAGCGATTCATCGATAGAGTTTTGGGTCCTGAATTAGAGCCCTATGTTTTTGTATATTTGGATGATATTATAATCGTCACTCCTACTTTTGAGAAACATATGACCATCTTAGAGCAAGTTTTATCTCGCCTGCGTGATGCAGGTCTTACCTTGAATAAGGAGAAATGTCAGTTTTGTCGTGACGAATTAAAGTATCTTGGGTATGTAGTTAATCGCCAAGGATTGATGGTCGATCCTGATAAGGTTAAGGCGATTATTGGTATTGCCACTCCCAAAAATGTCACTGAAGTCCGACGTTTAGTTGGTATGGCTTCATGGTATCGACGTTTCGTCCCTAATTTTTCGACAGTCATATCGCCCCTTACTGATCTGTTAAGGAAGAATCGTCCTTTTGCGTGGACGTCGTCTTGTGAAGAAGCTTGGTCATCTATGCGAGAATATTTAGTTTCCTCGCCAATATTGACTTGCCCTGATTTCCAATATGAATTCACTATACAGACGGATGCTAGTGACTACGGTCTTGGAGCCGTGTTGACTCAAGACGTGGAGGGACAGGAGAAGGTAGTCAGCTATCTCAGTCGTTCTTTGACTCCCGCCGAACGGAAGTTTTCAACAGTGGAGAAAGAGTGCCTTGCGGTCCTTTGGGCTATAGAGAAACTTAGAGCGTACATAGAGGGTTCCCACTTTACCGTGATAACTGATCATTATTCGCTCTGCTGGCTGAACTCCCTTAACTCTCCATCGGGAAGATTAGCTCGATGAGCTGTACGCCTTCAGCAATACGATTTTACCATCGTCCATCGAAAAGGTAAATTTAATGTCGTCCCCGATACACTTTCTCGCTCCGTTCCTAAATTGGAAATTGTACAAGTCATTCCTACAAGTCAGGACAAATGTTATCGCCGAATTTTGCAACAACTTAAGAGTCATCCCGAGAAGTATCCCCAATTTCAGGTTATTGGTGGACTGCTACGTCGATATGTTCCGCCAAATAGTACTTTTCCCTCTGAGGACTCGGATTCTTGGAGAATTTATGTTCCTAAGGATCAACGCAGAGCAGTCCTTTTAGAATGTCACGATGAGCCTACAAGTGGTCACTTAGGCATTGCAAAGACTCTCGCTCGCATTTCACAACATTACTATTGGCCTAAGATGCTAGGTGATGTAATTCGTTACATCAAAGCTTGCCATACTTGCATTAAAGCGAAGCCTCTGCAAAGAGCCCCTGTTGGTCGCATGGGTGGACATTCTAATATCACTAAACCCTGGGAAGTACTCAGTATTGATATTGTTGGTCCGCTGCCGAGATCCAAGCGAGGATACAACTACATTTTGGTGGTCTCTGATGTTTTTAGCAAGTTTGTTTTGACCTTTCCGTTACGCAAAGCTTCCTCAAAAATATTGTCCGACATCTTGAAGACGATGTATTTCTACTTTTTGGCGTACCTCGTGCCGTCATTTCAGACAATGGTGTGCAATTCCGTTCTAATGAGTATCGTTCTTTGTTAAAAGAGTATAAAGTACGTCCTAGATATACTGCGTTTTACCATCCCCAAGCGAATCCTGTGGAACGTGTAAATAGGGTTATTAAGACCATGTTGATATCGTATGTGTCCGATAATCATCGGGAATGGGATGTCTACCTTCCCAAAGTCACTTGTGCCCTACGTACTGCTAGACATGATGACACTGGACATACTCCCTATTTTGTTAATTTTGGCCGTGAGATGAACCTCACTGGTGACAGAATTTCTGACGCTCCGATTCCTGAGGGAACGCCTATTGTAGAGGTCCATGATCCCGAAAAACTAGCAGAACGTTCCGAGAGCTTCTACAAACTATACCGTGATATTAAGAGCCGCTTACAAAAAGCTTATGAGCGTGCTAAGTCTCGCTATGACCTTCGTCATAGGCGGGAGGAGTTTATGGAAAACCAGTTACTCTGGCGTAAGAATTCGTTCTGTCAGATGCCGCCAAATTTTATACTGCTAAGTTGGCAGATAAGTATATCGGTCCCTTCCTGATCAGTAAGCGTATTTCAACTGATATTTACGAGCTTAAGTCTTGCGATGGCAAGTTGCTGCCCGGTGCGTGGCATGCAAGTCTCTTAAAACTTCAGCCGAGTGAGGATTAAACTTACCGCTCACGTATTCAGTTGCCTGAATAACCGATTTGTCAACTTTATCGTATCGTTATCGCTTATCGTTTCGTTTTGTTTAGCCTGTAGGTGAGGCTATAAGAATATCCCTAACGTGGTACCTGCGTGTCGTAAGAGGCGACAAAAGTGGTTTTTCTTCCCGGACTTGACGCTCTCGTTCCCCTCATTGCACGGCGAAGTCCGTGTATATCGTGTTTGTTTTTTTTGCTTTCCTTACCGTTTCCGTTACGTGATGTGGTTTAATCACGTGTTGGCACTCACGATGTTTACGGATTAGCTAGGAGAGGAACTGTAGTTTTGTACCTATTTTGACTTTGTGAATGGTTTTCACAACTTACCGGATTTGACTTAACTTCTTTGAGAAGGTATAAAGAGGGATGGTCCCTTTATGCGTGATAATCCTCGGCCTTCCAAGGGTCGTGTCCTGGCGACCTTCTTGCTTTTCTTACGTTCAAAATGTTACTTCCAGGAATCGGATATGACTTCAGCCTTTATGGTTTATCGTTGCCTTCAGCATTTTAGTCGGGACAACGCCGGTCCAGACTTTAAACTTTTGCTCCCTATTATCTCTTTTTGTTTGGCGATCTTTTCTCGTTTTGTTGTTACCGGATGTTATGGTTGTCGAAACGGCATATCCGTACCTCTGAGCAGTTGCACCATTCTGAGCTCTACCCTACCTTTATTTACCTCTTCCTTTTTCCGCTTTGTATCCCGTATCTGTAGTAATAAACCCGTTTTTAGTTGACCTTTTATTTTTGTTTGTTTTGAGATACCGAGGGCCTTACCCAAGGGTCTCTTTTACCGTCGCGTGTCTGCAGAGTGTCGTCTCGGGGGTTGCCTTTCCCGCATCTTGGCCTATTGGTAGTGCCCACTTCTCATTCCTGTGCCTTCGACCGTCGTAAGGATCACCGCCGGCCGGGCACACCGATATCTAACCCGTCTATACCCTTTTCCCCCGTGATGCTACCAATAGTGCTGGGCTGTCGGTTGGACAGGTCTCGGGGCGCGTCTGTGCAGAATCTCGACACCCCTTGTTCTTTTATTTTTCGCTACTTTTCCGTACCGGCCGAATGCCGAAGGGCCACGTGGTGGTTCTGGCCAAGCTGATTGGTGTTACTGTGACTGAGTGTGGATATGTGCGTTCGTGTAGTAGACAACGTCCGTTTTAGAACTCTCGCTTACCCTTTTCACTATCTTTATTCCGACAGCCTATGTTTTCGGTGCAAGAAATTGTCCTAAGTCCAATTTCTTTTCGTTGGAAAGGGGGGAATTTTGTTACGTGCCACAAAATGGTTTTGTTTATGCCCTGATATATTCTAACATTCGATCTATTAACTTGCATGACTTATAAACGTGTAACTCGTGATTTTCCCTGTGTCTGAGAACGATGACTAACTGTGTGTGTGTCATATTAAGGGGTACATGCGACATTTGACATTGTGTGTCTATAAATCTACGATTCTGGCCATTGTACGCTTATAGGTTACGTTACTGATTTCATTGCAAATGATTTACTTTGTATTTATACATATCCTAATTACTAGTTGCTCTCCACAAATATTACCTACCGTTTGTGCGAGGGATAATACTAGTTCTGTATTGTTTGGTAGTTTTCCCGTCGACATTTGTATGTGAACAGGTTGCTTTCGGCCTAGCATAATGCCCCAGGACTGAATTGTTAGGTATCCGATCTGCTGTGTAAAGGATATCTTTATTTGTTAGCTGCCTTTCCTAGTGTCCTGCTTATTTATTTTCAACTGCTGGGTTGCGGTCAAGATTGATGAATGCCTGCTGTTACATCGGTTATTCACTTGAGTTCTATCTTGCGGTAGCGTGGTAGAGTTACGTTTTCTTTCTGCAATAGTTTGTCATTGTTGAGGGTCAAGCCCTCACGTTTGCGTGAAGTGTTTAAATATATTGCGTTCTAATTACCTGATTAGGTTTCCCAGTAGTCCATTTCAAATCTATCTATAACTTGTTTACTTGTTGCTTGGTTGTCAATTCTGTTTTAGACAACTGAAATTTAGTTACAAGGTAATATCCCTAAGTAGGATTAATAGCATGCTAGGCGTAGACAGTACGTTCACTTAGTGTTGGCGTTGCCAGAATCAATGTCGCATATTAATTTTTATCCTGTTCATTTGGGAAGTTATTTGCAAGTTGGCCTTGTCGTGGTATGTCTTTTGTGAGTGTTGATGTTAATTATATTGTAATGCCAGGTTGGAATATTGTAAATCAAATTAGGACATTCTGTAATGGTTAAGTCTTCCGTGTGTTGCAATACTGTCGTTCGTAATATATGTCGGAAAGAGATACGTGAATTGATTGACGTATTGAACTCGTTCACTTTTATCGAGACCAGCTGGAAGTGCAGAAGTTTGGTGCAAGAAATGCATACGCCCTAATTTTATTTAATCAAGGTTGATTTTTAACGCTTATGCGACTTTATATGGGGTATGTTATGAATTGAAGTACCGCTAATGGGTTTATCGATTGTGAGTTGCTAATTTAGCAATCACGTTTGAGTTTTTTTAACGGCGTGGCCGGCTTCCATTTTGTTCTCTTGGACCTATAAGAACTTCTGAGAGTTTGTTGAGCCTTTTTAGTTCATTCTAAGGTGAGTTTCAAACAATTATATATAATTGGTTCTTTTGTTAGACGTGATCTCTAATATCTTGTGTGTTTCGTTGTCTAATTTTTTTTTTTAGAAGGCTTTTCCGGTTGGGGTGAAATATTTCACACCCTGAAAGCACCTTCATTAAGGCGTTGGAGTGAATTTATTTTTATTATACCGGTACCTGTCTGTACCTAAGTTGTGGCTGGAGGCCCCTGAAGTCAGCTTTCCGCTTCAGCTCCAAGACATCACCTTGTCAGACTATTTGGTGTCAGATAAGTGTGGACTTTGAAACGGTTGGTACTGCAAATTTTATCTTTGTGCCTATTAAGCACGTTAATGCTTAGAATAATTAAACCCTTCAGGAAATATATTGTTTGACGATACAGAGTGGTACGTCAATTCGACCTTTATTGGTTTTTCTGTGTTGCTTATAACCTTTTTCTACGAATAGTAAATTTTTGAGAGCCAGCTTCACTGCTGTTTAACCTATTTGGCTCGGTAGCATATAGAGTTTTGCTTTTACTGTTAATAGTGGCTGATTCCACGTAATTATCCTGGGATTATTATTATAATTTTATTTTATTCCTTCCTTTTTTTTTGTAAAACTTTCATTTCTTTCTGTAGCTTAATGAGAAGCTACGGTTTGAATTTTTAATCACCTTCAGTGAGTTAGTATCATATACTGAGAGGTTTTATGACAGAGTTCGTAACTAGCTCAGCAATAGACTGGTGGTATTTTTTTTGGAGTATTCGGTTGCTCTAAGTGCTTAGAAATTTTATGTCCTGAACTTACGAGTCTATGTTGAGGGTTAAGGGCTCTGGCATTGTGTTTTGAACCTTCTCAGTTTTGATTAATACCTTCTTTCAGTTTAGCTATTGCTAATTTATTGTCATTTTGTAATGTAACTTTGAACTTTGACTTAATATTTTTGTGTATAGTAAGTCTGTCGCATTAGTTAGACGACTGTTTAGAATCGTTATGTTTCCCTCTTATGGTCTGTAAAATAATGTGCGGCTTATGAAACGTTTCAACAGCTTCTGTTTAGCCTTGCGTGGGCTACTGTATACCTGTTGATGATTTAAAAACTTTTGCAAATTTTCATATTCATGTTTTTTTTTAAAAAAAAAATTTACTTGACACCCTCTCATAATGTTTTTTTTGGTGTCAACATTTTGAAACTTCTGAATAAATAAAGATTATTTGAAGACTTACCGTATTTCCGACTTTAATTTCTATCGCTAGTTTTTTTTCTGTTTTTTTTTGTGTATATGGCAAGCAGATTTTGCCTTAGGGCTATTCGTTAATAATTCAATATACAGGGTGACCCTTGGTGGCTTTCCATTGGAGGAACACGACCAGTGTAAGCTAGAGATCACAGGTAGGTCATCTATTTTGATGATTTAGTGTTTGGCGCCCATTATTTTTTTTCAACGTCGCTACGTCGTTGCCGGACCGACGTGACACTTACTGGTGTAACTGTGAACCGACACGCCTTCTTCGACGAGAGCTAGTTTGGCCCTGTGATTTTACATGTAACACCTCGCTATCGCGATCCCCCTGTTATGTTTTTTTTTGCTTGCTAAATTGTACCGTATCGAAGCGACGTTGTGGGCGGCGCAGCTTAATAAGTATCAGGCTGCGTAGCAAAGAAAGTTTGGCGCCCAACGTTTCGTCCGATTTTTGACCATCTTCCGGATTTTTTTTTGAAATTTTCAAATTTATCGCCTTGTCCTTGGTGGACCACGTTTCGGAAAATTTTTGACCATCTTCCGGAATTTTTTTTTTGAAATTCTCAAATTTATCGCCTTGACCTTGGTGGACCACGTTTTGGAAAAATTTTGACCATCTTCCGGAACATTTTCTTGAATTTTGCAAATTATCTCCCTGTCTTTAACGACCAACGTTTCGATAATTTTTTTTTTTTGGGCCATCTTCAGGAATACATTTTTTTTCTTCTTATATTTAAATTACTGCCTTGCCTTTAGGGTTCAACATTTCCTGATCATCTTCAGGGATTACTGTTATTATTTTTTTTTCCATTCTATCTCTTTCTCGTGTCTTAAGAGAGACATTGTTAGTTTTTTTTGCTATTTGCGTCTTTCGACTAGTGAAGTAGATACGTAATAGATTTTGACAATTAATTTTTCGAATATTACCGTGAGATTTACCGTTGTATATTTTGAATTACCGTTATCATCCAAATATAGGGCAATAAGTGTTGCCTAAATAATTTCTTTCCGCCATTTTTTTTCCCTCTGTCTTTGGTTGCTTGACATTCTCTTTCTTTAGTTCCCGCTATGGATTTCAAATTGCATATCAATCGCCTTACCAAGGAAGACCTTGAGTATGAGTTGGCTGTTTATGGAGCCGATGTACCATCTTCAGTAGCGGAAATGCGCAGTTTGTATCGACAGTTGGTGAAGCTTGCTAAGACGTCTAAGTCTTATGCTAAGCCAGATTACCCCTTCTCTTTTGCCGAAGATTCCACAGCCATTCAGGCTAAATTTGTGTTTATTGAGGGACTTCTAGCTCAGTTCGCAGGAACTCGTACGTCCTCAGATTTTCAGAAAATTTCTACCGCCCTTGCATTTGTTTCTGGACGAATTGATAATGCATGTCCACAAACCGCGGAAGAGAGGAAAGAACGCACGAAGTTTTCTGTACGCACTGCCTCTTTGGGAAGTCAGCTTCGAACTAGGGTTCGTGGTCTTGAGCGTGCTTCGACGCGAAGTATCCTAAATGTAACTGCTGGTGTGAGTAGCCCTCCAGTCAGTGAAGAGGAATCAAGTGACGAGGATCCCATCCCTCGGTCCCCTCAAAATGTTTTCCGTGCTCCCGCCAATTCGACTTTCACTAGTTCCGCTCCCAAAGCAGTCCCCGTTTCTTCTTGGGGAATTAAATTTTCCGGCTTAAGGAAGGATTTTTCCGTGAGCGCTTTTCTTGAACGAGTAGCGGAACTAAAAATTTCCCGTAACTCTTCAGACCTGCTAGTGTTTAATTCGGCCATTGATTTGTTTGTTGGTCCCGCCTTGATTTGGTATCGTGCCAATCGAGGATATTTCTCCAATTGGTCGGAGTTAGCCGCTGGTCTGCGGAACGAATTTCAAGCAATCGACTATGATGATAGACTTCTTGACGAAATCAAGCAACGGACTCAGGGTCCCAATGAGACTATCGGCCTTTATGTTTCTGTCATGAAGAATTTGTTTACACGTCTTTCCGACCCAGTTCCCGAAGCGCAGCAATTGAGAATACTATTGCGCAATATTCTGCCTTTTTACCAGACCCAGTTAGGGTTGACAGAAGTCAACACTGTCGCAGAACTCCTAAAGTTTGGTAAAGTCCTGGAATCCCGCAAAGCATCTGCGGAAGCATACGTGCCCCCACCTCTGTGTGGTAGAACCCTTGAGCCAGATTTGGCGTACGTGAATGCTGATTCCACCCCAGAGCGTCCTCGTGTTCGTGTGGCTCCAGTTTCTGCGAACCCCGTTGTGTGTTGGAACTGTCGGAAGTCAGGACACCGATTTTCGCAGTGCACCTTGCCTCGGAAGAGATTCTGTTACCGTTGTGGTCGTCCGGAGACCTTAGTGTCGAATTGTCCGCATTGTTCGGGAAACGCCCGACGTGCGCACTAACCGGCCGTGCCGTGCGTACCATCTTCACAGCGGCCTACCGTCAGAATAAGGTCCGTCTCGATTTTATCCTCTCAAGTGCCATAGGAGATGAGCGTCCCTTTTTGAAGGTGCAGATTTTCGGTAAGGAATTCCTCGGTCTTTTAGACTCAGGTGCATCTCGCACTATCATGGGTGGATCTGGTTGGTCTGTTTTAAAAGGTTTTGTTCCCCTGAAATCTTCCATGCCTTTTTGCACGATTGCTGATGGCACACGCTGCAAAATTTTAGGTGAAGTCTCTATACCTATTAATGTTAGAACTCAATCCAAAATCATCGATGTATTGATAGTTCCTGATTTGTCTCATCAGTTAATACTAGGAGCAGACTCCTTTTGGCGAGTCATGGGTATTGTCCCAGATCTGCGCCGCGGTGAGTGGGTCTTCTCTAATGAACCCCAAGTAGCGTCTGTAAGCACCGAAACTCCTGTGTTGACTGATGAACGTCAGCGTCAGCTTGAAACCGTCATTAATAAGAGCTTCCCTAATGTAGAGCAGGAAGAGTTAGGTTGTGCTAAGGGAGTAGAGCATACAATCATCACTAGTAGCCGTCCTATCAAACAACGCTACTACCCTATTTCCCCTGCGATGCAAAAGGTAGTGGATGACGAGTTGGAAAAGATGTTAGCTCTCGGAGTTGTGGAGAAGTCCCAAAGTGGTTGGTCTTCGCCTCTCCTTCTCGTACCTAAAAAAGACAAAACCTACCGTTTTTGTGTTGACTACCGAAAGCTTAACCAGGTCACTGAACGTGATGCTTACCCCCTCCCTTATGTGTCAAACACTTTGGATAAGTTGCGAGACGCAAAATATCTCACCTCTCTCGACATAAAGAGTGCGTACTGGCAAATTCCTGTTGCCGAGTCTTCTCGTCAGTATACGGCTTTCACCGTGCCTAATCGGGGTTTATTCCAGTTCTGTCGTCTCCCATATGGTCTACATAACGCGCCTGCGTCATGGCAGCGATTCATCGATAGAGTTTTGGGTCCTGAATTAGAGCCCTATGTTTTTGTATATTTGGATGATATTATAATCGTCACTCCTACTTTTGAGAAACATATGACCATCTTAGAGCAAGTTTTATCTCGCCTGCGTGATGCAGGTCTTACCTTGAATAAGGAGAAATGTCAGTTTTGTCGTGACGAATTAAAGTATCTTGGGTATGTAGTTAATCGCCAAGGATTGATGGTCGATCCTGATAAGGTTAAGGCGATTATTGGTATTGCCACTCCCAAAAATGTCACTGAAGTCCGACGTTTAGTTGGTATGGCTTCATGGTATCGACGTTTCGTCCCTAATTTTTCGACAGTCATATCGCCCCTTACTGATCTGTTAAGGAAGAATCGTCCTTTTGCGTGGACGTCGTCTTGTGAAGAAGCTTGGTCATCTATGCGAGAATATTTAGTTTCCTCGCCAATATTGACTTGCCCTGATTTCCAATATGAATTCACTATACAGACGGATGCTAGTGACTACGGTCTTGGAGCCGTGTTGACTCAAGACGTGGAGGGACAGGAGAAGGTAGTCAGCTATCTCAGTCGTTCTTTGACTCCCGCCGAACGGAAGTTTTCAACAGTGGAGAAAGAGTGCCTTGCGGTCCTTTGGGCTATAGAGAAACTTAGAGCGTACATAGAGGGTTCCCACTTTACCGTGATAACTGATCATTATTCGCTCTGCTGGCTGAACTCCCTTAACTCTCCATCGGGAAGATTAGCTCGATGAGCTGTACGCCTTCAGCAATACGATTTTACCATCGTCCATCGAAAAGGTAAATTTAATGTCGTCCCCGATACACTTTCTCGCTCCGTTCCTAAATTGGAAATTGTACAAGTCATTCCTACAAGTCAGGACAAATGTTATCGCCGAATTTTGCAACAACTTAAGAGTCATCCCGAGAAGTATCCCCAATTTCAGGTTATTGGTGGACTGCTACGTCGATATGTTCCGCCAAATAGTACTTTTCCCTCTGAGGACTCGGATTCTTGGAGAATTTATGTTCCTAAGGATCAACGCAGAGCAGTCCTTTTAGAATGTCACGATGAGCCTACAAGTGGTCACTTAGGCATTGCAAAGACTCTCGCTCGCATTTCACAACATTACTATTGGCCTAAGATGCTAGGTGATGTAATTCGTTACATCAAAGCTTGCCATACTTGCATTAAAGCGAAGCCTCTGCAAAGAGCCCCTGTTGGTCGCATGGGTGGACATTCTAATATCACTAAACCCTGGGAAGTACTCAGTATTGATATTGTTGGTCCGCTGCCGAGATCCAAGCGAGGATACAACTACATTTTGGTGGTCTCTGATGTTTTTAGCAAGTTTGTTTTGACCTTTCCGTTACGCAAAGCTTCCTCAAAAATATTGTCCGACATCTTGAAGACGATGTATTTCTACTTTTTGGCGTACCTCGTGCCGTCATTTCAGACAATGGTGTGCAATTCCGTTCTAATGAGTATCGTTCTTTGTTAAAAGAGTATAAAGTACGTCCTAGATATACTGCGTTTTACCATCCCCAAGCGAATCCTGTGGAACGTGTAAATAGGGTTATTAAGACCATGTTGATATCGTATGTGTCCGATAATCATCGGGAATGGGATGTCTACCTTCCCAAAGTCACTTGTGCCCTACGTACTGCTAGACATGATGACACTGGACATACTCCCTATTTTGTTAATTTTGGCCGTGAGATGAACCTCACTGGTGACAGAATTTCTGACGCTCCGATTCCTGAGGGAACGCCTATTGTAGAGGTCCATGATCCCGAAAAACTAGCAGAACGTTCCGAGAGCTTCTACAAACTATACCGTGATATTAAGAGCCGCTTACAAAAAGCTTATGAGCGTGCTAAGTCTCGCTATGACCTTCGTCATAGGCGGGAGGAGTTTATGGAAAACCAGTTACTCTGGCGTAAGAATTCGTTCTGTCAGATGCCGCCAAATTTTATACTGCTAAGTTGGCAGATAAGTATATCGGTCCCTTCCTGATCAGTAAGCGTATTTCAACTGATATTTACGAGCTTAAGTCTTGCGATGGCAAGTTGCTGCCCGGTGCGTGGCATGCAAGTCTCTTAAAACTTCAGCCGAGTGAGGATTAAACTTACCGCTCACGTATTCAGTTGCCTGAATAACCGATTTGTCAACTTTATCGTATCGTTATCGCTTATCGTTTCGTTTTGTTTAGCCTGTAGGTGAGGCTATAAGAATATCCCTAACGTGGTACCTGCGTGTCGTAAGAGGCGACAAAAGTGGTTTTTCTTCCCGGACTTGACGCTCTCGTTCCCCTCATTGCACGGCGAAGTCCGTGTATATCGTGTTTGTTTTTTTTGCTTTCCTTACCGTTTCCGTTACGTGATGTGGTTTAATCACGTGTTGGCACTCACGATGTTTACGGATTAGCTAGGAGAGGAACTGTAGTTTTGTACCTATTTTGACTTTGTGAATGGTTTTCACAACTTACCGGATTTGACTTAACTTCTTTGAGAAGGTATAAAGAGGGATGGTCCCTTTATGCGTGATAATCCTCGGCCTTCCAAGGGTCGTGTCCTGGCGACCTTCTTGCTTTTCTTACGTTCAAAATGTTACTTCCAGGAATCGGATATGACTTCAGCCTTTATGGTTTATCGTTGCCTTCAGCATTTTAGTCGGGACAACGCCGGTCCAGACTTTAAACTTTTGCTCCCTATTATCTCTTTTTGTTTGGCGATCTTTTCTCGTTTTGTTGTTACCGGATGTTATGGTTGTCGAAACGGCATATCCGTACCTCTGAGCAGTTGCACCATTCTGAGCTCTACCCTACCTTTATTTACCTCTTCCTTTTTCCGCTTTGTATCCCGTATCTGTAGTAATAAACCCGTTTTTAGTTGACCTTTTATTTTTGTTTGTTTTGAGATACCGAGGGCCTTACCCAAGGGTCTCTTTTACCGTCGCGTGTCTGCAGAGTGTCGTCTCGGGGGTTGCCTTTCCCGCATCTTGGCCTATTGGTAGTGCCCACTTCTCATTCCTGTGCCTTCGACCGTCGTAAGGATCACCGCCGGCCGGGCACACCGATATCTAACCCGTCTATACCCTTTTCCCCCGTGATGCTACCAATAGTGCTGGGCTGTCGGTTGGACAGGTCTCGGGGCGCGTCTGTGCAGAATCTCGACACCCCTTGTTCTTTTATTTTTCGCTACTTTTCCGTACCGGCCGAATGCCGAAGGGCCACGTGGTGGTTCTGGCCAAGCTGATTGGTGTTACTGTGACTGAGTGTGGATATGTGCGTTCGTGTAGTAGACAACGTCCGTTTTAGAACTCTCGCTTACCCTTTTCACTATCTTTATTCCGACAGCCTATGTTTTCGGTGCAAGAAATTGTCCTAAGTCCAATTTCTTTTCGTTGGAAAGGGGGGAATTTTGTTACGTGCCACAAAATGGTTTTGTTTATGCCCTGATATATTCTAACATTCGATCTATTAACTTGCATGACTTATAAACGTGTAACTCGTGATTTTCCCTGTGTCTGAGAACGATGACTAACTGTGTGTGTGTCATATTAAGGGGTACATGCGACATTTGACATTGTGTGTCTATAAATCTACGATTCTGGCCATTGTACGCTTATAGGTTACGTTACTGATTTCATTGCAAATGATTTACTTTGTATTTATACATATCCTAATTACTAGTTGCTCTCCACAAATATTACCTACCGTTTGTGCGAGGGATAATACTAGTTCTGTATTGTTTGGTAGTTTTCCCGTCGACATTTGTATGTGAACAGGTTGCTTTCGGCCTAGCATAATGCCCCAGGACTGAATTGTTAGGTATCCGATCTGCTGTGTAAAGGATATCTTTATTTGTTAGCTGCCTTTCCTAGTGTCCTGCTTATTTATTTTCAACTGCTGGGTTGCGGTCAAGATTGATGAATGCCTGCTGTTACATCGGTTATTCACTTGAGTTCTATCTTGCGGTAGCGTGGTAGAGTTACGTTTTCTTTCTGCAATAGTTTGTCATTGTTGAGGGTCAAGCCCTCACGTTTGCGTGAAGTGTTTAAATATATTGCGTTCTAATTACCTGATTAGGTTTCCCAGTAGTCCATTTCAAATCTATCTATAACTTGTTTACTTGTTGCTTGGTTGTCAATTCTGTTTTAGACAACTGAAATTTAGTTACAAGGTAATATCCCTAAGTAGGATTAATAGCATGCTAGGCGTAGACAGTACGTTCACTTAGTGTTGGCGTTGCCAGAATCAATGTCGCATATTAATTTTTATCCTGTTCATTTGGGAAGTTATTTGCAAGTTGGCCTTGTCGTGGTATGTCTTTTGTGAGTGTTGATGTTAATTATATTGTAATGCCAGGTTGGAATATTGTAAATCAAATTAGGACATTCTGTAATGGTTAAGTCTTCCGTGTGTTGCAATACTGTCGTTCGTAATATATGTCGGAAAGAGATACGTGAATTGATTGACGTATTGAACTCGTTCACTTTTATCGAGACCAGCTGGAAGTGCAGAAGTTTGGTGCAAGAAATGCATACGCCCTAATTTTATTTAATCAAGGTTGATTTTTAACGCTTATGCGACTTTATATGGGGTATGTTATGAATTGAAGTACCGCTAATGGGTTTATCGATTGTGAGTTGCTAATTTAGCAATCACGTTTGAGTTTTTTTAACGGCGTGGCCGGCTTCCATTTTGTTCTCTTGGACCTATAAGAACTTCTGAGAGTTTGTTGAGCCTTTTTAGTTCATTCTAAGGTGAGTTTCAAACAATTATATATAATTGGTTCTTTTGTTAGACGTGATCTCTAATATCTTGTGTGTTTCGTTGTCTAATTTTTTTTTTTAGAAGGCTTTTCCGGTTGGGGTGAAATATTTCACACCCTGAAAGCACCTTCATTAAGGCGTTGGAGTGAATTTATTTTTATTATACCGGTACCTGTCTGTACCTAAGTTGTGGCTGGAGGCCCCTGAAGTCAGCTTTCCGCTTCAGCTCCAAGACATCACCTTGTCAGACTATTTGGTGTCAGATAAGTGTGGACTTTGAAACGGTTGGTACTGCAAATTTTATCTTTGTGCCTATTAAGCACGTTAATGCTTAGAATAATTAAACCCTTCAGGAAATATATTGTTTGACGATACAGAGTGGTACGTCAATTCGACCTTTATTGGTTTTTCTGTGTTGCTTATAACCTTTTTCTACGAATAGTAAATTTTTGAGAGCCAGCTTCACTGCTGTTTAACCTATTTGGCTCGGTAGCATATAGAGTTTTGCTTTTACTGTTAATAGTGGCTGATTCCACGTAATTATCCTGGGATTATTATTATAATTTTATTTTATTCCTTCCTTTTTTTTTGTAAAACTTTCATTTCTTTCTGTAGCTTAATGAGAAGCTACGGTTTGAATTTTTAATCACCTTCAGTGAGTTAGTATCATATACTGAGAGGTTTTATGACAGAGTTCGTAACTAGCTCAGCAATAGACTGGTGGTATTTTTTTTGGAGTATTCGGTTGCTCTAAGTGCTTAGAAATTTTATGTCCTGAACTTACGAGTCTATGTTGAGGGTTAAGGGCTCTGGCATTGTGTTTTGAACCTTCTCAGTTTTGATTAATACCTTCTTTCAGTTTAGCTATTGCTAATTTATTGTCATTTTGTAATGTAACTTTGAACTTTGACTTAATATTTTTGTGTATAGTAAGTCTGTCGCATTAGTTAGACGACTGTTTAGAATCGTTATGTTTCCCTCTTATGGTCTGTAAAATAATGTGCGGCTTATGAAACGTTTCAACAGCTTCTGTTTAGCCTTGCGTGGGCTACTGTATACCTGTTGATGATTTAAAAACTTTTGCAAATTTTCATATTCATGTTTTTTTTTAAAAAAAAAATTTACTTGACACCCTCTCATAATGTTTTTTTTGGTGTCAACATTTTGAAACTTCTGAATAAATAAAGATTATTTGAAGACTTACCGTATTTCCGACTTTAATTTCTATCGCTAGTTTTTTTTCTGTTTTTTTTTGTGTATATGGCAAGCAGATTTTGCCTTAGGGCTATTCGTTAATAATTCAATATACAGGGTGACCCTTGGTGGCTTTCCATTGGAGGAACACGACCAGTGTAAGCTAGAGATCACAGGTAGGTCATCTATTTTGATGATTTAGTGTTTGGCGCCCATTATTTTTTTTCAACGTCGCTACGTCGTTGCCGGACCGACGTGACACTTACTGGTGTAACTGTGAACCGACACGCCTTCTTCGACGAGAGCTAGTTTGGCCCTGTGATTTTACATGTAACACCTCGCTATCGCGATCCCCCTGTTATGTTTTTTTTTGCTTGCTAAATTGTACCGTATCGAAGCGACGTTGTGGGCGGCGCAGCTTAATAAGTATCAGGCTGCGTAGCACAATATATACAATGCCTTCCACTACAACTCATCCTAAATGAGTTTATAATCCTTTACCTTATACTTTTTCGCACATAACTAAAGAGGATCTAATTAAACTTATGGCTACTTTCCCTAATAAGCAAACAGCTGATTATGATTTTATATCCAGCTTCTTGATTTGTGACTGCAAATTATTATTAATTTATCGATTTCTTCTGGAATATTTCCTAAACGCTGGAAAAACTAGGATTGTGCCAGTCCACAAAAAGGATTGTGCGTTACTATATAACTAGAGACCCATTTCTATAATATCTACTCCAAATTATTCGAGCGAGTTCTATATTCCTTTTTATATACTAGTAAACGCTTTTTTATTTCAATTAATCAATACGGTTTTTCGTTCTGGGACGTCTGCAGTTACGAATTTAGCTGTAGGTACCTACTTACTCAGTGTATTTCTGAAGTTTTGGACAGGCACGGAGAGTTGATGATAAATGTTCTGCTCCTACAAATCTATAGCCCTGTCATTGGATATGCTGATGATATTAAAATCTATTTTGTGATTACCAGTGTTGCTGATGCAGCTAACGTTCAAAAAAAATTAATTGTAGTCTGCCCGGTGAGAACGTTCTGGATCCAAGTTAAAAGTAGATATACAGGGTTAGTTAAAAGTATGGAGACGGCGATTTATTGTCGTTAATATTCATTTTAGAGAATTATGTTCAATATAAAAGTTTGTTAGGATATTTTGATCTACATTTGAGAATATTTGATTTTTTTTTCTTCAATTGTTTTTTAGTTACGCCTGTCCGCGCAGTTTTTTAAATGGGAACTAGTAAATTTTACTCTATCATTCGATAGAGAATTTTTTTCTCTTTACAATAATATTTTTGTTTTTTTAAAATTCATTTTAATAACTTTTTTATAAGAAAAGGCCGGTTCAAGTGTCTCGCAGATGTTCGGTACATCGCAGATAGACAGAAGCGATGCGATAAACAAACTTGAGCGACATAATTTTATCAGTGGTTATTGTGTACGTCAAATCTTTGACAGAAATAATTCATTTGTGCAATTTGTTGCTGTTAATATTAACAATGGCGAGTTTAAGTGAACATGAACGAATTGAAATACTTATGATGTTGGGTTATGGAGATAGACGCAGAAGTTTACAAGACGTTTGTAATTTATTTAATGATACGCAACCAAATAGAAATCCAATTTCTAAATCCGTTGTTGGTAAAACTTTAAGACGCTTTGAACAAACTGGTAGCGTTAAAGATTTGCCAAGGAGTGGTAGACCTAGAACAGCAAAAAGCGATGATCACAAACTGGATATTTTATTGGCTGTATCTGAAGATCCTCATTTATCAACCAATCAATTAGCGGCCAATTTCAATATTTCGCAGTCATCGATCGTGTCATTTTTAAAAAGTCAAAAGTATAAACCTTATAAGGTACACTTTGTACACGAGTTAACGGAAGATGATTTTGATAGGAGATTACAATTTTCTGAAGAAATGTTAAATATTTGGGTTGGCATTCTTGGTGGTCATATTATCGGTCCCTTTTTCATCAATGGCAATTTAACTTCGGGTCTGTATTTGCAGTTATTGCAAAATGAAATAATACCTGCTTGTGCTACGCTCTATCCACATGAAAACAATGAACACCTGCCCAATGACAGTATCTGGTTCCAGCAAGATGGCGCCCCACCACATTATGGTGTAAATGTTCGTCAATATCTGGACAACGTTTTTCCCCACAGATGGATTGGAAGACGAGGAACCATTGAATGGCCAGCCCGTTCGCCAGATTTAAGTCCTTTAGATTTTTTTCTTTGGGGATACGTAAAAAACAAAGTTTACGAAGATAAGCCCGATAACGTCGAAGATTTAAAAATCCGAATTACCAGAACGATACAAGAAATTCCCCGAGATTTTTTACAGAACTCTGTTCGGGGTTTTGTAAATCGATTGGGTCATTGTCAAATTACTAATGGACGACAATTTGAACACTTACTTTAATTTACTTTGTTATTAATTTGTTTAATTTTTCTTGTAAAAGTTATTAAAATGAATTTAAAAAAAACAAAAATATTATTGTAAAGAGAAAAAAATTCTCTATCGAATGGTAGAGTAAAATTCACTAGTTCCCATTAAAAAAAACTGCGCGGACAGGCGTAACTAAAAAACAATTGAAAAAAAAAATCAAATATTCTCAAATGTAGATCAAAATATCCTAGCAAACTTTTATATTGAACATAATTCTCTAAAATGAATATTAACGACAATAAATCGCCGTCTCCATACTTTTAACTAACCCTGTATGTACATTGTACAGTTACAATGGCAGTAACATGCTAATGAGTAAAACTGAATTCAAAGATCTTGGAGTCACTTTCAATCCAAGCCTAAGCTTTAAGTCTGACGTTATGAATATTTGTACATCAGCATTCAGGTCGTTGGGCTTTGTCATGTGTCTTTCTAAACATGAGTATAAAGTATGACTGTGTGTCACCTGAGTATGTTCCGTGTATACTTACATTTTCAAGGTTGTTCCATTAGCTACACGGTGCTGATGATGACCAATGAGTCTAAAATATGTGTCTGCAGTTCCACTAATGCTGAAATTTCCTATTGTTATTTCTCTTAAATTTAACTATCCGCGATATCTCCTTATTATGATCTGCATACATATAATATCGCACTGCATCGTAATAACAACTAGAAATCACCTAAATAAATTCACATTCCTTTAAGTATAATATGTGTAATATTAAAAAATGTGCGTTGCTTTATATGAACTATTTAACATCCAAATATAACAATATACCTACCTTTGTTGTGTTTATAATAAAAATATTTAATTCTTTATTTAAGCAATATTATGTTCATTAAATTATAAAATATGTTATATAGATTACCATTAGTGTTACGATTAATTTGGAAAATTGTTATAAATTAATCATTTCTATTCATTTAAGAACTTAATTTCTTGTAACATGAAGCAAAAAAAAATAATTATGACAATTTAGTTTCTTGACAGTCATTTTCTTAATCAATGCGGAAATTTAATTTTAATTTTATTTGCAAAAAATAACTTTAATACTCTACCTAGTCATACATACATGAATGCAATGGAAAATAAGTAATTCCAGGTACACGTGCTTCTGCCATTTACAGCCCATAATTTTGTAATTTTTCTACATTGCTCTTAATTGTATGTAATTACTGTTACCCGTTTTTCATATAATGTCATTGATAATTGCAGTAATCCATAATTCAACAGAATAATAATTTGCACATCACTACTAGTAGAAATTTTTGACTTCGCCGTTCATGTTCTACCGCATTAGTAATACCTACAACTCGTACATTGCAATATAATTACAAGCACGAAAAAGACATTATTACCTGTAACTCTAAATCATCTATACAATAATTTATTGTATTTTTTAATAGGAAATTATATCACTTACGTATTATGAATATTGCAGTGAAAAGTGAAAACGGAGAAAGTATACTCGTTTTAGACGTGAATGTCAATATGTCTAGCATTACTACATTTTTTCGATATAGTTAGCAAATATTGTTATTTAAATTTTGTCTAAAGACGAAACTATTCAGTTTCATCTTTCATTTGATGAAGATCTCTACACGTAAAATAAAATAAAACTAAGTATTTAATCTCGATTCTTTAATTCGAAAAATACAACAATAATGTTTCACCAACAGTGTAACATTGTCATAAAAGAACTAGGTAATAATACTACAAATTACAACTTAAGAATATTGTATACCAAATTATCAAATTATCCAATAGAACAATAGAAAGGACATAAAAACAATATAGCCAAATCAAGAAATAAACTTTTCTATAAGTGTATACTTGTTAAATCATAACATATTATCATATGTCTGTGATGACAACACATTAATTATGTTAAAAGACCTTAGGTCCGACAACTAAAATAATTAAAATATGAAAACTGTTGCTAAGTGGACTGTATGGTTTTCTTTGTTGTTCATTACTTTATATTCTATTTACACTGACTCATACGTCGCGTGGCTTGATTATATGTACATAGGCACTCTCCCTATCTCTCTGCGCATGCGCCTCCCTTGTACTCTTTTGAATTAACATTCTCCCCACCTTAAACTGGTGAAGGCGTTTAAGATTATAAACATAATACAAATAGATGGTTACATGTCAAAGATAATTAAGATAATTATTTAAAACATTGTATATAGTTAATGTATAGGTAACACACACAGTTTGTTGATCCCACGTTTCAACATTGTCGTACTGGTTTTCACTGTAACTGTTCTGAGCAGTCCGTGTGGTCCTGGATGAACTTCGATGACTTTGCCGATGATCCATCGAAATGGTGGAGTATTGTCCTCTTTCACTATAACAAGTTGGTTGACTTCGAAATTTGGCTGAGGTGATTACCACTTTGTTCGCTGCTGAAGCGATGTAAGGTATTCACAATTCCATCTTTTCCAAAAGTGTTGGAACATGTGTTGGAGAAGTTGATACCTGGTCAAACGATTGACTGCTACGTCTTTGTAATCTGAATCCAAATTGCTTACAAGTGAATCGCCGATAAGGAAATGACCTGGGGTTAAGACGGATAAGTCGTTAGTATCTTGTGACAAAGGACATAGAGGTCGGGAATTTACTATTCTTTCAATTTGAATTACTAAATAAATATGTATTAGTTTCATCGTACGTTTATGGTTGATTTATTGTAACTTTTAGAAAGTGATGTTTAAATGACTTTACATCTGCCTCCCATAACCCTCCAAAGTTAGGTGATCTGGGTGAAATAAAGTGAAATGTGATATTGTGTGGTGATAACACATGATTAACTTTGTTTCTGTGTTGTGAACTAGCAAATAGCTTTGGTAGTTCTTGTAGTTGATTATTTGCATCAGTAAAATTAGTTCCATTATCGCAGTAGATATTTAACACCTTTCCTCTTCGAGATAAAAATCTTTTTAGAGCTGCTATAAATGCATCTGTTGTCAAGTCATTGGATAATTGCAAGTGTATAGCTTTTGTTGCAAAGCAAACGAAAACTACCACGTATGTTTTCTTCAGTGTCCTTTTTCGTTGCGGACCTTCCTTTACGTATATTGGAGCACAATAATCTATACCGCAATTAGTAAATGGTTTTGATGACTGAATTCTGTGTGCCGGCAAATCGCGCAATAGTTCTGTGCACTCTATTGGTTTGGCCTTGTAGCATGTAATGCACTTTCTGATTAATTTTCTGATTAGTCCCTTGCCAGCGATTGGCCAAAACTTATTACGCACTGCTGTTAGAGTTCCTGTAACTCCAGCATGTAATTGTAATAAGTGCTCTTTCTCTATTATCAGTTCTGTCAACCTGTGTCGTGTAGACAAAATATAGGATATTTTTTCCCATATATTAGTTGTGAATGTTTCAATCTTCCGCCAACTCTTATCATTTAATTTTCATCCAGAAATGGATTCAAATTCAATATTTTACTTTTCTTATGTACACAATTGTATTGTTTTAAATGACTTATGTCGCCTGAAAATGTTGTTTGTGCTAATTTTACTAGATTTGTCATCGCATTATGCAATTCTATAACTGTTAAGTGTTTTGTTAATCGTGATTTGTCTTGTCTGGTGTTGTTCATGAATCTCAATACGTAAGCTGTTAGCTTTATAAGCTATTCTAGTGTTGAAAATTTAGTAAATATATTAAATTCGTGGCAGTTAATATTTGGCTTAATAATGCTGTACTAATAGTTTTCTTTTCAGGTATGTCTTGTGATAATATATCAATGGCTGTGGGTTGAGGCCACTTAGCTTGCTCTAGCTTTAACCAGTCTGGCCCATGCCACCATAATTTCGATTTAATTAAATGCCTTGGATTGCATCGTCTAGAAATTAGCTCTGTTGGAATTTCCACACCCCTAATATCATTCCATTCATGTTTATCGGTGTTGTTGTGGATCTCAGTAACTCTGTTAGCAACAAACGTTTTCCAAGTTTTAGATTCTGCTTGAATCCATGCCAATGTAATTGTAGAATCTACCCATAAGTATCTTTTTGAAATTTGTAATTGTAAATTATTCATTGCTTGTCTAATAAGATTACTTAATAACACAGCTGCGCTAAGTTTCAATCTTGGCAACGATATTTTCCTTGGTGGTGCTAATCTTGATTTGGATGCTATTAGCCTAGAATAGCATTGGCCATTCCCTGCAACTGATCTAGCATAAATAAAAGCACTATATGCCTTTTCGGATGCGTCAGCAAATCCATGCAATTCCATTGATACTAAATTCTCATACTTTATGATCAATGAGACCTAAGGGGTCAAATAGTCTAAATATTGAAGATAGAATTGTGCTCTTCGTGATGTTTGGTGTCCTTTCACATGTTATGTTAAATTGGAAAGTATCTGCTTTGGAGCTCCATGCTAGTCGTAAAGTTTTGACATTTTCATCTTAATGAAGATGATTTGTATCAAATCATCTTCATTAGAGAGTAAATCTAACAAAACATCAGCACTATTTGATGACCATTTGGATAATTTGAAACCTCCGCGGTTAACAATGTTTCTATATTTTTTCTGATGCCTTTTGTGGATTCAATTGTTTCAGCTCCAGGTAGCAAATCATCAACTCGTCTTGGTATTCAAATGCTAATTGGTTCAGAAATCTGGACGCTAAATATGGCGAACATGCAGTCCCATATGTTACGGTTTCTAGTTTATAGGCTTTTACAGATTCTGGCGTATCATTTCTCCAAAGAATTTTCTGAAACTCTTGCTCGTATTTGTCAACTCTGATTTGTCGATACATTTTGACGATGTCAGCTGTAATTTCATACTTGTATGTTCTACCCCGTGTAACTGTAGAATACAATGTGGGCTGCACTGTGGGTCTAATCATTAGTTTCTCATTGAGTGATATTCTATTTGTCGTCTTGCTTGATCCGTTGAATACCACTCTTAGTTTGGTTGATAAACTCGTCTCCTTCATTACACAATGGTGCGGCATATAGTAATGTCCGTTTGGCTTATCTTCCATTTCTTCATCAAGTGTCATATGTCCCAATTTAATATATTCATTCATGAATTCTGAATATCTTTCCTTTAAATTGTTGTTTTCTTTGAATTTTATCTCTAAATAATGAAACTTCTTTAATGCTATTTCTCTCGAAGCTCCCAATTCTGTTGATTGATTCTTGAATGGTAATTTGACAATAAATCGTCCATCTTCTTGTCTTCGACGGGTGCTCAAAAAATGTTGTTCGCATTCTCTTTCTTCTGAAGTCCATGTATGTATATATATATATAATCGATAAACCAAATTACCCGAAGGTGTAGGTTATTACTTTGTCTATTTACTATTTTCATATATAAACTTTGCCCACTGTTTTTTATCACTTGTCAACTTCATCGCTTCTTTCCACGTTTTGCCCCTTTTCTCTAGTATTGCTGCTACCTCCCCGTTCCACGTTTTCTTAGGTCTGCCCCTGCTCCTCCTGCCGGTTATCCTCGCATCCCATACATTTTTCGCTTGTCTGCTGTTGCTCATCCTGTTTAGATGTCCAAACCATCTTAGTTGCTGGTTTTCAATATTGCCCAATATTGGTTTTACTTCCAGTTCTTTTCTTATAATTTCATTTCTTATCCGATCTTTGCGTGTGACCCCTTTTACTTTCCTTAGGTATTTCATGTCGATTGCCTGTATTCTGCTCTTCATTCTGTCTGTCGTCACCCAGCTCTCGCTGCCGTATGTTAATACTGGTCTGAACACTGCTCTATATATTGCCATCTTTGTTTTGCGACTGATCTCCTTGTTGCTCAGAAACCACCCAGAAAGTGAGAAGTACACTCCTGCCGCGCTGGATATTCTTTCATTTACTTCCTGTTCCATGTTACCATGCCTTTCTATTTGGACTCCCAAGTATTTGAATCTATTCACTTGTTCTATTTTTTGTTCTTGAATTTGTATATTAATTTCTTCGTTATCCTTGCCGATGACTAGTATTTTTGTTTTATTTGTGTTTATTTTCATGTTTCTTTTGGATAACTCCTCATGCCATACTGTGATGTTCTTCTTGAGGTCTTTTCCGCTTGGTGCACATAGCGTTATATCGTCGGCAAAAGCGCAGTTCGAGATTGTAACTGGACTCAATCGTTTGTATCCTACGGTTACTTTCTTAGTTTTGTCATTTGTGGCTTTAATTACGTCGTCCATCACTGTTATGAATAGCAGAGGGCTAAGGACACCACCCTGTCTTAAGCCATCTTGGATCTCGAACTCCTCGGACTCCATGTTATTCTTCCTGACGTAGCTGGTGTTTTTATCATACAGGCTTTTTATTGCTGTTCTTAAATGCTCCTGGATGCCTCTTTCTTTTAAACTGTTCCAGACTATGCTTTTCGGTATTCGGTCGAAGGCCTTCTCAATATCTATGAATGCCATGTATATTGGTTCGTTTTTTTCCCTAGCTTTCTCTATTAATTGTTTAATTGTAAAGATGTGATCTTGTACACTTCTGCCCTTCCTGAACCCACTCTGGGTTTCTTCCAACTGCCTTTCTATTTCTGGTCTTAGTTTTTTCTCCAGGGCACTTTCGTATATTTTAGATACTATACTTAGCAAGGTTATTCCCCGGTAGTTCGCGCAGTCTTTCGTATCTCCTTTCTTATGTATAGGGACGATTGCACCAGTTTTCCAGTCCTGTGGTACTTGTGTTGTTTTCCATACTTGATTAAGAAATTTAACTATCATTTCTTTGCCTTGTGGGCCCAGGTGTATTAACATTTCCGGGGTTATCTTATCATGCCCAGCTGCCTTTCCTCTTTTGATATTGTTAATTATTTCCTGTATGTCGTCTACATTTATTAGTTCTCCCTCTCCTGTTTCTCTCCTTTCTTTTGCTTCTCTTTCCTTCCCTTTGTTTTCTTGTCCATTTCCCGTATTTAATAGTTCGTCGAAGTATTCCTTCCATCTTTTCATTATTTCTTTTCCATCGGTTACTACTTCACCGTTTTTCTTTTTTACATGGTTTAAATTATATTTCTTTTCTTTTCGGGCATTCTTCATTACTTTATAGAACAATTTTTGGTTTCCTTTACTGTCTTTGTCCAGTTTTTTCCCGAATTCTTCCCACGTATTATGTTTAGATTGCTTTACCAGTTGCTTCACTATCAGTCTCTGTTTTTTATATAAACAGTAACTTTCGTCTGTTTTCTCCTGTAGGTATTTCTTCCAAATGGACTTCTTGTGCTTTACTTGGTCTTTAATCTCTTGTGTCCACCATCTCGTCTGTTTTTTATTTTTTATTATTGCTATTGTTCCACAGGTTTCTGTTGCTGCCGTGAGAAGGCTGCTTTTGATTTTTTGCCACAACTCCTCTATATCGTCGTTTCCCCAATTTGCCATCACTTGCATGGCCTCTGTTTCTACTATTTGTGTATATTTTTCAGCTACCGCTTGTTCGGATAGCTTGTACGATTTAATTACTCGGTTTATTTTTACTTTTTCGGTCTGAATTTCCCTGTTTTGTGTAGGGTCTGTAACTATTTTTATTCTAGCTTCTAATAGGAAGTGATCACTATAAATTTCCGGTCCTCTCTTAACTCTCACATCCATTATTTCTTTCCTTGTTGCTTTGTTTGTTAGTATATAATCTATTACTGACCTTTCATTTCTGCTTTTGACCTCTCTCGTGTACATGTGTATGTCCTTGTGTGCGAAGAATGAATTCATGATTGCTAAATTGTTTTCTTCGCAAAATTGTATTAGTCTAGTGCCATTTCTGTTTCTGTGAAATTCGCCGAATGGTCCTATAACATCACTATCTCCTTCTATTCTTTTGCCTACTCTACTATTGAGGTCGCCCATCACTATTAATCTTTCTTCTGTGTTTTCTATAGTATCTGTTAAGTTTTCCCAGAATTCATCCTTTATGCATGTCTTTTCGTCTTCCCCTGGTCCATACACTATTACTATTGTTATTTTTTCCTGGTTCTTCCACTTCATTTCCAATTTCAAAATTTTCTCTGATACATATTCCCATTTCCCGAGTTGGTTTACATGTTGTTTATTTATTATGCAGCCTACACCTTCCCTAGCTCTTTCTTCCGGTCTGACTCCGCTGTACAGCAGTATATGTCCACCCTCCATTTCTGTAATGCCTTGCCCTTTTTTCTTTGTTTCGCATATTGCTAGTATATCTAGGTTCGCTTTTTCAAATTCCTGAATGAGTTCAATTTCCTTACCATTTATACTTCTTATATTCCAGGTACCTATCTTCATCATTTTCTCCGTCATAGTCCTATGCATAGTATGTTTATTCCTTTCATTAATTGTAACTTCGCTTATTTTTTCCGCATTCCAGTCCTTGTCCACTGCCCTTGTCATCCTCTTTTTGTTCGTTGCCTTGACGCTCCTTAGTTTTTTGGTGTAGATACCACTTTCTTTCTTTCCTTATCTTTACTCCCTTTGTATTTGTCGCTGTTTCCTTCGTTGTATGTGCTATCTTTCTTCAATTCATCCCAGCCGTAAGTTTCGTTATTAATTGTGATTTTTTGGTAGCTTACTTTTGCTTCCTTTCCTTTGTCCCTTTGTTCCTTCGCTATTTGTCTTAACTTTCTCTGTATTTCCCTTTCATGTGTTGTCATATCGTTTTCTATGTATATGTTTGTTCCTCGCAGTTTCTGCTTACTCTTCATTACCATTCTCTTTTGCTCCCAGTTTTTAATCTTAGCTAATATAATTCCTTTGTTTATTTCATACGCTTCTAAAATTGTGGTTTCTGTGTTAAGTTCATCTCTTAAGAAGCTTTCCAATTCCTTAACCATGTTCTTCCCTGTTACATCGGCATTTCTTATTATTATGTTATTTCTTTTCTTTTCCTTTTCTTGTTTTTCCATTCTTTCCTCTAAGACCTGTACTTTGACAATCAATTCTTGCTTTTCTTTGTACCATTCCTCCTCTTTATTTTTCATTTCATTTTTAATTTGTCTCAGTTCTTTATTTGTTTCCTCTAGCTCTTTTTTCAATGCCTCGTTCTGATTGTTACTTTTTTCAAACGCCATATTCATATCGCTTCTCAACTCTTGAATTGCCCTCAGCACTTCCTCCATTTCGTTATTCGTCTTGTCTACGTTCGGGGGCGATCTGCCAATAATTACACTTTTCTTAAAAATTTTATTTGCCTCCTCCTCTTGGTTTTCTAAACTTGTATCCAGTATTTTCCGTTTCGGCTCTCTTCCAGTCATGAGTTTGTGGTATTAATTTATCTTGTATATAGTCTTCTATATATGCAACTTTTATCGCACAGTGTTTGTGTTATACTGGTTGCCTATTCACTATCGCGTTCCGAAAGATTACCGGCCCCGGTCTTCCCGTCGGAGGCTAGTTAACCTTATCTCTTCCGTAGTGTGATTATGTTAATGTATTATTTAAGATATTTACCTCTTTTGCTGGTTAGTAATTACAGTCAACTTACACTGCTTTCTTTTCTCTATGTTCACTATTTCGTATTTGTTTAATGCTCGTAGTAGTTCAATATATAAATTTTACTACGGAGCTCAAAAAGCACGTGTTTACACCAGTTAAACGTGAGCATCATCGTATGTATGTACTGCATCTAATTGTTCAATATCCCAGAACTTCTGCATTTCATTCTCTAATTTATTAACCGTCAAATTGGGGTGATCTGATGATTTCAGTTGTTGCATGTGTAAAATTTCCCAAAACAGTATAGTTCCAATTAACAAATCGATATTACTTGGTACGTTGAATTTTGGATCCGCTAACTGAATGTTCCGTAGGATTATTACATTAGCAATTTCCACAAAGTGATTAGGGATCAAACCCGTAATTTTTGGTATAACCAAATAATTGATTTCTGATTTGAATTTATTGACCCGTGAATAAATCATAATTCTTGTTGAATATTTGATATTCAATGATAATTCACCAACCGCAAACAGGTGTTGTAAGTGGTTCTAATTTCAAATTTAGTTTCTTGCACAAAGTGTTAGTTATAAAATTCGATTGCGAACCTGGATCTAGTAATGCACGGCATGATATGCTTTCAGAAGAATTGGAAATATTAATAACTGCTGTAGATAATAAAGCTTGTGAACCCATGTTTGTATGGTTTAACATAGTTGCATGATCTTCAGATATATAATATATTGAATGATCTCCCTTGCAAAATAAACAGTTCCTTAATGTGTTAGTATTTATTGACAAATGTGCACTTTTTGGTTCTGAATTATATGATTTTTCAAACTTGATTTTGTCTGCTTTCATTGATTCTAATATTCTAGATTTATTTGTTAAAAATTCTGTTAATTCATTCATAGTTGGTAATTCATCATTGTCTAATTTGTTTTTCCATTCCCTTCTTGTATTGTGATCAAATTTACGGACCATTATGTGCACTAAAAGAACATCCCATTGTTCTGTTGGTAAATTCAATACTTTGAGTGCGCCTATGTGTTTTAAATATCCATCCAATAAATCTCTAGTTGTATCAGGTGATTCTCTTGAAATTACTGGTAAGTCAATAAGAGCTTTAACATGACTATCCACTATTAAACGAGTTGATTTATATCTTTTTTGTAAATATTCGTACGCTACTGAATAGTTATCTGGTGTTAGTTCTAGTGAATCTAACGCGTCTAATGCCGGTCCTGTCAATGACGATTTTAAGTAATGTAACTTCTGATAATAATCAATACTCGGATTTGTATGTACTAACGAATTAAATGAATTATAAAACGGTAACCACTGATCGGTTGCGCCATTGCATTTATGTACATATATTTATTGGTGGTAATTTAATGTTATTGTATTGACATGTGTTTTGATTTTGATTGATTTGATGTATTCGTTCTTCTGTGTTTGTGGTTGATTTTAATATTTTGTTTGCGCTAGCAATTGTTTCGAAATAATTATCTTCAGATGACCGTTGTGCTGTCTTCCTCTGGTTCTAACTGTTCAATTTCTGTTTGGATTTTATCGAATTCATTGTAACATGCTTCTATATTCTGTTTGCGTATTTGTAATTGACCTAGTTTTGATTTGTCCTTTTCTAAATTACTGATTAAGGTTCTGAATCTTGTTACTTTTGCTTTAATCTGCCCTCGTTGTTGTTTTAATTAATTTGCATCGTCTTTTGTATCAACCATTATGGATTTAAGTTAATAAAGGATTGAAATAAAAGGAAAAATAATAAAATTGGAATTTGACTCAATTGTTTGTACCTTCTTTTGCGATTGCCTTTTGTCCGGGCGTTGGCTTTCTTCGGTTGACTGTTAAGAGCGCGCCCAATGTCCTTCAAAACGCCCTGAAGGTCAACAATTTGCATTTGTATACATAGATGGAGTTACCATTACCATATTTTAATATAAAGCTTTGAAATGAATCTATATCCTAGTTTAACTATTTCCGGAAGATCGATACCCAAACGCTAGTTTAACTATTTTGCGGTAGATGGCAGGGGTGATGTTATGCTTACTTGTAAACAAAATAAATATCCTGAACATAAGAAAGGTTCATAGTGAAGCGAAAATCTGCAAAAAGACTTCAAAAAAAATTACGTAATTTTCTACATGAAAGAGTTATATACGCCTTTTTTGCCAGGTACTGGAGATCTGTATTGCAAAAAATTGACAAAATTTTTATGAAATGAGTTTTAAAAAAGAAACACAAGCGCGCAACTGGGAAACTATGTTAGATATCGCCTAGATTATAATTTTTTTGGCCCGAAAGCAAATTTATGAGCGCAGACAACTTTTTTTTGTTAAAAAAACATAAACACATGGCATTCCGAGTTTGATGTGAATTTTTCGCTATTTTGCTAAATTGCTCATTTGTAAAAGTATATGTATATATGCCTCTACAAGCTACACGCGGAAGCACAATAACGACGCTTGTTATTTCCTCGATCTTTCGTGCGCGATATTATTGTGATTTTCGATTGTAAAGTGTGAAAGATGGCACGAAGTAAAGCAAGACATCCAAAAAAAAATAAGAAAGCTAAATCTATGAAACATGTTTGGAATACCAAACAGCAGTTAGCAAGGTGAAATTATTTTCATTTCATAAATTTTCTAGAGATTTACAATTTTACATGCAAGGAAACTCTTATTGTCTTTTGAGAAACAATGCCTATAAAATGTAAATATTTACATTATACAGATGTATGATATATCGAGTGTCCCAGAGTAGCGGCAAAGGCCATTAATTGGTATCTAATAATGTGAATGTCGACAAAATGTTATTACAAAAATTGTGGATTGTGAGTTCTACAATTTAAAAATATTTTCATACATACAGAGTGTTCTACAGTGATTAACCAACACAAACTTATGTTTTTTTTTTAATGGAATGCTATGCCTTTAACATTTTATGATATAGGTACCTTGAAGAACTGATTAAATTGTTCAATTTGTATCTCTCGATTCTCAACTGTTTCACAGATGTAGCGATTTTTCGGTCAAAATTGTGTAACTTTTGAAAGATAGCTATGAAATAACGATTTATGATAAAATACCTATTATGGGCTGAATTACTAGATATACCTTTTTAGTACATGAATTTAATCCTTGTTTCGACATTTCAAAGCATAACATTCGCTAAAACTAATTTTTTTAAAAATATTAAATGGAACAGCTAATATATTTTTATGCCAGCGAAAACTAATAAAAATACACTGTTTATCAATATCTGATCTCTTGGGTATGTGGGCGATATTCCAAAAGTTATATAGAATATCATATTTGAATAAACCCGATTGCGACTTATTAATTTAGAAGTATGAGTTGCCATGACTTGCGTTACACATTACATAACTAAAATGAATCGAAAAGAATTACTTATAATATTGTCGTTTTACAGAAAAGTACGTTTTATTAAATTTTTAAAACATGAAGTGACAAACTTGATAATTCAGGAATTATGCATACCTTGAAAATATCGCCGTTATAGTGTATCAAAAAGTTGTCAAAAAGCCAAACCTACGTTTACCAGGGATAAATAATATTAATTTTGTTTATTACTATATGCGTTCAAAAATGATAAAAGTCTAATAAATGTTCGAATTATAGCAATTGCAATTAAGTTTTTTGAAAATTACATATTTGTAAGTACCTAAATAAATCGTAATCGGATTTATTCGAATCTAATATTCCATAACTTTTGCAATATAGCCCACAGACGCAAGAAAGTAGGTATTTTTAAATAGTACATATTAATTACTTGTCACTCCATACAAATATACAGAGTGCTCCACTTAATTTTTTTAAGAAATTTTATGTTCAGCAAACGGTATATAATTCTAAGGAACATGCCTTGAAATATCAAATAAATATTAAATTCACACACTAAAATGGTATCTCTACTAATTGAGCCCATAATGGGTCTTTCATCATTAATGGTTTTTACATAGCAAAAATCATAGCATTTCTTTAAAGAAACACAAATTTGTGTTGGTTCGTCGAACTCTCTGTATACATGAAAATATCTTTAAATTGTAGAACTCATGATTATCTACAATTTTTGTATTCACATTTTTTCGCTATGTGCATTATTAGACACCAACTTTGTCGCTTGTCTCTGAATTCAGCCACTCAAATTGCAATATTTTCTCGGAAGTGAGAAGTTATACGAGTGTGTGAAGTTAGCCCCCCTTTTTTCGAATATCGGAAATCTGACGGTTGTTCCAGGTTGTTCTAGGTTTGTTCTAAATTGTTTCAAAAAAAAAGTCAAAATTGGCCGAGATAATTGAAAAAAACGACTTTTTCACCCAGCCCCCCTTTTTTCGAAAATTGAAATTCTGAAGGTTGTTCCAGGTTGTTCTAGTTGTTCTAAACATTGTTCCAAAGAATCTCGAAAAAAAAATCAAAATTGGCCGAGATAATCGGAAAAAACGAGTTTTTGCCAGCCCCCCTTTTCTTGAAAATTGTAATTCTGATGATTGTTCTAGGTTGCTCTAGGTTTGTTCTAAATTGTTCCAAAGTATTTCATAGAAAAAATCAAAATCAGACGAGAAAATGGGAAAAAACCAAAGCCAAAAGTATGAAGTCGGACCCAGTTTTTGCAAAAATTAAAATTTTGACGGTTGTTCTAGGTTGTTCTAGGTTTGTTCTAAACATTGTTCGAATACGTCAAAACCGTATCTCTTATATATCAAAAGATATGGCAAAAAAACCAAATCCAAAAGTGTGAAGTTAGCCCCCCTTTTATCGAAAATCTAACTTCTGACGGTTGTTCCAGGTTGCTCTAAGTGTGTTCTCAATTGTTCCAAAGTATTTCAAAAAAAAATCATAATTGGCCGAAAAAACGGCAAAAAACTTTTTTTTTCTGGCGGCCCATTTTTCGAAAATCGAAATTCTGACGGTTGTTCTGGGTTGTTCTAAGTTTGTTTTAAATTGTTCCAAAGGATTTCAAAGAAAAAATCATAATTGGCCGAGATAATAGAAAAAAACCATTTTCCCACGGACCCCCTTTTTGCGAAAATTCAAATTCTGAGGGTTGTTCCAGGTTGTTCTAGATTTGTTCTAAACATTATTCTTATACATCAGAACCGTATCTCTTATATTTCAAAAGATATTGCAAAAAAACGTTTTTAAAAAAAGTGTGAAGTTAGCCCCCCTTTTTTCGAAAATCTAACTTCTGACGGTTGTTCCAGGTTGCTCTAGGTGTGTTCTCAATTGTTCCAAAGTATTTCAAAAAATAAATCATAATTGGCCGAAAAAACGGCAAAAAACTTTTTTTTTCTGGCGGCCCATTTTTCGAAAATCGAAATTCTGACGGTTGTTCTGGGTTGTTCTAAGTTTGTTTTAAATTGTTCCAAAGGATCTCAAAGAAAAAATCATAATTGGCCGAGATAATAGAAAAAAACGATTTTCCCACGGACCCCCTTTTTGCGAAAATTCAAATTCTGAGGGTTGTTCCAGGTTGTTCTAGATGTGTTCTAAACATTATTCTTATACATCAGAACCGTATCTCTTATATTTCAAAAGATATTGCAAAAAAACGTTTTTTAAAAAAGTGTGAAGTTAGCCCCCCTTTTTTCGAAAATCTAACTTCTGACGGTTGTTCCAGGTTGCTCTAGGTGTGTTCTCAATTGTTCCAAAGTATTTCAAAAAATAAATCATAATTGGCCGAAAAAACGGCAAAAAACTTTTTTTTTCTGGCGGCCCATTTTTCGAAAATCGAAATTCTGACGGTTGTTCTGGGTTGTTCTAAGTTTGTTTTAAATTGTTCCAAAGGATCTCAAAGAAAAAATCATAATTGGCCGAGATAATAGAAAAAAACGATTTTCCCACGGACCCCCTTTTTGCGAAAATTCAAATTCTGAGGGTTGTTCCAGGTTGTTCTAGATTTGTTCTAAACATTATTCTTATACATCAGAACCGTATCTCTTATATTTCAAAAGATATTGCAAAAAAACGTTTTTAAAAAAGTGTGAAGTTAGCCCCCCTTTTTTCGAAAATCTAACTTCTGACGGTTGTTCCAGGTTACTCTAGGTATGTTCTCAATTGTTCCAAAGTATTTCAAAAAATAAATCATAATTGGCCGAAAAAACGGCAAAAAAGTTTTTTTTTCTGGCGGCCCATTTTTCGAAAATCGAAATTCTGACGGTTGTTCTGGGTTATTCTAAGTTTGTTTTAAATTGTTCCAAAGGATTTCAAAAGATAAATCATAATTGGCCGAAAAAACGGCAAAAAACAATTTTTTTCTGGCGCCCCTTTTTTCGAAAATCGAAATTTTGACGGTTGTTCTAGGTTGTTCTAAATTGTTCCAAAGGATTACAAAGAAAAAATCGAAATTGCCCAAGATAATAGGTAAATCGATTTTACCTATTATCTATATTTTAAAATGAATAATAATACTCATTTGTGATTCAGAATAAAGCAGAAGCAGTAAATATACATATATTTTCCCAAGTAATATAATTCATTTGTTTGAAAACAATATTGTTACTAAATGCTGATGCTCCTAACATAAAATAATATTAGAACAGTGACGTTAGTTACATTATTAATGTAGATTAAAAACTACCTCATAAACATATTGAGAATGATTATACCTTGCTCATAAAAAGATTAGTGTTTTTCTCATGAGCTGCTAGGTTGATGTTTCTTTGTTTATTTTTATTAGAGTTCATGCTTTAGTTTATCCCTAAAATCTAAAATATATATTTTTTCTGTAAAATTTATTTATTGATATTATTATATTATTTGATAACATTGACATAAATAATATATTTTTTTATCAATTTGGTATTGTAAAACAGCCTTTCCCAAATCGGCTACTCTTTGACGGATATACTATCTTATATTATCTAAATAGGTACCTATATAATATTTTTTCCAAATAAAGTAATAGTAGCCTTTGAATCGTTTTAGTGAGAAAATTAGACAGCATATTGCAACATGTTTACGAAGAGGGGCTACAAAAAATAAGCATACTTGATAGGAATGTCTACACGTGCTTGCATTCCCGGAGCAAAAACCATGAAAAAAAGTGGCCAGACCACGGCTAGACAAAATAACGTTGTAGTGGTTTACTATAATTAAAATTTTCAAACTTCAAAATCAGTATTTTATTTTTATTATTACTAGACAAAATAAAATAACAAAGGGAGCCTGATAGACTTCCCCATTTTGTTTGATTTTAGTTGGGTACCCATATCCAGCGCTTTTTTTTTTTGAAATACTTTGAAACTGTAAGAATTTCGATTTTTAAGAAATAGGGACTGGGGAAAAATATCGTTTTTTCATAACCGGTTTTGATTTTTTCTTTGAAATAGTTCATCAGCATTTGGTAACAATATCGTTTTGTAATAAATGAACATTATATTTCTTGCGAAAATATATATTTATTGCTATATTAGATGTTTATTTCTTTAAAAAGAACTGCATCATACAAAAACTTCCTTCAACACAGTAATGTTCGGAAAGTGCATTCCGCCCATTGTAAAATCGTTTTTTCCTATTATCTCCGCCAATTATGATTTATTTTTTGAAATACTTTGGAACAATTGAGAACACACTTAGAGCAACCTGGAAAAACCGTCAGAAGTTAGATTTTCGAAAAAAGGGGGGATAACTTCACACTTTTTGAAAAAAGTTTTTTGCAATATCTTTTGAAATATAAGAGATACGGTTCTGATGTATAAGAATAATGTTTAGAACAAATCTAGAACAACCTGGAACAACCCTCAGAATTTCAATTTTCGCAAAGAGGGGGTCCGTGGGAAAATCATTTTTTTCTATTATCTCGGCCAATTATGATTTTTCTTTGAAATCCTTTGGAACAATTTTAAACGAACTTAGAACAACCTAGAACAACCGTCAGAATTTCGATTTTCGAAAAAAGGGCCGCCAGAAAAAAAAAGGTTTTTGCCGTTTTTTCGGCCAATTATGATTTATTTTTTGAAATACTTTGGAACAATTGAGAACACACCTAGAGCAACCTGGAACAACCGTCAGAAGTTAGATTTTCGAAAAAAGGGGGGCTAACTTCACACTTTTTTAAAAACGTTTTTTTGCAATATCTTTTGAAATATAAGAGATACGGTTCTGATGTATAAGAATAATGTTTAGAACAAATCTAGAACAACCTGGAACAACCCTCAGAATTTGAATTTTCCCAAAAAGGGGGTCCGTGGGAAAATCGTTTTTTCTATTATCTCGGCCAATTATGATTTTTTCTTTGAAATCCTTTGGAACAATTTAAAACAAACTTAGAACAACCCAGAACAACCGTCAGAATTTCGATTTTCGAAAAATGGGCCGCCAGAAAAAAAAAGTTTTTTGCCGTTTTTTCGGCCAATTATGATTTATTTTTTGAAATACTTTGGAACAATTGAGAACACACCTAGAGTAACCTGGAACAACCGTCAGAAGTTAGATTTTCGAAAAAAGGGGGGCTAACTTCACACTTTTTTAAAAACGTTTTTTTGCAATATCTTTTGAAATATAAGAGATACGGTTCTGATGTATAAGAATAATGTTTAGAACAAATCTAGAACAACCTGGAACTACCCTCAGAATTTGAATTTTCGCAAAAAGGGGGTCCGTGGGAAAATCGTTTTTTTCTATTATCTCGGCCAATTATGATTTTTTCTTTGAGATCCTTTGGAACAATTTAAAACAAACTTAGAACAACCCAGAACAACCGTCAGAATTTCGATTTTCGAAAAATGGGCCGCCAGAAAAAAAAAGTTTTTTGCCGTTTTTTCGGCCAATTATGATTTATTTTTTGAAATACTTTGGAACAATTGAGAACACACCTAGAGCAACCTGGAACAACCGTCAGAAGTTAGATTTTCGAAAAAAGGGGGGCTAACTTCACACTTTTTTTAAAAACGTTTTTTTGCAATATCTTTTGAAATATAAGAGATACGGTTCTGATGTATAAGAATAATGTTTAGAACAAATCTAGAACAACCTGGAACAACCCTCAGAATTTGAATTTTCGCAAAAAGGGGGTCCGTGGGAAAATCGTTTTTTTCTATTATCTCGGCCAATTATGATTTTTTCTTTGAGATCCTTTGGAACAATTTAAAACAAACTTAGAACAACCCAGAACAACCGTCAGAATTTCGATTTTCGAAAAATGGGCCGCCAGAAAAAAAAAGTTTTTTGCCGTTTTTTCGGCCAATTATGATTTATTTTTTGAAATACTTTGGAACAATTGAGAACACACCTAGAGCAACCTGGAACAACCGTCAGAAGTTAGATTTTCGAAAAAAGGGGGGCTAACTTCACACTTTTTTTAAAAACGTTTTTTTGCAATATCTTTTGAAATATAAGAGATACGGTTCTGATGTATAAGAATAATGTTTAGAACAAATCTAGAACAACCTGGAACAACCCTCAGAATTTGAATTTTCGCAAAAAGGGGGTCCGTGGGAAAATCGTTTTTTTCTATTATCTCGGCCAATTATGATTTTTTCTTTGAGATCCTTTGGAACAATTTAAAACAAACTTAGAACAACCCAGAACAACCGTCAGAATTTCGATTTTCGAAAAATGGGCCGCCAGAAAAAAAAAGTTTTTTGCCGTTTTTTCGGCCAATTATGATTTATTTTTTGAAATACTTTGGAACAATTGAGAACACACCTAGAGCAACCTGGAACAACCGTCAGAAGTTAGATTTTCGAAAAAAGGGGGGCTAACTTCACACTTTTTTTAAAAACGTTTTTTTGCAATATCTTTTGAAATATAAGAGATACGGTTCTGATGTATAAGAATAATGTTTAGAACAAATCTAGAACAACCTGGAACAACCCTCAGAATTTGAATTTTCGCAAAAAGGGGGTCCGTGGGAAAATCGTTTTTTTCTATTATCTCGGCCAATTATGATTTTTTCTTTGAGATCCTTTGGAACAATTTAAAACAAACTTAGAACAACCCAGAACAACCGTCAGAATTTCGATTTTCGAAAAATGGGCCGCCAGAAAAAAAAAGTTTTTTGCCGTTTTTTCGGCCAATTATGATTTATTTTTTGAAATACTTTGGAACAATTGAGAACACACCTAGAGCAACCTGGAACAACCGTCAGAAGTTAGATTTTCGAAAAAAGGGGGGCTAACTTCACACTTTTTTTAAAAACGTTTTTTTGCAATATCTTTTGAAATATAAGAGATACGGTTCTGATGTATAAGAATAATGTTTAGAACAAATCTAGAACAACCTGGAACAACCGTCAAAATTTTAATTTTTGCAAAAACTGGGTCCGACTTCATACTTTTGGCTTTGGTTTTTTCCCATTTTCTCGTCTGATTTTGATTTTTTCTATGAAATACTTTGGAACAATTTAGAACAAACCTAGAGCAACCTAGAACAATCATCAGAATTACAATTTTCAAGAAAAGGGGGGCTGGCAAAAACTCGTTTTTTCCGATTATCTCGGCCAATTTTGATTTTTTTTTCGAGATTCTTTGGAACAATGTTTAGAACAACTAGAACAACCTGGAACAACCTTCAGAATTTCAATTTTCGAAAAAAGGGGGGCTGGGTGAAAAAGTCGTTTTTTTCAATTATCTCGGCCAATTTTGACTTTTTTTTTGAAATACTTTGGAACAATTTAGAACAAACCTAGAACAACCTGGAACAACCGTCAGATTTCCGATATTCGAAAAAAGGGGGGCTAACTTCACACACTCAAGTTATACCGGCCCTGATATCGTCGATACCACACCAATAAGTACAAGGTAATTGTTTTGCTTGACTGTGAAATGTGTGGCAATTTCGATGTACTGACCTACAAAAACATTATTTCAGCAACGAGCAAGATGCTAATAAGGAGGATAATTCTAACGTTGATGTACTGCCATTAGATGAAAATTTGGAAGTAGACGCATGGATAAAAAGGTACTGGTAGATAGCTGATTTTTTAAAATCATCCATGGTTTTATTTTGTAGAAACCCCGATTGGTTGTCGAGAACATATGCTGCTAAGTTTTCGAAGAAGACTAATCATACTAACAGCGGAATAATTCCCCAAAATGAATTTGATGTGTTAGTACGGCGTGATATTTTACATTAAAAAAAGTTAATCTCAACAAATTGCAGCATTATGGACTTTCCTTTGGAAACCGAGTCGGAACTAAAAAAGAAGTCACCGATTATTGGAAATAGGGTGGTAAATCTTGGATATGTTTTGAGCTGGTCTGTAGATCTTCAATATAAACATTCCCAAAAGTGTACTGGTGGAAAACTGTACATTGACTCAGAAAAGAGAAGAAATCAAGGTCTTGTCAGTACGATTGTCTTCAAATGTACGATGTGCTCGGCAAAGTATGAATACCAGACCGAAGATCCAGAAACCCAAAAATCTTCCATAAATTATGGGGCAGTTTGGGGAACACTGGCCTCAGGAAGTACATACACTCACATGGAAGAAGTTTTTAGTTGTATGGATATTCCTTGCATGCCCGATAATATTTTTAATGAAATTGAAGATGAAATAGGAAAGGTAATTATGTCCGTTTTTTTTTTTTTTTGAAAAAGTAACAACGACGTTATTCAGGATGTCTCCTTTTTATTGAAGTGCACTGTATGTATGTACCTTTTTTTTGAGGAATGGAAACTATCGTTGTGGCGGTCTATGGAGGCTGCCGGGATAAAAGAAAGAGATAATGCCATCGCAAAGGGCCAAATATCTTCAGATGGCGTACCTTGGATCGCCGTAAATGTAGACGGTTCGTGGAGCAAGCGCTCATATGGCTGTAATTTCAACGCGCTATCTGGAATGGTTGGAATAATCGGTCGGTACACTGGGGAACTTTTATTTGTAGCCGTTAGAAACAAATATTGTTCCGTTTGTACTCGGGCGGAAAATAGTCAGCAAGAGGCTAGAGATCATGTTTGCTACAAAAACTGGACGGGTTCAGCACCTGCCATGGAGGCAGACATGGTCGTAGAAGGCTTCTCTCAGAGCGAAAACATGCACAATCTTCGCTATTTGCAGTTGATAGCAGATGGAGATTCAAGCTGTTTCGCAAAAATTAAAAAAGAGGTGCCATATGGCAAACAAGTACAGAAAATAGAATGTACAAACCACGCACTAAAAAATTATGGCAAAAACCTACGAAAAATTAAAGGCGACACCCACATAAATCTGGAAGGCAGAAGGCTGCTCACGGGAGAAAAAATCAACCATTTGGCAAGGAGGGCAAAATGTGTTATATATGAGCACGCCAAGAAAAAAGAAAGAAACTTGGAGTTATTCCGAACAGATTTGAAAATCAGTCTACATCATGTTTTTGGGGACCATATTGATTGCAGACAGGATATATGTAATGATATAGGAAACCAGTCAAAAAATAAGGTGCCGGAACTTAAATCTACTCGAATCTACAGTCATTTATGCGGTATGAGCTATACAAAATGAAAAGGTGGGAGAAAATTTTATTAATCTCTTTGTTTTTTTACAGGGGCCTTGCTTCTTCTTGTAAAAAAAGCCCATCTTCTCATACAAAACGAGAGCAATAACCGTGCAGAACAACTTATGAATATTGTTTCTCGTTGTACCATGGGTAAAAGACTGAATATTGTCCAGCGCGGTTCATACGGAAGGCGGGTGTACCTTTCTGGACTAAGATTCAATAAATCTTTTAAATGGCATGCGAGTCCTTGGAAAAAATGTTTAGGCCGGAGTCCTGGTACACACTTTAAAAATTTCATGGATAAGCATGAGAATAAAAGGAAAAGTCGGCGTCGTTTGTTTGTGCAAACAACGCACGTTCCAAAAATCCATAATAGAGAATCAAAAATAAAAAATACAGATTATGGAGCTTTTGCTGAGGAACCTGAAGAAGCCGTTGATACGCACTTTATTATGATGGAAGCACAGAGAATAGTGCAGCAACTAAATGTAAGATATTCCTGGCAATCTTTGTATTATTATCTCTTTTACATAATATATTTCAGATAAATAAAGATAATATCATTAATATCCAACAAGCCTCTGTCGGACAATTTGGTAACCCAATATACGAGGACGAAAGGCGAAACAGACTCACAGCGTCACAGTTTGGAAATGTGATAAAACGACGACCCCACACTCCTTGTCATAACTTGGTAAAAAATTGTTTGCAGCCATCAGTTTTTCAAACAGCTGCCACAGAATATGGCATTATGAAGGAGTCGGTAGCAATTTCATTATTTGAAGAAAAAACTGGCTTCATAGTGAAAAAAAGTGGTCTTTGGGTAGATGAAAAACATGGGTTTTTGGCTGCTTCTCCGGACGGTAATTTAATATTAAATATTATCCATAACATAAGGTAGAGTTGGTAAAAGTTGCTTTATATTATTTCTTATGAGGGATGCAAATTTGGAAAATTATTAATAATTGCAGTAAATATACTAATATGTATATGTATATCATTAATTCACATTCACGTAGGTCTCATAGAAGAGGACGCGCTTGTGGAGGTAAAATGCATATTTGTGACAGATAAAGAATTTGGAACTTTGGAAGATGTTCTGAAAATTCGCAAGGGCCGAATATGCCTCCGCATAGCAGATAATGGTACCATTGAGCTCAATCGTAAGCATTCATACTATTATCAGGTAAAAATCTGAAAAAAAATATAAAAGATTTATACGATTATTCTCATTACAGGTACAAGGGCAACTGAACATAACCGGCAGAAATAAATGTTTTTTTATTGTTTATATTAACGACTCGATTCCTATTTTTATTGAAGAAATTTTGCGGGATCAGAAGTTTTGGGACGAAAAAATGTTGCCACTGTTAGTCCCGTTTTATGAGCAATGCATAGCTCCTGAGATCATACGCGGCAATATACAAAAGAATAAAAAGTGTGTTGACCCACCCTTCATACGTGATGCTATCAACGTACAAAAAGATAAAAAAAAAAAAAAAGCATCTAAAAAGAATGACTAATGCAATGTAAAATGTGTACGTTTAGTAATATTGCCTTTATTTCTCAGTTAAAGTCATCATTATTAACCATTCCAGCTCCGCACGATAGCAGTCCACATGTTTTCAAAGTCGTGGGTGATACACCTAATTTTTACTTTATACTACGTATAAGTAGTATAAGGAAGTATTGCGGTGATGAAAATTTTCGACTTCGAGATTTTTGCAGATGTCCACGTTTTGAAGTCCCCTGATATCGATAAAACTAGGTTTTGCAAACATGTCTGTGTCTCTTTGAGTGAGCGTATAACCGCGATAGGAATTCAATGTCTACAGCTACCAACACCAAGCTTTATATTTACGAGTATAATCTCCCTCTTGGAATCTGATTAGATTTTCAGTAAAATAGATAGACCGGAAGTAGTAGTTTACTTGATTGAATTCGACCAATATTTCGTCAACTACTAAGTTTAAACAAATTTATATAGAATTCAAACCTACTCAAAAGTGAATTTGAGAAAATTTTTATTGAAAAGGTTTTTCGAAATTCCTACCGGAAGTAGGTCTTTTACTCTTACCGAAAATCAATTTTTTGCCGAATATCTCGCCAGTCATGCTTATTAGATAAATACATTATGAATATAAAAAGAAATTCTGACTGAAAGTAAAATTTTTATCGAGTAGCGATTTTTTGCAAACATCTCCTAAATTATACATTCTATATAAAATTAGCAAGAGTACAAAAGTATTTAGAGCTAGATTTGGAATAATTTTTGTATAAATTTTTTTCAGAATTCGGGCCTAAAGTAACACACTTACAGTTTTTTTTTTTAAAGAACCGTATAAGAAAGTCATGTGGTAGCCACACCTCATTTTTTTTGCTGATACACGTGCGTATAGCCGTTTCGAATTGTTATAAAAGGAGTTAGCCTTACAAAATCCATAACATTGTTGGCTTCTGTATTGCGGTATCTATCACCGATTTATTTAGGATCACTTGATTCATCCCCTAATTTGCAAAACTAGAAAATCGCAATAATTAAATGCATTACGAAAAGGCTCATTCCAAATCTAACTCATTCACATTATTTTATTACTTTTCTGGACACGAAATAAAAGCCCAAGTAGCAAAAAAAATGTTTTATTAGTATTAGATACTAGGCAATTTACTTCGTGACAAAAAAATCGGCCAGAAACAAGTTTTGTAGCAGAAACGAATCAAAAGAGGAACTCATTGTCAATCAATTTTTTGCATATCTGTTATAAGCGAGCAAATGCAAAATATGACCTATACTTCGTAGTTTTTTTTTTCTAGCTTGTTTTTATACCAGTACATTAGTAGACAAAAAATTGAAAAAGAACGAATTAAAATTACCTATATTTTATAATTATATTTTGGCATAATCTGTTTAATTACAATTATTTTCTTCTAATTGCTTTCTTTAAATATATAATTGTGTATAAGTAATTTAAAGAACAAGTTAATAAAATATATAAAAGGATGTGCTTTGTTTTATGAAATGTGGTTTCCTACTTACTATACATTTCTCATTTCACATGTATATATTTGTATTGAATCCCGACAGAAATAAACTGGCCCATTGTGCTACCCATAAGCACATTTATAAAACTACTCAATAGCTCCATTGATAATGTATTCTTCTTTAAATAAATAAATAAATAAATACCATATCTGAATTACGAGATCTTTCGCTAAACATTCTAAATAAAATATATAAATTGTCCGTCTCAACTTGATTATGCAGTAGAGGTCTTATGGCTATCGATTTCGATAAAGTTAGAGTTATTAAGAGATTAATAAAGATAGTAAGAGATGCAATATTGCTATTAAACCTCTACTGCATAATGGGGTTGACACGGTCTTGTAATTTGAAGTGGCGCCATCTGATGCTGAAGGCTCCAATTGAAAGAGATAAATTTAGCTTAGCCCAGACAAAGAGCACCAAATGTTGATGAAAAAACATAGTAATTGGCGTTAATATCTTGTTTTTTGCGTTGATCTTTCACAGAACGCTTTGAGATGACCATGTCGAGGTTCTCAAATGATATAGACACATTTTATTACCAATGTTTCAGAAAAATGTCATGTTTTCAAGTGTTTGTAATTTTATTATTTGAGATTATTAAGCGCTGCTATTTTCAGAATACCTAATCTACATATTGTACTTTTTAAATATCACAAAGAATGGCAGCAATTTTCAATGGTTACTTGTATTTCTTGTCACAAAATTTACGTGTTTAACTACCGTGCTGCCATCTAGTCGCGTTTTGCGCAGCGGTGCCGCTCTTAACACGGCCACAGACACTTGGTAGACACTGCGGGTTAGGTTATGTCGATCACCGAACCAGAGATATAGAGAGCGGGGAATGCTCTTGTACCACTGCGCATCTAATTTTTACGCGACGCAATGATCGCCGCCATTTTGACCCAGGTTTGTTGTTGAGTGGATTTGTTTATGTTCATCTAGGTTATGTTTGTTTTTGTGGTGTATTACTAAATTATTGTGTTTTTGTTTTTGACTTTTAAATGTAGTTCTCATACATACTTTTTTCTGGTGAATCCTGTGGATAAAAGTTAGCTGTGGAAGTAATATTTGTTTCATGTACTCAAGTGTGTGGATTCATTATTGTATAAAGCTTTTAGATATTAAATACGTAAATATCTATATAAACATGTCGTGTAGTGCTAAAAGCTGTTCCAATATTAAGAGGTTTAAACCCGAAAGAGTAAGTTTTCACAGGTTTGATGGCATGTTCATTTTAAATTTGTTGAAATATCAAAATTATTTCAGATTTTCAGGTGCCTTGTTTCCGATATGGTTGAAAATATGAAGCTTTGAAAAGAAGTCAAGCAAAATCAAGAAAAAAGCTTTATGGCACAACACGAACTATGAAAAATCTAAACTCTTACCTGTGTTGCAATTAATATTTTGTAATTTTTTATTTTATTGATGTAGCTTATTGCAGCTATTGTATACGGATAAATGCGGGGAGTATTTAATTGCAGTGTAAAGATAAAGTGTTTAATACCTTAAAAGAAATATCTTCTATAAATATAATATCTATAATAAAAGCAATAAGTATCATTTCATATTTTTATTAATAAAAACTCTTGTAAACATGAACAAGTATTTTTATTTCACAAAACATTATAATGAATAACAAAAAGCTTGAAGAGAATAAAAAGTACATTGCTAATTGTTATTACAATAAGTTAAAAATACACTAAAGTTAACTCTTACAATTTTACACTACTGTTATTTGCACCAACTTAATGTCAAAGCATGAATGTTGATCATTAAAATTACATGTTTTCAAGATCAGATATTGTGAACAATATTTCAGTACCACACATTTTTTCTCCTTCCGTCATGACATGGTAAAATCAGCATCAACCATGTTCAATCCTAACAACAAATTCTGGACCTGTGTCTAATTTAAATGACTTCTTATTGGCAGTGACATGATGTTTAACTTGAACCCATACAAGTTCGATGCGGCTTAAATTACAGTGATATTGAAGTAAACGCAAAGCAGAACCTCTTCTTCATACTATTTCATAAACACCATATGAAGGTAAATGAAAGGTTGTTCTTTTTGCAAAAATTCCTCTTGTTAAAAGTTATTAACCTTTCCTTTGACATGTTCGTTTAATTGACCATAAGCCACCATTGGTATTAATAACTAGAATCAAAATACTCATATATAATTTATACGATAACTCACAGAATATGTACATATATATTAACTAACATTTTTCTACAATTTGGTAACTCATTCCTCAAGAAAAATGAAAGCACATGTCGTTCAAATGATTTTTTTATGCTTCATCCAAGTTATTGTTTTTCCTTAATATTCTTACTACTACCCACTTTGCCTGCTGTTTGATTGACAGTAGTTGTTTTAGACATACTATATTTATGCTTAAAATACACATTATATGCCATTTGCCTTTGTCCCAACCTTATACGTTTCCCTTTACGCTTTTTTGAAGGACCCATTAAAGCGCTACCGCCATACTATAAAATATTAGCGACTACAAAGAGAAAGTTAATGAAAGTGACAAAATACCTTCATAAAGGGAATATTTTACTTGCGCCTTCTAAAACGAACTATTTTTTAAGAATGTTAATAATAAACAATAAACTATGTAAAATAATGTAAAATACAATAAATAAATGTTTGACAAAAAAAAGCAAAACGCGATTACTTTGCGGTTTAAATGCACAAACCAAGCACCCGAACGTTTCTTTCCACATTCCTTTCTCATTTTTTGTTTCATAATTCGTTCTTTCAAGAATACCTATGATTGGTGCTCCTTGACAATCCTGGGTCAAAATGGCGCACATCATCATTTGCAATCATTCTATCTTCCGCGCATTTGTAGGAGCATTCCCCCCTCTCTATATCTCTGCACCGAACACTTTCTTGTTTTGTTTTTAGCTTTGAATTGTATTTCGTTATCCGGTTCGTTTTGACCAAAATGTTGGGTTGATTTGAATAAGTGGACTGTATGGTTTTGTTTGTTGTTCATTACTTTATATTATATTTACACTGACTCATACGTCGCGTGGCTTGATTATACATAGACACTCTATCTCTGTGCGCATGCACCTCCCTTGTACTCTTTTGAATTAACAAAGACTATTATAAAAAAAATTTGCAAACAATACGAAAGTTGAAATTCTGAACAATTAACGTGTTAAACAACTATACAATTAACCTGTTGAACACGCAATATCTTAGTGATAAAGTTACTCTAATAAAGAAAGGTCTAAATTATGGCCTAACACCCGATATAAATAATGTAACCTTAGAATCACGTATCTCCAAAAACATACATTACATTTCAAGCTTCAAATAATATCATAGATAGCAGTAATTAGAATAGTATTAACTCAAGATATATTTTGGATAAATCTAGTCATTTTTAGAAATGCTTTTAAGAGTAAAACAGTGACTGTAATTGGTAATTAGATTACGTTAACAAAATGATTTCTTAAACTCAACTGAATGCATAACACTTTAAAAAATCCTACAAATACTTTTAACAATATGTTAAACACGTTCATCGTATAATCTTGCAAAATAATCTTGATAACAAAAACGACCATACACTGAGAAAAATGGTATTGTTCAGTCAATAGTTTTTAGACTTTTCACTTTTTACACATTGACTGAACCAACAAAATATTGAGAGAACAAATAATCTATTCAGACAACCAGAAGCAAACTAATGAACCAATTACTTTAAAATTTTATTGCCAGTATTGTTGATTCAACATTTTTGCTCTTTGACTGAGATTCAATCATTCGTAACTTTTGATCGAACACTGTAAATTGTTGTTGAAATAAATTGACAGTGTCACATTAGCAACGCCACATTCTTTCCAGAAAATATATACTTATTCATGTACAATCTGACTGAAATACATAGACAATCAACGATGCAACTATGTATGTGTTAAGATGTATTTGTAGCTACAGACATATATGTTTCTACCTAGTTTGGTTTCGTCAGTGCAGCATAACAAAGAAGGTGTATGTTAAAGCATTAATATGTGTTGAATAAAAATTATATAGTATTACCTTAAAATGTCAATCCAAAATGTCCAAGTGTAAAACAACTGTGCACTTACTTAATACTGTGTAATGCCTTATTTCAACCAGGCAGTTAATAAAATATATTACAATTCTTTGCCAAATATACAAATGTATTGAAAAATTCAAAAGATTCTTGGTAGTAGTGGCATACAATGAAGTAAAAGTAATAACAATATGACAACTGGTTGTCAATTAGAAAACAATGACAAAATATAAAATGCAAATCACAATGTATAATTGAAAATGTAATCAAATAAGCAATAGGACAGTCGGGATTACTTATATAGCCACATCAAAAGGCTTGGGATTTACCACAAACTGTTCAGTCAATGCAATTATACAAATAACAACGACGCAACTATGTAATGAAAAATTAAGAGTAGAACTGTTGATATTATAACAATATAGAATGTAAAATCAGTCATGCATAAATGTAAATGAAAGCAAATAAGCATAGGACAATCGCCATTACCCATTTAATCCTATCAAATTGGATTAGGTTCACCTAAACATGTACAATCTGATTGAAATACATAGACAATCAACCATGCAACTATGTATGTGTTAAGATGTATTTGTAGCTACAGACATATATGTTTCTACCAAGTTTGGTTTCGTCAGTGCAGCTTAACAAAGAAGGTGTATGTTAAAGCATTAATATGTGTTGAATAAAAATTATATAGTATTACCTTAAAATGTCAATCCAAAATGTCCAAGTGTAAAACAACTGTGCACTTACTTAATACTGTGTAATGCCTTATTTCAACCAGGCAGTTAATAAAATATATTACAATTCTTTGCCAAATATACAAATGTATTGAAAAATTCAAAAGATTCTTGGTAGTAGTGGCATACAATGAAGTAAAAGTAATAACAATATGACAACTGGTTGTCAATTAGAAAACAATGACAAAATATAAAATGCAAATCACAATGTATAATTGAAAATGTAATCAAATAAGCAATAGGACCTTCTTTGTTATGCTGCACTGACGAAACCAAACTAGGTAGAAACATATATGTCTGTAGCTACAAATACATCTTAACACATACATAGTTGCATCGTTGATTGTCTATGTATTTCAGTCAGATTGTACATGTTTAGGTGAACCTAATCCAATTTGATAGGATTACATGGGTAATGGCGATTGTCCTATGCTTATTTGCTTTCATTTACATTTATGCATGACTGATTTTACATTCTATATTGTTATAATATCAACAGTTCTACTCTTAATTTTTCATTACATAGTTGCGTCGTTGTTATTTGTATAATTGCATTGACTGAACAGTTTGTGGTAAATCCCAAGCCTTTTGATGTGGCTATATAAGTAATCCCGACTGTCCTATTGCTTATTTGATTACATTTTCAATTATACATTGTGATTTGCATTTTATATTTTGTCATTGTTTTCTAATTGACAACCAGTTGTCATATTGTTATTACTTTTACTTCATTGTATGCCACTACTACCAAGAATCTTTTGAATTTTTCAATACATTTGTATATTTGGCAAAGAATTGTAATATATTTTATATATATATTGCATTGTTTAAAATACATCACATTTAAGATAATCTAAATTTAACAGTTCTCAAATTCAATCTAAATTTAACAGTTATCAAATTCAATTGTATGTTATTGCGTTAGAAATATTATTTTTCATATATGATACGAAAAAAATCAACTATGTTGTAATTTTAATGAGAGGATAGTTACGGAAAAAAAAAGAAGATTATTGATTTATGAATTTTGGAAAAGTGAATGAAAAATTTTATGAGAAAAGAAATATTAAATAGAAAGGAGAATTTAATAGTAAAGAATAGAATGCTAATATTACTATAATCACGGAAAAGAATTTACGAAGATATTAGATTTAAACGTGAAGTTTGTTATACAAATCAAGAAATAAGTCATTTTTAGAAGAGAATACAACTGTACAATACTACAAGTCTGACGGATGAATGCTGTCATTACTATAATTTGAACGTGAAGTTTGTTATACAAATCAATAAATAAGTCATTTTTAGAAGAGAATACAACTGTACAATACTACAAGTCTGACGGATGAATGCTGTCATTACCAAAAGCACGGGAAAGAATTTACGAAGATATTGGAATTGAACGTGAAGTTTGGAAAATAATTCATGAATACGTCAAATTTTTAGAAGAGAATGCTGATGTACAATGTTACAAGACTGACGGAGATGTATGCTGTCATTACTACATCTACTTAGGAGTTACTGGAGTATTTGTGCTATTGTGAATCAAACATATGGGTACAACGGATGAATGTTGTCGCTGTTATATTTAACCAAGAATCACTGAAGAAGGACCGTACCTGCTTGTGAATTTAATAAGGAAAGTAAAACTCACAAATATACATTTATATGTGCAAGTCTTATTAATTTTAAAAGTTTAAACAGACCTTTTAATTTAATTCTAGTTTAGAGTTAGAAATTATCATATGATAATTGATTTTGTTTATATCTATTATTCTGATTGTATGTGTCAAAGTTTTGAAATTTAATATTTCTTAGTGTAAAGTAAATGTTCCAATTCAAGAATATAAATTAATCCTTATTGCTTAAATGAAATAAAAATGTCAATACAAATTTCTTACAATGTCAGTTTGATATTTGACAGATTAATTATTTTGACAATTCAATTATAACTTACATTGATTTTGAGAATCTGTGATTTGGTTTGTATTAAAATTTATAATATCCATTTTTTTGGAGTGAATACGAGATAATTTGATTATTGTCGCCAATTGAATAAAATACATATAATGCTATGTGATTTTTTTTTATTGTTTATTTTACTTGAATTGTATCAAGTAACAGAACTTTTACAAGAATATAATTTAGTTTTTGTTGAAATAATGTTAAAGTAACTTTCATATATTTTAAGAACTCTAAATACCTGAGAATAAAGGTTTTATATTCATGCTTGCTAATCTTAAAAATCGTAGAAACCGACTGAGCATAATTAATTGATAATTAGATATAAAAGCCGGAGATTTATATTTTTTTGTTGAAATTTTAAGAAGATACATATTCAAAGCTTCAGTATCTTGTTGGATAAGTTTTATCTAACAACTCTAGTTAAGGATAACAGCGCATTTGTGGCACCCAACTTAGAGGCTAGGTCAAAGAATTACGTGGGTGATTTGAAAGTTACTTTTATATTTAAAAACAATTTGAGGTAAATAAAGGTCATAGCTGTTGTGTATTTTATTGAATTGCTTATATATTATTTCTTGTTTGTCTGTTCATGGTTTTTGTGTGTTGGGTTGATTTATAAAAAAAAATATATAACAATATTGTTAGTAGGGATTTCTTGTTTATTTATAAAACATAGTAGTCATTTAATATGCCTAATACCAGGAAAGGGGTTGGATCTGCTTCAGGAGAAGGTTCTTCAACAGTCTCAGAAGAAAACTTGGATATTAAAAGTATGTTTAAGAATTTGCAAGAAATTATACAAACACAGAATATAAATCTACAAACACAATTAGATACGCAGAATACAAACATACAAAATCAATTAATAACACTAAATACAAATTTACAAACGCAATTAGACACACAAAGTACAAATTTAACAACACAACTACACATGCAAAAGCAAGATTTAAATTCAAACATACAACAACTAGATACTAATATGCAGGATATAAACATTAACTTACTAAACTTACAAACTATACAAGGCCAATTAGACCTTAAATTTGATACAAATAGTCAAACGTTAAACACACATATACAAAATATACAAGGTCAGTTAGATATCAAAAGAAGGAATATAGACAGAGTATTGAAGGATTACATAGTGAAATAAATAATTTGCAAGAGGAAATAAAGAAAGAAATGCAGAATAATGTGAAGGATCTACAAATAAATATGATTGACATGGAACAAAGAATGGATACAAGATTGAAGGAAAATGAAAAGAAAACGAAAGAATTGGAAACTAATACGAAGAAAGATTTTGAAAATCTTGGCAAGTTTGTGGAAAATAAAATACAAGAGGAACAAAAAGACATCCAAAATCAATTTGATGTCATATCATCTAGAATTAAGGATAATAAGGAAGAGACAAAACAAGTAAAAGGTGATATTAAAACTTTGAAGGAAGATACACTAATTCTACAAGGAAAAGTTAATTTGGTTAATGAAGAATACCGATCATCCATAAATAGATTCCAACAAGAAGAATGTGATTTCTTCGAAAATATAAGAAAAGAATTGGAACAGATGAAAAGAGCTGGTAACAGGATTATTTTTAATGAGAAAAGTAATTCTTATAATCCTTATTTAAGACCGGAAATATGGCCTAAATATAAAGATAGTAGGGATCAAGTTCATCCTATGACCTATCTAAAGAATATAACAAGACTGACAAGTGATATTGAAGATGATTTCCAAAAGATAAATCTTATTAGATTAACCTTAGAAGGAAGAGCGCTAGAATGGTTCGAGATGGTTGAAGAAAGATGTAGTAGTTTTAAAGATTTTGAAAGAGAATTCACTCAACAATATTGGAATAAAAATATACAAGATCGTATGAAAGTGAAATTATTAACAGGATGTTATCAAGCAGGTGTGGTAAACCGAGAGAATTATGCGCGTGATATGTTTAATAAATCTAAACATATACCAGATATGTCTGAAGAAGAAGTCATTAGGCATATTTTGAATCATTTCATTTTAACAGATGGGGAAGTTGTTATAAGCAAGGATGTGAACAACATAGAACAATTGATGGAAACACTTAGACGATTGGATGATCTGACAGAAATTAAAAGAAGAAATTCCCGAAATAATTATATTAATCATAATCCAGTAAACAGGGATAATTATAATTATTATATAAATCAAGGAAGAGGAAATAATTTTGGAAACAATAATAGAAGTAATTTTAATCAAAAACAAAATTATGTTATAAGAAATGGAAATAATAATTTCAGAAGTAACTTTGGAGAAAATAATTATTACAGGAGAAATGACAATGGAAATGGAAATGGAAATGGAAACGGAAGTGAAACTAATCATTACCGAAATAATTATAATCATGATAATAGAAACAAGGACAATTATACTAATTCCAATAGTAATTTCAAAGACAGAGGTAATAATAGATCACAGATAAATAATGTTGAAGTAAGTAATATGAAAATCGACCATGAATCCAGAATATATGAAAGAAAATTACAAGAGCCAGAAAAAAAAACGCCGATTTATTCAGACACAGAAAATCTGATAATTCCGGAGTTGAATCGGTGTCAACCGAGTACTTCTCGAAACTAAAATTAAATTTACCTATAATATGTAGCTATTTCCTGGATGTGACTAAAAATAATCGATTTTATGACAATCCACACAACTTTATAAAAATCAATGAGGAATCAGAAATTTTAATTGAAAATGATATACCTGTAATTGAAATGACTATTAAGAATTTAAATCTTAGAGCTATTGTTGATACTGCTGCTGAAATTTCTTTAATAAGAAGAACAGATTTGAACAGGATTATTAATTATGAAAATTATGTAATTAAGATTAAGAAAATGGATATTATTGCTACAAATCAGAAGAAACTAGGAATAATTCAAGAAAAGGTTTGCCTTGAAACAATGTTGAATAAGGAAAGTTATTTATTTGAATTCTATGTGTTTGAAAACATGAAATTTCAATGTATTTTAGGGATTGATAATATTAAAAAGTATGATATGGTAATTGATTTTGAGAATAATGTTTTACGTATTAAAAACAATGAAATAAAACTAGCAAAAGAAGATAAGAATATTAACATTAATAATTATAATATTATAAGGAATGTTGAAGAGATAAAAGAATTAAGGGATAATGAAGAGGATATTTTGGAAGATGGAACAATACTTAATAAGAAGAAGAATTTTATATATGATGATTATGATGATATTAATAATGATTTATATTATAGAAATGATGTATTTACGTATGATAATGGTGATGTTAAGAAAGAAGATTATGTTGTAGAATTAAATAAGAAAATAATTGGAATGGATTTAGAAGAAGGATTAACGAACGATATGAGAAGAATGTTGATGGAAAATAAAAAGTTATTTAATGAAGAAGTTACATTTGCTAGAAACTATAAACATAAGATAATTATTGATAATGATGAACCATTAAATGTAAAGAATTATCCTATTCCATATCAATATCAAAAACAAGTTGAACAAGAAATCGATAAATTATTGAAACAAATTTAATAAGGGGTAGATTTCATGTGTCAATGATTCATGATTACTATGAATAGATGATTGAGAGAAATAATATTATAAAGGTTAAACTTGTATTTAAAAAAAAAATAATCCTGTAAATTATTTTTTTTTTATTCTGAGAGGAAGGCAAAAATGCATTGTTTAAAATACATCACATTTAAGATAATCTAAATTTAACAGTTCTCAAATTCAATCTAAATTTAACAGTTATCAAATTCAATTGTATGTTATTGCGTTAGAAATATTATTTTTCATATATGATACGAAAAAAATCAACTATGTTGTAATTTTAATGAGAGGATAGTTACGGAAAAAAAAGAAGATTATTGATTTATGAATTTTGGAAAAGTGAATGAAAAATTTTATGAGAAAAGAAATATTAAATAGAAAGAAGAATTTAATAGTAAAGAATAGAATGCTAATATTACTATAATCACGGAAAAGAATTTACGAAGATATTAGATTTAAACGTGAAGTTTGTTATACAAATCAAGAAATAAGTCATTTTTAGAAGAGAATACAACTGTACAATACTACAAGTCTGACGGATGAATGCTGTCATTACCAAAAGCACGGGAAAGAATTTACGAAGATATTGGAATTGAACGTGAAGTTTGGAAAATAATCCATGAATACGTCAAATTTTTAGAAGAGAATGCTGATGTACAATGTTACAAGACTGACGGATGTATGCTGTCATTACTACATCTACTTAGGAGTTACTGGAGTATTTGTGCTATTGTGAATCAAACATATGGGTACAACGGATGAATGTTGTCGCTGTTATATTTAACCAAGAATCACTGAAGAAGGACCATACCTGCTTGTGAATTTAATAAGGAAAGTAAAACTCACAAATATACATTTATATGTGCAAGTCTTATTAATTTTAAAAGTTTAAACAGACCTTTTAATTTAATTCTAGTTTAGAGTTAGAAATTATCATATGATAATTGATTTTGTTTATATCTATTATTCTGATTGTATGTGTCAAAGTTTTGAAATTTAATATTTCTTAGTGTAAAGTAAATGTTCCAATTCAAGAATATAAAATTAATCCTTATTGCTTAAATGAAATAAAAATGTCAATACAAATTTCTTACAATGTCAGTTTGATATTTGACAGATTAATTATTTTGACAATTCAATTATAACTTACATTGATTTTGAGAATCTGTGATTTGGTTTGTATTAAAATTTATAATATCCATTTTTTTGGAGTGAATACGAGATAATTTGATTATTGTCGCCAATTGAATAAAATACATATAATGCTATGTGATTTTTTTTTATTGTTTATTTTACTTGAATTGTATCAAGTAACAGAACTTTTACAAGAATATAATTTAGTTTTTGTTGAAATAATGTTAAAGTAACTTTCATATATTTTAAGAACTCTAAATACCTGAGAATAAAGTTTTTATATTCATGCTTGCTAATCTTAAAAATCGTAGAAACCGACTGAGCATAATTAATTGATAATTAGATATAAAAGCCGGAGATTTATATTTTTTGTTGAAATTTTAAGAAGATACATATTCAAAGCTTCAGTATCTTGTTGGATAAGTTTTATCTAACAACTCTAGTTAAGGATAACAGCGCAATATATATATATATATATATATTTATATAAAAGAAAGAGAAAAGTAATGGGTAAATTCCGCTGTAGAGCAACCGTAGACACGTGTTTCTGACTCATAGGTCGTCATCGGTACGGTGTAGCCAAGGAATAAGGTGGGATAACCTTGGAGATGTAAGCATATACGGAAGACCATCAGGAGACAGACCACCATTTGTAGCTTCAGTTAGAAGATCCTCAATTTGAGGACAACAACTAACGTCGCCACGAGGAAGACAATGTCAACCCGCGTGCCATCCGAAAACCCAGGAAAGATAAATAAAAGGAATTATCGCGGATACATGAAATAAAAGAAATATATATATATATATATATATATATAACAATAAAGAAAAGAAATATTGCGGATTATAGAATAATAAAGTATAGAATTTCATGGGGTAACTCCGCTCAAAATGCAACTGCGGACACGTGTTTCGAACTACTTGGTTCTCGTCAGCGCAGTGTAGCCAAGGAATAGGATGGGATAACCTTGGAGCTGAAAAACATCAATCAGAGACATACACAAGGGACAGCCTACCAATTGAGGCTTCAGCTTAAGGTTATCCCATCCTATTCCTTGGCTACACTGCGCTGACGAGAACCAAGTAGTTCGAAACACGTGTCCGCAGTTGCATTTTGAGCGGAGTTACCCCATGAAATTCTATACTTTATTATTCTATAATCCGCAATATTTCTTTTCTTTATTGTTATCCTGTGGGTTCAGATGGCTTGCAGGTGGACAATGTCTACCTCGCGGCGACCTTAGATTCATTCTCAGTATCGAGGACACTCTAGCTGAAGCCTCAATTGGTAGGCTGTCCCTTGTGTATGTCTCTGATTGATGTTTTTCAGCTCCAAGGTTATCCCATTCTATTCCTTGGCTACACTGCGCTGACGAGAACCAAGTAGTTCGAAACACGTGTCCGCAGTTGCATTTTGAGCGGAGTTACCCCATGAAATTCTATACTTTATTATATATATATATATATATATATATATATATATATATATATATATATATATGTATATACGTGTAGGTAAATTCTTGGTATTAGGCCTTTTTAACGAAATGCAATAAATACTAGGTTTTAACGTTTCGACATTTTTTAATATTAATGTCTTCTTCAGAAAACTGAAATTATAAGTATAAGTTACAATAATGGTTCAAAAAATTAATACAAAACAAGATTACTTACTTAAGAATAGGTATAACAGTTAAAATTGTATAAATAAAATGTTTCTCTTAAAATTTTGTCAAAAGACTTGACATACATCAAAATATAATTGTAAATGTCAGCATATGATTTCTAGATTAACAAATTAACATTGCTGACATATTCTAATAATAATGTCATTACAAAAATTTTTACAATGCAAGTATCAAATAAGCACTAATACTTGCATTGTAAAAATTTTTGTAATGACATTATTATTAGAATATGTCAGCAATGTTAATTTGTTAATCTAGAAATCATATGCTGACATTTACAATTATATTTTGATGTATGTCAAGTCTTTTGACAAAATTTTAAGAGAAACATTTTATTTATACAATTTTAACTGTTATACCTATTCTTAAGTAAGTAATCTTGTTTTGTATTAATTTTTTGAACCATTATTGTAACTTATACTTATAATTTCAGTTTTCTGAAGAAGACATTAATATTAAAAAATGTCGAAACGTTAAAACCTAGTATTTATTGCATTTCGTTAAAAAGGCCTAATACCAAGAATTTACCTACACGAATATAATAAAGGCCAAGAAATAATAGTATTATTAATATAATACTTATTTAAATACTATATGTATATATATATTAATTTTTATTGGACGATTTGTAGGTCGACCACCTACAAATCGTCCAATAAAAATTATTATATATTTATATATATATATATATGTATCCGAGGTATTATGTCACCTCAAAAACGGATAAACTCTAGACTTTCACACTTCATATATGACGGACTGTCCTCCACTTGCGGAAGTCACAACGAATTGCGTTGTTTTTAACGCTAACGTAATCTAGAGGGGGCTAGACGCTTAATTTCAAAAATTTTGTTTGAGGTCATTTTGACCCCCATTACCTACAAAATTTTATTTTAGTTCAAGCATAGATCACTGGCGCTAGTGTCGATTTCATATATAGTCATGACTCGCTCGTAGTTACCTCCGTTATTTAGAGAGTATTTTGTCTCCTCTGAAAATTGCAACATCGCTATTTTTTGCTTGTAATTGAGTTTGAACGTTAGAATATATAGTATTCGTTCTCCCGTAATGCGTACAGACTCACGTGTAATAAAAATGAATAGTAGTCGTTTGATGGTTGAAATGGCTGTCACCGCAAATAAGTATTATACACATATTTGATAATTATGTAATCAAATATAGTATTAACTTTCCTTTATTGTTTGGTAGGAACAAATAAGAAACAACAAGATAGTGAAATTAACGACAACATTTGTTCTGGTACTTGTCTGAAACAGAAACAAAACGATTTATATTTTGAAGCTAATAATTTCAGTTTTCAAAAAGTATATGTATATAAGTGAAGTGGCCTGGTATTTATTTATTATTAGCAATTATTAAAGTAAATAAGTAATTACATGGAATGTAAATATTCTATATGAATATTTTACTTTAAATAATATATGCAAAAGAAGCCATATTAAAATTTTCAAACACAAAATCCAGGAGACATATTTTATATATGTACCTATTAAGTTTTATTAGAATAATTAAAGTACTTATTATTATTAATAAGTACAAGTTGTTCTGTAAATGTGACTGAAAATGAACCGGTTGTGAATCAGATAAAATAAGTGCCCTAATTTAAATAGAAAATTTTAAACGTTATCCTAATCACTAATGAAGTTAGTTTACGTTTTAAATAATTAATTATTTTGTGCTTCATTATTTAACTTGTTGTATGGCATATGATGTTAAATATTACAATTTTTAAACTACTGATAATAAGAATGGATAGAAAATACTAATTTTAATATACTACCATCCACTAATATTAAGAACATGTGCCAGACTGCACCGGAGAAAACATTAGTTGGAGATATTAGCAAACCATTCTTATTAAACAATACAAAAAATACACTTCAGACTATATCTAGCAAAAAGTCATCAGGCAGATGAAAACATTTTTTAGAACAGATCTCCATTCATCGAAAAGTGTCTCAGTTATTTCGGAAACTATTATAAACGATTCAGGAAATGAAGATTCCGATGTAGAAATATCTTACCAAGAGCCAATTAAATTGTACAAAGACATATCCTCATCCTCCCCTAATTTAAAAATGCCTAGCAACTCTGGTGACAAACTACAGACAACCATATTATCAGAAAAAGTTAATGTAAGTTGAACAACTATAATGAATTCGCCATTTATATACATACATTATATTAGAAGTGCAAAATCCGATTCCCATATATTTCCAATTTTTGTTTGAAATTGAACTCCAATTTTAACTAAGTTTAATATTATTTTTATAGTTGATGAAAAACTATATAATTGCGAGAACCTATATTACTCATCAAAGTGGTAAGTTGCTGCAATTCAAAAGTAAGGCTTCAGGATTGATAGCGTTGTTTTTAGATAACGATTGTATATCGAATGAAGAACTACTATGTGAACGCAGCAACACAAATACTGCACTCGATAACACAGGTATATACATATTCATATAACACTTAGAATTATTTAGAACAAAAAAAATTTAAAGTGGCAAACATTCTAATGACTAAGCGAGGAAATTCTTTTTAATTTTAAATATTTCTTAGGAGAGAATGAGATGAATATGGCTAGTCAAAATATGAAAAAGAGAATAAAGAAAAAATGAGAGCCTCAAAAAAGTGGAACTCGATAAAAGTGTTACTTTCGGTCCGAATTTTGAAATTTTTTCAATAAAAAGATAATTCAAAATCTAGCTCTAAATACTTTTGTACTCCTGATAAATTTATATAGAATTCATAATTTATGAAATACCTACTTGTAAAAAATCGGTATTTGATGACAGTAAAAGTGTTACTTCTGGTCGGAATTTTGAAAAAGTTTTATACAAAAGGTATTAAAAATCAAGTTCTAAATGCCTTTATACTTATAATATATTTGCCTATAAAACATAACTTGCAAAATATTCGTGAAAAACTGATTTTCGACAAGAGTAAAAAACCTACTTATGGTAGGTATTTCGAAAAAAATGTAAATAACATTTTTCTTGAGTCTACTTTTGAGTACATTTGAATTTTTTATGTTTGTTTAAAATTAGTAGTTGACGAAATATTGGTAAAATTCGAGTTTTTCGCTGAACTAAACTACTACTTTCGGTCTACCGATTTTACTGAAAATCTCGTCAAGTACTAAGTTTAAACAAAATCATAAAGAATACAAAAGTATTAAAAAGTTGTTTTTAAAAGATTTTATTAAAACAGTTTTCAAACTTCCTACCGGAAGTAGTTCTTTTTGTCTTATCGAAAAACGGTTTTTTGCAAATATCTCGCAAATTATGCATTCTATATCGATTCATCTGAAATACAAAAGTGTTGTAAGTTCTGACCGGAAGTAACACTTTTATCGAATAGCAGATTTTTGCGATTATTTCGCAAAATATAGTAGTTTTTTGCAAATATCTACCAAATCTTGCATTCTATACAGACTTATTAAGAATACAAAAGTATTTATAGTTCAAATTGGAACAATTTTTGTATATAAAAAATTCCAAATTCGGATCGGAAGTAATATTTTTACTCGTATCGAATAGCTTTTTTTGCGTATATTTCTCAAATTATGCATTCTATAGAGATATATGTATTTAGACAATAAAATTAGTTTCAGCTGGATTTGGGATTATTTCTGTATAAAAAAAATCCAAATTTAGACTGGAAGTAACACTTTTACTCAGAGCCTTATTTTAATAAGAAAATACCGAATTTATAACTTTATTTGGAACAACTTCTTTATGCACATTTCGGATGCATATCATATCGTATAAGAAAGTTGTGTGGTGCCCACAGGGCATATTTTAAATTTATTTTAGATTGGACAAATTGTGAAGTCGGGTTGTTAGAAAATGCATTTAGGTCGCATATTAAAAAAGGTGCCTACCCAGCAATTGAAAAAATTAAAACGTTTCTTCAAAAACTAAAATGAATAGGTCTGTGATGATTGTCAAAGGTACAACACCTTATTAAATTACATAAAAAATTACTGACATAAAGCTTGTTATAATTACCAGTGCATTTTTATATTGTTGTTTATATTGTAAAATCTGCCTTAAATAAAGTTTTAAATATGTCTTATTTAAATATATTTTGTTTTATTAAATAAACACTTATTTATTTGACGACTGTTTGTACATACCATGTGCTTGCAGGCGACCTGCGTATAGCGCTTACTGTAAGATAAAACGACGACACCGAGAGTTTGTATGAGTTAGTACGAGAAAGCAATATACAAACTGCAGTACAGCTGCGCTATCTATCCTCGTTGCCCTGCTTAAACGGAGAGTCAGCCTAGCCCGTTCTAGCCTCAGCGTAAATCTACTCGAATCCCCTCTTTTCCAACACTACACTCGACCAAGGAGCAGTTTGTATATTGCTTTTTCGTACTAACTCATACAAACTCTCGGTGTCGTCGTTTTATCTCACAGTAAGCCCTATACGCAGGTCTTCGGTAAGCACACTGTATAGTGAAAGGCAGCGCTAAGAGACGCCATATTAGAGTAGCTGACATTTAAAATAGTGTTTTAAATACATATTTCAAATACAGATTTTCTTCAATTACATGTGCATTAAAACACATTTATTAGTATTTATACCTCCAATTTTCGGTCAAGCGTGCGAGCTCAGTACTATATCGGGAATAATGAACGTTATTTATTATAGTATACACGGGATACTCGCTGCACGATCTGGCGTCCACGAAGTGGCAACATTGCTTGAAGTGACTAAGTAGCATTTGTTAATATTGTATAAGCATATATGCGGAGGTCATCTCGTGTTTTATTTATATCCAAAAAAATTTAATTACAAAAAGTTACCCCTCTTTTGACAAACGTAATATTTTGGTCCCCCTTACTATCTATAAATCGATTTTATGAGTTTTACGTAATCGGTAGAGCCGGAAGTTAGGTCGCCTCATTAACATAACGGAGGTCACAACTTAACAGGTATACATATATATATATATATATGAAAAGAGAACATATATATATAATATATATAAATCAATAAAACCCGATATTCTTTCTCCTATTTTTATTATAATATATATATACAACATTTGCTCAATCACATTTCCATAGGCATACACACAGGTATACATATTCGTGAATATTTTACAAACAATCATAAAAATATAAATTTATGCTTGTAATTATATTAGAATTAATAAACATTTATAAAACAAATCATCATAGTTATTTTTGTTTATATAAACTAGTGTTTTAGAAAGGATGTAATTGAAACTCGAAGCTGTATATTTACTAACCTTAATGTTCCTGCAGTAAGTTAGAATGAGTATTCCGACCATTGTTTATAATATTGATTTCTTTAATAATAAAATAAAATCATTATTTTAAGACATAAGATCATTAATCATTCCATTGTCATAAAAGTACTAGCGAATATTAAAATAACATTTAATACAGCCCTGTCCTATACATATGAACATACATACATATGCACGCGTGTTTTCGGCATTCTGTAACATAAACACCTTACAATGAGCACGTGCTAGTCTCATGCAGGGTGGGGGTACAAAAAGTTACCCCGAACGTATTGCTCCTTACTATAGAGTCTACTTTCGGCTAGTAGAGCAGTTAATGAAGTTGACAGATGCTGTAATTAACTAAAGATGTTGGAATGATTAGATTCAAGATCTGATACCATGAATATGTATGTACAATTCATATTATTTAACATCTTTTATGTGGTATCTTTGTATTCGTCGCATTAAATTAGAAAAAACCGTTGGCGTTCTTATTCAAGTAATTATTATTTATATAATATATAAGTAACGGTTAAAATTTTTCTGTAATAATTTAAACTACAGCAATAAAAAATATTTTGATTTTTCTTTTTTTGAGGAGATTACATAAATATTGCAATATATACGAGTATAGTATTAGTAACAGCCAGCTAACGCATTTTATTTTAATTTGCAGGGTTTGGCATGACAAATTTGTTTTTACAGGCGAGATTTCGGCTGGCAAATGCAAGCAGTAAACGACGTTGCTTCATAGACAAATTTCTCCCTTATTTATGGATATATTAATCTGATTTTTTTAGTCACAAAGAAACAATTATTATTGAACTCTACAGACTCCTTTTCTATGTTTTTCATTAGGGGACTCTTATAAAAAATCGCAAATATTGTTGAAATCAGATAATTTCAACATATTCTAATTCGGTGTGTGGTAAGCAAAATATTTCTGTACAGTTCTAGAACTGACACATTTATTTTATAAAAAATTCCCATAGCTCTAAAAAAATTCTGTAATTGAGTAATACGTCTAAGAAAACACCTTGTACCGAGAAATTTGCAAGGATCGCCGCTTAGACTTATGAGGGGAATACGCTCCCACTTAGGTCCTCCTCATCGGACTAGGCCAAGGCTGCTCAACCATAGGCCCGCGGGCCACATAGTTGCCCGCGGATGCATTTTGAATGGCCCGCGCAGGCAAGCTTCCCGCCAAGTTGCAACTATTGAAATCCCCGCCCGCCCGGTGACTTAGATCATTCTTCTACGTCTCTACGATAAACAATACAATAGCGATAGCCAGTGCACGTGCGTCTGTAAGGTGGAGTACCTACATATTTCACTGAAAAATTGAATTGTGTGAAGTGTATACATTGGGGTACGAGGTATGTTATTCATTTATTAATCAAATATGTTTTCATTAGTTAGTGTACGACGCGACGTAAGTACTTATTCGGGACGGAAGGTTAAAAATGTTGTTTTGTTTCAGTATGTCTCATGGTAAAGTAAGTACGTCGAAATCGACAATATCCACCCGTACTTTTCATGATGAATGGGAAAGTAAATATTGTTTTGTTGGAAGCAAGGCACAGAAACCCGTATGTTTACTTTGCTTCACTACGGTAGCTGTTGCAAAAAAATATAATTTAGAAAGGCATTATAGGCAAAACCATCCCAATTTTGATAAAGACCACCCTGTTGGTAGTAGTATCAGAGATGATTATTTATTGAAAATGAAACGGGAATTATTTAATCAACAGAAAATGTTTGTTAAAATGCACAACGAGTTCGAATCCATGGTCAAAGCCTCTTACGAAATTTCTTTGCTTTTAGCAAAAAAGAAGAAACCTTTTTCTGATGGAGAAATTGTGAAAGAGGCTTTGACAATCTTTGCGCAAAATTGTGATGATAAAAATGTTAGAGCTCAAGCCGATGGTGTTTCACTCTCACGACACACTGTTACGAGACGGGTGGAGGAGATGGCGGTTGATATCAGCGGTCAGATTCAAGAAAACTTAACAAAGTGCAAATATTTTTCATTGGCGTTAGATGAAACTTGCGATTTAAGTGGCAGTTCTCAGTTGGCGATTTTTGTGCAATGTGTTGATGAAAATTGGAATGTATTGCAAGATTTATTAGAATTCTGTCAGTTAGAAACTACAACCCAAGGAAAAGACATATTTTTGAAAATTAAAACATGCATTGAAAAAAGGGGTTTATCGTGGGATAAAATGATATCTATTTGCACTGATGGTGCACCTGCAATGACAGGGAAAAACAACGGTTGCGTAGCTTTGTTGCAGAATTTCTTGGGTCGCACAATATTTACGTATCATTGCATTATCCACCAGGAAGCCTTATGTGCAAAGGATATGAAGTTGGATGATGTTATGGATCCAGTAGTACGTTGCATAAATTACATACGTGCGAAAGCTCTTCACAGGCGTCAATTTAGGGTTTTATTTGAAGAAGAAATCAACGAATATGGAGAGTTACAACTGTATTGCGCTGTGCGATGGCTATCAAGAGGCAACATGTTGAAACACTTCTTCAACTTGAGAGAACAAGTGTTGGAGTTTTTAGTAAATAAAAAGGCGTTACCTTTGGAAACTGATTTACTGAAGAATACGTCGTGGTTAAGTGATCTTGCATTTCTTGTTGACATTACGAATTACCTCAATATTTTGAACCTCAAATTGCAAGGCAAACACTGTTCACTTCCAATTATGTTCAATTTAATAAGCGGCTTTAAAACTAAATTAAATCTTTTTTTAATTAATTTAGCCAGAGAAAATATCGATCTATTTCCAACACTCACAGGTTTGAAAAAGAAGCTTAATATCGCCAATATTGACTATTCTAAGTACGAATTGAAAATCAGATGCTTATTACAGTCATTTGAAAACAGATTTCAGGACTTTGAGAGTAAAAAACAAAATATGCAAATTTTTATAAATCCCTTTATAATCAGTTTAACTGAAATGATTAGTTATCCTGGCAATATTCAGTTGGAACTTACCGAACTGCAAAATCATTGTACATTAAAAAACCTTTTTCTGGAAAAAATATCTTCGAAAGCACAAAACTCGTCAGAAGAATTTGCAGATTTCTGGAAATTGGTACCAAAAGAAGACTTTCCTGCAATAACGGACCTGGCCTTACAGTTCTTATGTAGTTTCGGATCAACATATGTGTGTGAAAAGGTTTTTTCGGATCTTAATTACATTAAAAATAAATACCGCACGTCACTAACGGAGCAACATATTTCTGACTTGGTATTACTGTCCACAACTAATTTAAATCCAGATATAAGAAAATTAGTTCAACAAAAACATTGTCAAAAATCTCATTAACAAGTTTTATTAAATATTTAGTTAGCAAAAGACGCTATTTGTTTTATATTTCAATAAACACCAAATTTTGTAATGCTGGATATTTTTATTGCATAAGTCTTATTAAAATTATGAATTTTTGGCGGATCATTGACGACTTAATTTTATTAGTTAATAAGCCGTTATTGGCCCGCCAAAAATTTCTGAATCATCCGTTTGGCCCAACTGTTAAAAAACTTGAGCAGCCTTGGACTAGGCCAATTCCGTCTCTTTTTCGCGCCTGGAAAACACGTCTGCTTGAGTGGTGAATAGTGCGGTTTTTTATATAGTCTGTCTAGTATGGAATATTTTAGGAAGTTTGTGACAATTATTTTGTGGTTTGTTTATCGTTTTTTGAGGTAATTTTTCTAGACAATGGGTAATTTTAAATATCAATTGCGTCTCGGGGACAAACGTCTGAGTATCAGACAACGCATGAAACGAATTCGAACAAGGTAAGAAAATCGTATTTTCCATATATACAGGGTCCTATAGAAAAAGCCCTATATCTCGTTTATTTATCAGTTGATGGATACTCGATACATAAAATGAACTAGCATTTTTAATGGAGTAACAATTATTTCTGTAATTTTGGGGAGAAACGCATTTTTTGTTATCATATGCATTTACATTTCAGAAGTAGAACCATCATTACCTGTAGCAATGCAGCTTCTTCATCCGCTGAAATCAACAGGTAATAAAAAACAAGGGATAAGCAAAACATTAATTCATATAAATACCTACACCTAATTAATTTCCAGTGAAATTTCATCACAACGTTATGATACAAGAAGTATACAAGTCCAAAACAAATTCAGAAAACGTTAAAAGTTCTGAAAAGTAAGCTAATACTGTTACATATTATTATGGTAAAATTTCAAATAAACATTTTAGTGAGAAGGAAGATTATTTCGAAATTTGTCATGAACATGAACCGGATGAATTAGAAGTAGAAAAAGCTGCTGTGGAAGGTCGGCGTATGTTCGACGTGAAATATCTGGTGGAACAGCTTCAAAATTTTGGAGACCATGAAAAGTTTGGTTGTTCATCAAGAAATATGGTTTTTATCAAGGAAATTCGCAAAGGGTTCAGTACCTCTTTGCTGTTCCAATGTTCTATGTGCAATCAAAATGAAGCCATAGTTAATGATGCTATGGTACCAACAAAGTTTGCTTTAAAAAAAATGAATAATATTAAATGACCTTCCTTCAGGTTTTTGGAAACATTTGTACTGGTCAGAGTTTTTCACAAATGGAAGAGAGATGCGCCTTGCTCAATATTCCTGTTATGTCATCTTCAACCTATTTTCCTGTGCAAAAAGTGATCCATGATAAAATAAGAGATGTTGCAGTACAAGAAATGGAAGATGCCGTAAAAATCGAAAAAGAGCTCGCTAGAGATAGAGGTAGCGTGGACAAGCATGGTATTCCCTTCCTGACTGTAGTTGTAGATGGGCCTTGGGCTAAGCGTTCATATAAATGCAATTACAATTCTTTATCAGGTGTTGTAAGTCTGATAACTGATATACCAGCAGTTAATTTTTTACATTGCATTTTCAGGCATGTATAGTGGGATTTCACTCTCAAAAAAATCTCTTTCTTAGTGTGAGGAATACATTTTGTCTCCTTTGCACTAAATATGAGAAAATGAAAAAAGAAATTCCTGAGCATATTTGTTATAAAAAGGGTCTGGACGTGCAAACACTATGGAGGCTGACATAAATGCCGAAGGATTCAAGCAGAGCCTTCCGATGCACGGAGTAAAATATGCATACATGATTGGTAAGCTGTTCTGCTTATCTAAATTACATACTATTTATGGCCAATGAGTCTAATAATGTTTGAGTGTCTTTGTAGGTGACGGAGAAAGCAGCGTTTTTGATAGATTAAGTACTATTACACCTTACGGGCTAGATTTATTAATTACAAAAATAGATTGCACCAATCATATTGCAGAAATTTTAACAATAGGACAAAAGAGCTGAGCAAAACAAGAATTAATGAGACGGGAGTTGTACCAATTAGTATGAGAAAAATTGTGGAAAAGAACTTAGAAAGGTTGCGAATTTCACTATATTGCATAAGAAAAAAAGGTCCAATCACTTTTGTAATTCAAGCAAGCCTAATGAAGTAAGAAATGAAATGATTTTGGATCTGCACAATTTACTCAACCACGTTTTTGGCTTGCACGAATCTTGTGCCAGTAGACAATTTCAATGTACTCGATGAGAAAAAGACGCATATTACGTAGAAGATTTAAAATTATGCGGTTTGTGGGACGGTTTAAAAAACGCTGTGAGACTTGTTATCCAGCATGTCGACAACAATAATAATGTGAACAACAATTTAGCAGAACGGTATAATTCTATTGTAGCTAAATTTATAGGTGGAAAGCGGTGTAATTTTGTAATGAGGGACTCTAATGAAGCAAGATGCAAGGCAGCTGCAGCATCATTCAATAATAGGTCAACATTTCACAGCAAAGTAACCAAACGACTGATAAAACAAAGTCCAACAGGAAAATATTTGAAAAAATGTATTTCTAAAATAAAGCGAGCAAAAGAACTGAGATCCAAGAGAAAATTAATATTAGATGTTAATCAAACACAAAACAAATTTAAGAAAAAACGTACAGCGGGAGCAGACGAGCATTATGGAAGGATGGAAGTAACTACGGACGATATTTCTGATATGAATCCTGAAATATATAAATTAAAAGAAAAAATATTTTTAAGAAATCTAGAAAAAAGCGAAAAAGAAATTGTTGATTTGGAACAGAACACTCACGGTCAATCTGCGAATATTACTTGGAGATGTGAACGATTGAAAAGATTAACAGCTTCTAATTTTGGACGGATTTGCAAGATGAGAGATAAAATCCCGCGTGCAAAAACTGTTTTCAGTATTTTATATAAGACGTTATCCACTTCATCTACTAAATGGGGTACCTATAACGAACAAGTTGCTCTGGAAAAAATCGCAGTGCATTGCCGCAAAATTCAATTTCTGAATGTGGATTTTTTGTACATCCGTTCCAACCATTCTTGGGAGCTTCTCCAGATGGACTAGTCAATGAAAATGGAATCGTAGAAATAAAATGTCCATTTGCTGCGAAGGAATACAATACTGTTTTAGAGGCAGCTCAAAATGGAAAAGTTGCAGGGTGTGCCGTTCAAAATAATGAGCTAATGTTGAAAAGAAATTCTGATTATTATTATACAAGGGCAATTGGAAATTACAAATAGAAGTTTTTGTCTTTTTTGCGTATGGATACCAAATGACTTTGTCATCCAAAAAATTGAAAGGGATGCCGATTTTTGGAACGATAGTATGTTACCGAATTTGAAAAACTTTTATTTTGGTCACATACTTCCCGAATTAGTCGATAGTCGATACAACAGAAACAAAGACATTCGATAATCAAATTTTTTAGTGTTTTATTTTAATTTTCAATATAATTTTGACTTATAATTTTTGAGCGCGTTTACAGAGAGAGGTGTGGTTTCATAACCATCGATTTTCAAATTCACTTTTAAGAAACAACGCTTCCCATTTTCAGATGATCAAAAATAATACAGCTTTACCTCTGAGCAATTTTCTGAAAACTTCACAATAAGTACAATAGTAGGGTAAGTTTGCTTGTAACCGGCCACCATCCAATAGTCGGCCACTGGTGACATTTTTCAAGAATAACTTAAAATTTGGGCAAATATTAAGCTACTTCACTACACATCTGAAATCTTGTCTTCATACAGTGCGAATGTCAATTTCTCATTCCCGTTATTTTACTCCTGTAATTCGCGCGCAAAATATAAATGTTGTGTGTTGATTTGAGCACCTAGATCTTTAAAAAGTAGTAAACTTAGGTAGCCGGAAATATATAAGTAAGTCAGATTATATTTATTATTATTAAAACCGTTTCAGTGGGTTTTCGGGGATGAACAGAGTTTGAAATAATTTCTGTTCGGCCAAAAAGGCCTGATTTATTAACTTTGTCTCATTCGCAGTCATTTACAGTTTCACAAGCTGATTCTCAACACCAGCAATCGGCGTGGGCACAGTCAATAATAAAAATGTTTTGCAACATTGAAAGCAACGGCCGACCACTAGCTAGACGCCAAATGTTGATTTTGCCATTTGCCGGCCATAAGATTATAAGTTGTTTTCAGTGCTATTTTCGGACCAAAAATTTTAAATTACTCATCTTCAGAAGATGGCAAATCCCCAAAAACGAAAACTCTTTGCATATTCTGAGGATAATATACAAAAGGCGTTGTAAGCAGTACAAAATGATTCAAAAATCAGAGTATCTTCAGACATTTCGATATTCCTCGTGCAACATCACATGACCGGTTCAAGGAACGATCTGCCAACAAGCCACAAATAATGGTTCCAGATCCATATTTGAGTGTGGAAAGTGAAAAAAAAGTAGCCGAATATATAATTAGACGAAGAAAACCTTAATAAAAAAGAATGAAAACCAGAAAAAAAACTAAAAAAAAAAATTGGAGGCAGAAAATTTGGAAAACGATGACGAAAAACTGGATACTGAAAAAGTGGACAAGTAAATTAGATGTGGGAAAACTTAGCTCAGGCCAAGCATCCGTAGATATATTCATAAAGTATTTGCTATATCTGCCAAAGTATGGAGAGCTTATTATATTGACATAGAAAGATAGAAAGAGGACAAAGAAAAATGAAAAAGCGGAGGAAATGAATCTGAAACCAAAAAGAACACGACATCGAAGAAAAAAGTTTATACCAAAATAAAAACACACTAAGAACCAAACGTGCAACTAGCAGAAGCGAAGCAGAAGTGCGGTATCTGCGAAGAAGAAATGTACAGTGATGCCGACGAAGACGATGAAGAAAATGTGATACTTGCCCAAGGTGGTTTCATTTAAATTGTACTAAGCTAGTAGAACAGTCATTTAAGATGTTAGAAATCAAGATTCCTTCTGCGATTTCTACTGACGATGAATAATTTACAAAATACCTACTATGTATTCAATTTTTGTATTTACAATTACAATGACAGATTTAGATATCTAGTTACTCATTTTTTTTATCGAGAGTTAATTTTTGTTTCTTGTAAATTAGAAAATACTGATATTTTTTTAAATTTATATGGCTATTAGAGATTAATGTTTTTTTGTTACCATATTTATAGAGAATTTGTTTTTGGTTTGTTTTGTACACTTTTTATTTAGCGGAAAATATACATTTATGTTTTATTTATTTATTTCACCCTTCACAAAAGTTTGTACGGACCTGGTGACGTGTAGGTGGCCGGCTTCTGCCAAATATGTTCTTTTACAAAAGAATCAAAAAAGAAAGAAGTATGCTTCATCCTAAACATTCTCTGTTTTTCTCATACCGTAATTAAATATATTTGTTTGACTCTCAAGAATAAATTTATTATTATTTTTGTAGGACCTAACTGTACTAAATAACTTATTACTTATTTTTCCTGATTTTTTAATCCATTCATAATCACCATAGAAATAATGCTGTGCACCGTGTGACATATGTTTTTACTTGCATTGTTAGGAAAATTTTTAACAAAAAAAAGTACAGATTTATCACTCAGTCATTTGACGACATAAACAAAAACTGAAAATGAAACCTCTCGATATAACTAACTCTTACGTGCGAGAAATTAATTTCTCTCCACATTTATTTTAAAACTTTTTTCCTGCGTTTTTGTTAAATGTATTCAAATCGACAACAGAAATATGTATATTCGTAAAACAAATCATTTTGTATCTCGTTCTACATATTCGCTCGTAGACAGTGTTCTGGTTTGGAAGGGGAAACACGAGATGCATCTATACTCCCCTATTTTCCGTTGCAATCTGAACATGTGGTCGGTCGAAATCTCGCAACAAGATAATATCTGTACGAGGTAGGCGCCATAAATTCTCGGCCTGATATACAAAAAACAAACTTGGAACAATATAAGAATTTTTATTTTTCAATGTAATCTCCCCTAACTTCTATACATTTATTACAACGATTAATTAATAATTCGTGTAAAAGTAATCTGAAGTTTTTCCGTCAAAATGTTCTATAACAGCTGCTTGCAACTTACTGTCGTCCTTAAAACAACGTACCCTTTTTTTAAATAGAAAACAAAAAAATCACAAGGAGCCATATCCGGACTATACGGTGGATGTTCCAATTCTTGAAAGCCGTATTCACGGATGGCAGCTTGTGAAATGACGGCAGTATGGACGGGAACATTGTCGTGCAATAATCGCACATCTTTGGTCAATTTTCCACGACGTTTTGCATGAATACTGTGCCTTAATTTATGCAATAAAGACGCATAATATGTGCCGTTCATACTTGTATTGCGCTCTTTAAAGTCAATTAGCAAAATGCCGTCACAATCCCAGAATATTGTGGCCATCACCTTTTTCGTTGATTGAACGACTTTCGCCTTTCTGGGAGGAGGTTAGGCAGGTTGCCGCCATTCCATGGACTCCCTTTTCGATAGAGGATCGTAAAACAGAACCATTGTTTCATCCCCTGTGACAATGGACTCCAAAATCGGTTTTGGATCGTCTCCACACATGTTTAAAAACGACTGCGCACATTCGACTCAACATTCACGTTGGAGAGCAGAAAGAAGTCGCGGTACCCATATAGCACTAATTTTATTCATACCCAAATGGTCATGGAGAATTCGGCGAACACTTGTTCGGAAATGTTTGATATCACTGCTAATTCCTTCACTTTCAAACGGCGATCTTCTAGCACTAAATGTTCAATAATTGATCAATCAGCATCTTCCAGGGATTCTTGTTCCAAACGGAACCATTTTGTCCACTTTTTTACAGTTGAATACGAAGGAGATGAATCACCGTAAACGCCGTCACGTTGCTTAATGTGATAAGGTGAATGCCCTTCTTTTGTTAAAAATGTAATGACCGCGCGGTACTCAATTTTCTTTACTTCAGACATTTTCGTGCGCTAGTCACGTTGGTTGGCTGGCTACTAAACACTACTAGGCTTCGAACCGTCATATTTAGAGTGTACACCTCGCGTATGAGCATGCATGACGTGACGGAGTTTGAACACGTTTGAACCTGTATAAGCCTGTCAGGCCGAGAATTTATGGCGCCTACCTCGTATGCTTAATAGAATAACAATTTGACATTCGGTTAGTTAATCTCGTAAGATGAAGTAGAGCTATGGTAAATATTTCTCAGAGAATTATATAATGTAAATAAAGAAATTAAAAAAAATAATATCATGTCTGTCTATCAACATATGTACTAGATTAAAGTAAATAAACTTCGTTAAACTTTGAACGTTTGTTGTTTAACTAATATCTATCGTTATACTGTGACAGGCCGACAAGAAAAGAAGAAACATACTATACCAAATGTAATTACTGAATGACTAAAAACTCGATCGGTTACTTAAATTGAACTGTCCGATTTGTATTTATAATATATAAGAGCACATTCATTTCAATGCACTTGCGTTATATAGGAGATCATTATTTTTACAATGCAACATTAAAAGTAATTACATATTATAGATTTTTATTTATTGTTTGACCATATTACTAAATTACTATTAATAAGAAAATGTAACTATTACAACAACGTAAAAATGAGGTCGGGGTACCACACGACTTTCCTATACGTGTGTGCATTCCAGATGTTTTCTACAAAAGTTGTTCCAACTTAAGTTTTAAATACTTTTACACTAGTAAATCTGTACAGGATGCATAATTGCATAATTTGCGAAATATTTGCAAAAGCTGCTGATAAGACGGAAAGTGCTAGATCCAGACCGAATTTTGAAATTTCTTTTATACGAGAATTATTCAAAATCAATCTGTAAATGTTTTTATATTATATCTGTCTAAAAACCAACTTGCAAAGGTATTCGCAAAATAACGGCTTTTTAATAAGAGTATAAGGATTTTTCCAATTTTACTTTTGACTAGTTTTTAATTCTTTAAAAACATGTTGGCTTAGTAGTTGAGAAGAAATATAACTGGTAAAAGTTGATTTTTACATAAAAGTAAACTGCTACTTTCAATAAACGACGACGGTTTAGTTATCAGGGGACTTCGAAACGTGGCCATTTGCAAATACCCTCGAAGTGAAAAATGTTCATTATCCCAATACTCGAACTTACATATATTTTCAGGTAATATTCAAAAATTAATTAATTCATTCTAAAAGAAACTTAATTGTAGCACAACAAAACAAAAAGAATTGTTTTCTTGTGCTACAATTAAGTTACTTTTATAATGATATAGTTAATTTTATTTCATGTGCTTAACAGTATATACAATGAGGCTTATAATTTATTAGAATCCACATATGTCTACGCGTAAATAAAATTGAATTTTAGAATGGTTTTAATAGCAGATTGCTGTACTTGGTAGCTTATAATTTAAATATATTGTACTTATGAACAAAATAGAACATTTTATTTACCTTCACAATGTGTATCGTATACTTGTTATAATTTTAGTTAGTGTTCTGCATCTATAAATAGAATTTCCCATTCCAAGCATAATGCTTTTAAATTTCTAATAAATAGTTTCAGACTTATTAGTCATCATTGAAAATGGAACACCGGGAGATTATCACACAATACTGTATACATTATAGATAAATAAATCATCTTCAATACGGTATAGTCCAGCAATAGGAAAGGATAATATTATAATTCGGAGGAACAAATAGACATTCAGGAGATTGATCACCACTTGTAGCTTCGAATAGAGGATAATCGGATCGTTTGTGAGACTTATTGCGAATGGACTCAGATAAAAAAAAAGAAAATGTCCACCATTATTGTCCTCAAACGCAAACAACTTTTTGTCGAAACTGCATTCACCGAGTTTATGCTATCATAATCCTTTTAATCAATAATAACAACACGTGTATTAGATTAATAATTTTTAGACAGAAATTTATTATTATAGCTGGTTATATCGACGCTGTCACTATGTTTATATGCATATTGTAACGAAAACAAGTCACCAAAAAAATAGAAGAGTAAACATTGGCGCGACGCACCGTAAATAAGTTATAAATCATCCACATATATGTAATATGTAGGCGACAGAAAGTCTGTCCATCGAGAGAAATAGAGAAATTTCGCGGATATTTCCAGAGTCTTATATGCCGATATAAAAATAATTCATTCATTCAATAGTAGACTAGAACAAATGCATCCGAAGAAAAAAGTAGCGCTGTACATCTGCTACCCCTGGATATTGATACAGGGGGTGTAAATGATATGGAGACGGTATACAACAAAATAGTGAAGTTAAAAGAGAACATTCCCATGCACCCTACTGGAAACATTAATCTAGTAATAAGTGAGGGACTGAAATTCTCGTACGTAAGGAAAATATGCGAATATGTCTTTGCGAAAGAAAAGATAAAAATTAAGATAATAGCACAAGGACAAAGATCAAACCCACCGAAGTCTAGGGAAAAAGACGAAAGCGTAGTAATGGTCAAAACGGAAGGTACAACATTTGTGGTCGTAGTCAAGAAACTGAAAAAGGAGGTAAACATTGACCAGCTAGGTGTGAAAGTCAAAAAACTTCAGAAAACAGCTAAGGGTGACCTACGACTGACGCTAGAAGGAGGACAAGACATGTTCACGTGCTCACGAGAAAATTGGGAACGACGACCTTATTTATATTAGGGGTAGATCCGACCATCAGGGAAGAAGAAGTAAAGCTAACCATAGCGCGGGAGATAAAAATAGAGGAGAAGGACGTGGTGGTAAGAGCAATACGCAAAGGAAAATACGACGAATTGACAGTAATAGCCGAGGTCCCGAAAGCGCAGGCAACTTCTTTGATTAAGCGTAGGAAGATAAGAATAGGATGGACAGAATGTGGCATCAGGGGAAGTGTAGACATTGTAAGATGTTTTAGGTGCTTGGAGTATGGGCACAAGAGCAGGGAGTGTGCAGCGCAAGTCGACCGCAGCAAGGACTGCATCAAATGCGGAGAATCGGGCCACAGAGGGAAAGACTGTGCGAATAGTAATAAGTGTATAAAATGTGGTACTGAGGGCACAGGGCGGACCAGATTAAATGTCCGCACTTTAGAAAATTGGTGGAAGGAATGAAAAATCAAAAAATACGGGCAACGGGATCCGGGCCAAATCGTATATGATCCCTAAAGTGCTTCAAACGAGCCTGGGAAGGGCAGGCTCAGTACATGATCTTGTCTATGCTACTGCTGAAGGAAAAGGAGCGAATATGATCTTAGTGGTTGAGCTGAATAAAATAAACACACATGAGCCTTAAGATTTTACAAACGAATCTGGGACGCGAGAAAAGGGCCCACGACCTGGCGTATGCTACAGCAAGACAGACAAACATGGATATTCTTATTGTTGGTGAACCAAACAAAAAAATTGTTGATGGTAAAGAATGGACGACGGACGAGAGGAAGGACGTAGTAGTCTTATTCCTGAACAATTTTCATTTAATCCTCATTTATATTTTTTAAATGTCCCATTCTTACAAACCAATATACGACAAAATAAATGAGAATGAACGCATGTGCACAAACAAAAATACACCAATACGCCGATGATAAATGTCATATAACCCCAAATTTCATTCTAATGAAATGTATATAAAAATGTTTAATAACAGTGACAGCCAAGAGGAAATAATGAGTTTATTTTTAAACGTATTAATTGCAACAAAGAACCGTAAAAAGCGACGAAATCGGAGATACGCAGTTCGTCCGATCAACAGACTTCGTGACGAAAAAAGATTCTTCAATAATTTATTGAGGAATATGAAAACACATGATCATGAGTGTTTTTTTTATATAAACGAGAATGTCCCCAGAATTGTTTGATAATTTATTAAAATTAATAGAACCATATTTTAAAAAAACTGTATCTAAAAACGCGTTGCCTCCTGCTCATCGGCTTTTAATTACGTTGCAGTGAGTATGTTTTTAAAAGAGCATTTACATGAATTTACAATTTCTTTAATTTTAGCTACTTATCAGAAGGCTGTTCTATGCAAGAAATTGCTTGGGAACACTGCTACCCTCTTGCGTTAAAAATATAAAATATGCAAGAGGACAGAAGGTATGATGCCACCACGATAACTCACCTTCTATTGATAACTAAAAACAGTGACACTTGTCTACTAATTAATTATTTAATCGCCATATCCCTCACTAAGCCTTACCTTTCGCTCCTCCTATGGTTGATGTCGAAGATGATGATCAGTACTGCCGCTAACCAGTCGGGCAAGGTAGGTTCGTTCACACAACAAGTGAAGGTGTTATATAATAAGGGCACCAGTTCCGACTAATTATACTGACCAGCAACTGAATAGATAGGCCCGGAACAAGTCTATTATTAAACCCAGGAATAATGATCAGCAAAGCCAAACACACTCATACAACTTAACAACAGGTTTATTAACTATATAAAAATTAATTGCCAAAGTCCAAGATAAGATAGAGGTTAGCCAACCTATCATCCAAGTCAACTACTAAATGTCTTTACAATTTAAATGCAAATAAAAGTAATAAAAAAACATTAAAAATACGAAACACCTAAGTGCATACCAGTTACAAATATTAAAATTTTGAAAATATGTATTAATTGATCAAGACGGCCACCAAATGAGGGCCATAAATTCAAGTTACAATTGACAAACTGTTATACTGATTTGAAGTAATCAAGAGAATTAAGTCATATGAGGCAAGCCTCGAGTACAATTAAATACATGAGAAAATACTTAAAACTAAAAGAAAAATGATTACACAGGTGACATATGCCAGAGAGTCTTCCCCAATGTCGAGCAGTTTGGTCGCAATCAGCAACACATAAGCAAAAAATGAGGTGTGGCCACCACACGACTTTCTTATACGTATGAGCCTTTCAAATTATAGAATTTTAAGAAGTTTTTTACAAAAAATATTCAAAATCCTATTCTAAGTACTTCTATTGTCTTAATAAATCTCTATAGAATGCATACTTTGCAAGATATTATCAAAAAAGTGCTCCTCGCTAAGAGTAAAAGTGCTACTTCCGGTCCGAATTTTGAAATTTCATATATACAAAAAATATTGAAAATCCAGTTCTAAATACTTTTGTACTCTTGATAAATTTATATAGAATGCATAACATACGACATATTTGCAAAAAATCGCTATTCGATAAGAGTAAAAGTGGTACTTCCGGTCTGAATTTTGAAATTTCTTTTATACAAAAGATATTGAAAATGATGTTTTATATACTTTTATACTCGTAACGTACTTGTCTAAAAAGCATGACTTGCGAAATATTCGCAAAAAACTTCCTACTTCCTACTTCCGGTTGGAATTTCGAAAAACTTTTTTAAGATAATTTATCTCAAATTTAATTTTGAGTATATATGAATTCTTTATAAATTTGTTTAAACTTAGTAGTTGACGAAATATTGGCAAAATTCGATTTTTTCGCTGAAGTAAACTGCTACTTCCGGTCTACCGATTTTACTGAAAAACTAATCAGATCTCAAGAGGGAGATTATACACGTAAATACAAAATTTGGAATTGATATCTACAGCGGTTTGACCGCTATCGTGGTCACACACACACACACACAGAGAGAGAGAGAGAGAGAGAGACACACAGACACACAGACATTTTTTAAAAACCACTTTTTCGGTATCAGGGGACTTCAAAACGTGGACATCTGCAAAAATCTCGAGGTCGAAAATTTTCATCATCACAATACTTCCTTATACTACATATAAGAAAGTAAAATGAAACACTCTGTATATAATAGAGGCCAACGACAAGCTGATCGACACTAGATAATAGACTCTAAATGGTATCTAATACTAACAGTGCCAGATAACTATTGTTTACAAAAAAAGAAAACGTTAATAAAATTCACAAGTTAAAGATCGTAAAAATTATACATAAAAATATTGAAATTGTTCATCAAACTTACTAAAATCAATGCAATAAATTTACACAATATAAGTTGGGATGCTAGAATGCGTAACCTCAAAATAAGGCCACTACTACTAGTTAAACTAAACGTTAAATGTCAGAAATTTAAAACTTAGTGACTCATATGCCACTACTAGATAAAACTAGTAATTACGTTGACTCTAATGATTCAGTTAGACCGGAAAACAAAGTCAAACAGTACGTTGTGCTCAAAATCTGCACGTAAACTTCACAAATTTGATTGTGTTTGATTGCACTAAGTGACTGTGCAATACACTGGCAATATTTAACAAAACAGCAATAAACAATGTCGAAATACCTTAAATTTTGCACACACACACAGCGATGGTTACAAATTCTTCAACGTTACCACACGAGTTACAGGAAAATGTCTACTCCAGTCATCCTTGGCTACCAACAGTCATCAAAAATTAACGCATAAGGCTGCAGAAATATCTACGAAACTGCACCATACATCTGTTGTCACCAAAGGATACCTCGTCTTAAACTTTCCGGAATTCTTCCAAACTATCTCACAGGTCAAACACGTGCTTCAAAATTTCTACACGGAAATGCTTTGTCTAAGTTCTACCCTGCAGTAATTGCAAAACTAAAATCGAACAGGGAACAAAAATTCAATTAGGATCTATCAGACACGTGATATGGGTACTTACACAGCGAAGATTTCTTCAACCTGAAGTATAAAATATCCCCTAACAAGGATTCTTCAACGTCAGAACCAACTTAAGCTTGAGAATTATATAAACATTCACCTTAATTAGTGATTTATTACGATACAATTCAACTATCCAATTTAATTACTCAAGCATGGCTGAGGAAGACGCTGTTTCTGCACGATTAGATGTTGTTTGTAAGACGGTTAAAACAGAAGAGAGCGTGTCAAATTTTAATTAACAACGTCGAAGGATTGCGACCAAGGCGACATCTAAGCGAAACGGAGGAAACACAATCACAATGTATTTGAAATACCTCTTAGCTTCAACGGCAATTTCAAAGCGGAACATAGTATTTAATTACGGGCTTTCTAGAGCTCGTAGATGCATTGAAAATACATTCGGCATCCTTGCGCCAAGATGGAGAATACTACGTAAACCAGTAATTGCAAATGTGGAAACAGTAGAAAATATTGTAATGGCTGTAGTAGTTCTCCACAATTATTTACAAAAATCAGAAGAAGATATTCCTGAGTCAGAACGAAAATATTGTCCAACAGGTTTTGTAGATTCTGACTTAGTAAATGGAAATGTGCAGTTAGGGACCTGGAGAGATACTCCACATCAGCTCCGAAATGTAAGAAGACTAGGCTCAAATAATGCAACAACACATGTTAAACAAAATAGAGATAAATTATGTAATTATTTTAGTTGTAATATTGGAGCCGTGCCTTGGCAATTGGAAAAAATTATGATCGGGAGAATCCAGGCAAATTCAAACTTTTAGTGTATTTACAAAAAACATATCCCTATTTTTATGTTAACAACTTATATACAAACAATAAATAAAAACAAAACTAATATATTAAAAAAACACAACTTATTTCTTTTCTTCCATTATATGCATGAAGAGATCTAAAATTTGTATTTTATAGCTGTTTTTTCTCTTTCATTTTTAATGTCTCGCAAGTGATAATACACTTGTGATAATACACTTGCTTTGAAAAACACATGTCGGCGTTTTCTGGCTCAGCTTTCTCCTTTTTCTTCTCAAAATATTGTTGAACGTTATCAATAGCAGCATTTAGATTTTCATCTACACTTTTTTTTTTTTGATATTTCCTTGTCGCAATTCTGTTATTGACGCTGGCGATGAAGTACCAGCAATTTGTGAAAACGAGGAGGAGCTTTGTGTCAATACTGGGGTAAACAGTTCTGCTTCAGATTGTAGATATCCGTTCTCTGGCTGTGGTGAAGGTATTTCTATGTATAATTGTTGCACATATTCATCATCTACCTCTAAAATACTATTAATGCATGTATCACTTTCCTCTGTGCCTTGTTCAGTATTATCAATATTTCCTTTCGTTCTGTAACAATCAATATTATGCTTTAGAAATGAACAACACTAATAAGAAATTATACTACTTACTTCTTTTTAATTAAATGCTGGTCTAAAAAAAACTAATGCGTCGTAGAAAGGCCATTTTCTTTTGTAACCATCAGCCGAACCTGATGGTTTTGCCAGTTCTCTTCTTTCTGTGTTGTACCGTGTTCTCATAACTGACCATCTCTGTTTACATTCTCCACATAAATAAAAATTGTTGATTATTTATTCAAGTATTATGCTTATTCTAACCAACCCTTTTTTATTTAATTTTTCGCCTATGCTTTGCCATACATTTTTCTTGGCTTCTCTATTTTCAAATAACGGCTCGCTCTTATCATATATAAATGAATGCTTTCTAATGTAACTCGATTAGCATAGCATCATTTATTTCAGACATTTTAACACAAGTAACTAAATAAAAATGACAGTCAACTTCAACTCATTTCATTAAAGTGAACAATTTGAACTGATATGAAGTTCCAACATTTTCAACTAATGAAAATGAGAATGATGTATATATGGCTATATTGGGTTACATACATATATCTTTTAAATGAAAATTTAATTAAATTAAATGTAAATGTAAATAGCTGCATAAATCCGCCTTTACTTTCTATAAATGTTCATGCTACTTCAGGTTTGTTTAGATACACTTAACTGACCTACTTCAACAAAATGGCGCTTATGGCGAAAGCAGTATTGAAGCGAATTGTTTTCTTTCCGTTTTTAGGCTAATTCATATGCCTAGTTTAATGGTATTAGATTAAGAAAATTATTAGGAGAACTGCATTACACACTTCTTATACGAGTACATACATATTCGTATACTGGTTTAGTACATAACCTCATCAATAATTATATGCATTTCTTAGACGATAATTAAGCTATATACATATCTTGTTTTCATTACAAATATATCAATCATACATTAAAAATATACAGATCGACATATATATGTTTATTACGTTCGAAGATATTGATATGTATTTAATAGAATATGTCTATCTCCATATGCGCACGTAATACACGTAATGAATCCCTCAATTTAAATGTAAATTTGAATATTTACTCATTCTTATATTATCATAAATTGTAACTCGTTATTACAGTAATCATTAAATAACCTATTATAATGTATAAATCACACAAAATAAAATTAGTAATATGAAATAAATTTGGTGATCTCATCAAAATTAAAAATTTATCAAGAAAGTGTAAACAATTTACAATTAAATTGAGTTGTCATTGAAAGCAATTTAAATTGCCACATATTAAAACATAGAATTGAACAATCTCATTTCATTGTAGGCACTCTGTTAAGATACAAAGTTTCAAAAAGTAAATTGTTTGATCCTGGGTTCTCAAGCTCATCAAAATTTCTTTTTAAATATTATTCTTAATTTAATTATTAATGAATGTCAATTATCAGCAACGTATTTTATTGCATGCAGAATAAACAAATCTACGGAGAATATACATGTATTTACATGAGCCTATTGTATCGAAAATACAATAAATAATGAATATTACAAATAAATATTAAATATACAGGATGTCTGTTTAAGCTCGGCCACCAGCCAAATCTCAGATGCCGATTATCGTACAACCTAGCGGAAAAAATCTCGATAGTAAAACGGACCACGGGAATTACAACAAAAATATTTTTAAGTTTACAAAATGATCGCAAGGGGGCGCAATTCTTAATATGAATTAAAAATTCGATAATTTTTCATTAAATTCTAGATTAAGATAGATTAAAATCTTTACTAGCAACATTTTTAGACGTTTTTATACAACTTTCATTTGAAACTTTTTGGTCTAACTCCCACACGAAGGGAAGGGTGGAGGGGGGGGGGGTATGTCTGCGTACAAAAGTAGGTATAATTTCGGTTTGCCCCAACAAATTTTTGAATGGATTTTAATGTTTCTGGGCTCATTAGATAGAGTATTTTACAAAGTATTGAAGGATATGTAGTACGAAATTACGTTGTTGTAAAAAAATAACAGGGGGCGCTGTTCTAATTTTATGTATATTACTTGTTTTTTCTTTAAAATTTGAAATGGAACTGTATATTTTTAATATCGTAATATTGGAGCACATGAAAAACTGAAGAGAATGGAGAAAACCGGAAGTTGCTACCTTTTTTCTTGACGAAGATATAGTCATACGAAGACAATCCAGAAAAATAAAAAAATTTAAATATAAATTTAGTTATTTATTGAGACTAATAATTTTATTTTAATTTTAAGATGGTCTCTAGACAGTGTATAGTCCGTTTTCACTTGAATTTTCATCATACTCTTCCATATATGTATTTATCAATATTTTAACTCATCGCATATGTTACGTTAGTCTCCTTTTAAATGTTTTCAAATTCTCTAGCTATTATTCTTTAAATATTATTTCTTGGCCTTTCCAACATTGAAATAAAGTAATAATAATACTGAACAGTGTAATTAGCTTTCTTTTTAATTTTCCATCATACAACATGGCATGCACAGTGATACTAAATTACATTATTATGAGATTTACAAGATGGGCCATGAAAATCGAAATGTAAAAATATTAGTGTCACTTGTTAAACTTTTTGTACGTATTTAGCAAATTACACCTTTTTGGACACATGCACATATTTATTAAGTTTGTAAAATGTCATTTTCTAACGTTGAAGCTTATGACATGATCGGAATGTGTTTTCAATGCTTTGAAAATGCATTCTTGCTTTGCGGCAATATTCCCTAAATTATCCCGAAAGAATACATTATTGAGTTTCTATTCGCCTTGCATGATGTTCTTGATTTTTATTTATGGGGCAGAATAAAAGACATGATTTCTCACAAAAAGCCGATTACAACAATTGCTGCCTCCGAAATTGAAGTAACTGTGCTCTCTACTAATCGACAAGTAAAGATGTGTATTGAAAATAATGGTGAACACTTTGAACATTTGTTAAGTTGGAGTTTTCTTATTTTATTTTTTGTACTTTCTGATTTAAATATATTTTGCTTTACTTTTATATTACTTGATCAATATATTTTCTTATTTATGTTTAGGTTCTTTTACTTACTTTGATCTTATAGGCGGGCATGAATTAGATATCAATTTTTATACCCTTTCGTTACTCATGAGTAAATGAATTGGTTATAACTTACTTAGTTCATGAGTTATGGAAATTATTTTTGCTGTTTTCTTATAATTAGATGTTTATCTGTTGGGTAATAAAGATATATTATTATTATTATTATTATTATTATTATTATTATTATTTTATTTCAATATCTAAAAAGAAAAACATGAAATTTAAAAATAGCTAGAGAATTAAAAGGAGAATCTAACGTAACATATGCAATGAATTAAAAAATCGGTGAGAAGATTGAAATGAATACATTTATGGAAGAGTATGATGAAAATCCAAGTGAAAGCGAACTATACACTGTCTAATTATCCTCTTACAATTAAAATAAAATTATTACCCGCAATAAATAAATAAATTTCTATTTACTTTTTTTATCTTTCTGGATTGCCTTCGTATGACTATATCTTCATCAAGAAAAAAGATAGCAACCTCCGACTTTCATCAGCCCCTTCAGTTTTTATGTGCTTCAATATTACGATATTAAAAATATACCGTTCCATTTAAGATTTTAAAGAAAAAATAAGTAATATACATAAATTGAGAACAGCGCCCACTATTATCTTATTTGACAACCACGTAATTTTGAACTACATATCATTCAATTTTCTCTATCTAATCGGCCCAGAAACATTAAAATCCATTCCGGCAAAGCAAAATTATACCTACTTTTGTACGCAGGCATATCCCCCCCCCTCCACCCTCCACTTCGTATGAGACTTAGATAGATGGAAATGTTTCTAGTAAAAATTTGAATCCATCTTAATCTAGAATTTAATGAAAAATTATCGAATTTTTAATTGATCTTGAGAATTGCGCACCCTTGCGATCATTTTGGAAACTTAAAAACATTTTTGTTGAAATTCCCGTGGTCCATTTTATCATCAAGATTTTTTACGCCAGATTGTACGATAAACGGTTGCCGAGATATGGCCGGTGGCCGAGCTTAAACAGACACCCGGTATACATTGGAAAGAACAAACTTGTATATAAATGAATAAAAGAATTTGATTACAAAAACCAAAAACGAAGCAGTGTTCTTATAATGCGAAGGCACTCGTATGTTACACGTTTAATCAAATTAAAAATATATACACCTACTAATAATTTATTGCTTATATTTTGAATTTGCTTACCTATAACAGATATTTGGGTAATGCAGGCTGGAATATGGAAAGTTTAATTTTCAAATTAAGTATTCAATTAGTTCCCATTTGATTCATTTGCGTAACGAAACTTGTTTCTGTGTAAATTCTTTGTAACAAATTAAATTTTTGGAATAGAAAAGATAAATATCGGCTCAAATTCATAAAACAATTATTTCAAGAACTTACTCGAAAGAATTATATAAGAAAAGGTTGAAGAAAACTAAATTTTCAGATAAAAAATATCTCGTTTTAAGGACAAAGTTATAGTACAAACCTGTCTTAAAATAAAGCAATATTTCTTTTGCTACTTGTTTCTTATTTCATCTTCAGAAAAGTAATAAAATTATCTGAATTTTAAATAATATGCTCTTATTTTAATTCAAGTTGATTCGCAAATTATTCATTTTTTTTAATTATTCCTATATTCGTTCAGAACAAAATTATAAGAAAATAGTTATAAAATATAAACCATGGAAAGCATGGGCATCTAACAAAATATATGTTATATCAAGAATAAGTAGTGATTGGACGAAAGTTATCGTTACGAAGGGGAAAGTGTTTTCAAGCACAGATCAAACAAACTTTCAATTGAGAGCAAGTATTAGAAAATAAACAAGGTGATAGAATTAGCGGCGGACCGAGTCCGCGGGGGTGGATTCCAATGACGGGACAGCGTTTCACAGCTGAAAGCTCGAGATATTTTACAAAAAGTATTAATTTCATTTGTAAGTTTAGATATAATGCAATATAACTGGCCCATACATACATCAATGATTGTAAGGGAATAGTTTGAAGAAAATAACCCAGAAGGACCTGATTGGCCGGCAAAATCTCCAGATCTGAATCCTACTGGAAACATGTGGACTGTCATAGTGCGACACTGGCATGATAATAATGATATAATTCAAATGAGAAATATAGAACATATTAATCAACATGCACATTCTATATGGGAGCATTTCAGTTGAACAATCTTTGTGAAACTTTAATAAATCTAATGCAATCTAGAATGTAGGTGCATTAAAATTTTTTGAATTTTATAAGTCTTCCTAAAGTTATTGATATTCAGAAGAGAATACAAGCTAAAACACCAAAACCAAAAAAATTTTTGATTTTGTATTCATTATTTATTATTATTAAAAACCTTACATATTTCTGTAATCTTCTATATAAAAATTAATGTAAATATTGTATGATGAGTATAATCTTATGCTATGACTATGACATAATGTTCTAATTATATGTCGGTTGAACAGTGTATATAATTTCTTTCTTGCACTTCAAAATTTCTCCTTTTTTCTTATTACATTAAACTCTATGCTTTCCGGGGTAGTTATTCAATATTATTCTTTTATATGATTTAGGATAGGCAAACACGATAATTTAAAAATAATTAAATATTTATTATAAAATAAAATAGAAATATATCATTTAAAATAAAATAATTAATTAGATTTTTATTTTAAATTCACTTTAGCACTGATATTACTTACTCCATATACGATATTCCTATGTTTATACAACTCATGAAATTAATTGACTTGCTTACATACACTTATAATGTTTATATTTGTAACAATCTCATTACTAAAACGAAAAATATTATTGCCTAACACGCACAATGCCTATAGACATTCTCACATCAGAGGCAATACCTAAGACTTTCCACTACCACTAGTATTCAAAATAAATCTTTATAAGCAACTAATAATATTATAGAATATACAAAACCCCCACCTCACAGAATAATCTCACATCAAAGGTGACGTACGGACATTGAAATTCAGTGATTCTTAATATTTCTTTAATATACTAGCTACGAATAATTTCATGTTTTTACTAGTATACCTGGCTGAAAATATAGCATTAGGTAGAACTGAATACATTACTAGTAACAATAGTTTTATTTGCCTTATATTCCATACATGTCAAGAATACATATAGATTATATAAGATATTCAAGTATATGATGAATACATAACTTAAAAAAATACAAATACAAATACAAACGATGAAATATAATTACAGATATTTTGGGACTCTTTAGGGCAGCGGTCGGGGAACTTTTTTAATCATTACCCGAAAATATTTTTGTGTATGTTGATATTACCCCATGGCGAAGGGCAAAAAAAAACGAAATCGCCTCTTTTTAGCATCTTTCATATTATAGCCCCCCATGATAATTTTGAAAAGAAAACAATAACTAAAAATTTAATTTAAACATCATTTATTCAATTTATCAATGTAATACCTAGTAATACATAACGGTAATAATAGTAATATAAGTAATACATATAACAAATTGAAACCCATTGGGGTAAAATTGAGGGTTGACAATTTGGGGTACTGTAACAAATTATAATAATAATGGTGGTACAAACAAAAATTAGAATTGAAAAAATTAGAAAAAAAAGAATAATTGAAAACATTCTTTCTTCACGTTTTGGAGAAATGATGTTGTTTCATGTTTGATACAATTGCTTCAAAATTGGGACTTTTTGATGTAAGAGCGATTTGATTACAGTCTTCGGCGTTTAATCGATTTCTGTTCTTCGTTTTTATGTTCATTAGAGTGGAAAAGCCTTGTTCGCACAAATATGTTGTTCCAAATGGCAGCAATTTTTTAACCGCCTCTTCATGTGCAGTTTTGAAAGCCTTTGCAACTTTTGACATCCAAAAAGACGACAGATTTGGTTTATTCTCAAATTGAATACGTGCTTCAGTATTAGATCGAAGTTCAAGAATTGCTTCTGCCAAACCTGAAGGTTCTTCTGGTATCATAGCAATTTCACATTTAAAAGGATCTACAATCCAACTGACAGTACGTGTATCAAGATCTGGAAAGTAATCTGAAAACCGCTTTCTGAGTTTGATAAGATGTCTTACAATTGTATCCTTGATGTCAGCAAAAGTAATATTTTCGCAATCTTCCAAAAACAAAGCTAACCTTGAAAAAGAAGCTATCTTGTTCTGTTCTACTTTCTGTCTCCAATATTGCAGCTTTAATCCAAACGCTGACACTATTTCTCTCGCTAAAATGATATTAATATTCTTTCCTTGCAATTCTTTGTTTAATATATTTATACTCTCAAAAATGTCCGCTAAATATGCGAGATATGCAACCCAGGAAGAGTTTTTAAACTTATCTGCGAGAATATTTTTTTGATCAACCATAAAAATTTCGACTTTAGTTTTAAGAGTCCATACTCGATTTAGTACATTTCCGCGAGAGAGCCACCTTACTTCTGTATAATAAAGTAGGTCTGTATATTCAGCTTCACCGTCCTGACATAATTCACGAAATAGCCGCGTGTTTAGTGCATGTCCCTTGATAAAATTTACAATCTTGATGACATCATGCATGACGGCTTCAGTTTTAAGAGTCCATACTCGATTTAGTACATTTCCGCGAGAGAGCCACCTTACTTCTGTATAATAAAGTAGGTCTGTATATTCAGCTTCACCGTCCTGACATAATTCACGAAATAGCCGCGTGTTTAGTGCATGTCCCTTGATAAAATTTACAATCTTGATGACATCATGCATGACGGCTTCCAGTGTAGGTTCTAAATATTTGACCATAAGGGCCTGGCGATGGATCATACAGTGAGTAACTTCAATATTTGGGTTATTTTTTTTTACGAAAGCTGAAAACCCATTAATATGACCCAGCATAGCTGGAGCTCCATCCAAAGATACAGAAATACAGTGTTCCCATTTTAAACTTTGCGCATTGAAGTATTCATTTACATAGACATCAATTCCACGAGATTTCAACTCGAGAGGAGAACAAAACAGCAATTCCTCTTCAAAATTATCTGCACCTTTGTAGCGAACATATACCATTAGTTGTGAATTGCTACTAAAATCAGTTGTCTCATCAAGCTGAATAGCAAAATATTTAGCCTGTTTTAATGCGACAATAACCTGTTCCTTCACATTTTCTGCTAATATAGAAATTCGTTCTTTCACAATTCTCGCAGACAAGGGCACTGAATTCAGTTTCTTCGCTTATTTTTGACCACACATAATCTCTGCCATTTTTACAGCAGCTGGTTTAACCAAATCTTCACCAATAGTGTATGGTTTCTTATTTCGAGCAATCAACCAGGCTACTTCAAAGCTAGCCCTTGATGCTGAATGCTGATCAAATGTACCAAACAAGTTGGTATTCAATCTTTGTCTTTTAACAGATATTTCTAAATTTGCAAAGTATTCTCGCGGTTTGGAAGACAGGTGTGAATGCAAATTATCTAAATGTTTCTTCAATTGACTTTTTTTGAAAGATTCTGAAGTCAGTACCTTCATACATACAACACATTGTGGTTTCATTGTACCATTGTCTTCTATTTGTGTAAAACCGTAATTAAGGAATTCGTCTTGGTATGTTCTTTTTCTATTTGCTGCCATCTGAAGGGAGACAGAAAATAATAATTAAAATACTTGAATTACATTTTCAAATTGCGGCTTACCTTGATCGATATATTGATGATTAATGATAAAATGGTGGTCTTGTCAGCAACTAACTAGTAAAAACTGGCTCTCTGACTCGTCAATGTATTTGTATCTTGACGGCATGGCACGGACTGAGCAGGTAGCCGGGCTGTGCTTTACTGCGCAAAGATATAACCAAAGAATATTACCCTTACGGTAAAGAAGCGACACTCCATAAGAAAACTCAGTTTACTTTTCAACGACCTTCGGCCATTTTGAAACTACTAATTCAGTGGCGCGCCTTTCAGTCCATTGGCGTAGAACTGCCGAATATTGCCAAAATAAATTATTATCATATTTAAACAGTAGTTATTCGGCAATTATTATACGTGGATATCCAAATAATACTTTTGTAAATATTTTGTTTGGAATGTTTTGAAGAGGACAATTAAGAGACAAAATTTACAAGTAATAAACAGAATTCTTTAATAATATAATTCATAAACAAACATATATATTTAACACCAATGTATTGAAAAATTGAAAATCTTCTTGGTAGTAGTGGCATAAAATGAATTAAAAGTAATAACAATATGACAACTGGTTGTCAATTAGAAAACAATGACAAATATAAAATGTAAATCAAAATGTATAAATGAAAATGTAATCAATAAGCATAGGACAGTCGAGATTATTTCTATAATCACATTAAAAGGCTTGGGGTCTACCACAAACTGTTCAGTCAATCCAAATATACAAATAACAACGACGCAACTATGTAAAGAAAAATTAAGAGTGGAACTGTTGATAATATAACAATAAAATGTCAATCCAAAATGTCCCAGTGTAAAACAACTGTGAAAATACCTAATACTGTGTAATGCCTTATTTCAACCAGGCAGTTAATAAAATATATTACAATTCTTTGCCAATTATACAAATGTATTGAAAAATTTTTTAAATTTTTTTTTTTTTTTTTAATTTTTTAACACCAATTATATATAACAATAAAATAATTTGATATAAAAATAACTACAACTACAAACTAGAAATAGTAATTATGTCGACTTCCCAGGTGTTCTTTTAAAATCTGCATTAGCTCTTTTGAGAGTATAAAAAAATTTTAACTTACAAAATAATTTCATTAAGTACAACCTGGGGAAGTCTTCACATGGCATTCAAAAAGGAATTTGTTCAAGCACTTTAATGAAATTTAATCCAACATTATCTGTAATTGTAAAGGTTTAAAAATGTTGCACCAAACACAATTTCTCTGATATACTCTACAAAATCCAAGGTAGGTATACATAAATTGCAAAATGTTGATTTTTCTTTGGTTTCCTAGGCATTTAAATGGCACATAATTGTGCTTGCACTTAATTCCTTAATGTACCTACCATATTGTGAACATTTATTACATGTATGTTTATCCAAACACTTTTTCATAAAATATCCGCAAACATAATTTAATTTTCAGTTCAAACCTTAACTTTCTTTTTCGGGGTGTACTGAAAGAAAACTTTTTATGTGTTTGAGTAGCCACAGGACTTCCTCTCGTAGTTACTCTATAAACAAAAAAGGATACAATTATTGTATGAAGGATAAGTTTGATCTTAAACTTACGGTGAACTAGACCAGAATGAGCAAGGTAGGTCTCAGGATTTGCTTCCTCTGTTAGTCTATTAAAAAAAAAATGCAATTCGATGAATAGTGAGTCTTCATTTTAAACTTACAATGGGCGGACATTTTCATCTGCTGGTAAGTACTGTGTTGGTTTTGCATGGCATTGTAGTCGATTCTTCAAATCATTCAGAAACATATGTGCTTCAAAATGTTTCGTGCATACTCTTGTTTGTTTTAAAAACTATTCGTCTTTCCCTATTAAATCTGGACGACTGCAGGTTTGAATCCATTCAAAACGCCTGATAAAAAGAAAAATATTGTAATAAACTTTAAGTAGGTATGTACATTAGTGCAATTCTTTGTACGAAAAAACTAATTCCATAATTTCCAAAAGAATATTACAAAAAAGATATTAATGTTTAACTGTTTATATCTCCCGGAAAGTAAAAAATGCTTACATTTTCAAGATTTTCCATCACAACTAACCAATGATCAATACATTAACAAGTCAACAAATTTTCAATTTACTTCAAAAAACGCTACTATAATTTGTTTATACCGCACAAAACAAACAGCTGACGTCTAGCAACAGTTAACCGCCATTTTGAGAATATACATGCGCATTGGGGCGTTTTGAAAATGATATCAGAGTGTCGCTTCTTTACCGTAAGGTAATATTCTTTGATATAACTCGAGAATACTCTAGTGGTGGGAACACTCTAGTGGTGGGGAGTGAGATGGCGTGACCTGTATATGTCGCTAAATTGTTTAAGTTGAAAAAAATACTAACAGGTTTATAAAATAGCAAATTAAAAATATATACTTTTTATTCACAAAAGTTTAATTTTTACCCCCAAAATTTCATCTTTACCCCATTTGGGGTAATTTACCCCGGTTCCCCGACCGCTGCTTTAGGGTAAACCGTTATATAACACATGTTAACTCAATCTACGTTCCGTTTGTTAACAATGTTGTATCGCATATGATCTACATCTGTATAGTAGTTCACAATTTCATTTTAATTTACACATTACCGCGTTAACAGCTTTCTGTATTTTATCACTCGTAGGTAATTTAACAAATAGGTCTGCATTGTCTTCCTTGTTTACTTCGGATAGCATATAGTATTAAATTAAACATAATTTGTCGAATTTAAGATTATGCTTATTTGGCACAAATTCTTATTCTGGTAAATTTCTAAATATATAAAAGGTGGTATATAATTCGTATTAATATTTTCCACACCTTACGTTATTTGTTTTAAAAAAATATTTAATGAGTAACTAAAATAAGTGTTAGAGTATATTAAAATTAATTAAAATAATATTAATTTGAAATTTCGAAAATCCAACCCTGGTATCGGACATCCATAATTGAAACAGTGGTTGGTGCATATGCATGGGACATCATGCGGCTAGGGCAGGTCGGTCTCATTCGCATCATTTCCTACATCAGACACTTCCTGACTTCCGTGTTAAGTTCATCGCTCTAACCCTTCTTAGCCCATCAAGTAATACGTATATTTTGTTTGTGAATAAAATCCAACAGACGGTCTTTCCTGAAGCAATATTTTAAGAACGAAAAAAAACGAGAAAGAATTATTCGTCACGAATAATCGAAAATACGCTGCAAATATTGACACGCGAGTTGCCAAAATTGTTAGTTCGATGACAAGTAATAAAAATGTAATAAGAAGTGTTTCTTCAGTGTAAATATTTTGTGAAAGGCTTGTGCCGCGCATTCAATATTTACTAAAACATAAAACGTATGTGTGAGTGTTCGCATAAAAGTTTTTAGTTAGCAAATGTGATGGGAATGCTCTTGAATGGAATGACGCGTCAATTAGACACTACAATAACCGATAATAAACTATTTATTGTGTTTGAAGAAATAGAAGTTGCAAGAAGGTGAAAAAATCGTGTGCGTGTGACAATTAATACGAAAGAACGCCCATAATTCGCTGGATCCAGACTCAAACATAGAATATTACCAGCTAATACATTAGATATATAAATAGAAATATCCAATTCTTTCATATTAAAATATTCATTACATGAACAAAATGAAACCCTTTTTTACTACTTACATAAATGATTCATCAGTAACTCAGCATCAAAGTTTAAATATTCAACAAATTAGATCTACCGATATAAGCCGCCAATTTTCTAATGATTATCATCAATCCAACACTTACAATTCACTAAATCTTTTTGAAATCACGAATAAGTACGCCCACATCGATGATACTGGAGACTTCAACGCGAGGTTAGATGAGCAACCAGACATTTACGATAACAAATCTTTCGATGTTAAACCATTTGATAATGTAATATTAAATGACGATTCAAAATATGTTAATGAGTACATTTTTTTTAATGTTAAAAACAATTCTCATTATACCAATACAAAACACTGCGGGCGGAATGAGAAAGACAGTGGAAAAAGATACAGTTCGAGAAGAAAGAAAACCCTCTTGCGAGATGGGCCACCATCACCTACTGTATTAAAGAAAAGACGATTAGCAGCCAATGCAAGAGAAAGAAGGAGAATGAATGGTTTAAACGAAGCATTCGATCGTTTAAGACAGGTGATTCCTAGTATAAAATCAGATCATAAACTAAGTAAATTCGAAACGCTGCAAATGGCACAAACATATATCTCCTCACTTAGAGATTTATTAGATAGGGATAACATGCCTAGATAACATTAAAAATTAAAATTATTGGTAACTAAAAATGTATTTAAGAACACAAAGTTCCTAACGCTGGTATTATATATCTAATTGTCCGTTAATCACTGCTGCAATTTTTAAAATATTCTGTGTCTACTATGTTTTGCTAATACTTCATTAAATATAAATCGGACATACTTACTCATAATCGTCGCTCTAGGAACTCAATAGTTATAATACCCCCTACATGTAAGTCTAATTCTTAAGATACCTATTTTTATATTATTTTATTGTATATTATGTATATATAGTAATAATTTTCAGAGAACTTTAAATACAAAATTTACATAGGTACATAATAATTATAAATGTTATCATGACTTTAATGATGTTTTTTAAACGAGTTGTATTTATTTTTCTCTGAAAATTCCTCTAAAATGTTATTCTACAATTTTAAGTAGTTACCAAAGTTTAACTTATTATATTTGCTTAACTTTTTAAATATTAACATAAAGGGTTCCCAATCTATTTTTTATGAATACTAGTAGTGATGTATATTTAAGAAATATACATCACTACTAGAGAAATATTTGATACATAACAGTACCTATAAGATCCGCCGTTCCAACCAAGTGCCATTAGAAAGGAAATATGTAATATTCCTGCTACTATTATGAGATAGTGATACATACATATATACATAAGTATGCATCACTATATAATATATATTAGTAATAACAAGTGGTCGAAATTCGACCTTTTTATTTTCTTAATTTAATGTATTTGTAACACTTATACATAAATTTTACCTTTCTGCACTCCTTGTCCATATGAACTTAAAACTATGCCAAATCTCAAACTCAAAGGGGTGCAAAGTTTTTTCCTCGCGTATTAATATAATAATAATAAATAATGAACCTACGGCACATACACAGATGTGCATTAGTCCTTCAATTGTAGGAGTATTACATTAGAAATATCTTTTACTAAATCACCGATGTATTAAGTACGACAATAAAGCAAGTTATAATATACACATGTTCTTGCTCTTGTTCAAACTAATTTATTCGTAGATCTAAAGTTGACATAAGACGCAAATAATACAGGTCTTCCTCAAATCTGTTAAAATTTAGTTTCGAACTACCTATTTTTCATACAAAATTACAACATGGTGTATATTAATTCTCACCATTCATATATTACTATAAAAAACTAAGTCCCTCATGGTATTGAAGAATTAATTACAATTTTATATTACATCAGATACTATTTTAAAGTTTTACATATATAATGTATATAATATCAAAGTTTCTCTTAGGTAAGTAAGCAGAGTAACAATAAATATATTTAAATACGCTCATATTTCTAACTTACATATCCAAACAACATATTAGACTTCATTGATACAGATATGAATTACAAATTTGTGAATGTTCAAATACGAACATCTCCATTTTGCAAATGAATTAATATATCAAGTTTTCGGTCATCAGATATAGAATTTAATTCTATTTCAATATCATCAAACATGTGCGGCGGCATCTAATTCTAACGCTTTTCACATCTGTTTTCTATTTTCTTCAGCAATCATTGACATTAGTGATATAATCTCTTTATGCTGTTAAGTACATTTTAAACATTGCTATATATATATTTTTAACATTGCTATATATATATATGTTAAAAATATTAGAAATTACCTAATTAACAATTAAACAAATTTTAAATTAATTTGAAATTAGTATGACCTCTAAATCGTCCAAGAAATTTAATTATACATATATATATATAGGTATGCACATGAATATGTGAATTAAGGTCAAGAAAATTTAGAATTATTTATTATATATATTGTATATATATATATATACATGGTTGCTCATTAGTGCGTCAAAGTCCAATATAGGCGTTATTAAATAGTACTGAAGAAATTTATTTTATAAAAAGTGACACAGTAACAAAAAATATACATTTTCAAAATAATTTGAATTATACAGGATGATACGTTAAAATGGCACACATTCGACTTTCTTTTTAAATGAAACACCCTGTATATCTTTTGTTTTTCCTTATCTACTTTAAATTGTGTTTTCATCGATATCTGGGGTTTTGGTTTTGGATGACGCATTGTTGAGTTATTAATGAAAATTATAAAAAAAATGGTCGCGACAATGTTTACCATAATAATTCTATGCGGTAGTATTACGATTATCTAAGACAAAATTATTTAGTAAGTATGCAGCCAAGGGATGTGTTGAACCTACAAAATAATCAAACATTCATTTTATTATACAGGGCGTTTCTTACGATGCAATAAATTTGGCTATCGTCAAAGAGCGTTTACTGATTTTTTTCAAATAGAATACCCCGTATATTCTTAAATTTTAGAATGATGCGTTAGTTGCGCTTAATTTTTGTTAATAATGCCCTATACCCAAACCCAATAATTTCGGAGTTATTTTTAATTTTCCATTACAAACCGCTAAATTATTTGTTTTCGGTTCGATTTAGTGCACTGGGTAAACGATTTGACAAACAAAAACAAATAAACGACTAAAAGTATCAAACTGTAATTTTGTTAGAAGCAATATTTATAATAAATTTTCAAAGTGACCCCCGATTCGAATAGAACACATTTGCAGCCTTGACAGAAAGGACATATTTACGTGTTGCAACTTCTCAATGGAAACTGTTTCAAAAGCACGTATTATATGTTGCCTCATATCGTCTGCTGTAGTTGGAGGTGTCTGGTATACGATATTTTTTATGTACCCCCATAGAAAAAAATCAAGTTTGGTCAAATCTGGCGATCTAGGTGACCAACTAATGGGACCACCGCGGCCGATCCATCTACTTTCGAATTCTTGATTCAACTAGTGTCGGGCATTTAGTGCAAAATGTGCTGGAGCACCGTCGTGCTGAAGCCACATATTTTCTCTTAGAACTGGAGGAACGTTTTGCAGAAGCTGAGGCAAGTCATACTGCAACAAATTCAAATATTGTCCGTGAAAGAAATGTGGTCCAATTATAAAGTTGCCCATAATACCAGCCCAAACATTTATAGTCCATTGCCTCTGCTTATCAATCGCTCTTAATATTCTTGGGTTGTTTATTGTATAGTGATGCAGATTATGACGGTCGATTCGTCAGTAAATAATACCTTTTGGAAGAAGTTAGGTGTTATCCTTTCAATTTCTAATCCCCATTCGCAAAACGTCCTTCTAGTCTCTAAATCAGGCCCCAACAGTTCTTGATGAAAAGAAATACTGTAGTGATGATATTTATTTTTTTAAAAAATCTTGCTAACAGTAGATCATGGTATATTAGTTTCTGTCGATATTTTGGCCGAACTAGTAGAGGGCTCCTCAATTACTGATAACAGGACTTTCACTTTATCTTCGTCACTTGTCCTCTTTGTCCTTTCAAGCTTTTCATAACTCACATTTCCTGGTCTAATGAATCTTTCCTTAAGTCTTTCCAAACTTGTAACTGAAGGTTGTCTGCTGTCAGGATATCTTTGCGCATAAACTCGCTTGGTTAATAGACAATTCTTTTGGGCAGATCCCATAATGAAAATCATGTGAACAAGTTCGTGGCTTTCAAACTGCTTATTGACTTAACTAAACCCCGTAATAATAATATGTGGCAAACAACAAATATACAAGAAAAGTACGTACCTACCCACTAATCCAATCAATAAATAACCAATGACAATATTAAACGCAGAAACTTAAGAAATCACTAATATTACACTTAATTAACAGCAACAATAAGATTTTAATTTTTGATCTTTGTTGGCGTTTATTTGTTTTTGTTTGTCAAATCGTTTACCCAGTACAGTAAATCGAACCGAAAGCAAATAGTTTAGCGGTTTGTAATGAAAAATTATAAATAACTCAGAAATTATTGGGTTTGGGTATAGGACATTATTAACAAAAATTAAGCGCAATTAACGCATCATTCCAATAATTTAATTATATACGGGGTGTTCCATTTGAAAAAAATCAGTAAACGCTCTTTGACGATAGCCAAATTGATTGCATCGCAACAAACACCCTGTATAATAAAATGAATGTGATTATTTTGTAGGTTAAACACATCCCTTGGCTGCATACTTACTAAATAATTTTGTCTTAGATAATTGTAATGCTACCGCATAGAATTATTATGGTAAACATTGTCGCGACCATTTTTTTTATAATTTTCGTTAATAACTCAACAATGCGTCATCCAAAACCAAAACCCCAGATATCGATGAAAACACAAATTAAAGTAGATAAGGAAAAACAAAAGATATACGGGGTTTCATTAAAAAAAATTAAATGTGTGTCATTTTAACGCATCAGCCTGTATAATTCCAATTATTTTCAAAATGTGTGTTTTTTGTTACTGTACCACTTTTTATAAAATAAATTTCTTCAGTACTATTTAATAACGCCTATATTGAACTTTGACGCACTAATGAGCAACCTGTATATATATATATATACAGGTTGCTTAAGTTATAATATATTGAATTGTGATATCTTATGTCGTCTCTGTTATTAATACTGTTTTTTTAATAAAATAAAAGTAATTGATCTGCACCTTACTAATAATAGTAAACATTGACAACGTGTTTACAGAAAACCGAAAAGAAAAACGCCAGTATAAATAAAAACTACTTTTTTAACTATATACACTTTTATATTTTATTATTTGTTTAGTATTCGTAGCGTAGCTATACACATAGAGAAAGAGAAGGGTTAATTTAACTACAAATCGAACATTCAACACTCGCATTTGGGTTAAATACAGTCATAGAACTCTATTACTAAGCTTAACAAAATAGATTTTGTTACTTTAATTGTTGTTAATATAACAATTCTGAAAGTGTTTAAATTAACAAAACATGTTTCTTGGGGTGAGCAAATTTTTTATTTAAAATAAATGTGTATTTTTGTTAAAGTAAACTTACCTTTACGTTATGTGAAATAGATGAGTTTGTTAAAATAACAATATAAAATGATTATTGTAACTCCAATTTGACGTTGTATTAACATCTTAAATTTCTCAAAGTAACATCAACGATGTGTTATTGTGAGCTTAATATAAAGTTACACCAACTAAATAATTTCATTGGTTTAATAAATACAGAATGGTTTCTATAACTTACATATTTAGTCAATTTGACATTTAACTTGAGTTGAATTAACAAAATGATTTTGTTAACTTAACAATTTTATTTGTTTAATTTGATGTAATATTTTACTTGATTCAAAACCAATCATTAGTTTTAATATGAAAAATATTGTACATATTCACAAGCGATAGTATTTTCTTATTTGCTGATTATGCACTATAAAAAAGCGTAAACATCAGGAATTAAAAAAATAGTAACGTTTGCCGACTTGACAGTATTTATTTAATTTAGGAAGCTAAGGGCTAGTTTTAAATTAACTATACTATTGTACAAAGCATCACAATTTCAGGCACTCTAACAACCACTGAAACATACACATAATGGTATATAAATAAAACACAAAAGTAGATAAACATGTGTAATATATTAAACGAAAGTATAACAAAAGAAAATGTAGACAATATTACAGTCAGTACAAACTCTATTAAAGCTAGGTGGATACAATATACATATAATAAAAATACTGAACCTTTTTTTACAAATATATTTGAAAACATATCCGACCATCTGATAGAATATGTTGTGAAAATGAATTATGATAAATTAATTCTACCATATTAATACATCGTTTTATGTTTGTTTCAGTCACCATATATGATTGAAAATATTCATCAAATTGAAATGTGTCATACATTTTTAAAATAAAAAAAATATCTTTATCATTCGGTGTCAATATTTCTTGAATAGATCCAAATACTGGACAATAGTTTTGAAAATCTGTGGCCACACAAAATCCAATTTTGAAGTGAATTCCAAATTTTTTGACTGTAACTCGGTATTTAATGGCTTTCTCTTTTTTTCTATTGATACTTATATGTATATCAGAAGCTGACTGGAATGCAATTCGAAATATTGGAAACACAAACAACATAAAAAAAGTTTGTAAACTCACCTTGACATAATCAATAAAACTCTCTTTGCTCTCTTCGGTAGAGGGTTTCCAATTATTTCCTTTATTTTGTATACGGGCTCTTGGTGGCAAAAGATTTGCTATTATATAACACTGGATTAACGTTCGTGAATCTGAAAAGAAATGACAACGCATAATAAAGTATACTAATAATTCTTTTATTATCATCCTTTCGAAAATGGACAATATGCCGCAATAACAATTTAGGTTTTATAAGAACTTACCATGCGATAACTCGGAATTTAATAAATTTATCAAATCTGGTAATTTTTTTTGATTTCTTAAATTAATGATCCTAGCGAAATATTATTCCCAGCATCCTAATAAAGCATTGCGACAGGCATACTGTGTATTGAAGTCGTCTTCAATCTGGAAAAAAAAGTAGCTACATAAGAAAATGGAAGTATGCTTTTTATAGAACAATTTCTAGTTTTAAACTTAAAACTTATATGAATTTGAGCATCATTAATTCTTAGTATTGGCCAATCATTTATATATTCTGCAACTGTTTTTTGGATATATGATTTTCTTAAATTGTATGTTGTTTTCCAATGACGTAATACTTCGGACCACGGTTCTGAATTTGTTTTCAGCCAATCTAAGCTCTTACTTCATCTAAAAAATAAGAAATAAAAGTAAAATATTAAGTAAAACTTGAACCTGTACTTCTGTTTTGTTCTGGTTATCACAATCAGTACTGTTAATGTAATTATATATCCTTTGCAGATTTTCATATTTGTCAACTAATTTTCCTTTAGCAGCAATTGGTTTGTTACAAGCAGTATTTTGCTTTCCAACATATGGTACGTAATACGTAGATATTGTTTCGTTAGTGAACAATTCACAAATTTTTCTTGAGAGATTATCAAAATCTTCACTAACAAGCCTAGAAAGTAAAACATTGAAAAAAAAGATTTATCTAGATAATTAACTTACTTGCCACTATCATTTATTGCTTTTTTTCTTAATATTTCGACTAGTAAATTTCTTGTTCTCAGACTTAATTGTTTATGCTTGTTATAATAATTTAGAATATGTTTCCCTGGTGAAGTTTGTTCCAAGAAACTTTGTAAATTCAACTGGTATGTAGACCTAAAGGCCCTTTTAATATTTTCTTTTCATCAGTCATATTTTTAAACGCTTCTTCATCAATTTCGTGTTCTAATTAAATAAATCGAAAAAACACATTAATTTAATCACAATAATAGATACATAAGTAATTTGAAATAGTGTTAGACAAGATATTATTTTACTACTACTTAATTCTATAATCTCAATTCAGTTTCACTATTTTCCTAATTGAGACAATAATCAATTTAAGTCGTATCGTTCGTAAGTTAAAAAATTATTGATATGCTATTTAAGCACCAACCTAGCATATTTTCCTAAAAATGACTATTAAAATATTAAAAATATGCACAAAACAGACCTATAACATCTATCATTCGGCAGCCCCAATACCATCAACCCTATCATATTTCTTCTTTATTAATTCTGATTACCTAGCACAACTATAATGCAAGACATAACGTAACTTAAATCGTAAAAGAAATTTGATTCCATTTATAATTTGCATAGCTAACGCACTTTCTTTATTTACAACATTTCTAATAATTCACATATCTTCTTCTAAAAATGGTCAAAATGATTGTCATTACACATAACCTAATAACCCAGTAGCGTCGAACTATGTCTATCCTAAAATACGACTACAATAAAATCGCTTGATATAATAATTCTTTTTTATTCATATTATAATAGGAAACGTGGTCTGAGCTTTACTTTGGCAGCAAATGCGATGGTTCGCCCATATGAAATCTATTTATTTCTTCCACTCAAAGTGCTTACCATACTTTTATTAGCGTTTGCAATACAAGAAATTGATGTGCTCAGATAAAAGACGATTTTACCTCTAACTGCGTTTTTATATAAACTGTACTACAATAAAACACTTCTACCTACTTGATTTCTTTACCAATTTAATATTAGACAATAACGTCGGCATTGATATTTAGGCCGCTGCAGTGTACCTACATTGCTTAACGATTTTATAATAAATTACGGTAAATACAAACTTACCTTCAAAAAGAGGCACCATATCTTGGAATCCCCATTGTATCAGTACATCTTTAATAATCGCCCATGATAACTCACTATACAAAAACACTTGACAAACACTCGCAAGTACTTACTGTGTTAAGATTGCATGACAAAGCAAGATAATGTTTCTAAATTCATTCTGGAAGAAACGTAATTCTTAAGCACATGCGCAATTTACAAGTGCGTTGAATTTACACTCCCTTACTTAATTTAACCCATCTTGTTGGTCCCTTTAACACTATTTCTTATTCACTGTGACGAATGTTCAACCGTTTATTTTAATCAAATGGGTTTGGTACATATAACTACTTACTTTTATGTAAATTAAACAGAAAATTTATTTGATTCATCAGGCAACTAATATTTATTGTCCGTTCGACCCAAAAATGTTAACCAAAAAGACATCGTTACTGGGACATTGCTGTTTATTTAAGTCAAACCAAAATATTCTTATATTAACGTTTCTATTCGTAACCGATTTTGATTTTGGTTAATTTAACGTATTTCTTTCTCTATGTGTACACATATATGTTTAGCGTTAAATTTAGAATTTTACAAGACAATGTTATTATACAGCATTATATATTTATATTTATACAAGCTAATTTAAAAGTAAGAAACCAAATATCTGTGATATAAAGAATATTAATTTGTCATTCTGAATTATTTTAGAAAGAATTATATTATTCTATTGAAAAAGGGTAGTGTCACCCGAAACATGTATGGAAAATAAGTATGGAAACATAACAGAGAATCTATTATTTAGACCTTTACATCGCCCACTAGACAGGTTGCCTGTGTTAACAATCTTTCTTTTATTTTAATATAATTTTACCACAATACCCAAGAAAATAAGAAAATATATTGTTTATTAATAATTAGTGGTAAAGAAAAACAAACACAATATATATATATATATATATATATATATATATATATATATATATATATATATATATAAGAAGATTTTCAATTTTTCAATACATTTGTATAATTGGCAAAGAATTGTAATATATTTTATATATATATATATATATATATAATGCTCGACGAAATTCAGCTTTGAGTACTGATAGTGTATATCACTGTGTATAAAACTTACTACCAGGAAAGGTAGAATTAGGGTTTAGGTAAAAATAAAAAATTCCTATATATTCCTATATATTCCTATATATATATATATATATATATATATATATATATATTGATGTAGGTAAAGTGCCTATTATAAAATATTCAGGTTACATTATGATGTAATAGGAGTTGCCTATTTTAAATTATTAAGGATGAGTTTTATCCAAGATTCGGTTTTTCTTTAATTATGACAGAGATAGTTAAATTTGCGAATATTAATGAACTGGTTGTAATCTTGAAAGAATTTTGTTTATTGAGTTAAAGGAGAATTTTATAGTTACATGGTGAAATAGTATTTATTACAATTGGAGTTATTCTTCCATGTATATGTACCAAAAATCTGTAAAGAAAGATTTTATATAAGTATTGTAAATTTGAAATGTAATTTAGCATTGTGAAAAACTTGTTCAAGTGTTATTAATGATGAGGAAAGGATAAAAGATTTTTAGAATACGAAAACAATCAACAAAGAATTGATAAAAAAATACCGCCGTAAATTGTATATCGGAAGTGTCAGTTAATTGTCAATGTGACAGATAATTGTTACTATAAAGAAGTAAAGCTTAAATTGGTAATTGAAGCATGATAACTTTACTAAATTCGAGGAATAATTTATTATGAGTGAAATATTGACTTGTGAAAGGTATTTTAAAATTTATTACACTTCTATAATTTATATTGAGCTTGGTTTTAATGTGTGATTAATTTATTGGTTGAAAAAAAATGGGAATTTTTTCGATTTTTGCGGAAGATAGTCGCAATTTTCGAGCTAAAGTTTAATTCAGCAAAAGTGTAGAAAATAGAAGCAATATTGGAGTAAATTATTATTGAATATATGTTATTCTAACTTAGCAGAAGATAAACAGTGTTAAAAGAATATAGAAAATTATATAAATTATTTACGAGGAGTAAAGAAAATAATACTTACCCAAATTAATTAAATTATATGAAAATATTAAATTGCCAACTCAAATTTGAAGGAGTACTAGAAGAATAAAACGTGTAGATCCTCCAGGAGCAGTAGACGGATATTAGACAATTCCAGGGGCATTAGACGTATACATTGAGCCATCAGAAGTACTGGGCATATACATTCTTCACAATACCAGGGACATTAGAAAATTCCAAGGGCATTAGAAGTATATTTCTTTCCAGAACACTAGGAGCACTTGACGTATACATCTTTCAGAACACTAGGAGCACTTGACGTAAACATCTTGCAGAACACCAGGAGTATTTGACGTATTATTCCAATCAGAGCACCAGAAGTACCACACAAATATATCCGTGAAGAGACATCTAAGTTGAAGGCCTATTTCAAGTTCATCGGGAAATATCCAAGCAAGTTCTAGTTCCTTTGTTGAAAAGTGTCTTTCCAGATCATAGATAGATCTTTCTTTTGAGTCCAGGGTAACTACAAAGTGTCAGTAATAACATTAGGAAGAATATAATAATTCAAGCTGGAAAAGGTCGTATATATATTTTTTTTACGTTAATTATTTATGGGCATCTAAGAAGAAATAAATTTGAAACCTTAATTTAATCTGAATAAACATCAAGTAACTATAAAAATTTATTATTTTATCATACAAAGTCATAAAAATACCTATTTAGTAACAATTTAACTCATATTATAAAACCAGTATTTTATAGAACAAATTAACAATCACTGTCATTTTTGAATACTTACGTTGTTATTATTATAGAAAAATCATCTTCAATAATCATTAATACATAGTTGGACAAGTTTATAGAGATTTATGTAATGATTTATGACATCGTCTCGGAAATATGTATATGTTTTTTTAAAAGAATTCAATATATGAATTGATTTATTTGGTGTTTCTTCTTCTTATGATCGTCGAGGTTATGTATATCTTTGAATGGACACATTCCTTAATGGAAAAATAATAAAGAACATAATTAATTTAAGTATATGTTGAATAGATGGCGATATACTTACTCATTGAAATATTAAAGATGTATTAAAGTTGTTATTTCATGAAATCTTAGCAGTTTTAAAAAATATTATACGTAAAGTTTATAGAAAGTAAATGATTTATTTAGATCGATATTACAGTTGAACTCATAGTACCAATTTCATAAATATTAAAGTACTAAGGTAATCATATGACTAGGAGATAACTACTGAAGTATACAGGACCGGATTAAGAGCATCAGCAGGTATTAAATTCAAATAATTTAAATATTGAGTCTCATGTTCTATTTGATTAATAATATATACAGTAGAGATTATAAAGAGTACTGAATTAGCACGAGGCATCTTAATATTATCATAATAGTACTAAATGATAAAATTCTTACCCTGAGATTAAATTATAGATCATATCATTTTTACATTATAACAATTTATTATTGATTTGCTAATTGTGGAGTTACTTACAATAGCTTGTATATTCACTTTAGCACATTTATGACGCATCAACGTGGGGCCTTGTAAATATAAGACTCACAACATCGTATTTTGAATATTTTATTTATTGTTTTATAGAGGAAACAGTAATATACATTTTCAAAGATAATAAAGTCAGTTACAGACATATTAAGGTAAGTAAAGTTGTTTGAGTAATTTTGTTTGAGTTATTTGTGTACTCTACTTATTTAAAATGAACACCAGATCTAAAAGTAGCTCTGGTATGATAAGAACAGATTCATATAGCGATGATGAGGTGGAGGTTAGACAGGAAGGAAGTTCACAAGAGGGAGGAGAAGTTACTTTACAGATCCAGGAAGAAAATCAACAGACAGGAGAGGTACTAGATAGAGGAGACAAGTCGCAAGTGCAAGGAGAGACTTCTAAAATAGAAATGTCAACTACAGCAATAGATATGACATTGATTTTACAAATGTTAAAACAAATGAATGAAGATAATATAAAAAATAGTGAAGAGATTAAGAAAAATAGTGAAGAGAATAATAAGAAATTAATGGATAAATTTGACAAGGCGAGTGAAGAGAATAATAAGAATATGGAAAAAATGATTGAAGAGAATAAGAAGAATTTAATGGATTTTAAGGAAGAAATAGGTGGAAAGATAGACAAGACGTATGAAGATATTAGAGAAGCATATAAAAGGGATATTGAAGAATTTAAAGAATCTATGGTGAGTAATCAGAAGAAATAATACCAGTAACACAAGTTTGCGTGAAAGACAAACAAGATACAGCAGAAATTAAGGGAATATTGGAAATCGAAGATGAAGGAGTAATTATTGGAAATCAGTTAGTAGAAATAGACATAAACGAGACTAAAGAAGTGTTAGGAAATATTGAGAAGGATGTTCTAAACGGTATTGATGATATACAAAAGACAGCAGTAATTAAGAAATCTTATACAATCGTACTTTTAAAGAAGAAAACAAAATACATGGATTCAGACAGAAGTATTTTAAGAATTCAATTAGATTCAATTTTATTAGAAGAAGAAGATGACAAAAAGTTATACTTATTCACCTCAAGGCAGACAAAAGGGATATTTATAGGAGACGGAAAGTTTACTGGAAATATATTTAATGTTGGACGTAATAGGATACTAACATATATGAGAAATAGCTTAAGAAGTAAAAAAATTAATATGGACAGTAAATTTGAAGGAATTGTAAGTGGTAATGATTTTATTGAGAAGAGAAGAGTTTATTTAGAAAGATATGTGTCACGTAATATTTATCAGGAGACATTGATCTTGGATATAAATTGTAAAGGGTTATTAGAATGTGATATTGAAGGTCAGGAAGTTTTAAATACATTCACATTAAATCATATTAATCTTGGGAGAGTATTTAATAAGATTAGGAAAATGAATAATGAGATTACTTATAAAATGGAACGAGAAGATACCTGTTATTTAGAAAATTTGGTACAAGTAGAAAAATTGAGTACATGGAAGAATAGAGTTAGATTAAAAATAGAAATATGAACAGAAAATTATAGTCAGGACGAGAGTTTTCTTTTATAAAAAAGAAAGAGATCAACTCTCGACGGTAATAGCAACACCGGCTTATCTTAGCTATTTAATTGATCTCATTAAATTCAAAATTTTGTTTTCGAACATAAAATATTTTATGTAATTACCTTTGATCTTATATTATAGTCAGGACAGAAGATAGGAGATCAACTTCTGAAGGTATCACTGTACCTATGGTTCCTAGTATTTTAATTGATCTCACATTTGGAAAATTATCTTTCTAAATAAATCATTCTAAATAAATAATAGATATCCTCATATAGTCAGAATAGTCAGGACGAAAGTACCATATATGGTACCATTATCGTTAATATTACAACATTGGCTTAATTAAGTAATACACTTATCTTACAAATTAAATTTTTTATTTACCAACAAAGATAGTTCGTGTATTTTATCGTTAAACACAAATGTTAGCCAAGTTAGGGAAATTAAGTTCACCTGATAATGAAATAGGGGCAGAGCAGTATATTATGGAAACAAAGATAGATTTATTACAAATAAAGAAGGTTCCATAAATATCATAACTTTCCAGATATTGAAGTAGGGGCATATTTATTGATAAAATAGGGTTACAAGAAAATCAACTATAAGATGAATTAAGATTCCTATTACAATAGTATAAAAGAAGTTTAAATGAAATACCATCCAGATTTGTTTTGTGAAATTTTAATTATAGGATCGTTATAAATATTAGAAGTTGTATTACAATTTTTTTATTATTATTCCCTTATTCCCAAGTAAAATGTTTGTACATAATAGTTAAATAATGTATAATAAGTGGATTGTACAAGTTAATGTGTGCTCAAGAAAAGTAAATTTAAAATACCTGATGTTTTATATAAAAAAAAAAATAACAGAGAAATTGATTATAAAGAAGGAAAATATTATTAAGAAATGAGTTAATAAACACTTTTTGAAACAAATTGAGGATATAATACGACAGTTATTGCACGGTAAAGTTGAATTTTATGAACAATAGGTGTATTTTTTATTATAAATTATTAAGATGAAGGAAAAGGCCTTTTAGGAAGAAACGATACTTGTTAAAAAATAAAAATGCTTACTATAAATAATTTTAAATAAAATAAACCATGAGATTATGGTATTATAGAGGTAAATATATGAGAATGGGTTAATAAAATCCCTACATTATTATAAAATATTGGACAAAATGTCTACATAAATATAAAGGTAACGTTCGCCTATAAAACGAAGATAAAGTTATTAACTTTCCAAATGAAAGTAAAAGATGAGTAAGAGATGTTTAAATAAGTAAATATGAGTTATGTTCGAATAAGAACAGATTATATGGATAAAATAAATAATTGAGTAAGCATGTTAAGAGGCCATAAAATGTATATTTAAAGAAAACACATATTGAATTATATGACATTCAACAAAAAAGTGTAATAAAACTCAGATATTAATTTAAAAGAGGAAAAATATTTTCTATAAGAGTAGTAAAGTTTAACTAAGTTGCTAACGATAATACAACATTCTAAATAGATATTTTCCTTAGATAACTAATATCATTATAAAAAAATTAAACATATACATAGAGCAAATTCAAAAATAAATGTAAATAAGTCATTATTTGTACAAGGATATTCGCTTAATACATTATTGTATTTCATATTACATTAGTAAATTTTAAATATAAAAAGTTTTGTTATAGAACATATACATATTTTCTGACAATTGTGAATAGTGTCATAGTTTACAATAAAGATAAATGTAAAAATATTAATGATGTTGGTATTTTACAAACGTGATACCTAAAAATTTATATTTAGTTGAAATTTATTAGGATGAAGAATAATAGACGGATTATATCGTTTTACATTACAATTTATTATTTAAGAAATATAAATTAACAAATGGATTGTAATTTAAATTTCTTAAAGGGGCAAATGATGTAGGTAAAGTGCCTATTATAAAATATTCAGGTTACATTATGATGTAATAGGAGTTGCCTATTTTAAATTATTAAGGATGAGTTTTATCCAAGATTCGGTTTTTCTTTAATTATGACAGAGACAGTTAAATTTGCGAATATTAATGAACTGGTTGTAATCTTGAAAGAATTTTGTTTATTGAGTTAAAGGAGAATTTTATAGTTACATGGTGAAATAGTATTTATTACAATTGGAGTTGTTCTTCCATGTATATGTACCAAAAATCTGTAAAGAAAGATTTTATATAAGTATTGTAAATTTGAAATGTAATTTAGCATTGTGAAAAACTTGTTCAAGTGTTATTAATGATGAGGAAAGGATAAAAGATTTTTAGAATACGAAAACAATCAACAAAGAATTGATAAAAAAATACCGCCGTAAATTGTATATCGGAAGTGTCAGTTAATTGTCAATGTGACAGATAATTGTTACTATAAAGAAGTAAAGCTTAAATTGGTAATTGAAGCATGATAACTTTACTAAATTCGAGGAATAATTTATTATGAGTGAAATATTGACTTGTGAAAGGTATTTTAAAATTTATTACACTTCTATAATTTATATTGAGCTTGGTTTTAATGTGTGATTAATTTATTGGTTGAAAAAAAATGGGAATTTTTTCGATTTTTGCGGAAGATAGTCGCAATTTTCGAGCTAAAGTTTAATTCAGCAAAAGTGTAGAAAATAGAAGCAATATTGGAGTAAATTATTATTGAATATATGTTATTCTAACTTAGCAGAAGATAAACAGTGTTAAAAGAATATAGAAAATTATATAAATTATTTACGAGGAGTAAAGAAAATAATACTTACCCAAATTAATTAAATTATATGAAAATATTAAATTGCCAACTCAAATTTGAAGGAGTACTAGAAGAATAAAACGTGTAGATCCTCCAGGAGCAGTAGACGGATATTAGACAATTCCAGGGGCATTAGACGTATACATTGAGCCATCAGAAGTACTGGGCATATACATTCTTCACAATACCAGGGACATTAGAAAATTCCAAGGGCATTAGAAGTATATTTCTTTCCAGAACACTAGGAGCACTTGACGTTTACATCTTTCAGAACACTAGGAGCACTTGACGTAAACATCTTGCAGAACACCAGGAGTATTTGACGTATTATTCCAATCAGAGCACCAGAAGTACCACACAAATATATCCGTGAAGAGACATCTAAGTTGAAGGCCTATTTCAAGTTCATCGGGAAATATCCAAGCAAGTTCTAGTTCCTTTGTTGAAAAGTGTCTTTCCAGATCATAGATAGATCTTTCTTTTGAGTCCAGGCTAACTACAAAGTGTCAGTAATAACATTAGGAAGAATATAATAATTCAAGCTGGAAAAGGTCGTATATATATTTTTTTTTACGTTAATTATTTATGGGAATCTAAGAAGAAATAAATTTGAAACCTTAATTTAATCTGAATAAACATCAAGTAACTATAAAAATTTATTATTTTATCATACAAAGTCATAAAAATACCTATTTAGTAACAATTTAACTCATATTATAAAACCAGTATTTTATAGAACAAATTAACAATCACTGTCATTTTTGAATACTTACGTTGTTATTATTATAGAAAACTCATCTTCAATAATCATTAATACATAGTTGGACAAGTTTATAGAGATTTATGTAATGATTTATGACATCGTCTCGGAAATATGTTTATGTTTTTCTAAAAGAATTCAATATATGAATTGATTTATTTGGTGTTTCTTCTTCTTATGATCGTCGAGGTTATGTATATCTTTGAATGGACACATTCCTTAATGGAAAAATAATAAAGAACATAATTAATTTAAGTATATGTTGAATAGATGGCGATATACTTACTCATTGAAATATTAAAGATGTATTAAAGTTGTTATTTCATGAAATCTTAGCAGTTTTAAAAAATATTATACGTAAAGTTTATAGAAAGTAAATGATTTATTTAGATCGATATTACAGTTGAACTCATAGTACCAATTTCATAAATATTAAAGTACTAAGGTAATCATATGACTAGGAGATAACTACTGAAGTATACAGGACCGGATTAAGAGCATCAGCAGGTATTAAATTCAAATAATTTAAATATTGAGTCTCATGTTCTATTTGATTAATAATATATACAGTAGAGATTATAAAGAGTACTGAATTAGCACGAGGCATCGTAATATTATCATAATAGTACTAAATGATAAAATTCTTACCCTGAGATTAAATTATAGATCATATCATTTTTACATTATAACAATTTATTATTGATTTGCTAATTGTGGAGTTACTTACAATAGCTTGTATATTCACTTTAGCACAATATATATATATATATTATTCCTTGGCTACACCGTACTGATGACGACCAATTAGTCAGAAACACGTGTCTACGGTTGCTCTACAGCGGGATTACCCACTATTTTCTACGACTAAATTATTTACCCGCACTATTTCCGCTTTTGTTTAATTTTCCAGGGTCGGTTGGCACGCGGGTTGACAATGTCTTCCTCGTGGCGATGTTGGTTGTTGTCCTCAAAACTGAGGATCTTCCAGCTGAAGCTGCAAATGGAGGTCTGTCACCTGATGGTCTTCCGTTTATGCTTACTTCTCCAAGGTTTTCCCACCTTATTCCTTGGCTACACCGTACTGATGACGACCAATTAGTCAGAAACACGTGTCTACGGTTGCTCTACAGCGGGATTACCCACTATTTTCTACGACTATATATATATATATATATATATATATATATATATTGTGTTTGTTTTTCTTTACCACTAATTATTAATAAACAATATATTTTCTTGGGTATTGTGGTAAAATTATATTAAAATAAAAGAAAGATTGTTAACGTTTCGATGTTTAATTTACATCTTTCTCAAAACATTGGTAGATACATATATATAAAATTAAATATATACAGCAATATCACAATTAAAAGATTAAGATTAAAAACAGCCGGTTGTATTGTATAATGGTATAAATTAAAGAGAAAAGAAATATAACTTCATTATAACAGATATCAAATATATATATATAGTTTTTTGTTTATATATATATATATATATAGTTTTTTGTTTATATATATATATATATATATATATATGTATTAGCGGCCTGTTTCTTATTACTTGTCAAATATTAAAAATTTAACAATAAAAAACACATAAATAAAACGTTTCGACAATTTTATTCTTGTCTTCTTCAGTTAAAACACTTTTTGTATTCATTACACTTTTTTTTAAATGTCTAGCGGCAAACCAGAAACAACTGTAAAAGATACAATTTCTCATTAAAATTACAGAACGCATTTTATGCCAGCGCTTATTAACTCACCGTAATTTATAATCTTTGTTTTTTATCTATGGATGCACGTTGTTATTTTTGTATCACCCCCCGAACTCAATTGCATGATTTATGCGATCGCTATAGTTGTTTTGTATTTTTAGAAATAAAAACAAAACTAATTCTTGTAACCGACAAACAAATTCAATTTAATCTCAACTGTTCACTGAGCATTAATTTATTGAATAGAATTAACATAGGTGTCGCTCTGACGGGTAGCAATAAAGTTTTACCTTTACAGAAACCTTATTTCTTAAATAAAAAGTTAGCTTGTCCAATAACTAACGCTGTCCAACCACTTTACGGTTTACCCTATTAAACTAATGTCTTTCCTAGCTCAGCTCAGTCGGTATAAATTATACTTAAGTATGCAAATAAATAATATTCTCAGGTTTGAATTCTTTGTTAAAAGTTATTTTACTATTTATTTTAAATAAGTTTTGTTTAAAACACAATACAAACAATTTTCACAACAATGTAAACTTTTTTTTAATACTAAACAATTCAATTTTTAAAAGAAATTAACTTCTCCTTCTTAATGAAAAATTAGTACTTTAAGAATATGAATATGATTATTCATATTATACGAAATAGAATCATTTTTTACAATTAATAATAGTTCAATTCTATTATTCTTTTTTTTATCTTCAAAATTTTACTTTAATAGTTTCTTTTAACGATTATTAAATGATTGTCCTTTAATATATTTATAATTTTACGTAACGATTTTTCTGCTTTCATTACAGCAATGATCCTCTTCATTAATTGCGTCTATTTTGGATTGCAGGCACAGTTTTTAATATCTTGATAATTAAATCACATAGGTCCACGTTAGCTGCATCTAATATCTTCACATTCGTACACTCGCTATGGTATTCTTCTGTTCTAGTAAACGTCTTCTATATGTAATTTTCTGTTTATATCTCCAATTCCATTTAATTTATAATCAACATCAATGTATTTACGGCTCCTTAATCAATTTGATTCAATATATGAGTTTAACCAGTTTTTCTACTTCTCAAACATGTAGATGATTATAATAACTTATAAACTTACGTATTTTGCACTCAATTACCAAATTTTCTTCATCAATTCTTATTATTTCCAAAATTCTCGTTTCATTCAATATTTTTCTTACTTTCCTGTCAAAATTTACAAATCATCTCCTTTTGTTTATAAGTAACCAGGATATTTTCCTTAGTTTCATATACGTATTTGATTTTCCATATAATAATGAAATTTTTTTTGTATAGTAATTTGAGTTGCCTATCTTATCTTGACAGTATTTCTAACATTGTGACTTTTTTAAAATCTTTCATCAAGAAGTGAGATTACAATAGATTTATTTACTATCTAACATTTTATACATTTCATTCTATTCTAATAAAATTCTTCTATTTTATATACGAATGATCTTTTATTTGTATAACATAAATTAATTTTCTTGAGACGTTAATTTTTTTATTTATACTATAAATGTTGACAATTTAAATCACTATTATATATATACATATATAAATTTTTATTATGATAAAATGTACATACACGTATAATGCGCTATAAAAAATGTCTTTATGTTTTACAATACATAATGGTCAAATACATATTGATGATACAATTCTACAAGACTTTCCTTATAATTGTCCCTTCATAATAACTTCATTTTTACATAAAAATGGCACACACAACTTGAAATAACATATAAGAAAAATATTACACTTAACAAAATACGTATTCACATACTTTGGACGTCCTGAAGGTCAGTGTTGTATTCACTTTCACTTTCATTTAAAAAATTATAAATCCATGGTTAATATTTACAATTCTAAATATACATTTTCTATTTGTATTGTATCTTTAATGCAATTTTTCCATTTTTCTGGAGTTATATTGGTAATCGCTTCTCGAATACGATTTATAGCTATTTCGCTAAATTTTGGACGATTGTTAGTGCAGCAAACATATGCTTTTAATTGACTCCATATTAACTCGATCACTTCTAATAATTGACTTTTTGTGTAGCTATCTTCATTATAAGTATTATTTTTTCCAAAAACTCCGATATTTCAACCCTCGTATTGTTCGAATTTGGTAGCGTCTTCACCTGTCGTGAATCATTGTCCATGACAATGACACGTCTTTCGGGTAATGCCGGTAAGAGATTTTTCTGAAACAAGTCTTCAAATATTGGTGTTGTCATATTCTCGTGATAGTCAAGATTACAACTTTATATGGTTTTTGCCGAAAGTAACACTAATACAGCGCCAACCCAACCCCTTTTAGAACCAGCGTGTAAAACAATAATTCTTTTACCTTTTGAAGGGGTATATCTAATAAACATGCTGTGAATCATCAATCGACCATTTTTCTTGGTATCGTGAGTGTCAAGTTTCGTCTATATAACAAATAGACCGCCCTTCATCTTGGGATTTTTTCATGTTGATTGAATATTCTTGTCATAATTTTTGTATCCTCGGTGACTCCATTATAACAGGTCATTTGTCATTGTCCCAAATCGGAAGCCATTTTGCTTTAGTGTTCGCCATATTGTTGTTCTAGAGGCTTCTATTTGGTGTTTTCTTTCATTTACTTTTTTAAGCTTCTTAATTTGGCAACTTCACCCTGCTTATACAAACCATATATTTTTCGTCGAATGACATCTACGTAAATTATTATACACATTTAACACTATTTGCTTAGCATTAGCCACTTTTTTTTGTCGGGAGGAAATGCATCATGCACACCACGTGTTGTATTTCTGATAGTGGTAGTGTGGGACTTTAACCCACTAACCCCCCCCTAAGGCCCTTTAATACACCCTGGATCACCATTTAGTGACATGCATCAGGTGTATCCAGCTACTAGTCTATCTAGTTTTCTCTGTTGTCTACTCGCTTTCTTTCGTCCATCTCTTTTTGATGCATTATTTTCCTAATCATTTCCAGTATTATTTTCCACCTTTTCCTGCTCTTCATCATTTCTATAGCTATTGTGTCCGGTGTTAATATAGTCCCGAGTTCATCCCATGTTGCTTCCCGCAGCTCACTCCATCTTCCACACTCGAACAGTATATGCTCCGGTGTATCCACATTTGTATGACAGTATATACAGTCATCAGTTTCTCGCTTCCCTATTCGTTTAATATAGGTACTAGACGACCCATGTCCCGTGACAGCCTATGTAGGATAATAATCAATACTACGATGTTTGCAACTGAACCATTCCTCTATATGTGGGATAATTCTCTTGGTCCACTGGGCCGTATCAACATTATCATTCCATTCTTGTTGCCAGTTGCTCATGCTTATTTGCCTTGCGAGTTTCTTCACTATATCTCTTCCTTCATCTCTGCGATTGTATATATACCATCTCTCATGAACTAACATTTGTATGGGCACTGTACCAGTGAGGACCTACAGCGCAACAGCTGAAACAGTCCTATATGCCAATGCTACACGCAGCATCATTTTTCTTTGGATGTTGGTTATGGTATTCACGTTTTTTTGAATATTCATTTCTCTGTACCATATTGGAGCCCCATATAAGAGGTTGCTATGGACAACCGAACACAGGACATTTCTCTTCAGACTGATTGGTCTGTTGATGTTGGGCATAAATCTCGCGAGTCTTGCTGCCCGTTCCTCTGCCTTTGCAGCAACTTTCTCGACATGCTTACCGAATGAACCCTTTCCATCAAAATTTACACCAAGGTATCTTACTTCTTTTGAGGGCACTACTTCCACATTCCCTATCCTAAACACAATGTTGTCTCTTTTCCTTTACAACAACTATTTTAGTTTTTGTTGGTTCCAGTTCTAATTTATGTCTGTCCATCCAGACGTTGATTCTCCTCAGGCACTCATTTGTGTGTCTCATTAGATCTATTTCATCATCTGCTGCTACTACGATCGCCAAATCAACAGCAAACCCAATGGACGTCGCCATCTCCGTAAGTTCTACACCAAGTACACCATCATATAGAATATTCCACAATGATGGACCCAAGAGTGATCCCTGTGGTACCCTCGCAGTTACTTCCATCATCTCATCCTCACTCAACAGTATTCTTCGGTCTTCCAGATAATTTGATATCAGGTTTCTCAAATACCCAGACACCCCCCTCTCACGAAGTTTTTTCATTATGAGACTATGACTTGCTGTGTTGAATGCATTTTTTACATCTAAGGTCACTAAAATGCGCCACCGCCTATCACATGCATCTAGTGTGTTTACTACTGTTTCCAGAGCCTGAATAGTGGACCTAGCCTTGCAAAAATCGTATTGATTATCATGAAATCCTCCCTTTCTTTTGATTTCTTCGTTTAGTCTCTCCCTGATAATTGCTTCGAAGAATTTACTTATCGTATTAAGCAAGCACAGAGGTCTGTATCTTGGAGTATCCTCAATGCCCTTGGCTACTTTTGGTAGAAACACTATTTTAGCAAGCTTACACTCACTTGGGAATACCTGGTCTCTTAGAAGTCGATTTATTTCATTCAGTATTTAGGTTGGTATTGTTTTGACTGCTATTTTAATTGCTTCCGGGGGTATGCCATCGATTCCAGGGGCTTTTCCCTCTTTCATGCCATCAGCTGCTTTTTACAATTCCATCGGTTACTGGTGTCACATCATCTGATGCAGGTTCTTTTTCCCATTCATCTCTTGCATACGGAAACAAGTCTCTCACTAGCATTAACTACTACATGACACTTATTAGCGTCACTATTTATTATTTATATTGTCCGCAGCCGAGTCACAGGTTATGATTATTTATTTCATAATGCTCACCTGCCCTGCCTTCGGTCCAAGATCTCCACATTTTCTTATAATAAAATATATGTTTGCTCATCTTACAATTTATATTTTGCTACCAACTAAATGTATGTGGACTGCATTACTTAAAAGTAAGAAATGCTAAGTTGAAATGATATTTTAAATACAAAATGTTAAGTAATGACTAAGTTTAATTTTCAGAACTATAATAAATAGGCAAATCATGTGCGCTTACTTAGACAAAATTTATTTAATACCACTTAGGCTATTAAAGAAAGGAGCAGCTTAAACCCTAGATCTGTTTACGTTTCATTAAGCCCTCACCGGAGGTGGTACCATATAATACTGTTATAGCTATTTAGTCTAATTAAAATAAGTTGAAACGAACTATACTATCAGAGGCAATATTTTAACATCCTAGAAATAAGAATACCGCAGCTTTCCATTTTAGGTCCCTTATTATTTATATTATATATTAATGATATGCCAAAGAATATCTGTACTAGCAATACATATTGCTGTGACTCTTGCAAATTGAGGTTTATATAAAAATAATTTACACCGTTCAATCAATAAGTAAGTAAGAATCAAGCATACATCTTAGTGCTAGACCAAGATTTAATAAATTTTATGCAAAATAGTAGGTTAGGCAATTTTACATTTAACTAGCTCAGTTTAAAATGACTAAAGAAAAATTTTCTCTCAGGGCAGAAAAATAAGTAAATTCTCCAATCAAATTGAATGCTCTTCAGTTATTACCAGGTCAGGTAAAGAAAATAAAATGCAAAATAAACCTTATAATATAGTTTATTAAGGATATTAAAGAAAATTTCAAAATTATACAAGTATATTTACAAAAATTAAATATCTTAAATATTACATAAATTTATGCATGTCATGATCAAATAGTCAAAACAGTAAACAAATTATAATTAATAAAAGAATAACATCGAATACAAATTTATATTTTTAAAATAAATATGATTTTTCTTTATTCGTCAAAGATACATGTAAACAATCAACATTTCAAATAAAATTTTAAATAAAATGTTGTGAATTGTACTGGAATATAAATAACAAAATTTTGTAACTTATCATTTGCAAGAATATAAACATTAAGGAAATGGCTCTGCCCTAATTAGTTCTGCCTGGCGCCTTTGCTCGCTCCCAAGACAGTACCATCAGAAAGCAAATCCACACTGGTAGGTACCCCAAAGTTCCACCCTACGAGTATGCTTTTCAACTCGTTGGACACAAACCTAACATACGCTACACCCCTTAAGGTATATACAGGCTGTCTCTAAAAGGTCTTTAAACAACTCTACCACGTATTTTTCGGACCAAAATAAACCGATTTAGCAAAACTTGGCTTAGTGAAAGTTGCTTAGTTTGTGCGCAATACGGTCCTGAAGTTGCAGTTGGAAAATTGTTTTTTTGTTATAAATTTGAAACGGCTGGAGCGATTGCGCTAAATTTTGTTACGTCAAAAGACGTGTACATAGTTTAAAGAGACGTCTAAACGGCCTAAGACACGTGTACATGGCTTAAAGATACATGTACATGGAGCACACAGTATGCGCTGCCGTCCTCTAGTTAATGTTCTCAAATCTTAAAATGCGATTTTTGAGAAAACGATGCAATTTTTCGAGTCTTACCAAGAGTACCTTTTTTCTTGTACTTAAGACACTTAATCTAAATTTTATAGACAAACTCTTTTTTATCCATTGGCGTAGAAAATGGAAATGTTTTAATATTCATAAACGCAGGTTCTCCGCCTATGGATTGATTACTATCCCAATTTTGATACAGAATTTCTTGACTCATAAAACTATGTAAACGTGACAAAATTTAGCGCAATCGCTCCAGCCGTTTCAAATTTATAACAAAAAAACAATTTTCCAACTGCAACTTCAGGACCATATTGCGCACAAACTAAGCAACTTTGACTAAGCCAAGTTTTGCTAAATCGGTTTATTTTGGTCCGAAAAATACGTGGTAGAGTTGTTTAAAGACCTTTTAGAGACACCTTGTATATATATAAATTTAAGGGTAATACAAAAATGTCTTTGTGCATTCAACTAATTGACTCAGCCCTGATTAGTTCTGCCTGGCGCCTTTGCTCGCTCCCAAAACAGTACCACCAAGACCAATTCGTGCTTGAAGGATTCACCAAGACTCCATGCTATGAATTAAACATCTACTTAATTCATTGCACACATCCCTGATCTATTACCCAACACGTCAATATCAAATACACAAACACAATAAAATATAATTAATATGAAGGAAAAGATATATACGATATATATATATATATATAAAAATAAAAATTTTACCTCGCTCTAAGATTCCAATACAAAACACCACATGAGAAATTTGCACAACACTATATATATACACTAATAATAAACATTATTAAATCACCTTAATTCTTCATATAATATTTCAAACTCATTCATTTCAAAATAAATTCTTCTCACAGTCTAAATATCCTACATGTACACAAAACAAAGAATTATTAAACTATAAACCTTCTAATCTTGTAAATAAATAATAAAGAAAATTTAATTAAAAACGTAGTGTTATATTTACTTGAAAAAAAAAATTATTATTAGGCTATTTAATTTTATCGTTACAAACACTAAAATGCTTTACCATAACACACGGTGTAATAACCCTGCACATAAAAATAAAACATTCTAGTAAAAAAAAAATAAAGAAAAAGTCAAAGTTCTAATTAAATAAAACTGTTCCGAACATAAATAATTATTTCCGAAAAATAATTACAAGTCCCAATGTAAACGAAAACTCCTGAATTAAAATGATATTTAATTCATAAAAATATTCTAAGTCCCACTTCGGTCTTAAAAATTTTTCTAAGTGTCGTAAAATCTTTTTTCCGATTCATGAATAAACTTCTAAGTTAAAATAACATTTTGTGTTTAAAAAGGAAGAAGAGGTTTCCACTTACTTCTAGTTTTTCTTTTGAGTGCGGTTTACACCAAGCATCTAACGTTTTCTGATCGTGTCTCGACTTATATGCATATTTTTCTTCACAAAAACGTACGGTTATCCTCGACACGATACCGATTCCACCTCTTCAATTGCATTTCTATAGTGCTGCACCTATCGATCAATCGATGTATTACTAGCTTTCAAAAACGTAAACAAACATCTAAGCATCGATTTGTTTACACGTTCGTGATTTGTCCAATGCATCTAGCGAAGAATATTGTTTTCGCCGGGCCAAACTGTCGATCTCTCCCGGTCACAGTATTCTTCGTTCGGGAAACACTTTCTTGTTATAATTCACTTAATATTTTATGCCTATTCTAATATTATAGTTTTTATAAAAATCATAATAGCATTCTTATATTATTTTACGCAAATAAAAATTAAATTTGCCAAAATATTAACTTAATGAATATCTATATACACATCATGATAAAATAAATAAAATAGTAATTAATTAAATTAAATCTTGAAGTGATCTTGATTATGCTAATTACAATGTACCACCAAACTCAAGATCACTGCAATATGTATATGTGGATCACACGCTTTTGCTTATGAAACATACGGAAGAACATGTAAAACGTATGAAGATATTTGCATTAAAATCTGCAATAATTTTATTTAATAGCAATGGGCTGGAGATTAAATCTTTCAAAACACTGACACTTATTTTAAGAGCAAAGCAGCTGGAACTAATTTGCATTGAATAATGGCTTAATATGTCGAGAAATGTATAAAATGAATCTATAAGTCATCTGGACGTGGGGACTTTGTTGACGAAATATAGGAAACTAATTACAAAATGAGAAGTAGGAAAAGCAAGCCCCAATTTGTAGTTTTTGTCGGTAATTCCTCAATTTATTGCCGACAACAACCAACTTTACTACATGGTAGACAATGCTAGTCTATGCGAAACTGACACACGAGTGACAAATATATAGAAAATAATAATTCGTAAATAGATTATAGATTTTATACATTTTTAAGGTATTCCTTACGACTAATTTAAAGTTTTTATTATATACATATACAGGATGAGTAATCTCTGTGGTCCAATAATGGGTGGAGACTCTGTCTAAAAATCTGAAATAAAATGCACAAGGAAAATACCTTACCACAAAAAATATATATCAAAAAATCTAAATACGTATTTCGACAACTAAGTTACCATCTTCAGTAGATATCTGTATATAACAAAAAAGAGTGTTAAACGTGGTATTTTTGGCTAAGGTGTAACCTTAGAAGATATGCTCTTCCCCAAATTACCAGTGGGATAACACTGATTTCTTCAGAAACGACATCTCTATATACACTACTCTAATCTAAAATCTAACGTAACTATAACAGTACTCTAAACCGTGACAGACTAATCCCCTAAATTACAATAATCCGTACAAGCTGGACTCGGGTATCGGTCCATTGTCAGAATTCATTAACTTACCTCTATTTCTATGTATATAAATACTTTCGTAACTATCTAATTCTCTAAAATTATTTACAGTTTTAATTAATCTAAGACTATCTGTAAGCATGCCATGGCCTGTATCAAAAATATGTCGAGCAACACTAGATTTTTCCGGTATGTTGTATCTGAAATGTGCAATGTGTTCTTTGTAACGAGTTGAAATTGAACGCCTAGTTTGACCGACATATTTACAGGTTATTTCATAAATACCAGATTTTTGTCCTACCTCAATTTTATCTTTAGCGTTCCCTAAAAGTGATTTTTAATGAATTGCCCGGTTTAAACGCGATTTGAGGTTCCTGTTCTTTAAAAATGCTGTTCGAATTTCGTGTGACTGAATGATACGGCAAAGAAACAAACTTATTACCAAGAGTTTTTTGAGGTAGCAAACATGTAGTATCCTGAATTTGTTTCTTAAATTTATGTTTCCTAATAAGCTTAGTTACTATTCCTGAATCGAAACCATTGTACCTCGCGATCTTTTTAATTAAACTAAGTTCTTTTTCATAACTATCTTTTGTAAGTGGAAAACTTAACAACTGATGGATAAGAAAATTAAAAGAAGCCATCTTTTGCTGAAAACTATGATTTGAATCCGCTGTTATAAACTTGTTGACGTTGGTTTCTTTTCGGAAGATATCTATTTCTATGTTATTATAATAATACCGATATAAGAAACTCAAAAGTGCATAATAGTATATTATGCAATGAGCATTTAGTCATAGCTATTAAGACACGAGTAAGAAAATTACAATACGAGGCGAAGCCGAGTATTGTAATGAATACGAGTGTCTTAATAGCCATTAAATGCGAGTTGTATACACTATTTTTTCTACGACCCCATAAGAAAACATTATTTTTTGAACATTCTATATCAAAAATTGAGGTTAAAATTTTACATGCACCTTTGCGAGTTTAGCTGGTAATAAATTGTTGATGGTTACTAAGGCTTGTTCCATAATTTCTGGTGGACTCAAATTTTACATTTCACTGTCATTATCCCTCATTTTTACCGTTTATATTTTCAAAAAAGCACAAATTTTAAGTACTTACTTGTAAATTGCAGAGAACTGTCACATTTATTTAATTTGTATATCTGTCAGATATGCAGTCGCCATATTGAATATTTTTTGAATATTCGAATGTCGCATATTTATTGGATATAAACTTGTATCGTAATGACAAATCTGTATTCCTATTGGATATAAACTTGTAACATAATGAAAATCTGTATCGTAATGGACATCGTTAAAGTACAGGTTCGGCATATCTAATAATACAATTAAAGTATGGGAGTAGAAAAAGGTTTTTCTGATATAGTCAAGACAAAAAAATCTGGACAAGTGGAAACAACATCTGCAGACAGTAATAACAGTAATAACGGGATACATACCGTTGTCAAAAAGTCCGCGGCCGATGTGGAACAGGAATTTGTGATTATCCAACGTCGTCGTAAGTCACATCAAAATGCAAAAATTGGTGTAGCAACGGATACTAAACTGAAAGCTGTGGAAAAATTTTCTTATGTGTACAATTCGAAGCTTGACAAGGATACATCGGAGGAAGATGTGAGAGAATACTTGAGGGATAAGGGTTTTGATGGAGCTAGATGTGACAGAATGAATTCAAGGAGTCCGGATATTTACTCGTCATTTAGGGTTGGTGTGCCGGTGGGCCGGATCGGGGAACTAAAAATTCCGCAGATGTGGCCTACAGGAGCTTACATAAATCGTTATTTTTGGAAGCGGGGAGCAGCGAAGGATCCGGCTTAAATTGTGTGTCCTCCCGCCCGAATGCCGACCGTCAATCTTGTGTGATAGGTAATGAACATTCGAGTTTTAAAGTGTTAGACTTAAATATAAGTGGTATTAGGACAAAGATAGACGAACTGAATGTGTTACTACACGATCAGAGACCTCATTTTGTGGCCCTGAATGAACATTGGCTGAATGATGAAGAAATAGGTGCTTGCAATTTGAAAAATTATTCCCTTGCCGCGTTTTCGTGTCGCTCTAATACAAGAGGTGGTGGCACTGCAATATTTGTGAGTATTGGAGTGGAATGCGGAACTTTGAGCGTTAAGGATGTGGTGTCAGTCGATGGTTAGCTTGAGTTTTGTTGTGCTAAATTCAGTATAAACCAAGCTACTTGTTATGTGATTAATATTTATCGACCGCCCGCTGGTGACTTTCGGTTTTTTCTTAATACTCTGACTAGTCTACTGGACAATATTTTTGAAAATAATTGTAACATTGTTGTGTGTGGTGATTTTAATATTGATTTCGGCAGAGAAAGCTGTAGTAGGGTGAATGACTTAAACAACTTGTTTAGGAGTTACGATTCGGGTACTCTGATAGATAACATATTTTCGACATTTGGTGTTGGTATTTGTGAGGTCTTAAAGACTGATATATCCGATCATTATGCATTACAATTTGTCATACCTAGCGGTGTGGAACTGTGTCGGAGGGTTTCTTGTGACAGACGGAATTTTTCGCATCAGAATCTGGATGGGTTTTTCACTGCTGTGTCTCGTGACACTTGGCTGGATGTTTTTCGCCAGGTGGATGATAATCTGAAGTGTGACTGTTTTCAGAGTATATTTTCCTTTCATTTTGAATGTTATTTTCCTAAAATTAGGTCTAATATAAAATCGAATAAAACAAAAAAATGGGTTGCGAGTGAAATTAGAGAGTGGTCACAGAGACTAAGGGAGTTGTATGACCACTATAAAGCTACAAATTCTCAATTAATTCTTGATGAATATAAGCGGGATAAAAAGCAATACAAAAGGTATATTAATGAGTGTAAAATACGTAATCATGACGGTGTTGTGGCGAATTCAGATAACAGGGGTAAATGTGTTTGGAATATTTTTAATAACTTAAAGAATGAGAGCAAAAACGAAAAAAAATTGAAATTGACCATTGGTGATATCGTTGTTACGGATATACATGACATAGCTAAAGAGTTCAGCATATATTTTTCTAGTTTCAACTGCGACCGCGCAGTGTGTGCCGCGGATTCCGGGAACTCATTCTTCATCACACTCGCGGTACAGGGGAAGTTTCTTTTTCGAACCAACATATCCGCGTGAGGTGTATGATTATATTATGAGGCTCCCCTCTAAGTTATCAACCGGTCTTGATGAGATACCTGCAGTAGTCTTTAAGAGGGTATCGTCGGTCATATGCCGTCCGTTGTCTGATATTATAAATGACTGTTTATCTAGCGGTGTTTTCCCGGACGGCTTAAAAACATCTAAAGTAGTGCCAGTTCATGAAAGAGGCAGTAGGTAAGATGTAACTAATTACCGGCCTGTCGCTTTGCTATCTGTTTTTTCAAAAGTGTTTGAGCGTATCATATATATAAGACTTGCTAATTATTTAGCAAAAAATAGTATAATTGCTTCAAACCAACATGGTTTTTTGAAAAATAAATCTACAATTACCGCTGTGTTTGATTCTTTGAATTGTATTGTTGATGCCTTGGATCGGGGTAATAAGGTGGCAGGTATATACTTTGACTTAAGCAAGGCATTTGATGTGATTGACTATACTATCCTACTGAACAAGTTGGAATATTATGGCATTCGTGGAGTGGCCAATGATTTGGTTCGGTCATATTTGACGTGTCGCAAGCAGGTGGTAAATATATCATCGACCGTGGGTTCGGCTAGGGTAACCTCGATATTTGAGGTTACATGCATTAATAGAGGGGTCCCACAAGGGTCTATTCTTGGACCACTTTTATTTGTATTATATGCAAATGACTTACCGGGCAGCGTGGATGTGGCTACTGTTGTTCAGTATGCGGATGACGTGTCGGTCCTTGCCGCTGGGTCGGACTTCGACGATGTCTCCAGGAGTTTGGCGCGGATCGCGGGTGGGATATCGGAATGGTGTAAACAGAATCGACTGAGTTTGAATGTCGAGAAAACAAATATAATTTGCTCTAGACATGGTCGGGATGAATCTTTATACGTGAGATTGAACGGGGCATCGGTTCCTGAGGTCGCCTCTTTCGGATTCCTGGGTTTGACATTGGATAGTGGTCTGCGCTTGTCTCAGCAAATAAATAATATGATGAAGAAAATTAATTCGGCATGCTACGCGTTGCAATTTCTTAGGGATCAGCTTAGCGTTGCCAGCCTTAGACTGTTTTATTTTGCCTACGTTCAATCCGTGATTCAATACAGCATTATTTTTTGGTATCATGCAGCTGACACTGACAGTATATTTACAGGCCAGAAAAGGGTGGTGCACACAATGCTGGGGGTGCCGTATGGCGACTCGTGTAGGCCGCATTTTAAGACCTGGGTATTATGACGGTCCCGTCGTTGTATATATTTGGTGTCGCGGTTCATGCTAGAAAGAATCTACATTTATTTAATAGAAATAGTGACTTCTACGGCAGTATGCAGACTATAAATAGATCTGAGTTAAGTATTCCTGGGCACAGAACAACTTTATTCGAGAAGGGACCCTATTACAATTGCGTGAAGATTTATAATAGTCTGCCCTTCGATGTTAAGCATGCCGTTTCATTGAACCAGTTTTTAAGAACAGGTTGAGGGCTTATCTCATTGATGGTGTATTTTACACTATGGATGAGTTTTATAGTGGTATTGCGTGACATTTTGGGGGATATGTTTTATTTTATTTTGTTTTGACGTGATTGTACTGATTTGTACTGTTTTATTTATTTTATTTGTTTGTTGCATTTGTTTCATTACTGACATACAGTACCTGTTATTTATTTTGTATTTATATTATATTACTATTGTAATTTTGACTCTGTTTATGTTCTGATTTGAATTTACAAACAATAAACTATATTATTATTATTATTATTATTATTATTATTATTATTATTATTTTTATTATTATTATTTTTATAACCAAAACATCTAAAGTGGTAGTTGATCATTGTTTTCCCTTTCTAGTGTGAAATTAATTGTAGTGAATTTCGAGTTTAATTCAAATAAGAAATCATCCAAATCACAAAAGTTAGTATTAAAAATCGCGAAAATATCGTCAACGTACCTAATCCATACTTTAGGGAAATACTTACAGTTCCTTTCAAATTCAGTTTCAAAGTGACTCATGAATAAATTCGCTATAAATGGAGACAAGCTGTTGCCCATTGCTGTACCCTGTCGCTGTTCGTAGAAGTTACCTTCAAACTGAAAGCCGTTCTGGGACATGCAAAGAGTTGTCAACTCAAGTATTCATCTATTTTTACGCGTTCAATTTTATTCTTAATCAACAAATCCTCTAAATATTTCAATGTTTCTGGAATCGGTACTGAGGGAAACAATGAACTTACATCAAATGAAACTAAAATTTCACCCTGTTCCAGCTTATGAACTTTGACTTTTGCAATAAATTCTAATGAATTTTCAACTGAGAAACTATCTGGTTTTCCGGGCAAATTTGTAAATTCATTCACTAACCATTTCGAAATCAGGTATGTCGGTGAGTTGATACCTGAAACAATAGGTCTCATCGCATTGCATGGCTTATGAATTTTAGGTAAACAATACAGTCTAGATACAAATGGATTGCTTACATTTAAACGAAATTTAAGGGAAGAAGTTATTAAATGTGGACAACTTTTTAACGCGTCTTTAGTTTGTTCAATCATCTTCGGGAGGGTTTTTTTTATTTAATTGAACCCGTTCAATAGTCTATACCTATCTGTAGTTATATGAAAACTGATAGATAGATTTTATTTACTACACAGTCTATGCCAGCAATATAGATCACAAAATATGTAGAATTTGGAAATTTTAAAACCAAACAAAGTTATAACTTGACTGTAGTATACGCAGAAAGAGGAAACGTTATATGAATCGATCAGTAATTAGTGGAACAGGAACTACAAAATAACAATAAATATGAACATTAAGATAGGTAAAAAATGTTTCATCAAGTTTTAAAATGAATAGGTTTTCAATATTTTTGAACACGCTCCGAAATGATAAATCGACAATCATAAGAATTTGAGGACATATATTTCTAAATATTTGTCGAATATGTTCTCGTACAGCTTCTTTTGTGGTTACAGTTATCTGGATATTTGCCTTTGTACGTAGCCCTATAAAAAAATCTAATTTTGTTATGTTCAAAGACCCAGCAGGCTAGTGAATAGCAGCTCCTCGAGCTAGCCACTTGACTGAAAACATTTTTTTTTAAAAAAAATTAGTTATTGCCCAATGGCAAGCTAGAAGAATGTTCTTTTAGCTTTAAAATGATGGGTGCGTAACTAAATATTTAATTGTATTCATTGCGGATGACATTTATTTTATTTTAAGATCCTTGCAATGCTGGTTTGGTTACTATTCTGCAAACGACTAAATTCACGGATACTGAAGGGGGATATTCTGTTGTTGCTATGAGAATTCATATTTGATTTTCATCATTTAGCACATATTTAGGTTTCTGTGGTTTTGAATAAGCAATACTACCGCTAGTAATGAAAGGTGTCTATTACTCTTCAAAAGGCACCTGTCCTGGGAATCTTCTTCCACGATAACGCTGCTGGTAAACTCTCTGGTCTAATAAATCTTTGACATTCCGCCAGTACCAAAATACTATATTCAAATAAGTCATAAAATTGGCAAAACTATATCAAAAAATTACAATAGCTCAGCAATGGTCACTTTTAAAGTAATAAATATGGTATAAAATTTACCAAGCAATTCAAAAACGAAGAAATATACAGGTTGTTCGATTTGAGAAAAAAAAACTTTTAGACAAAAACTTGTCATCTAACTTTAATCCAATTTTGTTAATCATCTTCGGGAGGGTTTTTTTATTTAATTGAACCCGTTCAATTAAATAAAAAAAACCTCCCGAAGATGATTAAACAAACTAAAGACGCGTTAAAAAGTTGTCCACATTTAATAACTTCTTCCCTTAAATTTTGTTTAAATGTAAGCAATCCATTTGTACCTAGACTGTATTGTTTTCCTAAAATTCATAAGCCAGGCAATACGACCTATTGTTTCAGGTATCAACTCACCGACATACCTGATTTCGAAATGGTTAGGGAATGAATTTACAAATTTGCCCGAAAAACCAGATAGTTTCTCAGTTGAAAATTCATTAGAATTTATTGCAAAAGTCAAAGGTCATAAGCTGGAACAGGGTGATATTTTAGATTCATTTGATGTAAGTTCATTGTTTCCCTCAGTACCGATTCCAGAAACATTGAAATATTTAGAGGATTTGTTGATTAAGAATAAAATTGAACGCGTAAAAATAGATGAATGCTTGAAGTTGACAACTCTTTGCATGTCCCAGAACGGCTTTCAGTTGAAGGAAACTTCTACGAACAGCGACAGGGTACAGCAATGGGCAACAGCTTGTCTCCATTTATAGCGAATTTATTCATGAGTCACTTTGAAACTGAATTTGAAAGGAACTCTAAGTATTTTCCTAAGGTATGGATTAGGTACATTGACGATATTTTCGCGATTTTTAATACTAACTTTTGTGATTTGAATGATTTCTTATTTGAATTAAACTCGAAATTCACTACAATTAATTTCACACTAGAAAGGGAAAACAATGATCAACTACCACTTTAGATGTTTTGGTTATAAAAAAAAATAATAATAACATAGAAATAGATATCTTCCGAAAAGAAACCAACGTCAACAAGTTTATAACAGCGGATTCAAATCATTGTTTTCAGCAAAAGATGGCTTCTTTTAATTGTCTTATCCATCGGTTGTTAAGTTTTCCACTTACAAAAGACAGATATGAAAATGAACTTAGTTTAGTTAAAAAGATCGCGAGGTACAATGGTTTCGATTCAGGAATACTAACTAAGCTTATTAGGAAACATAAATTCAAGAAACAAATTCAGGGTACTACATGTTTGCTACCTCAAAAAACTCTTGGTAATAAGTTTGTTTCTTTGCCGTATCATTCAGTCACACGAAATTTGAACAGAATTTTTAAAGAACAGGAACTTCAAATCGCGTTTAAACCGGGAAATTCATTAAAAATCACTTTTAGGGAACGCTAAAGATAAAATTGAGGTAGATCAAAAATCTGGTATTTATGAAATAACCTGTAAAGACTGTAATCAAAAATATGTAGGTCAAACTAGGCGTTCAATTTCAACTCGTTACAAAAAACACATTGCACATTTCAGATACAACAGACCGGAAAAATCTAGTGTTGCTCGACATATTTTCGATACAGGCCATGGCATGCTTACAGATAGTCTTAGATTAATTAAAACTGTTAATAATTTTAGAGAATTAGACAGTTACGAAAGTATTTATATACATAGAAATAGAGGTAAGTTAATGAATTCTGACAATGGACCGATACCCGAGTCCAGCTTGTACGGATTATTGTAATTTACGGGATTTTTCTGTCACGGTTTAGAGTACTGTTATAGTTACGTTAGATTTTAGATTAGAGTAGTGTATATAAGGATGTCGTTTCTTAAGAAATCAATGTTATCCCGCTGGTGATTTGGGGAAGAGCATATCTTCTAAGGTTACACCTTAGCCAAAAATACCACGTTTAACACTCTTTTTTGTTTTATACAGATATCTACTGACGATGGCAACTTAGTTGCCGAAATACGTATTTAGATTTTTTGATATATACTTTTTGTGGTAAGGGATTTTCCTTGTGCATTTTAATCTCTGTGGGGAAGGCCGATTGTGCCTTTATGAAAAGAGATATTACGAAGCGGTTTTTTCTTAAGATAGCTACGCATTAGGAGCATTTTTGAATTTATTTTGTATTATACAGAGTGTTCCATAACTTGGTGGTTGACTATAGTTACATATATATACAGTGTGCACGTGATCTACCTGCGGATGAATATACTAGAGAAGCTGGTCGGCTATAAGTGGGAGAATATGGGGAGGGGGGCTCTGTTACTAACATTAGAGCTACGTTAAAGTCGACAGCGCAGAAATCGTTACTTCGATAGTCCGCGAAAATTGCTACTGTTACTGTTTATAACAAATTCTTTAACCAAGAATAAAGTCATTTACCGTATACTGCTTTAGAGAAGATGGAAATAATATTACTCAATGAAAAGCACTACCTAGATAATTTATAAGTAGAGACTTGTTGACGCATCAGATAATCGCACTAAATAATTTTAGTAACGGATTTCAGCGCAGTTTCCCAAATTGTATCTGTAAATAAAAGAAATGATCATCGATTCTAAAAACTTAAAAATAATAATTTTTTCCTTAAAATATCAAAGATAAGAAAGATAGCTGATATAAAAAACGAGAACGTAACAATAGCAAAACCTTATTAAGATAAAAGTAAATAATTCCGTAGTATTATAAAATAGAAAAGGATAAACTAAAATTCTGAAAGTAAACAATAAATTTGTATGAAACTAAGTAAAATGTTTCAATAAGTATAAACGCAAAAACAAGGAATTTCATTGGAAGTTAAGAATCGAATTATTAAAGAAAAATGAATTTCTACAAGTACTTAATTATTTATTAAATGCTCAAATAAGTCTCCCTCTTGAGCTGAGCAATAACCCAGCCGATTACCAAAATTTCGACGGACATTTGTTAACACTTCGGGGGTAACATGATTCGAAAATTCAATAATTTTCGCGCATAATTGTGCTAAATTAGATGAACGAAACGCGATTTAAAAATGTGATAGTCGACTAGAGATCGAGCGTGAACAAAATTCAAATGAAATGCGCAAGTACAGCTGCTATCCTTGTTGCACTGATTAAAGGAGAGTCAGTCTAGCCTCAGCGTAAATGTACTCGAAACCCCTCTTTTCCAACACTACACTCGACCAAAAAGCAGTTTGTATATTGCTTTGTCGTACTAACTCCTAACTCATAGAAACTCTCGGTGTCGTGGTTTTATCACACAGTAAAATGCATCCGCAACTTATATTTCTCGAAAACAACGCATTAGATGGACACGATTTTTGGTAGTGCTGTTCATAATAAAAGGTCATAATGCAAGCATATTTAATTTTGTTTGAATTGCTAATTGCATATGCAGAAAACTGGATTAAAATTACATGACATATTTTTGTCAGAAAGTACATTTTTTTCAAATGCAACGACCTGTATACCTCTTCATTTTTGAATTGCTTGCTAAATTTCAAATTAAACACATGTAAGACATTATTACTATAAGAGTGACCATAGCTGAGGAATTGTCATTTTTGATATAATTTTACCAACTTTATGTTTTTATTTGAATACGGTATAATGAGCCTCGATATTTGCGCGAAATTGACAATCGAATGGATGACATTTAATAAGTCGCTTTTCAATTGACAAGCATGATTTTATAATGAATTCTTATAAAAATGAGCTAGAGATATGATTTTTGCATGTATTGGGGAATGTTAAAAAAAAATTGGTTACTAGCTAGAGAGTTTCAATTGTTTATAAAAATTGCATTAATATATCATATATCATTACTCTACTTCTTTTCTTTTACTGATCTAATCTTAGTAAATAACTCATGTCTATACCTACCTGTAGTTATATGAAAACTGATAGACAGATTTTATTTACTACACAGTCTATGCTAGCAATATAGTTCACAAAATATGTAGAATTTGGAAATTTTAAAACCAAACAAATTTATAACTTGACTGTAGTATGCGCAGAAACAGGAAACGTTATATGAATAGATCAGGAATTAGTGGAACAGGAACTACAAAATAACAATAAATATGAACATTAAGATAGGTAAAAAATGTTTGAACAAGTTTTAAAATTAATAGCTTCTCAAAATTTTTGAACGCGCTCCGAAATGATAAATCGACATTCATAAGAATTTGAGCACATATATTTCTAAATAATTGTCGAGTATGTTCTCATACAGCTTTTTTTGTGGTTACAGTTATCCGGACATTTGCCTTTGTACGTAACCCTATAAAGAAAATCTAATTTTGTTATGTTCAAAGACCTAGCAGGCTAGTGAATAGCAGCTCCTCGAGCTAGCCACTTGACTGAAAACATTTTGATTGAAAAAAAATTTAGTTATTGCCCAATGGCAAGCTAGAAGAATGTTCTTTTAGCTTTAAAATGATGGGTGCGTAACTCAATATTTAATTGTATTCATTGCGGGTGACATTTATTTTATTTTAAGTTCTTTGCAACGCTGGTTTGATTAATATTCTGCAAACGACTAAATTCACGGATACTGAAGGGAGGATATACTGTTGTTGCTATGAGAATTCGTATTTGATTTTCGTCATTTAGCACATAATTAGGTTTCCGTGGTTTTGAATAAGCAATACTACCGCTAGTAATGAAAGGTGTCTATTACTCTTCAAAAGGCACCTGTCCTGGGAATCTTCCAGGATACGCTGCTGGTAAATTCTCTGGTCTAATAAATCTTTGACATTCCGCCAGTACCAAAATACTATATTCCAATAAGTCATAAAATTGGCAAAACTATATCAAAAAATTACAATAGCTCAGCAATGGTCACTTTTAAAGTAATAAATATGGTATAAAATTTACCAAGCAATTCAAAAACGAAGCAATATTCAGGTTGTTCCATTTGAGAGAAAAAAAACTTTTAGACAAAAACTTGCCATGTAACTTTAATCCAATTTTCTGCGCATACAGCTTGGGAAAAAAAGAAACATTGAATTTTTCACAAAAATGGTATTTACAAAAATAGATTTTAGGTCTATACTTCTTGACTAAGAATTATACGGGGAATACAATATATATGGAATACTCTGTATAATACAAAATAATTTTTAAAGGTGCTCCTAATAAGTGACTATCTTAGGAAGACCACCACTTCAAAATATCTTTTCTCATAAAGTCACAATCGGTCTTCCCCACGGAGATATACACTGTAGAAAGAAAGTAACGGATAAAGGCATTAACTTTGTTAACATTCATTTTTAAAAAGATATCTCGCATTTTCAGTGTCTTTCGTCATTTCTTTTTCATGTTATGACGTTACCAACTTTTTTTTTAATGACGACCTATAATTTTTTGAATTGATTTCGATAGTTCTACGGTATAAAACTTTTATAACGTTACATTTGAAAAAAATTGAGGAAATGAGTTTTAAAGCTCAAATATTAAAAATTCATTATATTTGCAAAATGAATTTAGTTACCGGTGCATAAAACAAAAAACATTAATTACGGCTGTCAGAATAAATTAATTTGTCAGTGTCACAGTAAAATAAGTGTTACTCCCTTTTCGAAATTAGAATTATTTACCTTTTGCAAACTATTTTATTAATAAAAATGGTACTATTGAGCAGTATCCTCAGAAAGTTTAATGTATGACAGGAATTATTGGTGACAGAATTCTAAGTCGATTGTTTTTTTGCTATCAATTTGACTGGAGAGAGGTACTTACAATGTTTACAGTTCGAATTGATGCATGCGTTAGCTGCATTATGTCCAAATGCAAACAGCCCTGACCTACCAAATAATAGTATATGGTTACATGATGGTGCTCCGCCTCATTACGCAATTAAGGTGCGACGCTACTTGGGCCAAGTTCTCCCAGGAAGATGGATAGGAAGAAGAGGTTCGATGGAATGGCCGGCTAGGTCTTTTGATGTACCGCTATTAGACTTCTTTCTATGAGGGTACTTAAAAAGTAAAGTGTACAAAAATCGCTCTGATAACTTAGAAGATCTCAAACACAGAATTCGACATGAAATTGGATTAATATCAGCTCAAACTATTCAGAATGTGAGAAATGAGTTTTATAATCGTCTTAGGTATTGTCACATGGTACAGGCTCATCATTTTGAACACTTAGTGTAAATATAATTTAAAAAGTGTTTTTTCTGTACTTATTTTTGTGTTTGATGTTATTGTTAATTTTTTTCTGGCTAATTAACTTAGTTTTAATGTAATTATTAGCTTTGAATGTAACATATAGTAAATTTATAGTTCGATTTATCAACATTTTTATAATTTTATAATAAAAACGAATATGCCGTCAATCAAATTTATGTGACTACATTTGTTTAATGAATTTTTAATATTTCAACTTTAAGACTCTTTTTCTCATTTTTTTTTCAAATATAAATGTATGGTTGGGAATGATAGGACGGCGTTTTTTAGGACTTCACTTTTTTGAAGGAAACCTGACTGCTGCTGGATATTTAAATTTTTTGCAATTTGATTTGGTGCCAGCAGTGGCAGTTCTTTTTCCTAATAATGAAAATGGTGACGTCCCTCATCGGAATATTTGATTTCAACAAGATGGGGCGCCTCCTTATTTTGGCATAGAAGTCCGTCCATACCTTGATGCTATATTTACAAAAAAAATGGGTAAGGCCAATTGAGTGGCTATGGGATTACTTAAAATCAAAAGTTTATTTCAATAGACCCAACAACTTGGAAGATTTACAACAGAGAATTAGGCCAGATATTGTTGGGCGAGGTATAGAAAGTGTTTACTTTCATGCTGTTCAATGCCAAATGGTTGGAGGGGAGCACTTTGAACATTTGCGTTAACTTCTGTTGATTAATTTGTTAAATATGTTTTGTATGTTTGTTTTGATTATTATGTTTACTAGATGGATTAAATAATGAAATATTAAAATACGGAGGTGAAGAACTGCATACAAAACTATTTAAACTAGTAATCGATGTATGGGAGAATGAAACAATGCCAAATGATTGGAAATTAGGATTGCTAGTGCCAAAAAAAAGGAGATCAATGGGATTGCAAAAGCTACAGAGGGATAATGTTGCTGAACACCGCATACAAAATCTTCACCACATTAATCAATGATCGTCTAAAAAGCTATGCTGACACAGCGATAGGAGACTACCAACAAGACTTCAGAGGCGGACGGTTCACAATCGATGCAATTCATATTTTGAAACAAATACTGGAAAAGGGCAATGAATATGACATCACACTACATATGCTATTCATAGATTTTCGGTAAGCGTTTGACTGCCTAAACAGAGAAGTCATACTGAAGGATGCAGAAAGGATGGAAATACCATAAAAACTCATGAGACTCGTGAAAACGACATTGACACACTCACAAGCAGCGATTATGACGCAAGAAGGAACATCAGACTATTTTGAAATAAACAAAGGAGTTAGGCAGGGGGTGCACTTTCAACCACCCTGTTTAATATTGCCTTAGACGGAATAATTAAACAAATAGAGGTAGAAGGGAATATTAGAAATAAATTGGTACAAATTATAGCATATGCGGATGACCTGGTCATAATATGTAGAGACATTCGGAAGACTCGTAGAAGCGGCGGCGGACAGAGGTATATATCAACGAAAAGAAAACAAAGTATATGGTAAGCAACCGAACCGCGTACGCCGGAAGGAAGAGCAAAGAGATGGGGAGCTACGAATTCGAGAGAGTAGACACTATCAAATACCCCGAAACAATAATCAATACCTATAGACAACAATAGAACTGCCGAAACAACTCGCAGAATTCAATCAGGTAATAAAGCGTATTACGGGTACAAGAAACTACTAAAAAACAGAAACATCGGCTTCGATACAAAAATGAAAATCTACAGGGCAACTATAAGACCAATAGGGACGTACGCGGCAGAAACGATGGTACTAACGAAAAGAGACGAGGAAAACTTCAGAATATTCCAAAGGAAAGTAATAAGAAGAATGTATGGCCCAAAGAGAGAAGCAGAAAGAATGCGAATACTGATGAACCATGAAATCGACCGACTGGTGAAAGGAAAAGATATAGTTAGATTTATAAAAGCCCAAAGAATAAGATGGTATGGACACATCAACAGAGCAGGCACAGGAGCAACAGTGCGCAGCATTGCCCAGTGGACACCTGAGGGCAAGAGAACGAGAGGAAGACCATGAATCAGATGGGAACAACAAGTGAAAGAGGACTTGAACAAAATGGGAACAAACTGGAGAATGAAAACAAAGAACAGGAAAGAATGGAGGCTAATAGTAAAAAAGGCGACATCACACAAAAACTTATAGAGGAAATAGGTGGAAATGTGGAGTGATCCCCCACAAAAAAAAGATCGGAGAACCCAGAAGGGCGGCTACAACTCCGCAGGAGTGTACAGCCTATTATATATATATATATATATATATATATATATATATATAGTACATTCGGCATTAGTTGGGATAGCAGTCAGGGGCAATAACTGCTATCCCAACTAATGCCGAATGTACTACAATTTATAACAGTCACTATAGTTATTTTATATATATATATATATATTGTAATGGGGTTACTGTATAAGTTTATACGGCCCTATGATATAATAATGAATGGAGAGCTAATGAGACTTAGAGCGCTTAATTTACTTTATCCTAAAACATAAACTACTAAACACAATAATCTATTGAATTATTAACTTTTCAATTTTAATTCCGCCAGCTAGCTAAAGGGGGTTGCATTCTACGAACACGGAGAGAAATTATCTATTTAGTTTATGTATCAATTAGTATCTCAAAATTTTCCTAATAGATAAATACCGTTATTAATAATTCAAAAATTTCGCGGCATTCAACGTATGATTGCGCAAGATCGGGATATACTTTATCCAAGAGGTGGAACGAACACTGAAATTCGCGCGAGGACGCTATACTTAATGTGTACGTGTGTATAGATTAAGTAATCAAAAAGAAATTTAAAAGTTATGTGATTAACTAAGTGGGTGATATTTAAGTGACTCTAATTGTGTTCTCTACAGGGCGTTACTGAGGTTCGAAATTTGATTTACCTTAGTCCGGTATACCATGCTTTCCAGTTGTCGTTTGACGATCTTGAAGAATCTAACCTAGAAAGTCAATTTGGAGAGAGAGCTCCAAAGCTGGAGCTTCAACAGAATATGTGTACCTCTTATGGTTGAAGAATGAGTTTTAACAGTGATGAAAACAAACACTTTATACAAGAAAACAACAAATCTGAATTTATTTAAAACATAACACGAATATCTACTACAATACAACAATGTCCATAAAATATTTATATAAAACTATACACTATTGTTGTGTATAAGCACAGCAGTTATTTAGGCAGAAGTTCTACAAATTTGATATATTGAAATCAAGGCACAGTATACGAGTTTGGTCTTATGTACCAACTATTAAAATGGACTGCATGACAAATGAGATAGGATTAAATTTAACTGTAAGTAGATCCTGATATTTATTTTAAATAAGCATAATATTGTTTGAAATTTTAAATTGATTTTCCAAGTGTTTATATAAGCTATGTATCTAGATTTGAATTTTATTAATTGATAGAGATGATCGAATTAAAAGACGTTACATAAATGTGACATAGATTTAGATTTGACCCACATTTGTGTCAAAAAAAAAATGCATATACTAATAATAGACTTGGTACCTTCTGTGTATTAATTCCTTATCTTGTTTAAGGACAGGTACTTGTTCTAATGGAGTGAATCCCTGTGGAGGCAGCTCGCATCCCAGTTGTCTGGTATCGGCGTTCGGTGTGTCCTTGACCTAGTTCGGCTCGGTTTAAGGTCGACTTCTTCAATGGATGACCTTCTGACTCGTGCGTGGGAATGATTCAGCAGACACTCTTTGGCTTATTTCGATGTATCAACTTTGACAGCGATTGGATATCGGTATGGGTCGATAATAAATAATGATGCGTATATCACTCAATGCATGATCGCAAAAAAATGAATCGAAGTGAATGGCTCGTTAATGACGGTTCACAAAAAAAAATCAATCGATGAATAATCAATTAATGAATAATCCGCTTGCATAACCATGAATGCTCACGAAACAATGAAGAATCAATCAATGAATAATCAATTAGTGAATGCTGCCTCTCGTCGGATGTGCCTTTTTATATGAATCTCTGTTGTGGATGTTGTAACCATGGCAATTTTATACAGTAGAATTTTACAAAGTCTTTTTACGGGCAAGTCTATTTTTGAATATTTGTGGAATCATGTTTTATCTTAGTTAAATTAATTCGTCTTTCAATCGGTACAATAAAATTACTTTAATTCGTTTTCTTTTAGAAAAACACATTTTTTTAAAAATTAAAGGGCAAATTTAGCATTTCGACTTTCATTTGTTCGATGACGTCAATGACGCTAATAAAATAAATTTAAATATCAGAATTTTGGCTTAAAATGCCTTTTTAGTAGAACTTTACCTTTACAAATTAAACTTATAAATACATACAATATTTTTTTCGTCTTTTAATCCTTTTTAAAATCTTTCTTTATACAAAAAATTAGTGTGGTTAGTTTTTGAAGTGGAATAACTAAATGGTCTTTTAATTTATTTACGAATTACTGTTATAACATGAAACTATGACCTTTTCTTAATCTTTTACCACCTTTTTGAATTATCTAAATAGCTTGTTTTTAATATTATAAAACTTTTCTTTTACCTCTGTTGACAACTGTCAAATTATTCAAAATGCTTATTTAAATATCTGGTCTCAACTTGTAAATATGACATTGAAAAATATTACATCGTAAATGCGTCTCGATAGACTTTGTAACTGCTAGAGTTAATTTATAATTACTTTGATTACTTATAGGAAATATTTGAAATTTATTTTGCCTCTGTCAATATGGCGCGTCGAAATTTGAAAATTAAAATGATGCTTAACTTAAATGTGCGCAACTAAGAGTTTTATTGTTTGTTACCATACTTGTAACTTGTAAACTAGTTTATGGTTTAAATGTTTTTTATGTTCACCATTAGTTTATTTTAGTTTTAAGCTATGCATTTTTAGATAACAATTTGTCATGCATGTGCAATACTTTTGCCAAAGTTTGAGATGATGCTTTCGATACTATCAACCTTGCTTTAACCTTGAACCTGTAACTTTTTGTGACAATTTACTCTTGAGAAATCACACTATAAAATGGTACTCAATTATATGCTCATAGTGTGGTAATAAATGTTGAATTTTGTAATTTAAAATTGTCCATTTGTAATGGCTGTCAGATTCATTTTATATAATTACTTTGCCTATATAACATTTAACTAATTATTGTTGTATTGTAGAAATTTGCTAAATATAAGTATAAAAATAAGACTAATGTGTATTTTAAACTAATCAGGTATTTAAGTCCAATTTTAAGTATTTAATACGGGGGTTTCAGTTGGGGTTCCTGAAAAGAGTAGTCATTGGTTTGGTTTTCTAAATTTGGGGGTGAATTTCTTTCTAATATTTAAAGTTTGATGGGTTTCTCAGAATTTACTAGATTTGTTAGTAAAATCTGTATTAATTTTTAGGAATTTTTACCTGTACTCTTATACAAGGGTCCAAACATAATGCATCGCGGATGTATATATGGTTGCCTGTATTCAAGGGATTTTAAAGGGTGACTGTATGTGTTTGTGGGTATTTGACTGGTGTTGTCACATAATCGACACCAGTTCAACTTGCCCCTTAACGAAGGTAGTTTTTTATGTATATAAAAAAATTGCGTTCGTTATAAATAAACCTATATGTAATTTTTTTTTTTTTTTTTTTTTGAACTTGTGGTGGGCGGCTTACCCCGGGGTTATAAGCTTTAAGCTTGTCATAACACCAGGAGCCTTTTTGGTGTATATTTTATGTGTGTAAAGTGTTTCATGGCTTTGTTACTTACACCCCCTCGCCGTAAAGGGTGAAGCACTGTTAATTATATCCCAACAGAGAATGGTGACTCAAGAGGTGTACCGGACCCGCCAGAAAAATTTTATTGTTCCAGGCGGGACTCGAACCCTCGCTACTATCTCTCCCACAGATAGTATTGGTCATCTTACCACGAGACCACCGAGCCGTCAATTAATAATTAATTGTAATAATTAACTAAATTATATATTTTAAGTGACAAGATTTTTCTTTAACAAACTGATATATTTATTTTGTATTATACTAAGGGCTTAATTATCTGAGTTTTTGTATTTGTAGTTTTGTCATATGTCTGTAATATAAGTTGTATGTGTGTATGGAAATTGTCCTAACAAAATTTAATTTTTAACAATATTTATTTAATGACTTGTCCCTGTATATGGGTATTAGTGTAAGATGCTATGTATATGTTATGTATTTATGTACCTATATTTTTATTGATAAATATGAACACTAGTTCCTCTTTGTATGTGCGCGTATGTTTTCCTTCTTGTAATTTTTCTATGGATATTGCCTTTATAAAGTTTTATTATGTACCAATTATGCTTCTTTTGTTTATACTGCTTCTTTTACCTATAGTGTCTCGGATTCAAATTCTATACTGTGATAATAGTGGCCTATTTTAATATACCTCGAGTGTATTTACACTTAAATTAACTTTGTTGCTTCAAATAATTATTCTTGTTACCTATTATATTTGACATTTTGTCATGTATTCATCTTCCTATTTGCGGAACATATTTTCAATTAATATTGCACTTTTGCGTGCTGATGTACCCATTTTAGGTTGTACATCACCTTTTGTCTTCCCATAATACCATATCTTCTCATGGTTTTACTTATGAGGTAAATTCTAATTATATTTATTTTTCTTCCACGATACCATATCTTTTCATGGGTTTCTTCATGGATTCAATTCTTTATTTATAAAAGCGTTATATTCGCTCCATGGTATATTTTAATTCTTAGGCCCTTTCTTCATAGTTAAATATTTTCTTTTCCTTCATATTTTGGTCAATTCTTCTTGAATCCTTTTTGTTCTGTTTGTACATATGTTTCTTGATTGAATTTTTGACTTGTAGCCTTATTTTTGTATTTTATATAAAGGCAGTAGTAATTTTGCTCTCTTCTAATGGTAGTGGTTCCATACGCTTTGTTGTAAGTTTTCTTTCAAAGATTTGTTCTTCCTAGTGTTTCTTATTTCTTTTCCATAACATGTTTGCATCCTCTTGCTGTGTATTTGTACATTTTCTTTATTTTCTTACTGAAGTGTTCCAGACATTTCTCAACTTATATTACCTCCTTATGCGTTGCTACTTGATTGATATAGGAATGGGAAAAACTAAAACTTATTTACTATGTGACTTAAAATTATTTATGGATGAACTTCTCATCTTCTAAATGCAAACTCTTATAATGTAGAATTCCGGGTGTATTTACATCTTTGGATATACAGATTGGGCTCGTCTGTAGTGGTTATGGGATGATTCCGCTATCATCGGGTTGGGTTCGTCCGATGTAGAGCATTTTGTTTAATTTCTGGCTCCTTTTGGTTTGGGCTCGACCAAATGACTCCTGGGGTGTCGGGACTCGTGGTGCCCCTACAATGTTATGTGGGGTGGATAGGCCTTTGTATCTTGGTAGTGCTCAGGTAGGAGTTGGGTCGCTATCCCATCGAAGGTCGCCTGTAAATACCTTCGCCCTGCTCCGATGTATTTAGGCTATTTATTTTGGGGTTGATAGGCCTTTGTACTTTGGGGTTGCTCAGGTAGGAGTGGGGTCGCTATCCCATCGAAGGTCGCCTGTAAATCCCTTCGCCTTGCTCCGTTATATTTAGGCTATGATTCTTGGTGTTGCTCAGGTAGGAGTGGGGTCGCTATCCCATCGAAGGTCGCCTGTATACCCCTTCGCCTTGCTCCGTTATATTTAGGCTTTTGATTCTTTGTGTTGCTCAGGTAGGAGTGGGGTCGCTATCCCATCGAAGGTCGCCTGTACATCCCTTCGCCCTGCTCCGTTGTATTTTAACGTGTGTCTATGTGCTTAAAATCTTGAGGCGAAAGTCGATGATGTTTTCTAAGTCCCGAAGGATGTCATCGCTGTGAGTAGTTTGTATTGTAATTTCCCTATCTGGTCGATTATATGATTGTGTGGGTGTATTTGCGAAGTAGTGAAGTGTTACCTGATTTCCTTCATACAGGATTGCAGCTATATGAATTCCTTTTAGTATTTTAAAATTTTTGTGCATTTCGCATGTGTAATGTATAAGGGTTATTAAAGTTTGTGTGTGTATATTTAAATCTTGTACATATTGTGTATAAGTGTTTGAATTTGCTATGTGTGTGTGAATTGACTTACTTCGCCTGTCTGTCCATGTGTTTGTGTCTATGCCCCTAAATGTGATAACTTCTCTGTATGTCTTGTTGATTTTACCCCTTTGTGTTATAAGTGTTTGTCGTTTTCAAGAACTTATATATTTTTCTGTTCCTGTAAACATACCTGTTGTTTTCCTTGAGGTGTAGAAACATAAATATCTGTCCTCTTCCTCTTCTGTTAGAAGCGCGTCCAAGTGCGTTCTCAAGATTTTCCTACTGGAGTCCATATATTTTGTTTTTGATTGTATGTGTATTATTTCGGAGGTTTCTTTGACTTCTGCTGGGTCCTTTTCATTGTTAAAGCCCTTTTGTACATCCTTCTCAATATTTTCTAATACTTTTTCTTGGGTTGACATCTCTTCTGTGATTTCTTCGACATCCTTTCCTGTAGCTATTACTTCTGTTTCCTCTGTTATCTGTTCTGCAAATATTGTTTCTATTGGGACTGATTCTTCATCAGCTTTATTTTCTTTTTCTTCGCATTTTTGCACGTCTGTTTTTATTTCTTCTGGTACAGTTTGTAATTGCACCGGGCCTTCATCCATTTTTTGCGTTAGGATCGTTTCTTCACTAATTGGTACCATTTCCATTTTTAGTGTAGGATCTGTGATTACCATTTTACATGGAGAATCTGTGTCTCCATTGTTTAAAACCTGTACGTCATTTTCTGTTGCTATTTCTTCTATTTCCTCTTCTTTTATAGTTTCTGCGGATACTGTTTCTATTAGTTCAGTTTGTATTCTTTTTGGTTCGACAGGTAACTCCTGTTTCTCTATTTTGTCCTCATGCTCTGTTTTCGCCACTGTTTTTATAGATACTGATTTTTCCGCAGCTTTATTTCCGCCTTTGTCATGTCTGTTTAGTAATTTTTCCCTCATCTGTTTCGTTTCTAATTTGTGTGCTCCTTTATCTCTAATTCTCTCTTCTCTTTTACGTTTTCTTTCTAATCTGTCTTCCTCACTTTGTCGTGACTCGCGTTCTACCCATTCTTCGAACAACGACAGGATCTGTTTGCACAGGTTATCCCCTTCTGACTTCGAACCCGTTCCTTGTTCTGTAACTGTCTCTGTTACTAGTTGTGCATCATTTCCTGGAGGTAATGTATGGACTGATTCTTGTACTTCTGGTACAGTTATATCTTTATCTTTATCTTTTTTCTCAACTATATTTTCTACCCTCTTATTTTCTTCTCTATTTTCCTCCTTTGTTTCCCTATAGCTTTTCTTTTCTTGTTTGTTTTCCTCCCTATCTCGTTTTCTATTCGTCCCGAGACTTTCTCTCCATTCCCGTATATCCTTTTTATATTCTTGTCTAGATTCATCTATTTTGTTCCCTATTCTTTGCATATCCTTTTTGTTTTCTTGGAACATCAAAGTAATCTGTTTGAGCATCTCACTCTGTTCCTCTGGCTTCGAACCAACTCCTTGTTCTGTGGGCGTCGCTGTAATATCGGTGTTATCACCTTGATTTTGTGGAGATACATCTTCGCCTTCGCTGGATGATTCCTGATGGACATTAGAAACGCTTCTGGATCTCGTATTCATCTTTCAGGTTTATATTTTTATAAATACACACAATAATAATAAAAATTTGATAATGCTTTATGATAAGACCCTTGTATAATGTATTGTACCTACTATTTGAATAATAATAATACCTGTATTTGATTCTGCTATTTTTAATAAAGACAAATAAATGATTTTACTTTTGTCAGTGTTTGTTTGTTTACCATCACTTTATAGAAGTACACATATATAATAAATAAAGAAAAATTAAAAACACATGTTGCTTTTTATATTTTTATTGTACAATTATTTTTTTTTTTTAATATATAAGAATCCTCTGCTTCTGGTGATCTTCTAGTCTTCTGGAGTAGCTGAAAAATACAGTAAGTATCCGGCTAAAGTTTAATAATCGGCCCCAAATCGTTGGTGCGCCAAAATGTAATGGGGGTACTGTATATGCTTATACGACCCTAAGATATAATAATGAATGGAGAGCTAATGAGACTTAGAGCGCTTAATTTACTTTATCCTAAAACATAAACTACTAAACACAATAATCTATTGAATTATTAACTTTTCAATTTTAATTCCGCCAGCTAGCTAAAGGGGGTTGCATTCTACGAACACGGAGAGAAATTATCTATTTAGTTTATGTATCAATTAGTATCTCAAAATTTTCCTAATAGATAAATACCGTTATTAATAATTCAAAAATTTCGCGGCATTCAACGTATGATTGCGCAAGATCGGGATATACTTTATCCAAGAGGTGGAACGAACACTGAAATTCGCGCGAGGACGCTATACTTAATGTGTACGTGTGTATAGATTAAGTAATCAAAAAGAAATTTAAAAGTTATGTGATTAACTAAGTGGGTGATATTTAAGTGACTCTAATTGTGTTCTCTACAGGGCGTTACTGAGGTTCGAAATTTGATTTACCTTAGTCCGGTATACCATGCTTTCCAGTTGTCGTTTGACGATCTTGAAGAATCTAACCTAGAAAGTCAATTTGGAGAGAGAGCTCCAAAGCTGGAGCTTCAACAGAATATGTGTACCTCTTATGGTTGAAGAATGAGTTTTAACAGTGATGAAAACAAACACTTTATACAAGAAAACAACAAATCTGAATTTATTTAAAACATAACACTGAATATCTACTACAATACAACAATGTCCATAAAATATTTATATAAAACTATACACTATTGTTGTGTATAAGCACAGCAGTTATTTAGGCAGAAGTTCTACAAATTTGATATATTGAAATCAAGGCACAGTATACGAGTTTGGTCTTATGTACCAACTATTAAAATGGACTGCATGACAAATGAGATAGGATTAAATTTAACTGTAAGTAGATCCTGATATTTATTTTAAATAAGCATAATATTGTTTGAAATTTTAAATTGATTTTCCAAGTGTTTATATAAGCTATGTATCTAGATTTGAATTTTATTAATTGATAGAGATGATCGAATTAAAAGACGTTACATAAATGTGACATAGATTTAGATTTGACCCACATTTGTGTCAAAAAAAAATGCATATACTAATAATAGACTTGGTACCTTCTGTGTATTAATTCCTTATCTTGTTTAAGGACAGGTACTTGTTCTAATGGAGTGAATCCCTGTGGAGGCAGCTCGCATCCCAGTTGTCTGGTATCGGCGTTCGGTGTGTCCTTGACCTAGTTCGGCTCGGTTTAAGGTCGACTTCTTCAATGGATGACCTTCTGACTCGTGCGTGGGAATGATTCAGCAGACACTCTTTGGCTTATTTCGATGTATCAACTTTGACAGCGATTGGATATCGGTATGGGTCGATAATAAATAATGATGCGTATATCACTCAATGCATGATCGCAAAAAAATGAATCGAAGTGAATGGCTCGTTAATGACGGTTCACAAAAAAAAATCAATCGATGAATAATCAATTAATGAATAATCCGCTTGCATAACCATGAATGCTCACGAAACAATGAAGAATCAATCAATGAATAATCAATTAGTGAATGCTGCCTCTCGTCGGATGTGCCTTTTTATATGAATCTCTGTTGTGGATGTTGTAACCATGGCAATTTTATACAGTAGAATTTTACAAAGTCTTTTTACGGGCAAGTCTATTTTTGAATATTTGTGGAATCATGTTTTATCTTAGTTAAATTAATTCGTCTTTCAATCGGTACAATAAAATTACTTTAATTCGTTTTCTTTTAGAAAAACACATTTTTTTAAAAATTAAAGGGCAAATTTAGCATTTCGACTTTCATTTGTTCGATGACGTCAATGACGCTAATAAAATAAATTTAAATATCAGAATTTTGGCTTAAAATGCCTTTTTAGTAGAACTTTACCTTTACAAATTAAACTTATAAATACATACAATATTTTTTTCGTCTTTTAATCCTTTTTAAAATCTTTCTTTATACAAAAAATTAGTGTGGTTAGTTTTTGAAGTGGAATAACTAAATGGTCTTTTAATTTATTTACGAATTACTGTTATAACATGAAACTATGACCTTTTCTTAATCTTTTACCACCTTTTTGAATTATCTAAATAGCTTGTTTTTAATATTATAAAACTTTTCTTTTACCTCTGTTGACAACTGTCAAATTATTCAAAATGCTTATTTAAATATCTGGTCTCAACTTGTAAATATGACATTGAAAAATATTACATCGTAAATGCGTCTCGATAGACTTTGTAACTGCTAGAGTTAATTTATAATTACTTTGATTACTTATAGGAAATATTTGAAATTTATTTTGCCTCTGTCAATATGGCGCGTCGAAATTTGAAAATTAAAATGATGCTTAACTTAAATGTGCGCAACTAAGAGTTTTATTGTTTGTTACCATGCTTGTAACTTGTAAACTAGTTTATGGTTTAAATGTTTTTTATGTTCACCATTAGTTTATTTTAGTTTTAAGCTATGCATTTTTAGATAACAATTTGCCATGCATGTGCAATACTTTTGCCAAAGTTTGAGATGATGCTTTCGATACTATCAACCTTGCTTTAACCTTGAACATGTAACTTTTTGTGACAATTTACTCTTGAGAAATCACACTATAAAATGGTACTCAATTATATGCTCATAGTGTGGTAATAAATGTTGAATTTTGTAATTTAAAATTGTCCATTTGTAATGGCTGTCAGATTCATTTTATATAATTACTTTGCCTATATAACATTTAACTAATTATTGTTGTATTGTAGAAATTTGCTAAATATAAGTATAAAAATAAGACTAATGTGTATTTTAAACTAATCAGGTATTTAAGTCCAATTTTAAGTATTTAATACGGGGGTTTCAGTTGGGGTTCCTGAAAAGAGTAGTCATTGGTTTGGTTTTCTAAATTTGGGGGTGAATTTCTTTCTAATATTTAAAGTTTGATGGGTTTCTCAGAATTTACTAGATTTGTTAGTAAAATCTGTATTAATTTTTAGGAATTTTTACCTGTACTCTTATACAAGGGTCCAAACATAATGCATCGCCGATGTATATATGGTTGCCTGTATTCAAGGGATTTTAAAGGGTGACTGTATGTGTTTGTGGGTATTTGACTGGTGTTGTCACATAATCGACACCAGTTCAATATATAACTATATATATATATATATATATATATATATATATAACTATATATATATAAATATAAACTTGGAAAGAAGTCTCTGCTGTCTGAATGAAGAATTAAAAGGAATCGTTAGGGGATCCAGCATAAAAAACATCTACAGTTACAAAGTTCTCTATTTATTGCCGATATTTCGCATTACATACTAATGCTTCTTCTGGGCTTAACTACAATATTAATATGAATTACAGTATTGAAATTTAAAGTAGTAATAAAATAATCTATTTAATATTAAAATTGACTCACAATTTGAACTTTTTTGAGAGAGAATCGCATCTGACTATGAACTATGTTGTTTTACGCAAATATATATATATATATATATATATTATTTAAACTCTTGATGAGCATTGGGCATTTTCGGCATTAAATAAACATACATTAGTTTATAATGTTTGATTTATTTTTTAACGTTTCGACCTTTCTTTTGGTCTTCATCAGAAATGATAATAGGTAAGAAACAATTTTTCTGAAACAACATACACCATGTACATACAAAATGCGATAACACAAAAATAATTTCATATAGGTATACAAAAATATAAGAATCATATTAAAAAATGAGAAAACTTACTCCAAAATATGTAACAACAGTGTCCTAATAACTTTTATAAAACATGTACAACAAATAAATACATTAAAAGGGTTTTAAAATTTAAAATACGTAACGCCAAACGATTAAGATCTAAAATGTCAATGAAATGTCTATAATGCTAGTTTAGTTTGACATGGAAACGGCCAAAAACAACAACAAAAACGATTTTGTTGTTGTTTTTGGCCGTTTCCATGTCAAACTAAACTAGCATTATAGACATTTCATTGACATTTTAGATCTTAATCGTTTGGCGTTACGTATTTTAAATTTTAAAACCCTTTTAATGTATTTATTTGTTGTACATGTTTTATAAAAGTTATTAGGACACTGTTGTTACATATTTTGGAGTAAGTTTTCTCATTTTTTAATATGATTCTTATATTTTTGTATACCTATATGAAATTATTTTTGTGTTATCGCATTTTGTATGTACATGGTGTATGTTGTTTCAGAAAAATTGTTTCTTACCTATTATCATTTCTGATGAAGACCAAAAGAAAGGTCGAAACGTTAAAAAATAAATCAAACATTATAAACTAATGTATGTTTATTTAATGCCGAAAATGCCCAATGCTCATCAAGAGTTTAAATAATATATAAATACGGCAACAAAGAATAGAAAATATATATATATATATATATAAATCAATAAAGAAAATATCACGGATACATAATAAAAATAGGAAAAAGAATATCCGGTTAATCCGCTGTAGTGCAACCGCAGACACGTGTTTCAGACTCGTTGGTCATCGTCAGTACGGTGTAGCCAAGGAATAAGGTGGGATATCCTTGGAGATAGAAACAAAAGGAAGACCATCGGGAAGACAGACCACCAATTGCAGCTTAAATGTCAGAAGATCCTCAGGTCTGAGTGACAACAACTGACATCGCCGCGAGGCAGACAATGTCAACCCGCGTGCCGTCCAACCCAGGAATGATAAATCAATAAAGAAAATATCACGCATACATAATAAAAATAGGAAAAAGAATATCGGGTTAATCCGCTGTAGTGCAACCGCAGACACGTGTTTCAGACTCGTTGGTCGGGTTGACAATGTCTGCCTCGCGGCGGTGTCAGTTGTCACTTAGACCTGAGGATCTTCTGACATTTAAGCTGCAATTGGTGGTCTGTCTTCCCGATGTCTTCCTTTTGTTTCTATCTCCAAGGATATCCCACCTTATTCCTTGGCTATACCGTACTGACGATGACCAACGAGTCTGAAACACGTGTTTGCGGTTGCACTACAGCGGATTAACCCGATATTCTTTTTCCTATTTATATATATATAATATATATATATATATATATATAATAAGTAACTCTGTAAGTTTTAAAAAAAGAGTAATTCTTTTGTTCAGTATTTTCTTCAACAGGTGTGTTTTTGTGATTTTGTAGCATACTCCTGATGAAGTTTTTAAAAAACGAAGTATTGAGTAATGAAGAATTGAGTTTGATTGCAACGGACCGAATACCCGATAATTCCATATCACTCATTATTATACAGGGTGTCCAGAAACTCTCCTGACAAACGAAGACCGGAGATTCCTCAGATAATTTTAAGACAATTTAGCCCAATTCACCCTAGTCCGAAAATGCTTTCTAAGGGAGCTAGAGCTCTTTGAAGATGGCGCCTTGTAATTAGTTTTTTTTAATATCTCCCGAACGCTTCTATTTAGAAAAAACAAAAACTGGTATGCTTATTTATCCTCCAGTGATGAATCGATTTCATCAATTGCAAATTTCTAGTACCGGTCATAGGCGTCCGTTTTGGGTAGGTAAACGGTTATTTTAACGCATAACTTTTTTGTCTGTAACTTTTAAGCATTTGTGACACTAGATTATTAAATTTTCAGGTATTCTAGTACTAAAAGGTACTCTTACTTTAAGTCGGTAGGATACACCGTTTTCTAGAAAAATCGATTTGAAAATTTTTCGTTTTTTCGTCATTTCATCTTTCGTCATTTCAACTTCGCGAACTGACAACAATTTGACAATTAAAAACGTAGGTTTTATTTTTGTTGGCAGTTCAGAGCGAACTAGTGTAAAAAATAATAAATTGAATTTTATTGACGAAAAAACGAAAAATTTTCAAATCGATTTTTCTAGAAAACGGTGTATCCTACCGACTTAAAGTAAGAGAGCCTTTTAGTACTAGAATACCTGAAAATTTAATAATCTAGTGTCACAAATGCTTAAAAGTTAAAGACAAAAAAGTTATGCGTTAAAATAACCGTTTACCTACCCAAAACGGACGCCTATGACCTTAGGAAGCATTTTCGGACTAGGGTGAATTGGGTTAAATTGTCTTAAAATTATCTGAGGAATCTCCGGTCTTCGTTTGTCAGGAGAGTTTGTCTGGACACCCTGTATATATACAGGGTGAGTCAACTACGCGGGTAAGGCCGATTGTGCCTTTACGAGTAAAGATATTTCGAAGCGGTTTTTTTCTTGTGGTAGCTGTTCATTAGGGGCACATTTTAAAAATATTTTGTATTATACAGAGTGTTCCATACCTTGGTGGCTAACCATAGTTATAGTTTTTTAAATGGCACACCCTATATATTATTGCATTTTTGAATTCCCCGTATAATTTTTAGTCAAAAACTTATAAGAAAGTATAGGCCTAAAGTGTAAAGTTTTTGATTTACTCCCATTTTTCTGATAAATTCAATGTTTGTATAAAATTATATTTCTCGAAAACGACGTATTAGATGGACAAAATTTTTTGGAATATTGTTTACAATAAGAGGTCATAATAGAAGCATGTATTTTTTTTACAGTTACTAACTGCATGTGCAGGAAACTGGATTAAAATAAGATGACACGTTTTTGTATAAAAGTCAATTTTTTTAAATGGAACACCCTGTATATCAGTTCATTTTTGAATTGTTTATTAAATTTCGTGTCAGAAACATGTAAGACGTTAATACAGTAAAAGTGACTATTACAGAGTTATTGTCGTTTTTTTATATGCTTTTTTTGTTTTTGCAAAAAAGTCAATTATTTCAAATGGAACATCCTGTATATTATTTCATTTTTGAATTTCTTATTAAATTTCACATCAAAAATATCTAAGACGTTAATACTTTAAAAGTGACTATTACTGAGCTATTGTCTCTTTTTAATATAATTTTGTCAGTTTTGTGGTTTAATTAATATAGTATAGTACTGACAAAATTATATCAAAGAGACAATAGCTCAGTAATAGTCACTTTTATAGTATTAACGTCTGACATGTTTTTGATGTGAAATTTAATAAGAAATTCAAAAATGAAATAATATACAGGGTGTTCTATTTGAAAAAATTGACTTTTTTGCAAAAACTAACAAAAGCATATCAAAAAACGACAATAACTCTGTAATAGTCACTTTTAAAGTACTAACGTTTTACATGTTTCTAACATGAAATTTAATAAACAATTCAAAAATGAACTGATATACAGGCTGTTCCATTTAAAAAAATTGACTTTTATACAAAAATGTGTCATCTAATTTTGATCCAGTTTCCTGCACATGCAGTTACTAATTGTAAAAAAATAAAACATGCTTCTATTAGGACCTCTTATTGAAAACAATACTGCAAAAAATTTTGTCCATCTAATACGTTGTTTTCGGGAAATATAATTTTATACAAACATTTAATTTTTCAGAAAAATGGGAATAAGTCAAAAACTTCACACTTTAGGCCTATACTATTGACTAAAAATTATACGGGGAATTCAAAAATTAAATAATATATAGGGTGTTCCATTTAAAAAACTATAACTATGGTTAGCTACCAAATTATGGAACACTCTGTATAATACAAAATATTTTTAAAATGTGCCCCTAATGAACAGCTACCACAAGAAAGAAACTGCTTCGAAATATCTTTACTCGTAAAGGCACAATCGGCCTTACCCGCTTAGTTGACTCACCCTGTATATGTATATATATAAAATATATTACATATACATATATGTCTGTAGCTACAAATACATCTTAACACATACATAGTTGCCATCGTTGATTGTTTATGTATTTCAATCAAATTGTACATGTTTAGGTAAACCTAAGCCATTTTGATAGGATTAGATAGGTAATACCGATTGTCCTATGCTTATTTGCTTTCATATACATTTATACATGACTGATTTTACATTCTATATTGTTATAATATCAACAGTTCTACTCTTAATTTTTCATTACATAGTTGCGTCGTTGTTATTTGTATAATTGCATTGACTGAATAGTTTGTGGTAGACCCCAAGCCTTTTGATGTGACTATATAAGTAATCCCGACTGTCCTATGCATATTTGATTACATTTTCATTTATACATTTTGATTTACATTTTATATTTGTCATTGTTTCTAATTGACAACCAGTTGTCATATTGTTATTACTTTTATTTCATTGTGTGCCACTACTACAAAGAAGATTTTCAATTTTTCAATACATTTGTATATACAACGTGTCCACGTAAGTATGAGGCAAGTGGGAATTTTTTTTATTATTGATTTTACAGAAAGATTTATAGGAAGGAAAAGTTCGAGCATCAGAAGAAACCTAATATTTTTTATTCAAAGTTGCTTTCTAGTACTTGGTTAGAGAGAAAATTAAAAACAGGTAATTTTGCCATAAGAGTAAACTACTTTTATTTTTAAAGATATCAAAAATATCCATATAAAAATGTTGTTTCAAATTTTAAAATATGCACAAATATGAATTTATATTAACATAACTAATAAAATTAAAATTCACTGTTATAGAGAAATAATAATAGTAAATACGTAATAATTTTTAACTGCTATCTACATTTCAGTAATTCTGTGGTTGTCATGTGGACTGTCACTTCAATAATAAATTTCCTGTGATTTTTACGTAAAATAATTTACATCTGTTATCAAATTCTTAGAGCTGATAATGCATGGAATTAAACAGAAATCATATACTCACAATATTTAAGAAGAGGTTTTTTTATAATATACAACAAGTATGAAATTGACAAAAATAACAAATTCAGAAATACAAATAATAGAAAAAACTATTCAAGGTAATGTCCTTCCCGTTGAACGCACAAGTTTGTACGCCTGTTGAAATCCTTGCATGCATGTTCTAACATTATAGGATTATTTCTTAAGAACAGTACCGCATCATTTATTTTGTTTTTCAATTCTTCTACATTCTGAAAAGGTCTTTCTGAATATACTTTATTCTTTAACCATCCCCAAACAAAATAATCCATTGGATTTAGGTCGGGTGAGCGCGCTGGCCATGGAAGAGGTGCATTACGTCCTATCCATCTTTCCCCAAATTTTTCATTTAAATAGTTGACAACTATTCGTGCACTATGTGCAAGTGCTCCATCTTGCATAAACCAAAGGGTTCTCCTAATTTCTAGTGGCAATTCATCTAATTCGTTATCGAGGTTTGTTTGCGGAAATTCAATATAACGTTGTGAATTTAATGTCATTTGGAAAAATACGGACCAAAAATTTTTCTATTTAAAATCCCACACCAAACATTTACCTTTTGCGAATACTGATTCTTACAAGGAATACTAAAATTTGGGTTGATAGGCGACCACCAACGACAATTTTGTGCACAAACAACACCATTTGTTGTAAATGTTGCTTCATCAGTAATTAAAATATTTTTGAAAAATGATTTGTGCGCTTCAATTTCAGCTTGAATATCCAAAGAAAATTCAAATCTATTATTATAGTCCCGTTCTTGCAAGGTTTGAATATATCTCGGCTTATAGGGGTGATACCTATTGCTAACCAAAATTTTGCTTACCGATGATTTCTTCATATCTAAATTACTTGCAATTTTTCTAACAGAAATTTTAGGATTTTCGATTACGCTTTGCATAATACGTAAAGAATTTTCGAAACTCCTCACATGTTTTCTCGTTCTTTCTTGAAACGCATTTTTAACTACCACTAGCTTTAAACTGATATAAAATTCTCGACACGCTTTGGTGACTAATTGTTTTGTTAGGATGTCTTTCATTGAAAACATCAGCTGTTTCTCTGCATTTCTCTGCTTTTTCTATTGTAAATTGTAACTTTGGATGAAAGGAATTAAATTTAATTTAAATAAATTTAATTCCTTTCATCCAAAGTTACAATTTACAATAGAAAAAGAACAAAATAACGAATTAAACTTTTTAGACCTAACATTAATACGATCCGACATCTACATATACACTTAATTATTCCATAAACCAACTGCATCAGATCGATATCTCAATTATAACTCTTGCCAACCCACATATTTTAAGAACAATGTCATAACAAACTTAATTCACAGAGCAATAACACTCACTACTCCAAAATATAGACCTGAAATTATAGCAAAAATAAAAACATCATTACAAAAAAATAATTATCCACTTCCAAAAATTAATAGTGTTCTAAAACAACAACTACACAAACATTATAATCAGAACATACCTAAAAAAATAGAGGAACCAACTTCGTATAAATCTGTTCCATTATGTTACCCATTACTAAAGCCATTTTTTCTTTCGGTGTGGGAAAAGACGTTTATTTGGAAATGTTCGAAATATGATTTACATAGGATAATATGATTTTTTGATAATTGTCATTTTTTTGACAATCAGTCAGAATATATATATTTTGACAGTGTCAGATTTGTTTCTGATCCGTATTAAAGTTATAATAAATTTACCTTCATTAAAGTAAGTGGTAGTAACTGTTGTTTTGTTGATTTAAAATACAGTGGGTGAATCCTTTCAAATTCGAACCGGTAACAATTTGGCGCGCCATCGTGTGGCAGAATTTTTCTGTATTAAAAGTACAGAAATTCTCAGTGCAGAAAGCATTGACGAACCCAGGAGAAGATGGCTCCGAAAAGATCCTCGAAGAAAAGACAGTCTACCGCTTCCGAACGCTCATTCTCGCCTGTCATAAATAATGTTCCCCTCATGGAACAAATCGCCGAACGGGTAACACGGGAAATTTTGGCTAATTACTCACCAAAGAAGAGGACCACACCTGAGACAGTTGATAAGCCGACAGTGCCACCGCCTGATGCAGAGACAGTGGTTAATGCTGAAGCCGTGGCGACACTCGCTGAGGCACTAAGACAGTTAACTGTCGCGCCAGCATTAGCGCCAACAAATCGACCACCACCGCGTCCTTACCAGGGGCAGATTACCGAAGACCCAGTGCTCTTCTTGGATAGGTTAGAAATCTACTTACGGCAATTCACCTTGGAAGTGCCAGAGGATATTGCTGAGGCCGTGCGTCCACATCTTGAAGGGGAAGCTGCGAATTGGTTTAATTATTATGCGGGCAGTTTCTTATCGGTGGAAGATTTCTTGCAGAGATTCCGAGATGAATTCCTCAGTCATCAACGTTTGACAACCTTGGAGGTGGCCGTATATGCCACAAGACAAGAAGCAGCCGAAGCACCTGAAAAATTCGTTTGTCGAATGAGACAACTGTGCCTCAGGCTCAGACCTACCTGGCCCGAGGAAGAAATGATTTTGCATATCATTGACCGGATGACTAAGGAAGTAAATAGTCAACTATTTCTGGTGGTTCCCAAGACCATGACTGAACTAGTACAAAAATGCACGCGTTGGTCCCGACTCAATGAGGCCGACAAGGCGTGGACGAAGCGAACCAAAGTAAAGCCATCGGATACCCAGAGCCAAGATGCGAGGCAGACACCATGCCGCCCAAGAGTAGAAAACCCCAGTGTTCAAAGAGTCACTAGGGCTGAGGATACCAGCGTACCGAAGTGCTGGTTTTGCCCGGAAAGGCATATGAACCGTGACTGTCCACAAAGGCCAGAATGGTTTTCTGAACGACACCCTGGAATCCAGCGAATGCAGGGGGAAGGAAAGGGGGCCGTCCCAAAACGTTAAACGGAACGGCCCTTGCAACAACTGATGGCATAAGAACAACGCCATCAATAAAACTCCAAGTGAACGGTCAGGAAGTGGTGGCGCTAATAGACACAGCGGCAACCAGGAACTTCGCCAGACCCGAATACCTGACGGGAAAAACCGAGAAGACTCGGCCGATGACCTTCACTTGGCTTCAAGAGAGCACAACCCTCGAAGCACATCTCCAAGGCACACTAAACGCCACTATCCGCAATTTTTCATTCGCATGTGACGCAATGGTGATACCTAATATGCGCATTGCCCTCGTCCTGGGGGGACCTTGGCTTATGGAAAACCAAGCCGTAATAGATATGGCACGTAAATGCATGCATGTAGGTGTGGACAGACGTCACACGCTACACTTTGTCACAAGAAATCCTAGACCTCATTCTAAAGAAGACATCCAAATCTCTACAGATACAAGCTCCTGGATGGCAGAGGATCGAGAGATTTTTCAAAGAACTCTGAGGGATTTTAGAGAGTTATTTGACGAGGGCGATGCAGTCGCTACCACAGCTACCACAAGACACGAGATTCGGCTCTCAGATGACACCCCAGTCAGGGTGTCTGCCTACCGTTATCCACCAAACAAGAAGCGAGTGATTGCTGAACAAGTTGAAAAGATGCTGGCAAGTAATGTGATCCGACCGAGTCACAGCAATTATAGTTCGCCGATTGTAATCGTCACGAAGAAAAAATGGCTTTAGTAATGGGTAACAATTACCATATATAAAAAATATTTCTGAAAAATTAAACAAGATACTAATACCGTATAAAGTGAAAATAGCACACACTAACTGCAATAACCTCGACTTCCTATACACCCCTCTCAAAGATAAAATTCCTACTTTAAAAAAAACCAACATAGTGTACAAAATACCATGTAATGATTGCAATGGCATATACATAGGACAGACTTCTCAACATTTAAAAGACAGAATAAATGGTCACAAATTTTCAAATAACACCACTGCACTAAAAAAACATACCAATACAACAAATCATTCCTTCAATTATCCAAATACTTCAATTATAACTACAGAAAAAAACCACAAAGCCAGGAATATCTTAGAAAGCATCCACATCCAAAAAAACAAAAATACAATAAACGATAGGACAGATATAAATAACCTATCAAATATTTATTTTTCTATTTTATAATAAATACAAGTACGACGCTGTGTTTCCTTTAAGCATACGTTCAAATACAACACAAATAAAAATACACTAAAAACTATCAATGCGTATTAAAAAAATTTTTACAGTACAAACACATTTTAAAATATACATTTATATGTAGACTTTCAAAACATCACTGCTTTTCAATACGAACACGTACACCTTTAAATATTCTATACAATCATTTGAAAAGTAATTAACATTTTGGATAACACCAAAAAAAAAAAGCAAAAGAATGTATACATACCTGATACTATTCAAAAGAAGAAAGAAAAAGAAAACAGACTTTCAGGCGTTGTGCGAATGGAAAATCTTTTGGAGATTTTAATATATATTTTTAAATTGTAAACAAATGTAGTATCAATTTTAATAACACATGACGTAAGTTATTTTTAGAATTATTTTTCATATAACATAGATTAATAACGCATAATTGTTACAGCTTATTATAAAATTTTTTGAGAAAGATATTATATATAATATCGAAACGTAAGAAGAATTTTTTTATTTTATACACACTAAACTACCTATAATTAAATAAAGGCCGATACCTCCCATGATGCAAATATAATTATATATATATATATATATATATATATAATTATATTTGCATCATGGGAGGTATCGGCCTTTATTTAATATATATATATATATATAATAATAATAATAATAATAATAATAATAAAATTTATTTCAGGAAACGAGTACAAAACAAAAAGTAAGTACAAGTTTGAAACATGTCATTTGAAAAATATTACTTAAAATCTAAAAAATTATCTACATCATAGCAGGAAATGGCAAGCAAGTATTGCTGTACTTCACGTTTAAAACGAATAAAATTTGTAATATTTTTTTATATAGTCAGGCAGCTTATTATAAAATCTACAACCAATGAAATACAAACCCTTCTGAAAAACGGTTTTTCTGTGGCGAGTAGGCAGCAAGTAATCATTACTACGAGTATCATAGGTATGAGTACTATTACCTATGCAAAACTCAGGCTTGTACTTATATACAAAACAAAGTACCTCAAGAATGTACAGATCATAAAAAGTTAAAAGAGAGTTATTCTTAAAAACGTCTCTACAGGAGTTTCCATAACTAATGTTGTATATAATTCGAATTGCTCGCTTCTGCATCAAAAAGATTCTACGAGCTTCGGACGATGCGCCCCAATGAACAACACCATACCGCATGCAAGATAGAAAATTTGAGCAATGGAATGTTTTTAGGGTATCCCTACTACAGCTCCGCTTCAGTTGCCTTAGAGCATAACACGTTTTTGACAGAGTTTGGCACAATTCGTTAATGTGTAAACTCCAACCAAGGTTGCTTTCTATAGTGAGACCCAGAACCTTAACAGAAGACACCGATTCAAAACCATCGCCCACGCCAGAAGACGGGTGAGAGTTCGCCATTTTATTACCGAAATAAATAAATTTGCACTTGTCTACGTTGATAACTAATCTATTGAATGACATCCAATTTTTGATTTGATCAAGGAATAATTCAGCTTTTCGATTTACTTCTGATGGAGTAGGTGAACTTAAAATGACATTGATATCATCAGCATATAAGACTATATGAATTGTTTTGTCAAAAACTGTGAGTAAATCATTAATATAAATTAAAAATAAAGTAGGCCCTAAAACTGAACCTTGAGGCACACCAATATCAACCGGTTCATAGGAGGATTGGTAGTTATCAATCTCAACACACTGCTTACGGCCAGAAAGATATGAACTGAACCACTTACGGGAAACACCATTAATGCCATATTGCTCTAATTTGTGCAGTAAAATTTTATGATTAACAAGATCAAAAGCCTTAGATAAATCTATACTGATACCCAAACAGTAGTGATTTTGATCCAAGTTGATGTAAATTTGCTTTAAAAGATTAAATAACACCGTATTCGTCGATTTATTTACACAGAAGCCGTTTTGATTAGAATGCAGTAAGTTAAAACTTTTAAAAAAGTTTTTTAACTTTTTATTCATGAGTTTTTCGTATATTTTAGGAAAAAACAGATAGTAAACTAATGGAACGGTAGTTCGATATTACATCAGCATCACCTTTCTTAAATAGTGGCTTCACAATTGCCAGTTTCAATGCAGAAGGGAAAATGCCCTTGTTGAAAGAGAAATTAATGAGGTAGGCTAATACTGAACTAATACATGATAATGAGTGTTTAACAACAAAACTAGATATATTGTCATGACCAGTCGAAAAAGACGACCTCACGTCAGCCATGGCACTCTCAATATCACTCTCAGTAATTGGCGATATAAAAAAAGACGGTGAAGTCGATGGTGTCCTTATGGAGTCGCTAATATTAGTCAAATCCATACTAGAGAGCTTATCATTTGTTTTATCATTTAATAATTTGTAGGGGAGTGAAAGAAAATGTTCATTAAACTTACTACACAATTCAGATTTAGTGGAGGTACTGTGCGGCAAAGTTGAACGTCCGTCAGATTTGGTTGTTGTCGTTTTTTTAATTATTGACCAAACCGCTTTAGATTTATTATCAGCTGAATTTATTAGTAAATCATTCATCTGCAATCGCTTATTGTTTAAAAAATCCTTGTAGATCCTGTCAAAGCTTTTATATTCAGATTTAAACTGCGGATATTGTGCACTAATATCTTTTAAAAATAATAAAGTGTTCTTCATTGCGACCACATCCGAAGATATCCACACATTACCACGGCCCCCATCCCTGCTCGGTTTATACCGCTGCATGGGAAAACAAACGTCATAATAATAACTAAAACCCTTAAGAAACGCTGAAAAAGCTGTATCCGGGCAATTACACTCATAAACCGATAACCAATTTTCTCCCTCTAAGTAGGTATAGAAACTCTGCAGAGAGGCAACACAGAAATTTCGCTTGAATATAAAATCATCAGAGTTATTAATTATACAAGGAACATACAAATTAATAATTTGACCGAAATGGTCAGATAAATTATTGTCAACACAGGACACAGTATAGTCACCTTCAGCAAGATTAACAAAGAAGTTATCCAAACACGTACGAGCACCATTAAACACACGAGTATTCTTATATATTCTTATATACAGGGTGTTTAAAAAAGATGCGGCAATATTAAAGGGGTTGATTGTCCAGGTCATTTTATACAAAAAAGTGTATAATAAACAAGGCCCGCAAACGCTTCGTTACCGATCTACAGCGTGTTGAAGTTTAATTAAAAGAAACAGTAAAAATTAGATTTCTCCAAGACGGCATTAAAGATCATAATGAAATTTTAGGCGTGTTATTTTTCAAGAAAAAAAAAGGACGCCGCTGATTTCTCTAAAAATAAAAATATGTTTCTATTCTTTGTTCAATTGTGAAGAAAAAAGCTCTCTTAACTTTTTATCGTACGACGTAACGTTTTTTAGTAAAAAAAAACACATTTTAGTGCGTGTACATTTATCATGCTTACAAAAATATTTTTAAACAGTCCTGTTTTATTCACTGACATATTGAATGACATATGATTAATAATTTTGTATGTGTCGAATTTGTTGAATTTCCTTATCATGAATCGCTATACAAATTCAGGGATGACCGACATGCACTACATTTATGGACATGCTGATGGAAATGCATTAGAAGCTAGGCGGTTGTATACTGAAAGATTTCCTGGCCGTATTGCTCCTGATAGAAAAACCTTCGAAAGTATTCATCGGCGTCTTTATGAAACAGGCACATTAAGACGAAATGGAGGAGCAGGAAGGCCAAGGACAGCAAGAACGGTAGAGCTGGAAGAGGATGTGCTAGACATGATTGAAGAAGATAGAGGTACTTTTACTCGAAAAATTGCTGACGCTTTGGATGTAAGTAATGGGACTATTTGGCACATTCTGAAGTAAAATTTGTTGTACCCATTCCATATACAATGCGTTCAAGCATTACTTCCTGCTGATTTTCCTCCTCGCATTGCATTCTGTCAATGGCTTTTGCAGAAAATGGTTCAAATCCCTCAATTCCTGATGTTGATTCTGTTCACCGATGAAGCGAATTTTTCAAGAAATGCAATACGCAATTTCCATAATAACCATGTATGGTGTGACGAAAATCCATATGAAATTGTTGAAATTCGTTTTCAACATCAGTTTTCTTTGAACGTTGGCTTGGGATTGTGAGTGACTGCCTAATTGGACCGGTATTTTTACCAAGGAGACTAACCGGAGAGGTGTATCTCAACTTTTTGGAAAACACGCTCCCTGGATTTCTGGAGGACGTACAGTCCTCTCAACAATAAGGTTGCCAATCTGAAGCAGAAATTCGGTCTAATATATGTGGGTCGAGCTATAACTATAAAATGAATGAAATAGTCAATCTTTCCAACGATCCAGTTTCGACCTAAAATATAGGGTGAATAAATACATTCATTCAAGATACGCTTAATGTAAACATAATAAATCACCGGGTTTTTATTTGGGATGTTTTGCAATTTTATGTCCCTTTTTTACTCCCATTCCAAGTTTTATGTAAAATACACTCTCACAATTTTAGAGTTTGCTTTCTTAACTAATAGGGAGATACAATAATAAAAATTATTTTATGATAAACCAAAATATATTTTATGTTTCTTATACATATATACACTTTAAAGTCTAATGTATTAATATGAATAAGAAAAATTATTTTTTTATGAATAACATCTAATTTGCTTTCCGAGAACCCGGCGCACAGAGGGCATAGAGGTAATTTTTTTAAATTATAGGCGGAAGTAAATAAGGCATATGAAAAACTGCGCATCATACAATTTGCTATTCACATTCAAATTGTAAATATATTTAATATACAAGATGCCAATTTTCTATCTCTGGGATGGCACTAAATCGGCCAAATTAAATATGATATTTTTTTGTTTATTGTCTAGCGACGTGCGATAAAGTATAACACTTCTAGCACAAGGAACTGTCTCTTTCAAAACGTCATTGAAAATATGGTTTTCATCATAAATTTTGTGATTTTTGTCCACCTCGAATTTAAAAAAATTTCTTCTGGGAGGCACCGCCGGCGTTCGGTCAAACTTCTAGAAACCTCTGGAAACTATTGGGAATAAACAGAAGAATAATCTCTAATGTGAGAGATCATTGAGACTCGGTTCTTATATTTAAGCACCGGCATATGAGGAGACAGAGAATTCGACGAGTGTGGTCAGATATTATTATTAATAAAATGAAATGTATATTTATTAAATGCCAGCACACAATACTTATAGCAATTTCATTTATTGCTTATTCTGTGAAAAATAGTGGATATTAATATAAATCTTTCTGGCTAATAAATATTTTAGAACACAATAAATCCATTGCTCTGCACATATGGGCATGTAAAGTGATTCATTGCTATATTACTTATACCTTCTCACTGTGAGGAAAAAAGGAATATCAAGTAGTGAAAATTTTGTCACCATGAAGCAAGACGTCCTGGTTCAGGAAGAAAAAGGGTAACACGTCCAGAAGAAGTTAATGCTCTGACGCATTATATTGAAGAACATCCCTTTGAAACCTGTCGCAGAGCCATTCAGGCAACAGGATTTGGTGAAAGTCTAAGCACAGCTTGCAACAGATTTGTAGAAGTAAATATTGGAAATTATATTGCCGCTGTAAAACCGAAACTAAATGAGGAACAAAAAGAAGAAAGACTCAGATTTGCAGAAACCTACCTCGACAAAAACATGGATTTCTGGAATAGAGTCTTTTTTTCTGACGAATAAAGTTTGCAGTCATATTCGAATGCAAATCGGAAAGTGTACCGACAACAAAATACTCGTTATCATTTAAATAATATACTGGAACGACGCAGTAGTGGTAGATTTGCGGTCAATTTACGGGGATGGATATAGAGTCTTGGAACGGGACCCATATGGAAAATAGAAAATATGTTGGATAGTGTGCAGTATCGAGACATATTGTCCAATATTGTGCTACCATCAGTTAATGTCAAGTATGAAAATAATTTTGTGTTCCAGCAGCAGTTTTTCCATGGCCCTCAAACAGTCCCGACTTAAATCCCATTGAGAATATTTTGGGAATCATGAAGAAAGATATGTTGAAAGAATTTGTTCCGCGTACTTCCGAGGAACTATGGAGTCTGGGGGGGATATTTCTGTGCAATACTGCAGCAAACTTATTGCCTCTATACCCTATAGACTTCAAGAAGTCATTGAAAATGATGGAGCTTGGACTCGCTACTGAAGATTATCTGTGTTCCCATGAAAACATTTTCAGGGATTTCTTGAAGTTTGGCTGTAATTGTAAATCTTTATTACTTTGTGTGAAAATATATTGAACAAATTTAGATATCCATTTATCTACACATGTATATATTTAAGTATGCACCCCATTTGTTTTTTCTTGGAATCTCTTACATTTTTATATAATTTTATAATTTCGACTTCATACTTTTTATGTAAAGTACCGTATTATTTTTGAATAAATATTTTGTTTGCAAAATTTAATTACCGCTGTAGTTATTTAGAAATTATATATACATATACAGGGTGAGTCATTAGTAGCCGCTTCTTTGATTGCTCTTTTCTAAATAAAGGAAAAAACAATTAGTGGAAGATTCATGGTTGCTTGTGGCACATATTGTAAAAATACTTTAAGGTCTGACGCACTTCCGGTTTCACCGCAAATGCACGGAATTTAATTTTTTTAAATGACTCACTCTATATATTTTTGTATTTTCTAGTACTGCTTTAAATTGTCTATTTAACTGTTTTTTCTTTTTCAAAATTGAGCCAATACTTTTTGAGTTATTAATTTTTTTTTGAAAATATTTGACCAAAACACGTGTTCAGAAAAAATTATTTTTACGTTGTTTTTAAAAATAAAACCATTAACTTTGGTTGTGCGTGTAGCCAAGAAAATTCTGCACCATTTGGTATAAGTTGCACTCGACAATACTTCAGAAAACTTTGTTTTTTCAAACCCAACTTCCCGAAATTTTCACATACCAAAAACTTATTTTTTTTAAAATGGAACACCGGGTATTTTATTGAGGCATTTAGCTCCTTTTTTTATTCTCTTTCATTTTTGATAACAGTGTTCTATGGCTATCTTTTGCAATTTCTGAGATAATCACTATAGGAGCAATCAGCGGCCAATTAAAGAACTACGAGCGCTGTTGTTCTATGCACCCAAATATTCATTCAACCAATGGAAGGCAGGAATGGGGCCCGACTTCCTTAGTCAACTGTCAAACAAAGTAAAGGTTAAATCCAACTATCCCAAAAGTAATAACTTTACAGAATGAAGAGCATCGCATTTCAATTTTTTAATTCCGGCAATGTCTAGTTGCAGTATTTCATTTTTACACTGTTGGTTAACAACGAAATAAAACAAAGGTTATGTTTACTGACGTATTTGAAGATGCATGAAACAATGCTGTGACTCAATTTAATTTGCCTAATTGCTCTTATTCTCTCATTGTTGAAGCTCTTCATAGGAGTTGACTGTAGTTTTACAAAATTATAAATTGATGTCCTAAAACTTTCATAGAAAAAAAATTAAATAACCTAAAACTATTGAGCAACGTAACAACAATCAAGTCAGAAATCAAGTAAGAAACACAAATTTCATTAAAGAATATGTTCAACATAACCACAACTTTGTGCAGTGCACGTGAGCATTCTGTTTTCCAAAGAAGTACTAACGTTGCGTAAGACGTTTCGACATATTCTTGTAACGCTTTTCTGGTTTTAATGTTCATGTCTTCAAAGATTTTTGAAAATCCGTCCGTAGAAAACAAAGATACTCTCCTCCATTAACATTTTCATCAAAAAGATAAGGTCCAATTATTTAACTACCAACTATTCCTCCCACACACTTAATGTCCAACGATTTGGAAAGTGAGGGTTTTTATGTGTTATAATAACGAAAATTGTGACGATTTTGAAAGTTTGCAGGTGTGATAAAGTGAGAGTTTTTATGTGTTATAATAATGAGAATTGTGACGATTAACGTATCCATTTTAATAGAAGGCGGCTTCGTCGATAAACAACAAAAAATTGAGATAGTCAGGCTAATTTATCTGCTGCCAATTGACAAAAATGTAAGCGACTCCGAAAATGTCTTTCATCTAACCCTGTGTATGAATATGCTACGGATTACATATTTCCTAATTATTCTGGATTCTCAAATTTGACTTACATCTAACTGACGACTAATTTTCGTAGTACTAGTATGGAGATGTTCGACTACACTCGCAAGTACCATAAACGTCTTAGTCTCACCAGTTATTGATTCTGTCTGCTCTTTTATTCATATTCAATACTTTCTGTTCACTCGAACCGTTCCTCTATCCTTTCGAAGGTTTCTGGCTTCGGTTGATTTCTACCGGGGATCGCTATGCATAAAATTTGGATGCTAGCACTGAGTTTCTTTCAGATTCATCCAAAACGTCAATCATATCTATTAACTCTTCATAAAAATAATTCATTTGGATGATAACAGCGATGCTTTTATAAATTTGACATAAATGTTTACCGACTTTCTTTAACAGTTGACGCAAGTAGTCGGCCGCATTCCGGCCTTTATTGGACGAATATTTGGGTGCATAGAACAGTGCTCGTAGTTCTTTATTTGACCGCTGATTGCTCCTATGGTGGTTATGTCAGAAATTACAAAAGATGGGTATAGGACATTGTTAACAAAAACAAAAGAGAATAAAAAAGGGAACAAAATGCGACAATAAAATTAGGCTTTGAAAAAACAAAGTTCTTTGAGGCATTTTCGAGTGCAACTTATACCAAATAATGCAGAATTTTTGCTACAAGCACTAGCAGAGTTAATGTTTTTACTTTTAAAAACAATAAAAAATGTTTTTTATTCTGAAAACGTGTTTTTGTCAAAAATTTCACTATTGGCTCAATTTTAAAAAGAAAAAACTGTTAAATAGACAGTTTAAACCAGTACTAGAAAATCAAAAAATGTATAGAGTGAGTCATTTAAAAAATAAGATCCGTGCATTTCCGGTGAAACCGGAAGTGCGTCGGAGTTTAAAGTATCTTTAGAATATGCGCCTCAAGCAACCATGAAACTTCCACAAATTGTTTTTTCTTTTATTTAAAACACAAAAGAACAATCGAAGAAGCGGCTACTAATGACTCACCCTGTATATACAGGGTGAGTTTTTGCTGACGTTTAGTATGGGTTTCACGGAAACTACAACAGATACAGATTGGATTAAATGGGAAAAGAATTTAATAGCTCTATTTAATTAGCGTTTTGTTTTTTGGAAAAAGTGCATAGCCTACCTAGATATTTTTTTTATTATTTTGCACGAAATTTTTTTTTCGTATATGTATACTTGCGTGATTTTGTTATTTCGTTCGATTTAGATGAAATGTGTAAAGGAAAAAGTTTTAGGAAATTATATGGTAAACTAGCTGTCCATCAATCTCTTCGAGCTTGAATCGCCTTTCGCGTCCGCTTACAGTTTATTACAGATTCCTGTAAAACGCTAAAAAAAATCTGATTTTCTAAACTTTTGACACACCTTGTATAGACGTATATTTTTGTCCACGAACTACTGTTACGGTGACAGGTGGAACGACAATTTAAAGCATCTTAACGTGAGTCTGACTTTTCGTTGTTGAAGTTTGAAATTTAGATGCTATTTATCGTAATACTAAGACTTGACACTAAAAGATTCATAGTGTTATTAGTTTTACACAATGAAAGGACTAAGTCATTATTAAAAAAGTAATATCAGACTTATTTTAGCTTTGCATAATTTAACCTGTCAATTATCATGGCCCACAAACGTCATTTCTGGGCTGTAATATATTTAATAATAATCATACATCTTTTGACATACCTTTTGAGCTTTGTTATAATGCAAATTTGTGAACAATGCATGCCCATTACACAGAAGAATCAAGTTTTAAATAAAATATGTATGACTTATTAATTTTATTTATAATAGTGAATTTATAACTGGCTTCCGTATTAATAAATTAGTTTCATGTGTCTGCTCTGAAATTGTTCCTGTCAAAGTGAGTTTGCAGTTGCAGTGGCATTGAGTCTTCGCCTGTAAATCGTGCTCTGGCTATGTTGGTTGCTGAGACGATCCTATTACAATTTAAATATTTAGTAGTGACGCTGGTAGTTGAACTAAAAACAATAACCAAAAATAACACAGACCGACGTGGGAATATCTGTGTAAATATTTTACTTACACACAATATAAAAAGAATATAATTCGTTCATCATAATCACAGGTGATCTATAATGTTTGTCATACAATATTGGTATAAGTAATGTTGATTACTCATTTTGTTTTTATTTTTTTTTTAATTTAAGACACAGTTATTCTATTGAACACTCGCTCTTATTGTTATTATAGTGTTTCATTAAACTCTTCGAATTAGAATTGCTTCTTCGCGTCCACTTCTTCTCTATAAGTTGCTCTATAAATGTGCCTCTTTGGAAATGTGATCACTGCCAGACGCAAGGGTACATGAATATTAACACTTATATATTTTTTAATGTAAGTAAAATGTTATTAATTGCTTTTGACTCCTTTGCCTTATTTTATATAACAATGATATTGGAATCTGTATCTGAGTTACTGTTAATGGAGAGTAATTGCAACTGTAGTTCACTTTGCTTTTGTTTATGAATAAAGATTGAATTTAAACAATATATGTCTAATAATGAATTATACAATATTTGACATTTATAATTTGTGGCAAATGAATTTATTTATTAAGAATTTGCCCATAAAATATATAATATTTCTATATAATTTACTGAACGTTGAGTTGACATTTAGAACATTTCGTTGAGTCAGGTTTTGTATAAATCGTGTGCAATTAGCGTAAGACTGTCATAGTCAAGTCAGACTGAAGTTAAGATGCTTAAGTAAATTATTGTCATTCCACTTGTCATCGTGACAGCAGTTCGTTGAAGCGTGTTCGTTCATAATAACATGCGAGAACGAAATGTCACAGTGACAGTGCTTAACCAAATTATCTTTCCAATTGTCGTAGAAATTAACAAAACATGATGAACAGAATGTGTTTTTAAATTTGCTAACATTTAAAAATAGGTACTGTCGCTCTTCTATTTTTCAAACGCAATGGAAAATCCTGCTATGTCGTACCATTTAACAGAAAATGTGCCTCTGATCGGTTGATGACAACCAGCAGTCGCATCCCTTAAGTGCTTGTTTTTATAACAGAATTATTATTAAACAAAATAACATCCGGTTACATCTTTCTTCCAATTTCCTGTAAAACGCCAGCACTGCCATGATGGTTTTTCTAGTGTCCGTTATCATAAACTTTTGACGAACCCCTATATATACATATATGTTTGCGTTATAAATGTCATCATGAAAGCAGTTCAGATGTCATCACGAACTGAAATTGATCGATCGTTTGGACGTTTGATAGCCTGCAATTGAATTTTCGTGCGACTGCCAACGTTAATTAAATGTTAGACGGATTTTTGCCTGTCAATTGTGACGTTTCCTATAATATTTAAGTCAACCTAATGTGGATGTTAAGTTGTCATTGTCAGCTATGCCGACGTGCTTTAATATTTAATACAGACATTTTGCGTAGACCCTAGTTAAATTTATCGGTGTTAGAAACGGTAATAGAAAAATGAACTTGGTGACATAGATGTGCCCGTCAGTTATTCTTAATTCTGATCAGCACATATAAAAATCAGCTGGATAGTAATGCTTACTTCATTTTTTCTGAAGAAGTGATGTTATTGTGTATTAAAATACTTTGCGATCTTAGAGTAACTAATAATTATTAAATTACCATATATGATGTTTCTGTATCGTATTGTCTTTATATGTAGTAATAGTTCCATTACTAAAATAATAATTGCCTATTTTACTCTTTAAATCGTTAAATTAAATGTGATATGTATGTATTATGCATTTATGAAAAGTAAAGTGTTACAATTAACATTGATTTTCACGACAATAGGCAACAGAAATAAATTTCTTCTTCTTCTTTATTGTGGCTTTGAGTTAGACTATTTAGTCTTTTACTCTTCATCTGAGAGCGGTGAATCTTGGAATGTTGGAGTTCAATTTGATTAGCTATTGTTTATCTTTATTTTGATTAAGAATTAAAGTAGAACCATTTTAGGTCTTTTGTGTTTGACATTTTCATTTCCATCATATGCAAGTGCTGTTTTAAGATTTTGATTTGAGTGGTTTTCCATCTGATTTATTGGACGTAATACTTGTTTGTAAAGTAGAATTTTGTTGTTCGTGTTCAGCTGGCTTTTTCTGCCTATAAGAGCCCATAGTTGACATCTTGTTTGTTTGGTTTTGGTTATCGTTTTTGCTATGTGTGTGTTATAATTGAGCTTTATATCCAGGTATATTCCCAGGTATTTAATTTCTCTACTTCATGGTGTAGTGTTGTTGTTGATGGTTATTTCGTTGTCTGATGTTTTCCGATTCCTTTTGAAAGATTATTACTTGGGATTTGTCTTCGTTTATTGTTGTCCTCCATTGTTTGAACCATTTTATCGTGTTGTCTAGGTGCGTTTGGAGTTCCTGTACCGCGTTCGTCGGACATCTTGATGTTGAGAGCAGTGCCGAAATAAATTTCTATGACGTTCGTTCAAAATAGACAATAGACTATATAAGAATCGGTGTTATTGGGTTTGTCAATTTTGAAGTTTTCCGGCAAGTGTAATTGTGATTTAAAATTGATTGGCCACTTTAAGGATTAACTGTAAACTTTTTCGAAAACCGTCACTGCGTCAGAGGTTAATTGATGTTTATATCAGTTCGTCCTATAAACTTCAAATCTGCGAGACCTAATTGTCAAATTGAATGTCATTGTTGAAATATGTAAATGTGGCAATTGGATTTAATATTTTCTGCATTAAAGATCAATTTTATTGTGATTAACATTTTTATTTTATTGACAATTTATAGTAATATAGCGGAAAGGATGGAGATATTTTATTATGTGTTGGTAATAATAATAATACATATCTAATAGGTTTCACATTTCATTAATCAAAAACCACTCTTGAACTTTGCATTTTTTCATTTCCTTAACATTACATATTCACATCGTGTCTGCTCATAGCGCCCATGTAAATGGAAAGAAAATATTGTTCCCTTCTTTTCGCTTCGCGTATGTTCTCAGGTGATTAGCCAAATAAATTCACTTTTCATTACCAAACTGTCCAAAATTTGCCGACTTTATGGCTTTAAAGTTTCACAACACGTCGATGATAGTGACTGTTCTTCCTCGATATTTTTTCGATAGCACATCTCTTTATCGTCACATCTTTGGTGTTTTCAGTATTTAGTCCGGTCAGGTTACAGTATTTTTGAGATGACATACCAAGTCGATTGCACCACCGAGACTATTATTGCAGTGAATTCTGACGTTTCCCAGTAAGTGTTATCGCCTATTGATCGTCTTGATGGTTCATAACTCGAATTGAAGTTTCATCGCAAGTCAAACGTTAGATGGATTTTTTGTATATAAGTGTTAAAGTTTCCTGTTACTTTAAAGGATATTCTTACACTTAAACTTAATTACATATCAACATTTCAAATTATAGGATTGCGTACTGAAAAATTAAAAATACGGATCACTTCTGTTTCATTTCCTGGTTTTAAGTATACACTTTTCTTAAAAAAGATGCTAAATTAGTGATCGATGAATTTAATGTAATTTAGTATATATACTCTTCAAATTCTTTAATTCTATTTGGATATTTCCAGTATTTAATGAATGAAACCTGCAAACTTTTAAGACTGTCATTTCTAAGTGTATAAACATATTCATATGTAGTTACTGACCTTGTGGGCTTCAATTCTTTCAACTTTAATTTACAGCCATACCAAAAAATCGAGAAACCACTTCTGTATCATTTCCTTCGGATCAGTTCCCGTATATATTCTCAAATAAAAGGTAAATTCATGTTTGATTAAATTAATGCCGTTTAGTATATTCTTTAGTGCTTACGTATTTGATTCCCTCGATCTAGATATTTACTTGCCTTAGATTTTCCAGTATTTAATGACAAAACTTGCAAACGTTTAAAACTGTAATTTGTAAATGTCATACGGTATATATTCATATGTAGTTAGTGACCCTGTATTGTCAATTATTTCCACCTTAATTTACGACAGGGGTCGTTTTTTTTAGAAATTTACTTGCCTTAGATTTTTCCAGTATTTAATGACAAAACCTGCAAACGTTTAAAACTGTAATTTGTAAATGTTATACGGTATATATTCATATGTAGTTAGTGACCCTGTATTCATAAGGCAGATATCATTAAAAAACAACTAAAAACATACGGTATAACTATTTTCGGTACGCTATTTCTGAAAATAAGGGAGCTAATTAGAATTTAGATCCGTATAATATTTGTCCCTGTGAACAGTTGATTTCACTGCTACAGCTCACTGGTTTGACGTAATGTCAGATTATGTGTATGCGTTAAAAAATCGTATGGCATATCGGCAACAACTCTAACCATAATACATAAAATTGTCGGAGTACCTATGTCATTCATAATGTTAATTTAATTTTTATGATACCGCATACGCTTCTTCTTTTTAGTTGGTTAGGTTGTACCTATTCACTATTACCGATACTATTTACGGTATTTTAATTTCTATATGCATGAATGACAGTGGAGGATAATTATGTAGTTAACTTTGCTATTGTAATGAATGAAGATTAAATTTAAAGAAATATCTCTAGAAATGGATTATACATTATGGTGGCAAATGAATTTATTTATTAAGACTTTGCCCACAAAGCGAACAATATTCCTATATAATTTAATGAACGCTGATATTTAAAATTTTTTTATTGACATTCAGGTTTTGTAGCAGTTGTGTACATCTAGTCCATGGTGAACGTCGACAGATCAAAAAAAAAAATTAATTGAATGTTGTTTCACGTTAGTAGTTCTATAAAATTGGTACTACGCTTTGTGTTAAGTTTACGATTGAAATAGTGTATAATTCAAATTTTCTGACAGACTGTCATCGTAACGATATTTCGATGACACATACCTATGACAATGAAAAGTCAGATAGCTGACATGAAGATGTTTAACCAAAATTGTCGTTCCACCTGTCATCGTGACAATAGTTCGTTGAACTGTATTTGTTCACACATAAACTTGTGAGAACGAAATGTCAGGCTAACTTAATAAAACATGTTTTAAACTTACAGGTCATTGAGAGAATTAATTAATTTTCATATTACTATTTAATAATATACTTTCTAAAACGCAATCGAAAATCTTGCTAGCTCCTATACGGTTGATGCTAGACACTGTCGTACCATTTAACCAAAAATGTACACTTTAAATACTTGCTTTTATAACTGAATTGGTAAACGAAATGACATACATGCTTATGGGAATCTTATTTGATGTATTTATTTTATTTCGAAGTGCTTCGGACACATCTGCCAAATAAAGAAAAGTCGCCCTATTATTTGTATGTAGAGCGATCGAATGAGAAATGTTATTAAATGATCCCATTCGTAAAATGACTTAAATTTATATAATAATTATAACTTGAACACTGATACATTTCCAACATTCTGTTGACATTTAGGTTTTGTATAATTCGTGTGCATCTAACGTAATTTGACAGGCCCAAATGGCAAAACTCAGATGGTTCTTCTTTATTTAAGCTTGCTTCAAGTTCTTCGTTGTATGAAATTTACATTTCGATGACATATATAATGAATAGAGTGTCATTGTATTTATTAATATATCTTCATAAAATATAGCAAAATCGTTATATTTATTACTGTACTTACGTGCGACAATACACTTTAAGTTTATTTTATCATATCCGTCGGCATTTTGTTCGTATATTCATATAGAAAGGAAATAGTAACGATTGATAATAATAACACTAATACGTATCTGAAAGGTACCACGTTTCAATTAAAAATACACTTCTTCGTAATATCTTTATTTGTCGGCCTTCTGACATTTAAACTTGACAACCGATGGATGAACGTGAATATATATAAGTAGTCATTAATGACACGCAAACTCGTCATCGCGAGATTTTTTTACCCTGCAGAAAAGTCTTAAATGAATCGCACCTTCCACAGCGACAGATTTGGCACTTGGACAGTGCACTCAATCGTCGCGGAAAAGTCCACTCTTTTGGTTTCCAACCCCCTTTCCGCACTCTAAACCTCGACGGCCTGAAATTTCTTCGTCAATGTGAAACTTTTACAATTCTTTCGCGCGTGCCTGTCATACCTGACATTTTTACCATTTTGATCGGTTGTCACGTGAATCGTCATGACGTAAGCCATTTTTCTGTTAAAACACCGAATGCACGCTCCTCTTCAACGGGCGATATCTCTGCACACGCTCCACTTAGAAGGAAAATCTCTCCGTCGAGGAACAATTTAAGGACGTCGGTAACTTCACGCCAAAGGGTAGCTTTCAATTTCGCGTATCCAGAGACGAGTTCTGCGCCCCGCGTACCCAATTTTCGTCGATTTTTCGGGCGTTTGGTTGCCATTGACTACTCGGCTTTTATTATATATAATAATACAGTTTAATCTATTCATGCAAATATAAAAATGGCCATAATTTATTTATTTTATCAAAATAACTATATCAAGTAGCACATCATGTGAATCGCTAAGAAAACATCTTTTTTTATAAAGTCATGGCCTACTATGGTTAGCATTTAAAAAAAATACAAGTTTGTGTCATAACTCTAAAAATAAAGTTGGAATAAAGAAATATGTATACCTAGGTTAAACTGTATTATTTACCATATAATAAAATAATAATAATAACAAAACTTTTCTTTTGCAAAATATCTAGTGAGCCACTTTTTCCAACAAAAAAAAACCTAATTAAATAGAGCTATTAAAACTGCAATTCTTTTCCCATTTTACCAAGTCTCTATCTGTTGTAGTTTCCGAGATCCTGGTACTAAACATCGGAAAAAACTGACCCTGTATTGTATATAAAAATTAATACTGGAAGCCTTTACTTTGTAATATTCCCTACTACAAATAAAGAAAACAACTTTTTATACTTTTCATACCACTATAATTCTATGAATGAGTGTTTTATTCCAACCTGCATTTCAAGAGGAATTTGTAAATACAGAGAAAATTGTCTATCGTAAATTTTTTTTATACATTTCATCCTTGATATTGGAGAACACAGATTTTTTGTCCTTTATTTATTTTATAGTATTTAACAAACCGGTTATTTGTGCCTTTGTAAGGTTTTATTTGCAAGGTCAATTTATGAATGAATATGATGCGTATGCGTTCAAGTTAAAGTCTGTCCTAAATGCGCTCGGCTCGTGTAGATTGGCAACCTTTTTGTTGAGATGACTGTACCATTAGCAATTAGAGATGCAATGTGGTATATGCACGATGGCGCACCAGCCGACTTTAGACAAGTAACTCGTGATTTCTTAACACAAGCATACGGAAATCGCTGGATTGGCCGAGGTGGACCACACTTATGGCCTGCACGATCCCTGGACTTAAATCCCCTGGATTTTTTCCTGTGGGGCCATTTGAAGTCATTGGTGTACGCTACTCCATTGGAAAACGTAGAAGACTTAAGAAATCGAATCATTGCTGGGTGCAACTCAATTGAAACCGATCCTGTTGTTTTTGAGAGAGTTCGCCAGTCGATGAGGAGAAGATTGGATTCTTGCATCCGAGCTCGAGGTGGTCACTTTGCACAGTTATTGTAATTTTTGGTTGCTAAAATTGTTGGTATGGTAAAATATTTGTTTTTGCCATTAAATAAAACCCTTGTTATTTAGAAAAAAATTTCTGTAATAAATGTACATGCACTAAAATGTGTTTTTTTTTACTAAAAAACGGTACGTCGTATGATAGAAAGTTAAGAGGGCTTTTTTCTTCACAATTAAACAAAGAATAGAAACATATTTTTATTTTTAGAGAAATCAGCGGCGTCCAATTTTTTTCTTGAAAAATAACACGCCTAAAATTTCATTATGATCTTTAATGCCGTCTTGGAGAAATCTAATTTTTACTGTTTCTTTTAATTAAACTTCAACACGCTGTGGATCGGTAACGAAGCGTTTGCGGACCTTGTTTTTTATAAACTTTTTTATATAAAATGACCTGGACAATCAATCCCTTTAATATTGCCACATCTTTTTTAAACACCCTGTATATATATATATATATACTAATTTCAAATTAATTTAAAAATAGTTTAATTGTTAATTAGGTAATTTTTAATCTTTAAAAATTACCCAGCGGTCCAGGAATCGAACCCGAAATCTCCTGATTACTAGTCAGGTGTGTTATCCACTACACTACCACGGGCTTTCGGTCTTGACTCCTTTAATTGTACTGATATACATATATATATACATATAGCAAGTAACAGATGGAAAGTATTGCTGGTATACCAGCGTATATAAGCACCGAAACGTCCATGTGCTGTATATGATAAATAATTCTAAATTTTTCTTGACCTTATTCACATATTCATGTGCATATATATAATTAAATTTCTTGGACGATTTAGAGGTCAATACTAATTTCAAATTAATTTAAAATTAGTTTAATTGTTAATTAGGTAATTTTTAATCTTTAAAAATTACCCAGCGGTCCAGGAATCGAACCCGAAATCTCCTGATTACTAGTCAGGTGTGTTATCCACTACACTACCACGGGCTTTCGGTCTTGACTCCTTTAATTGTACTGATATACATATATATATACATATAGCAAGTAACAGATGGAAAGTATTGCTGGTATACCAGCGTATATAAGCACCGAAACGTCCATGTGCTGTATATGATAAATAATTCTAAATTTTTCTTGACCTTATTCACATATTCATGTGCATATATATAATTAAATTTCTTGGACGATTTAGAGGTCAATACTAATTTCAAATTAATTTAAAATTAGTTTAATTGTTAATTAGGTAATTTTTAATCTTTAAAAATTACCCAGCGGTCCAGGAATCGAACCCGAAATCTCCTGATTACTAGTCAGGTGTGTTATCCACTACACTACCACGGGCTTTCGGTCTTGACTCCTTTAATTGTACTGATATACATATATATATACATATAGCAAGTAACAGATGGAAAGTATTGCTGGTATACCAGCGTATATAAGCACCGAAACGTCCATGTGCTGTATATGATAAATAATTCTAAATTTTTCTTGACCTTATTCACATATTCATGTGCATATATATAATTAAATTTCTTGGACGATTTAGAGGTCAATACTAATTTCAAATTAATTTAAAATTAGTTTAATTGTTAATTAGGTAATTTTTAATCTTTAAAAATTACCCAGCGGTCCAGGAATCGAACCCGAAATCTCCTGATTACTAGTCAGGTGTGTTATCCACTACACTACCACGGGCTTTCGGTCTTGACTCCTTTAATTGTACTGATATACATATATATATACATATAGCAAGTAACAGATGGAAAGTATTGCTGGTATACCAGCGTATATAAGCACCGAAACGTCCATGTGCTGTATATGATAAATAATTCTAAATTTTTCTTGACCTTATTCACATATTCATGTGCATATATATAATTAAATTTCTTGGACGATTTAGAGGTCAATACTAATTTCAAATTAATTTAAAATTAGTTTAATTGTTAATTAGGTAATTTTTAATCTTTAAAAATTACCCAGCGGTCCAGGAATCGCACCTGACCAGGAACACACCTGACTAGTAATCAGGAGATTTCGGGTTCGATTGCTGGACCGCTGGGTAATTTTTAAAGATTAAAAATTACCTAATTAACAATTAAACTAATTTTAAATTAATTTGAAATTAGTATTGACCTCTAAATCGTCCAAGAAATTTAATTATATATATGCACATGAATATGTGAATAAGGTCAAGAAAAATTTAGAATTATTTATCATATACAGCACATGGACGTTTCGGTGCTTATATACGCTGGTATACCAGCAATACTTTCCATCTGTTACTTGCTATATGTATATATATATGTATATCAGTACAATTAAAGGAGTCAAGACCGAAAGCCCGTGGTAGTGTAGTGGATAACACACCTGACTAGTAATCAGGAGATTTCGGGTTCGATTCCTGGACCGCTGGGTAATTTTTAAAAATTAAAAATTACCTAATTAACAATTAAACTAATTTTAAATTAATTTGAAATTAGTATTGACCTCTAAATCGTCCAAGAAATTTAATTATATATATGCACATGAATATGTGAATAAGGTCAAGAAAAATTTAGAATTATTTATCATATACAGCACATGGACGTTTCGGTGCTTATATACGCTGGTATACCAGCAATACTTTCCATCTGTTACTTGCTATATGTATATATATATGTATATCAGTACAATTAAAGGAGTCAAGACCGAAAGCCCGTGGTAGTGTAGTGGATAACACACCTGACTAGTAATCAGGAGATTTCGGGTTCGATTCCTGGACCGCTGGGTAATTTTTAAAGATTAAAAATTACCTAATTAACAATTAAACTAATTTTAAATTAATTTGAAATTAGTATTGACCTCTAAATCGTCCAAGAAATTTAATTATATATATGCACATGAATATGTGAATAAGGTCAAGAAAAATTTAGAATTATTTATCATATACAGCACATGGACGTTTCGGTGCTTATATACGCTGGTATACCAGCAATACTTTCCATCTGTTACTTGCTATATGTATATATATATGTATATCAGTACAATTAAAGGAGTCAAGACCGAAAGCCCGTGGTAGTGTAGTGGATAACACACCTGACTAGTAATCAGGAGATTTCGGGTTCGATTCCTGGACCGCTGGGTAATTTTTAAAGATTAAAAATTACCTAATTAACAATTAAACTAATTTTAAATTAATTTGAAATTAGTATTGACCTCTAAATCGTCCAAGAAATTTAATTATATATATGCACATGAATATGTGAATAAGGTCAAGAAAAATTTAGAATTATTTATCATATACAGCACATGGACGTTTCGGTGCTTATATACGCTGGTATACCAGCAATACTTTCCATCTGTTACTTGCTATATGTATATATATATGTATATCAGTACAATTAAAGGAGTCAAGACCGAAAGCCCGTGGTAGTGTAGTGGATAACACACCTGACTAGTAATCAGGAGATTTCGGGTTCGATTCCTGGACCGCTGGGTAATTTTTAAAGATTAAAAATTAACTAATTAACAATTAAACTAATTTTAAATTAATTTGAAATTAGTATTGACCTCTAAATCGTCCAAGAAATTTAATTATATATATGCACATGAATATGTGAATAAGGTCAAGAAAAATTTAGAATTATTTATATATATATATATATATATATAAAATATATTACAATTCTTTGCCAATTATACAATATGATTTTCCAAGAAGATTTTCAATTTTTCAATACATATATATATATATATATATGATTGTATATTTTTCATGGTTATTCTCGGCTTGGTTGTGGAATCAGGTTTGGTTAAATTAAAAACATTTTAACGTTTCGACTTTATTTATAAAGTCATCTTCAGAATTTATGTTGGTCAAAAATTAAGTGAAAATTTGCATGTTTGTGTTTTAGTTGTTTTACAAAAGAATTATTTTTAATCTTTGTTTTCCTAATTGGAAAATCATATTAGTCAAAAGATAAAAGAAATTTTGTTGTTGTTCCTTAAATGTTGTTTTAACAACTTTCTGTGATAATTACACTTCTTGAATTCAGATTTACATACACTTTAAAGAAAACACATGTACACGTGTGTATTATTATTACAATATACATTTATTAAACAGTATAATGTCAATTGATCGTACTTTTATATAAAAATAATTACTGTTAGCACCTTTTATAAGAAGTGTAATTATCACAGAAAGTTGTTAAAACAACATTTAAGGAACAACAAAAAAAATTTTTTTTATCTTTTGACTAATATGATTTTCCAATTAGGAAAACAAAGATTAAAAATAATTCTTTTGTAAAATAACTAAAACACAAACATGCAAATTTTCACTTAATTTTTGACCAACATAAATTCTGAAGATGACTTTATAAATAAAGTCGAAACGTTAAAATGTTTTTAATTTAACCAAACCTGATTCCACAACCAAGCCGAGAATAACCATGAAAAATATACAATCATATATATAAGAAACGGCTAAGAAAGAAGAAGGAAAAACAAAGGACCTTCACAAAAATTATATATATATATGTATATATATATATATATATATATATATATGTTTAGTAAATTGTAACTATTAAAGTTGTGAAGTAAATGTCATTTATCTAAAAAAATTTTTATTTAAGGTACCAATTTTTGTACTTTACCGTTTTAGCAGTAAGAAGATTTATGAAAAAGTAGTTTGGGTTGTCATTCAAAAGAAATTTTCGTCAAAAGACGGCATTTTAATAACAAAAATTGACCTGTCCGAGCGATTTTCTTAAAAACATTATAGAACGCTTTTATAAATTTTGTTCCAAACTTTATCACCACACTATATAACTATAACCTTGCCAGTATACTGAAATAAAATTAATAACCTATAATTCAATATTTATATTAAGTTGATTAGATTATATGCTGACAATGATTAAAATCGTCGCCATAAATATCTTAAACTGGGTTTTCTAACAAGAATGTCTTTTTACCAGCCGTATCATTTTTAGATGTTTGATTCATTTCGCTCGGTGATGACTTATGTGACGGGTGTTTCTAATTGATTTACGTTGATCATTTGGCATCTTCATTTGTTCTTCGACAATAAACGGACCTAAATATTTGATTTCTAAAATAAGTATACTGTGTGATGATGCTTACACAACTTTGCCAATATACTGAAATATAATTAATAACTTACAATTTATATTGTGTTAAAGGTGACTGATTTACATTTTAGTAATGTTTAAAATCGTTGCTATAATACCTTTAACTGCAGTTCTGGATTTTTAATGTCAAACAGTCAAACGTGACAATAATGTTAAATTCAAGCAGGCGCAGAAATTGTATAATATAAAATTCCCTAAAATATAAATGGCGCATCAGTAAATCTATGGAGGGTGAAAGGGGATTGTGTAAAAGGGATCTATTTTGATTCTTGGCGTCAGTGTTGGCCACATCTCAGTTTGGGCTAAAATTTATCTGGAATTTATAAATTCAGAATGGTTGCAACGTTAGAGATTAGGATTATTAACTAAATATATTATATGTAATTCAATAAAAGTCTATTTTGTGCTTCCGGCTCACCTGTGTACTTGTCTCTTTCTTATACTGTAATGGTTGGAACATTATAATATCCAACGAAATAACTTCCTGAACCGGTTTACAACTTCAGTGAGTATAGTTGTAATTAAAAACACAATTCGAAATACTTTCAATGTTATTATCAGTAAAATGAAATGACAAGAAAGTGAGTATCCAGCATGAGGAAATTTGTAGGAATTGTAAAATAAATAATTGTTTCGATTATTTAAAATAAAGTATTGTGTTTCACGAGTTTGAAGGTAATTTCATTAAGAAGACATGTACCTGTTCATTATAATTCTAAATCAACAATATACAATTATGACAAAGAATTTCCTCCAGCAAAATTTATTCTCCTAAATAGTTTAAATGAATTTATTCAGCTTTCGTCATATATTGATAAAATATAACAATAATAATTATTATAATTACCTGGCGACAATAAAACTGTGATGTTTTCGGAGTTGGAATCAGGACTGACATGTTGGCTTCACACTTTGTATTACATTACACCATCAGAATTGTCGAACAGTTTTAAGCATCTCTTTAGCAAATTTTGTTACGGATTCACCGGTATCCATTAGGGTTGCAATGGCAAATAATCATGACTTTCTGATATACAGTATGTATAGCTATTAATTTATAGTACTGAAACTTTCACACTTTAATCAATTAAAATAATATGTAATAATAAATTAACGTAACGCTAATACTTAAGTATTAGCATTACAAATAATATGTTCCAAGTGCCCTCCATTACGCTGAACGCACAGTTCGTATCGTTCTTGCACATTTGTGACCATATCTGAAAATAGAGGCTATTGCACTGTCCTATCGCTTCTGTAATATTCTCTTTTAACTGTGGTATTGTAGACGGAAGGTTATCTCGAAAAACCCATAGTTTCAGCATACGCCAAACATCTGCATCCAATGATGTTAAGTCCGGAGAGTGAGATGGAAACGAAAAATCGGTGAAACGTGAAATTACATTGTTACTTTGTTATTGCCGAAGGGTAAGTTTCTTGAAATACAAAACATCCGAAGGTCATCTACAAACAGTGGAGAACTTGAATAATATAGCGCTCTTGATTAACAGTTAGTTACTAGACGTGCGTTTTCCTCAATGAAGTAAGGCCCTATAATTCGTAGTCCAGAAACTGCGCACCAGACGTCCACTTTTTCATTATACAACGGTATTTCTTGCACCTCTCCTGGTCGTTGGAAACCTAAAAATCCCTATTTACACGACCCGATTAATGAAAATGACATTCGTCACTGTACCAGATGTTACTGATGAAACTGGGATCATCATATTGCAAAGCAATGATTATGACACAATATTCAAGTCTTGCAGCACAATCATCCATTCTCAATTGTTAGGTCGTTTTATTAACGTTTGAATGGGCATTAAGTTGTTTCAATATCTTCTAAAGGGTCCTCCTGTTCGTATTCAATTTTGCAGCAAATCTCCGTTGACTACGACGTGGTAAGTTCATAATTTGATTGAATACTCGTTTAGATTTTCGTTGGTATCCATTGTTTTTGTTTGGCCAGCCCTGCCTTTCGCTTAGTTTAGCACACTTCCAGTTCATATAAATTTGGTTATAACGTTCACTAAAATAGAATTACTTGGAGCCTGTTGATTAAAATATTCCGAAGATTGATTTTAATGTTTGGACCATTTTGTCTACCTAAACCGTATGAGCGATAATACTGCTCAACTAAAGAGACTTTTTCTTCAGTAGATAACATTATTTACGAACTTATACACTAAAGCAAAACGTCAATGTTTATGTCAAATAACAGTGTCAATTGTTAGAGGTTTAACCACTAGAAGGCCTACCGTTTCAGTACTGTAAATTAATCGCCACATTGTATTTTCATCATGAAAATAAAACATAATAAATTAGAAACTTTTTATTTACACATTTTTTTTTTGACAAATTTATTTCACACTAATTTAGCAGCCTTTCGTTTCTTTTTTGTTCGGATATTTTCGGTTTTATTATTTTTTGCAAATACCGTGCATTCGCATAATTAATTAAAACCGCAATTAGAAATCAATATATACAAATTATAAAATAATACTAGACGGTAAATCTATACTTACCGGTAGGGCTGGAACAGACTAGGGTTTTTTTTCCATTTTTACTGGTATAATCCTTTAGAACAAATAAATAAAAAAAAAATATTGGTTCAAAGTGGTAACTCAATATGGCCACCGCAATGCATAGGCGTGCATAAATATTTTGTATAGGGTATATGTACACTTCGTATGTTCTCGAAAATCAATTAAAATAGGTTGTTAGTCCAATAATAATGAAAGTAATATCGTGAGTGCATTATTTTTTCAATCCTTCTATTCTTTTTAATATAGTAATATTTATTCTAACTGTATTAAAGAAATCATAAAAAAACATGCCTAGAATATGTATGTTACGCCACTGAACTCATAATCAAACATACCGAAGTTATTCAAAATACTCATTTTATAAATTATGATTGGTCAATATTGCCATAACTGACCTGCCTTAAAGTGATAACTTTCGTCTAAATAATACCTATTCCCCCACCAGTGTATTATCTCTCCTGATCTATTCTTTCCTCGTAGTTAACGATACATACATAACCTAAGACTCTTTTCTGTACGTTTATGTATTCTAGTCCGTTATTACCAAATATTAGAAAGATACAAAAGACGTCTTTTTATTTTATTTTGCTTTGTTTGCACTTATTTGGAAAAAATATTATTTGTTTATTTGTATACACATATATTGTATATTACTTAACTTAATTTATTCCTTATTTTTTGATTGTTACTTTTTAGGAAGCTAAAATAATTCTGCATAGTACCTATTTAGATGAATTTGTGAAATAATAAAACATTTATTCAAGAATTTTAATAAATATTAAATTATTGTTGTGAATGTAGTTTTATTAATTTTCAGTAACTCCTCCATTCCTTCATTGTATTTTAAAATAATGTCACTCCGAATAACTGAAGAAAGGAATATTATGTAAATGCAAACTAGAGAAAATAAGTGTTCAAAAGTTCAAATACATAAGTGCCCAAATATATATTTACATAACTGTAATGTTTAACATGAGCTTCAAAACTATATAGGTAAGTTAAATTTATAACACAAATTAAATTTAAAAAATTATTTATTATTACGAAGACCACATATATATGTTATAGGGGGGACTGGGGAGGTTTGATACAATTTTCAAACAAGCAATTTTTAAACCGTTGTGGTAACTCTCAGCGAATTCAATCACATGCCGAGACAATTCTACAACTTTGCTTTAACTAAAGTATTACATATTGCCCTGACCCTTACATTTTTGAAAATGATAGTCTTAAGTATTAATCTAGTTATTAAATAAGAGCAATAATTTATTTAAGTATTTATTCAACGTTAGACAGTAGGATTAGAATATATGCACATAAGTAAAATAAGTTGCAAACATTTAACGACGAATTCCTTTATTAAAAGTAATAGTAAAATTAAATAAACATATAGTTATTAATACACTTAAATATTAGATATATACAGACAAGAGAGATGTGATACACATCCTAAATAAATTTGGAAAGCTTTAATTTGTCAAAATGACACATTAAATACAAAGAGAAATAAAACAGATGTGCTCGAGAAGACGACACAATCTTGAATAAAGAAATAAATGTGAATATGAATGGTACTAATTCATAAAAGTGATTCTAGCAATAGAAATAAAATATAGTAAATACGTACATTTCATAATGAAAAAAGGATATAACTACGATATTTCTCGTAAGAAATGTTAAATCGTAAATAAAATATTTTTGTAAATAGTAATGTAAGATTAAAATGCATTCTTTGATTCTTGTATGTGTAGCCTTTGTGTTTCGGAGGCATTGGAAACAATCATGTATGATTTAGGCACCTGCAAGAGGAAATTACAACGTTAATATTTGTTTATAGCATTCTACAAATAGCTATATTACCTAAAATAATAACGTGGCTTGAAGACAGGGGGAAGAAACGGAGGCGGCAATTCTTTACAGTACGAGCTCGGCCAGGAACATAAAGATTGTTTGCAACCTTTTTCCCTTGTGTCCAGATAGAGGGACTAATAAAAGTAGAATTAGAATACAGTTAACAAATGGCAAAAGAAAATATTTGACGAACAGTGAAAAGAGTAATGCATTTATATATAGATACAAGGAATGTCTATATTGAAGAAGAAGAAAAGAAACAATACACTTTCCTAAGATAAGAAGCAACAAATTTGTAAACTTCAATAACAAATAGTTTTGAAGCGTCGACATTGTTGTGCAACTGTCAGTGCAATTCATGTGTACTTAAATAAATGTGACAACTTAAAAGGACAAAAATTTTTTTTACTACGAACATTATAAAGATGCCAACTTAAAATTTTAAAGAGAGGGCGCCAAAGCAGCGACAGTGTTTTGTTTGACCATATAAAAAGGCAAAACAGGATAGGACATGCAGAGTTCTCGACTGCAATTTGAATAGAAAACACGCAAAAATTATAAAGCGAAACTCCGAGATATTACTATAAAATTTATAGTAGGGCAAATAAGCACTACTTGTTCATTAATCATTCAGAAATTTGTATTCAGTTGAAGTTTTTCTTTTCGAATAAATTCGTTTAATTAATTTTTTTATCGTTACAAAAAAAAATGGAAGATATTAATAAGATGGAGTTTGATCAATTGTACGATCGAATGCAGTGAATTATAATATGAAAATATTTTAATTTGTCTAATATCAAATGAATGTTCACTTGATTTTAGATATTTCGTTTAGTCATTTTCAATTATAAATGTATTTAATGGTGTTGGACATGCTACAAAGGTACTATGTACGAATATTTGCCTTAAGTAGATTGTTGGGCATTATTAAGTATTGAATAATCATTTAATAAAATTTCAAATAACTTAACCAACATGCGAAGATGTTCTTGGTGGGTAAACAGCCGTATCTGTTAATTAATTAACAGATATATATTCTTAGCCGTATCTGTTAATTAATTAACAGATACGGCTAAGAATTTAATATATGTATTTAATGCATATTAAGTACAAATTAAATTAATACAATATCCTTAATGAAATAAGGATTTTTCATTAATACCGACGTTACGTACACAATATGTGTTTCATGTCGGTAGGAGGCAAAACATATAAATATGTTTCCTTCTGTATCATAGAGTGAATTAAGAAATTAATCTCTCATGCTTGCAAAGATCACTTCAGTTTGTATAAATAGACAAATCGAAAATTAGAGAGAAGGTCTGATTTCATTATCGGACTGACGAGCGGTGGCGAAACTAACAGGTTAGTCTTCGATGATGAAATTACTCTTTTCCCTAAGTTCATTAATGAACTTCAAAGGAAAGCAAGTAATTTTTCAATTTCATATAATCCGCTAATTTCAAGAAATCTGCTCGCATGTATATAGATATACGTGTGTGTGGTTCATGTGTATTAACAGATACGGCTAAGAATTTGATATATGTGTTTAATGCATATTAAGTACATATTAAATTAATATATATATTGAACTGGTCTTGTATCTTAGCCAAGGCCAGTCAAATATATATAAAATATAATTATTTAGATTTTTCGTTCATGTTTTAAAAAAATTCACTTTTGGACGAACCCTCGTACAATGTGGTTAAAATAATTATTGTTGAATTGGGCAAATAATTAGGGTCAAATGCGTATACAATGTACGCAGACTCGCACCACACATAACAAAAATATAAAACATTTTGTATCCTGATCATTAGTTTACTTATAAAAGTGTTTACTTTGAGTCGACAGATATGGCCATTGCAAAAGTATGATTTATAATAAAAATCGACTAAAATTGTTAAATTTGCAAATTAATAGGGATACTTCAATATCAATACTTGATGTATCATAGGTTTTTGTAAGCAAATGGAAATGTAAAGACCGTGGAAAAAGCAATAGCATCTTTTTGAAAAAACATATCAGTCAAACGCGAATGTCATTTATAAAAGTCAAATATCTCCCTAATTCAGTAAAGAAACAAACTTTTGGGTACACACATATTGAACCCAAAGCCCTTAGCATGTTCAAGTGCTGTATAAACAGGGCATGAGGATTATTAAGATTTTGCCACATATTTGAATATAGGATGTCAAAAGTCACCCTTAAATAATTTTAATTTTTATAAATGCATTTTTGTCTGGTAAAAAGAAACGGAATTGAAATAAAAAACTATGTACTTAGCAGTAAGAAAGCATTGTAAACGCGGTTCGAATCAGAGATACACATACTAATTACACTGGGCAACAAATTTTCGAAAAGTTCATGCTTCCAAGCTGAAAATTGTCATTTCTTAATGAATTCAATGTGCTGAACACGAAAATGACTAAGAAAAAGCTGAATTGGCTACGGGTTTTCTGTAATATGTACGCATATTTCAGAAAAAGTGTACTTATGTCAATATTATAATACATGGTAAGAAAACATTTACGCATATTTCAGAAAAAGTGTACTTATGTCAATATTATAATACATGGTAAGAAAACATTTACGCATATTTCAGAAAAGGTGTACTTATGTCAATATTATAATACATGGTAAGAAAACATTAGTCTGCTTCCGGCTTTCGACTTCTTTTGGCCTGCCGTTTGTAGTGGACTTGTGGAGCATCTCTACTGATTGTCCAACAATAGTCAGCTAGCATTGACGTAGACCATTTGCCTTGGTACCGTTGCTCCATGGTGGCAATGTCCTGATGAAAGCGTTCGCCGTGCTCATCGCTGACCTGCCCGCAGTTATCAGGAAAGAAATCTAAGTGGGAATCAAGAAAGTGGATCTTTAAGGACATATTGCAGCCGAATTCATGAAACAAAGCCAACATATTCTCAACCAGACACTTGTAATTTTCTGCCTTGTCATTCCCCAGGAAGTTTGCTGCTACTTGATAGAATGCATCTCAAACCTGTTTTTCTTTACCTTGATGAAGTTCCTCAAACTTGGGGTCTCGGAAGAGCTGTCTAATTTGAGGCCCCACAAAGATGCCCTCTTTAATTTTGGCTTCACTGAGTCGAGGGAATTTGTCATGCAGGTACTTGAATGCTGGTCCATTCTTATCCATGGCTTTTACCAAGTTTTTGACAAGACCGAGTTTGGTGTGTAAAGGAGGAATGATGATTTTGTGTGGCTGTGCCAATGGTGGGTGCTGTACATTCGTTTCTCCAGGCTTAAAAATGCTCTCGGAGGCCAGTCTTTCTTGATGTAGTGCAAATCGATTGCTCTGCTGTCCCACAGACAAAGAAAACAGCAGTACTTTGTAATATCCCTGCTGCAAACCCATCAACAGAGATACTACCTTCAGGTCAGAACATATCTGCCAGCCATACTTGCTGTAGTTAATCGTCTCCAGTAGTTGCTTTAGATTGCCGTAAGTCTCCTTCATGTAGACCGCATGTGCAATAGGTATGGATGGAAGCTGGTTCCCATTATTCAACAAAACCGCCTTTAGGCTCAGTTTTGAAGCGTCTATAAACAGCCGGCATTCGTGGGGATCATGTGCAATACCGAGAGCTTGTAGTAGACCATCAATATCGCAGCAGAACACAAGGCTTTCTTCTTTCTTAAAGAAAGATTCGAAGAGCTGATGGCGAGTGCGAAATGAAGTCACTCGGACATTCTGTTCCAGAAGATTCCACTGTCGAAGTCTTGAGGCCAGTATCTCCGCTTTGCTTTTCGACAGATCCAAATCGCGAACAAGATCGTTCATTTCATCCTGGGTAATTTTATGTGGTGCAGATGTTTCGTCAAAGCACGAAAAGTCATCATCCTTACTGCCACGTTGAGGAGAACTCGCCGACGCATGGCCATCCTCATCGTCTGAACTGATAGAAAAATCTTTAGGAGGTTCTGGAATTGGGAGTCCTTCGCCATGAGAGACAGGTCGCAGAGCAGATGGTATGTTAGGGTATTCAACTGTCCACTTCTTCTTCTTGGTGATGCCTCCAGAAGCTGGTCGTACCATACAGAAATAACAGTCGTCAACGTGATTGGTGGGCTCCCTCCAAATCATGGGCACAGCAAATGGCATTGCCTTTCTTTTGCCATTAAGCCACTGTGAAAGATTTACGGCACAAGTGCGGCAGCATACGTGTGGGGCCCAGTCTTTGTCCTGGTCGCCTATCTTGCAACCAAAATACAAATGATACGCTTTCTTAACTGTTGCACTGATGTTCTTTTTCTGTGCAGCAAATGTCACTTCTCCGCAAATATAACAGAAGTTTTTTGCACTATTAACACAGTTACGAGGCATTGCTACTGTTTAGTTACTTTACACTATAGCAATCACTTATGTATGCTAGAGCTTCGAAAAATATGCGCGAATGAACGGACATTGCACGAGTTAACTGTCACGTCGGCCATTTATAAATAAACTATAATTAGCTATTGCTTGATATTGCGCAATCAATTTCGCAACACTCTCAATGGAAACTTACAGTAAATGCTGCATTAACTTCTTTGCAATATGACGCAAAATTTCGTAATTTCTCACTAAATTGCATTACATTATGCAATAGCATCTATACAATGGACAAAACGTCAATATCTCTTGAACGTGAGCCAATCAACTTTTTTCAATGTGATATTCGTGTTCAGCACGTTGAATTCATTCGGGATTGGGTACTTTCACCTAAGAAGCAATTTCACTGTTGACCAGTGTTATTGTTAGAAAAATCAACATTATAAAAATTGATATTTTTATGAGCATGACTGTACAAGAATATCAAAGAAACAATGATAAATGTATAAATTCGCGGAGGTTTGTCAAAAACTAAAATTCTACATTTGTATATACTGTAAATATTTTTGAAACACTTCATGTACATAAAAATAGCAAAAAAATAAGGGTCTGCGCGTTTGAAATGAAAGGTAAATTGTCCCTTTGATTGAATCAAGTCAGTTGGCATGGTAACCACCATACCAACATTAGATTCATATAAAAGGGAGTACTCACATGAGAAAAGGGATTCTTCTATAATAACCAACCAGTAAGGTTGTGTTTAAATAGTTCCTTCAAGATAACCAATCAGTAAGGTTGTGTATAAACAGTGCCTTCATAATAAACAACCAGTAAGGTTGTTCTAACAACGTGCGGTAGGCTCATACAAAGTGCGAGTCAGTGTCACTTCGAACTTAAGTCCATCCTGTGTCTTAATTATTGGACAAGCCAAGGATAGAAATAACGTACTGGAAATAAACAAATGATCAACAAGGATCCTAACCTCAACTACCAAGGGGTTAAAGAAACAACAATCCAAAGGTATTAAAAGAATACGTACCTGCCTATCTACTACGAGTCTACTCATCTGTACGCAGAGCCACCAAGACGACCAACCTGGACAACATATCAAGAGAATCAACATGGAGGATCAAGGCATACCTTCATCTACGAGCACCTGTGGATCTTCACCCAAGAACGACAGCAGTACCGGGGCCCTGACTTTCTCATCTCGCACCTCAAAGTTAAACAAACAAAAACTGTATGTAAAGTGATATTCATATAAGTTCACGTTCATTAGAAGGAACCAAGATAAACTTGAAAATGACTGATAATCAAGTCAGACTTAATTGTAATCCGAGTTTTTTTACCAAGACTAAACGTTCATTTCTAACGTAGCCCGTTTTAAATAGTACATAATAGCCGGATATTTAAATATTCAACCTATAATTCAATTACTGTTCATGCATTTTTAATTAGACTACATACTAAGCGTAATACGTACTGCTATGATATTAGTACAATTGTTATAGGGTTGCCACGATCTAGCTCATAAAACAAAATTCTCTCTCTCTCAGGTTCCCTCGGCGAGACTGTACAGTGTTCACGTCAGGAATCGTGATCTTAGGAAACAGTATAAAAAAACAACAAATTACTTGAAGACAAAAAAATGAAATAATTATTTAATTATCTTTTCTAAAATCTTTAATAAAATTGAAAAACATATCAGATATAATTATTTATTATAAAAAAACAAAAAAAAAAAACTTTCATTATACAAATTCTCAAGAAAAAATCCTACCCACTAATTGACCAGATAGGATAAAAAAAACTTGTACTGACAAACGCGACAAAAATTACCTTATTAATTACATACTGAAAATTATTCACAAAGTTTATACAAAATAATAATTACTTAAAATAAATAAATTAATTACCTATAATTAAAATACATCAAATTATAGCAAACTGATATAGTAAAGAAAATTATCTAATTTAATAGCTTCTCAATAAATATAAAATATTTTCAAACACGTGCAGAGAAACAAAATGACGGATATGAGTCTACTTTTTACAATATCAAAATTTTCTTTTATTATAATAAAGAATGCATTCTCTTTCTTAAAAGTAAATACTTAACTTATATAACAGCAATAAAACCAATTCACAAACTTGATTAAATCTTGGCTCCGTAAAATAATGAAATTTATAACAATTTTTATTCAAATATAATATAACTTTAATACAACTGTACTTGACGGGAGACCAAAATTTAATGTCTTTCATATTCACCACAGGACAAGTGAAAGTCACACATCCCTACCACGTCTAAAACGTCGCACATGTATACAATATTAAAATATCAAGTTGAGCGTAAATAATCTTTCAGGCATCTTTTCTTTTAAATTCAAATAACAAAATAAATATTAATATACACAGATTACCAAAAGACTACTATACCTCCCAAATTCTTAAACAGAAACAAAAATACAGTGTGTACCAAAACATTTGCCCCACAGAAAAATAAATTTGAAGTAAATCAATTTATTTAATTTTACTTATCCATGATATAAAAAAACCATAGCAGTACGTGTCATATTAGTTTTTTTCTTTGACGAAGAGTCAGGATATCATATAGAATCCTAACGTCAAATCCATTTATTTACCATTAAATTGGTATACAGAGTAAATATTGTTATGTGTGTGCCTGAAATTACCAGCGTAGAATTATTTGTTCATGTTATTTCAAACAGGATTATGCCTAATGACATCCTTCACAGAGATGTTTGATCTGTAAACAATAATAAGTTTATATTCAATACAACATAATAAAGAGCATAATCAATAAATACCTGTGTATTCATTTAACCCAGATGCATTATCCATCAACCTTGACCGAACAGCTGTTTTAAAAGGAAGGTTTGGTCGTACATTTGTTATAGTAGTAGATTCTCCGAGAACGTCCTGTGGAACCCCCCTTGGACGAAGATATAGTATAGAAGTAAGTCGTGTACCTTTCCTCAGGTTAACCGAAGCCACATAACGACCCATTTAGTGAGATTTAAATTTATTAAACTAACAAATTCAGAACGTCAAAACTACGTGGGAGTGATTGTTAGATGGATAGTTCACATAACCTAACCGACATTATATGAGCGCGTACATTTTTTGAATTTCTCTGCATTCACGTGTGAGTGACCCAGGTATACCAACTGTGGAAACATATTTGAACTGTTACAAAGTCAGTCGCTTAATAACTAATCCATGGTCTCCATACAGGGAGCAGCCAATTAATAATAAAACATTAAATTTATTTTTATTTACAGTAGCTTTCAAATAGATAAAACAAAATCTGTGTCTCATGCTAAAATTAATACAAACCGATGCTCACCTTATGGGTAGGCAACCAACATAGCTAGCCGGAGGCAATAAAAAAAAATAATATTCAACTTATAAAATTAATTACAAGAACTTCTAAACTGTACTTACCGTATTATAATATTCAAGAGCTTTTAAAGGGGAATACGCATGATATACCCCCATAGCAATATATATAATATAAAATAACTATAGTGACTGTTATAAATTGTAGTACATTCAGCATTAGTTGGGATAGCAGTCAGGGGCAATAAAACAAAAGTCCACTCTTTTGAATAAATTCCAAGCTTTCGGCAATCTTTATTGCCTTCATCAGGGCTGTTAACAACAAAAAAATAATCTACAATGAGCCACAGAAGATTTCAAATTGACAAAATGACATTTTTTTCTAAAAACAACAACAATACTTACAAAATTCAGTGAGTACGAAAACTTGGCTCTCATAGCAACAGAAATACACCACTGTTTACACTGATATCATTCATCTTAAAAAACAATAAACGGTAATATAAAATTTAAAAAATTCTTAAAAACAAAGGGCAAGTGCACCGGCATTTGAATGTCAACGGGGTCAACTCTCTCTTTACATCGGACTATTTCACATGCCGTGTGTATACAGGCTGTCCAGAAACTCTCCTGACAAACGAAGGCCGGAGATTCCTCAGCTAATTTTAAGACAATTTAACCCAATTCACCCTAGTCCGAAAATGCTTCCTAAGGTCATAGGCGTCCGTTTTGGGTAGGTAAACGGTTATTTTAACGGATAACTTTTTGTCTTTAACTTTTAAGCATTTGTGACACTAGATTATTTAAATTTTCAGGTATTCTAGTACTAAAAGGTACTCTTACTTTAAGTCGGTAGGATACACCGTTTTCTAGAAAAATCGATTTGAAAATTTTTCGTTTTTTCGTCATTAAAATCCAATTTATTATTTTTTTCACTAGTTCGCTCTGAACTGCCAACAGAAATAAAACCTACGTTTTTAATTGTCAAATTGTTGTCAGTTCGCGAAGTTGAAATGACGAAAGATGAAATGACGAAAAAACGAAAAATTTTCAAATCGATTTTTCTAGAAAACGGTGTATCCTACCGACTTAAAGTAAGAGTACCTTTTAGTACTAGAATACCTGAAAATTTAATAATCTAGTGTCACAAATGCTTAAAAGTTACAGACAAAAAAGTTATGCGTTAAAATAACCGTTTACCTACCCAAAACGGACGCCTATGACCGGTACTAGAAATTCGCAATTGATGGAATCGATTCATCTCTGGAGGATAAATAAGCATACCAGTTTTTGTTTTTCTAAATAGAAGCGTTCGGAAGATATTAAAAAAAAACTAATTACAAGGCGCCATCTTCAAAAAGCTCTAGCTCCCTTAGGAAGCATTTTAGGACTAGGGTGAATTGGGTTAAATTGTCTTAAAATTATCTGAGGAATCTCCGGTCATCGTTTGTCACGAGAGTTTCTGGACACCCTGTATACATAGTCAGCCAGTCATGCATGCGTGTCTTATTTGTTGTAACAGAATCCTGAATTAATTAAGTATGTATAAATATTACTCAGGTTTGACAAATCTGTTTTTTTATTCATATTGTGAGGTTCGCCCTGAATGTGAAACATTTCCAAGAACGTGCGTTTGTGGTAATTTCTTTCAATGTCTAAAATTTTTGTTTTTTCATAATCCATTTCATGTCCAGTCGTTCTAACGTGTTGCGTCAGTGCCGATGAACATTGTTTATTTTCATTCCTGGAGTCACTTTTATGAGAAATTAGTCTGCTGTGCAACGTTCGGGAGGACTGGCCTATGTATTTCAACTCGCAACCCTTACAGGGACCTGATATACTACATCCGATTTAAATTTGTTTTCTATCGGATATTTTATTTTGCAGAACAGTGAACCAACCGTCAATACAACTTTATTAGCAATTTTAATATTATCTTTAGACAGTTTAATCAGAGTAGTGTACTTAGGAGAGTTCTGGGACCACCACCCCCCACTCCTACTACCCCCCCCCCCCGCAAGATAGGTAGAACCCTCTACCAACCCAACTGATATGGCGCCCCCTCGCGGCCGCCAACCCAACTAAAAATTGCAGATTTCATCATTACCAACCCAAGTGATGTGGCGCCCCCTCGCGGCCTCCAACCCAACTAAAAATTGCAGATTTCATCATTACCAAACCAACTAAAATTGCAGATTTCATCATTACCAACCCAAGTGATGTGGCGCCCCCTCGCGGCCTCCAACCCAACTAACAATGGCAGATTTCATCATTACCAACCCAACTAAAAATTGCAGATTTCATCATTACCAACCCAACTAAAAATTGCAGATTTCATCATTACCAACCCAATGTGACGCCCTCTCACAGCCACTAACCAAGAAATGGCATCTCTCATGATTGCCATAATGCAGCATCCTCTCACGGTCACTAGCCAAACTAAGGTGACGTCAGACAAAAGGCGGACCATCAAGATGGTCTTTGCTTCTAGAGAATTCCTGAATAAATTACCAGGCTTGCTATCGCGCTTCTCAATGTACTTCAAACAGGTCTAAACATGTTTCCAGCGGAAACCGCAACGGCTGTCTGCTTCTGTGATAGCCGCATGCTTGAAATGTATATCTTACTTATAAAATAAAATAAAACAAACAATATATTTTTTAAGAAAAAACAATTTATTTATTATTATTTATAAATTAACAATATTATTTTAAATTAACAATATCTCCAAGCTTCATACCATCAAGATGGTCGATAAAAATATAAACTTTACATCTAAGATCGGCATACCATTTCAAAATTATAAAATAAATATACAGTATGCTACTGGACGAGATAGCAACCAAGTATGAATATACAGGACGTTTCAAAGGTAGGGATTTTTAGAAAAGCAAGATGGCGAATCCAAGATGGCTGCCAAAAATCTAATAAACTAAGGTGACGTCAGGCGAAATAGCCGACTATCAATATGATCGATAAAAATATAAACTGTACATCTAAGATCGGCATACCATTTCAAAATTATAAAATAAATATACAGTATGCTACTGGACGAGATAGCAACCAAGTATGAATATACAGGACGTTTCAAAGGTAGGGACTTTTAGAAAAGCAAGATGGCGAATCCAAGATGGCCGCCAAAAATCTAATAAACTACGGTGACGTCAGGCATCCAATCTATCAAAACCATGCACTCAAACTCCTATGAAACATCATTTCAAAACCATCGCTAGAATCAGCTCACAACCGGGTCATGAAGCGGTTCTGAAACCCCTATATTAAAACCACACATTCAAACCACTATCAAATCCCTCTTTTCTCAAAAGCCATCCAACCATCCATCCATCCATCCATCCATCCAACCATCCATCCATCCATTCATCTTCAAAACAATACTTTCAAGTCCATTAATCCATCCATCCATCTGGACGAGATAGCAACCAAGTATGAATATACAGGACGTTTCAAAGGTAGGGATTTTTAGAAAAGCAAGATGGCGAATCCAAGATGGCCGCCAAAATCTAATAAACTAATGCCACGTCAAGCATCCAATATATCAAAACCATGCACTTGAACTCCTATGAAACATCATCTCAAAACCATCGCTAGAATCAGCTCACAACAGGGTCATGAAGCGGTTCTGAAACCCCTATATTAAAACCACACATTCAAACCACTATCAAATCCCTCTTTTCTCAAAAACGTATCCAACCATTCATCATTCCATCCATCCATCCATCCATCCATCCATCCGTCCATCCATCCATCCATCCATCCATCTGGATAACATAGCAACCAAATATTAATATACAGGACGTTTCAAAGTAGGGATTTTTAGAAAAGCAAGATGGCGAATCCAATATGGCCGCCAAAAATCTAATAAACTAAGGTGACGTCAGGCGAAATAGCCGACTATCAATATGATCGATCAAAATATAAACTCAACTTCTAGAAAATACCCAACTCCGTATCACGCATCACAACAACAACCACCCAACATAGTTTCAAAACGCCACAACACCAGATCAACTTAGGAAGATACATCTAGCTCAAACCCAACATACTTTCAAACACCACCACCGAGGATTTATATTTGACATCAGCATACCATCTCAAAATCATAAAATAAATATACAGTATGATACTGGATAACATAGCAACCAAGTATGAATATACAGGACGTTTCAAAGTAGGGATTTTTAGAAAAGCAATATGGCCGCCAAAAATCTAATAAACTTCGGTGGCATCAGGCATCAATCTATTAAAACCACTATCAAATCATTCTCTTTAAAAGCCATCATTCCAAAACAATACATTCAAATCATACATTCAGTGATAGACACATAAATGAAATGTATTTGTGCAGCCTAACAGTTCAAAAAGCTTGATATCGAGCTTACCAGCATATTTCTAACAGATCTAAACACGTTTTCTAATGGAAACCACAACGTTTGATCGCTATCAACACCTCTATGATAGTAGCCTTATTTAATATATCTATATCATAAAATAAAAAGGAACAACATATTTTAAGAAAAACAATTTATTAAAAAATAATAACCACATTTTGTAGGTGAATTATGGCTAATATGTAGCATATCAATCATAGGGAAAAAACATTAAACGAATTACAACGATAAACAATTATGACATATAAATCCATAGGTAAAAGATATATAGCAATCAAAACCCTTCCTATATCTACCTCTCTTCATAGAAGACCTAGATATTTAATACCACATACATAAATACATAGACACTCTAATCCTCATATGAATAAATTGATAGACTTATAATAATTATTTTCATCCATAAGTATACATACATACTTTTATATATATCACTACAAGAAATAAGTCAACACCGCTGTGTTAGTCACCTTATTTAATATATCTATATTATAAAATAAAAAGGACCAACATATTTTTAAGAAAACAAGTTATTAAAAATAAAACAACTACACACATCAAACAAACCTCAACCATACTTTCAATTTCACAAATATCAAAATTTAAACAAAACAATCAAATGCAAAGGCAAGGAATGTTCTCGAGATGATCCATATAGTGCAATATAACAATGCAGTAAAACGATAGAGGTGAGATACATGGTCTATCAAAAAATTTTTATTACCCACTTTTTTCAGCAATCAAAACTTTTTGACAAAACACTATACATATGAAGAATAGACATAGCATTAAATATTTCCATTTTAGAGATACCCCAGTTTAATCCCAATTTTAAATAACATAAATTCTTAAATTGATTTAGTTAACTTTCTTATAATATTTAAAAAAGGTTGAAAAAGAAAACATACTAAGTCCCACAACAGATAAAATATGTACTATCTTTTTACACTTCATGTTTAGTACTGTCATTAGAAGAAATATGCCTGAGGTACAGCTTTTAATATGAAATTTAGGGGTTTTTTTACACAAAAACATAGTTTATGCCTAATAAAACTAATTTTGAAACATAATGTGCACATAGTATTAAAAAAGAGAATAAAAACATTAAACAAGGTACGCTTCACACGAAACATTATTATAAATCACATTTTAAAAACATGGAATTCTATTTTATTTAGATGACATTGTATTTACAAATAGTTTTATATCATTACAAGAAATAGGCTTTTCATTAAATTTTAACCACTGAACAACAGTAGTATACACAAAAAACTAGTATAAAGGGAACATTAACACTATAACCAAAAAGAATTGAAGTCATATTAAATTACACTAGAAAATAATAAATCCTTGGTCTCAATTACATAAAAATGTTTTGAAATAGTAGCGCTTAAAAGCAATTGAAAAAATTGATGCCTGCCAAGCTATTTATCAATATTTAAGAGCTAAAAATTATCATCATTTTTACATTTACAGATACCCCATGTTTAATATCAATTTGAATTAACATAAATTCATAAAATGAGTCTATCTTTTACACGTCATGCGTTTTGTACAACAGCGAATGTATTACATTTTTAAAGCACTTTATAATTTGAGAAAAATAGCAAAACGTATCACGAAATATTATTATAAATTCTATTTTATTTAGATGACATTGTATTTACAAATAGTTTTATATCATTACAAGAAATAGGCTTTTCATTAAATTTTAACCACTGAACAACAGTAGTATATACAAAAAACTAGTATAAAGAGAACATTAACACTATAACCAAAAAGAATTGAAGTCATATTAAATTACACTAGAAAATAATAAATCCTTGGTCTCAATTACATAAAAATGTTTGAAATAGTAGCGCTTAAAAGCAATTGAAAAAATTGATGCCTGCCAAGCTATTTATCAATATTTAAGAGCTAAAAATCATCATCATTTTTACATTTACAGATACCCCATGTTTAATATCAATTTTAAATAACATAAATTCTTAAATTGATTTAGTTAACTTTCTTATAATATTTAAAAAAGGTTGAAAAAGAAAACATACTAAGTCCCACAACAGATAAAATATGTACTATCTTTTTACACTTCATGTTTAGTACTGTCATTAGAAGAAATATGCCTGAGGTACAGCTTTTAATATGAAATTTAGGGATTTTTTTACACAAAAACATAGTTTATGCCTAATAAAACTAATTTTGAAACATAATGTGCACATAGTATTAAAAAGAGAATAAAAACATTAAACAAGGTACGCTTCACACGAAACATTATTATAAATCACATTTTAAAAACATGGAATTCTATTTTATTTAGATGACATTGTATTTACAAATAGTTTTATATCATTACAAGAAATAGGCTTTTCATTAAATTTTAACCACTGAACAACAGTAGTATACACAAAAAACTAGTATAAAGAGAACATTAACACTATAACCAAAAAGAATTGAAGTCATATTAAATTACACTAGAAAATAATAAATCCTTGGTCTCAATTACATAAAAATGTTTTGAAATAGTAGCGCTTAAAAGCAATTGAAAAAATTGATGCCTGCCAAGCTATTTATCAATATTTAAGAGCTAAAAATCATCATCATTTTTACATTTACAGATACCCCATGTTTAATATCAATTTGAATTAACATAAATTCATAAAATGAGTCTATCTTTTACACGTCATGCGTTTTGTACAACAGCGAATGTATTACATTTTTAAAGCACTTTATAATTTGAGAAAATAGCAAAACGTATCACGAAACATTATTATAAAAATTCTATTTTTTATTTAGATGACATTGTATTTACAAATAGTTTTATATCATCACAAGAAATATGTTTCTCATTAAATTTTAACCACTGAACAAGAGTAGTATACACATTCCAGACCGTTATACATCTTGATATCAAACACCATCTCCGACAAGCTTCTGAACCAACCCAGACTCACTGAAAGACAAAACACAATTCCATCTTAGTTCAATACCTATATTTTTCAAGAATTTTGCTACAAGATTATATGGTGAGATAGGGGGTGATGGCTAAGCCTAAACGGACACATAGTTTTCAATATGTGATAAAGTTTTATTCATCATACACTTAATATAAACTAATGACCCACCCCCAGAAAATGATATATTAAAACTAAGAAAAATATGCTATTAAAACATAAACATACCATACAGATTTGCAAACATATTTTTAAACACCCACGCCCAATCATATTAATAAAATCCACTTCATTAAAACGCATGCTACATTTAATAAATGAGATCTAAAACAAATAATTAAAATCTGCGACTCTTGAGTGGTTTAATACCTGCACACGTTTGTCATTGTAAGATATACGCGTACAAGAATGACTAATATATTTGAAAAATGCTAACTAAATTATAACACCATCATTCAAAAAGTATGCATCAGCAGGATATCACTAATCAAACCCCTAAATACAGATAATCCATATTAAAAACATAATATTAAGGAATACATTTTTTTTCAACATACCTAATGTGCGTAACATATGGGACAAAGTATGGGGGGGAACACCAAACTTATACGCTCGTTACACCGCCCACACCTAACTATTTCATATTCTATAAAAAGAAAAATACATACTGAATTAATATTCTACATACCCTATGCATAAATCTCACCTATCATAGCGAAATTAACCACAAAATGGCTAAAGATCCTATATCGATATATTTCGCGCAGGGGAGCTGAATAATGGCATATAGTGCACCAAATATCATTTCCTCCATTTGTTATCCCAACAAAACCGCTCACAATCACACATATATTAATAGGGGCCACCATTTGATGAACCCCATGGCCGTCGTCACGGTGTACGTCAATAAGAATCTGACTAGGGGCACCAGAATAATAACCATTATCGCTATCAATACTTGGCAGTGTAATAATTGAATTCGACGACTCAGAGGAATTATGATCAGCCATTATCTTAAACAAAATTAAACATTATTAATTTCCGCCCGCACTGTCTTTAAACAACAAAATTTATTTGATATTAAAATACAACTCACAAAAATAAAACGCAATTAATGCTCAACAATAAAAGACACAGGGAAAGAAAACACACAACAAAGTCAAAAAAACAAAAAGCCACTTCTACACACACTAAGAAAAACTAGTATAAACTGATCCACCAATCCGTTGCGCATATATTTATAAAAAATGAATAACAACCCCACACACTTACTTAACTGAAAAGAAAAAGCTCCCACGGTAAAAAGAATCTTCGCAACATTAAAATAGATTTTTATCATCCCCATTAAAATCAACACAATTAAGAGAAGAACCCTTTTAAACGATCACAGCAATTAAAAAAAAGCAAATTATCAACCATAATCGAAACTCTATACACAAATACCATATTAGTATTATTAATTTAAAGTTGGGTGTAGAATGAACTAACTATAATATATTTACACCTATATTATTCTCCATAGTAATTATTACATAATTAAACAAAATCGCTAATAATCTTTGTCGACAAGTATTTCAGGTAGCAAACCAACCCTAAAAGTTGACAAAGAAATCCTCAGTCGATACCGAAGTCTCCTTGTGTGGTAAACAAGATTTATCTACCTAATTAGGATGTCATTTGAAAAATGCCATAGCTATTTAGAAAGGATGCCGAAAGAGGTTTTAATACTACCCCCATCAGTATATACGGGGAATCATTCAAAATCAATGTATTAAAATATTATCTCTAATTAAATGCTAATTATGTAAAAATGCTTAAAATATTATTGTTATACTTGAAGAAATAGAATTTTTGAATGACGTATCCCTAATAACCAATAAATAGGTAGCATATGCAGGGAAAAATAACAACACATGTGGAAAAAGATTGAAATAACAAGCGGAGAACTAAAGTCGAGATATTATTTCGATTAAAAATTAAAGCAAAACAATTAGATACAAATTTTAAAAACAAAGTGAACTATGTACTATACAAAGCAATTAAAACCCGGTATTTAATATTAAATCGTCGTTCACCATCACAGAAAAATAGTGCATTATATAAAGAAAAAAGTATTAGATTTTAGCTCGAGGCAAATTTGTATTAATATTGCACCATTAAGCATTCAATTAATATATTTTAGGTAAATTTCAGCATTATTTTTATACTTAATTTATTCTTCAAGTCTTAAGTTTTATGAGCAATGCTATAAATTTATGGAATTTTGCTTATAAATTAATAAAATTTTGCCCCTGCTTAAGTAGGTGCAATTTGTACCGCGTTTTGTTATATGTGGTTTCATCATGAACGAGGGCAATAAGAATCAAGACTAAACACCTATAATTAAATGCTAATTATGTAAAAATGCTTAAAATATTATTGTTATACTTGAAGAAATAGAATTTTTGAATGACGTATCCCTAATAACCAATAAATAGGTAGCATATGCAGGGAAAAATAACAACACATGTGGAAAAAGATTGAACTAACAAGCGGAGAACTAAAGTCGAGATATTATTTTGATTAAAAATTAAAGCAAAACAATTAGATACAAATTTTAAAAACAAAGTGAACTACGTACTATACAAAAGCAATTAAAACCCGGTATTTAATATTAAATCGTCGTTTACCATCACAGAAAAATAGTGCATTATATAAAGAAAAAAGTATTAGATTTTAGCTCGAGGCAATAAATTACATCGAGCTAAAATCTAATTTTTTCCCTGTATAATGCACTATTTTTTCTGTGATGGTAAACGATGATTTAATATTAAATACCGGGTTTTAATTGCTTTTGTATAGTACGTAGTTCACTTTGTTTTTAAAATTTGTATCTAATTGTTTTGCTTTAATTTTTAATCAAAATAATATCTCGACTTTAGTTCTCCGCTTGTTAGTTCAATCTTTTTCCACATGTGTTGTTATTTTTCCCTGCATATGCTACCTATTTATTGGTTATTAGGGATACGTCATTCAAAAATTCTATTTCTTCAAGTATAACAATAATATTTTAAGCATTTTTACATAATTAGCATTTAATTATAGGTGTTTAGTCTTGATTCTTATTGCCCTCGTTCATGATGAAACCACATATAACAAAACGCGGTACAAATTGCACCTACTTAAGCAGGGGCAAAATTTTATTAATTTATAAGCAAAATTCCATAAATTTATAGCATTGCTCATAAAACTTAAGACTTGAAGAATAAATTAAGTATAAAAATAATGCTGAAATTTACCTAAAATATATTAATTGAATGCTTAATGGTGCAATATTAATACAAATTTGCCTCGAGCTAAAATCTAATACTTTTTTCTTTATATAATGCACTATTTTTCTGTGATGGTGAACGACGATTTAATATTAAATACCGGGTTTTAATTGCTTTGTATAGTACATAGTTCACTTTGTTTTTAAAATTTGTATCTAATTGTTTTGCTTTAATTTTTAATCGAAATAATATCTCGACTTTAGTTCTCCGCTTGTTATTTCAATCTTTTTCCACATGTGTTGTTATTTTTCCCTGCATATGCTACCTATTTATTGGTTATTAGGGATACGTCATTCAAAAATTCTATTTCTTCAAGTATAACAATAATATTTTAAGCATTTTTACATAATTAGCATTTAATTAGAGATAATATTTTAATACATTGATTTTGAATGATTCCCCGTATATACTGATGGGGGTAGTATTAAAACCTCTTTCGGCATCCTTTCTAAATAGCTATGGCATTTTTCAAATGACATCCTAATTAGGTAGATAAATCTTGTTTACCACACAAGGAGACTTCGGTATCGACTGAGGATTTCTTTGTCAACTTTTAGGGTTGGTTTGCTACCTGAAATACTTGTCGACAAAGATTATTAGCGATTTTGTTTAATTATGTAATAATTACTATGGAGAATAATATAGGTGTAAATATATTATAGTTAGTTCATTCTACACCCAACTTTAAATTAATAATACTAATATGGTATTTGTGTATAGAGTTTCGATTATGGTTGATAATTTGCTTTTTTTTAATTGCTGTCATCGTTTAAAAGGGTTCTTCTCTTAATTGTGTTGATTTTAATGGGGATGATAAAAATCTATTTTAATGTTGCGAAGATTCTTTTTACCGTGGGAGCTTTTTCTTTTCAGTTAAGTAAGTGTGTGGGGTTGTTATTCATTTTTTATAAATATATGCGCAACGGATTGGTGGATCAGTTTATACTAGTTTTTCTTAGTGTGTGTAGAAGTGGCTTTTTGTTTTTTTGACTTTGTTGTGTGTTTTCTTTCCCTGTGTCTTTTATTGTTGAGCATTAATTGCGTTTTATTTTTGTGAGTTGTATTTTAATATCAAATAAATTTTGTTGTTTAAAGACAGTGCGGGCGGAAATTAATAATGTCTAATTTTGTTTAAGATAATGGCTGATCATAATTCCTCTGAGTCGTCGAATTCAATTATTACACTGCCAAGTATTGATAGCGATAATGGTTATTATTCTGGTGCCCCTAGTCAGATTCTTATTGACGTACACCGTGACGACGGCCATGGGGTTCATCAAATGGTGGCCCCTATTAATATATGTGTGATTGTGAGCGGTTTTGTTGGGATAACAAATGGAGGAAATGATATTTGGTGCACTATATGCCATTATTCAGCTCCCCTGCGCGAAATATATCGATATAGGATCTTTAGCCATTTTGTGGTTAATTTCGCTATGATAGGTGAGATTTATGCATAGGGTATGTAGAATATTAATTCAGTATGTATTTTTCTTTTTATAGAATATGAAATAGTTAGGTGTGGGCGGTGTAACGAGCGTATAAGTTTGGTGTTCCCCCCCATACTTTGTCCCATATGTTACGCACATTAGGTATGTTGAAAAAAAATGTATTCCTTAATATCATGTTTTTAATATGGATTATCTGTATTTAGGGGTTTGCTTAGTGATATCCTGCTGATGCATACTTTTTGAATGATGGTGTTATAATTTAGTTAGCATTTTTCAAATATATTAGTCATTCTTGTACGCGTATATCTTATAATGACAAACGTGTGCAGGTATTAAACCACTCAAGAGTCGCAGATTTTAATTATTTGTTTTAGATCTCATTTATTAAATGTAGCATGCGTTTTAATGAAGTGGATTTTATTAATATGATTGGGCGTGGGTGTTTAAAAATATGTTTGCAAATCTGTATGGTATGTTTATGTTTTAATAGCATATTTTTCTTAGTTTTAATATATCATTTTCTGGGGGTGGGTCATTAGTTTATATTAAGTGTATGATGAATAAAACTTTATCACATATTGAAAACTATGTGTCCGTTTAGGCTTAGCCATCACCCCCTATCTCACCATATAATCTTGTAGCAAAATTCTTGAAAAATATAGGTATTGAACTAAGATGGAATTGTGTTTTGTCTTTCAGTGAGTCTGGGTTGGTTCAGAAGCTTGTCGGAGATGGTGTTTGATATCAAGATGTATAACGGTCTGGAATGTGTATACTACTCTTGTTCAGTGGTTAAAATTTAATGAGAAACATATTTCTTGTGATGATATAAAACTATTTGTAAATACAATGTCATCTAAATAAAAAATAGAATTTTTATAATAATGTTTCGTGATACGTTTTGCTATTTTCTCAAATTATAAAGTGCTTTAAAAATGTAATACATTCGCTGTTGTACAAAACGCATGACGTGTAAAAGATAGACTCATTTTATGAATTTATGTTAATTCAAATTGATATTAAACATGGGGTATCTGTAAATGTAAAAATGATGATGATTTTTAGCTCTTAAATATTGATAAATAGCTTGGCAGGCATCAATTTTTTCAATTGCTTTTAAGCGCTACTATTTCAAAACATTTTTATGTAATTGAGACCAAGGATTTATTATTTTCTAGTGTAATTTAATATGACTTCAATTCTTTTTGGTTATAGTGTTAATGTTCTCTTTATACTAGTTTTTTGTGTATACTACTGTTGTTCAGTGGTTAAAATTTAATGAAAAGCCTATTTCTTGTAATGATATAAAACTATTTGTAAATACAATGTCATCTAAATAAAATAGAATTCCATGTTTTTAAAATGTGATTTATAATAATGTTTCGTGTGAAGCGTACCTTGTTTAATGTTTTTATTCTCTTTTTAATACTATGTGCACATTATGTTTCAAAATTAGTTTTATTAGGCATAAACTATGTTTTTGTGTAAAAAAATCCCTAAATTTCATATTAAAAGCTGTACCTCAGGCATATTTCTTCTAATGACAGTACTAAACATGAAGTGTAAAAAGATAGTACATATTTTATCTGTTGTGGGACTTAGTATGTTTTCTTTTTCAACCTTTTTTAAATATTATAAGAAAGTTAACTAAATCAATTTAAGAATTTATGTTATTTAAAATTGATATTAAACATGGGGTATCTGTAAATGTAAAAATGATGATGATTTTTAGCTCTTAAATATTGATAAATAGCTTGGCAGGCATCAATTTTTTCAATTGCTTTTAAGCGCTACTATTTCAAACATTTTTATGTAATTGAGACCAAGGATTTATTATTTTCTAGTGTAATTTAATATGACTTCAATTCTTTTTGGTTATAGTGTTAATGTTCTCTTTATACTAGTTTTTTGTATATACTACTGTTGTTCAGTGGTTAAAATTTAATGAAAAGCCTATTTCTTGTAATGATAT